>CM048820.1:37321171-38048069 GCA_026586065.1 Dioscorea zingiberensis | reverse complement strand
GGAGAGTGAAAGAGAAAAGAGCATTTCTTTTTTTCTTTTTTTTGCATTTTTGTTTTTGTCTCTATGTTTTCCTATTTTTTTGCTTTTTATTAATAATTTTATTCATTAAAAAGTTAATTACAGATCAGATATTGAGGGATTTAAATGATTAGGTTGAATGAATACAAGAGAAGAATCAAATGGGACAAAAGAATATTTATCAGATCTAAAATTGAAACCTTTTTCTATTTATTTCCCTCTGGAATTTTATATATTGTGAATCTGAGATTTCTCATACAAATACTTCCATGAAAAATTTTGTATCTTCCACGCAATCCCAACCTAGACTGTCTTGTCATGTTATGCATTAAATTATTAGTCTTCAGTCTTTTTGAGCCATCCATCTACTTCAGGCTCAATTTTCTTCGTTATTAGCCCCAAAATTTTAATTTTGTCAACTAAACATGTATTTTTCCAATTTGTTGCAATGCGAATCCTATGTAGTAGTTACCCTTTTATGCTGAATTGGTTGGGAGTGGGCTGCTACATGTAGAAGCAAACCTGGACAAAAGGCTAAAAATTATCCAAAAAGAATCTGTCACATATATTTAATCATTTACATAAATATTTTAAAAAATTGAAATATTATAAAAACAACATGTTTAAATAAAGCATTGTAAAACGAGTGGTCTGAAATAAACAGAACTTCTTTCCAAAATACAGGGTTAAGAAAGTTTATTTTTCTTTTTTATCAATATTGAAACATCAATTTTCATGTTTTTTCTAAGGAAAATGCTATATGGGTCGACGCCAAGTTCGTCTCAATTCATTGGTCCGAATTGCCGATGATAATTGGGATGTCTATGTCGATGATCCCGAAACATCATCAACCATCTGCATTAAATGACCAACAACCTTGTGGTTTTATATAGCATCACTCTTTTTAAATATGCACAAGGCACCAAAGACACACTTCTAAGTGTGGTTTCAAAGCTCATACTCTTTGTGAAATAAATGGGTCACCAAATTTTACTATGAAATTTGCTTTCACATGATTTTTTTTTGTGCTTATAAAATCTTTTAGTATTGTCAACCGTAAAACTTGTTGTGCCACGGGACCGCCAAGATCTCCAACAAACCGGGATGATATTTTCTTGAACGGGAAGATTAGGTTGTAGGTGTTCTCTCCTCGAAGCTCACCCCGTAATGGGGACAAATAAGAGGAAACATGTGCAAGGGTAGGGCTCGACGCCTCGCGTTCTGCCTCGGTTTGCTAGTGTTTCAATGGCTACGTACGAGAAAAGGTACACGAGAGAGCTCAAGCTACTTATCTTTCGCTTATCCTTGTCCCTACATTTTTACTCTCTTTATGTATCCTCTTCTCTCCTTGGGACTGTAGATCCCATCTTGTCCCTCTATCTTGTCCGGCCATTATATGTGGGGAGCAGCTTCCCATGTTTTCTACCCCTTTGAGTAGTTTTCCCCATTTTGGCTCTGCAGGCATGGCGTATGCCTCTCTGAGACCGTGGCTACATCATTGTGTGAGGAACCGGGTAGCGACACGTGGTCGGGCCGGGATCCAAGGCATACCACTAGGCCTCCATTCCCTTCCCCACATTCTCGAGGTCTTAAGTGGCCTCGGGTTCAGTTTGGGGTTCGTGGAAATGTTTGCGAAAGTGCAGGAGTCGCGCGTCCTCCGCTTTGTCTTAGGGAGGGCAACGCCAAGCCATTTTGGCAACGCGTCTCCATAAGTCGAAATATTTACCCGCATTTCCCGGATTGCAAAATGTGAAGCGACGTAATTAGTTCTTTCCTCGCCTCATGCCGCATTGATAACCGCAGTGTTTTCTCAGGCTCGAGGAGTTACTCTTCGAGGGGTCAATGAAGTGTTGTAGCTGGGCTAATGATATTCACAACGCCACGCATCAACTCTTTCAACGTATTAAACGCCAAAATGAGGTCAATCACGCACCACATCTACTCTACAAACTCTTGTATTTAAGCCCTTCATTTACTTTGAAGTATCTATTTCCTTCATATCAATCCTTCTTTTCAAGGGGTCTTTTCTCGGGTCTTCCACTCTAGTCTCCTCTCTGCTCGAATTTGTGCTTCTAGCTAAGGTAATGGTGCTGCTTCTTCCACGACTTTTGAGGCGAATCCACTATACCTTCGTGTCTCCTCCTATCGTACTGTAAGTGGCTTCTGCATCGCCATAATTGGGGTGGTTCTTTGTCTCCTAGTGAGCTTGCGGGGCTTAATTTAAGTAGCTCCTTCTGGGTTTTCCTCCTTATACCTCAGAATCCCTAGGCCCAATGAGAGGGCTTGGGATCTAATCTCCGTGGAGGTGAGATCAGACAATGCACGAGATGCCCCATCTTCCGGGTCTTGGGCCCCTTTGGCTCCCATATTTCTTGAGATTCTCAAATAATTACCATAAGAAGCCCTTACTCACCTATTCCCAATTCATGGCGCGACCTTTTACGGCCATATGCATCTTTCAAATGCCGGGTCAAGGCTAATTACGCTACTGGTTTCATCTTTTGTTCTTCCTAAAGCCTTCCCTTTTTCCCAGCTAGTATTATTTTTGTGCTCGCCCTGGGAAGTCCTTCTTGGGTCCCCGCTCATCTTCCTCTAGTGAATGGAGAGATAAGTTCTTTTTGGTTTCCCCCCCCTCCCCCCCAAGTATCACGAGATTACGCAGATCTTCGGGCAATATTGGTATAGCGACATTAGTAGTACTCGTGGTATATCCCTCAGCGCCAGATGCTAGTCACACTCTTGGGTGTCCTCCTACGCTAATCACATTGTTGGGTGCCGGACGGCGGTACACCGGGCCGCTATGCTATGCATTGGCGTCACGCCCTCGGGTTCCATGGGATGCTCCGGCCACTCTCTCTGGCTGTCAAGCACGGCCTAGTCACACTCCCAGCGCTGTGGCGTATGCCAGCTCACGCTTTTGGGTGATGTATTGGCGCACACACTCCTAAAGGCCGCTCGAAAGTAGAAAGTGTCTTTTTACAAAGGACTTTTAGACATAAGAACAAATTTTGAGCAGTGCTACCAAGAAGGGACTTTATGCTGGTGAATTTTAAGAACCCAACCCTCATAGAAGGGACCAGATTGAGAATTATTTTGGTGAACTCGACCCTTTTAGAAGAGGGACTTCGAGAGTTTAGTCTTAAGAACACGACCCTTATGCTGTGAAGTGGGACTTTTTAGACATAAGAACGATTTTGGAGAAATTAGTCCCTTTTAGAAGAGGGACTTTGAGTGAAAAGACAAAAGGCGGAGGGAAGACTCTTCTTAGATTTATTAATAATATTTCTCTCGCATGTTCTGCAGATAGAAAGTGTCGGGGAGCCACCGCCCTTCCATATCAGTAAGGTAGTAGGGTCTTAAATTGGGCAACCTTGGTTACAAAGTAAGGTCCCTCCCATATTTGAGTCAACTTTCGCTTATGCTCTGCCCCTTAAACTTGTTCGGGCCTCAAGAACATATCTACAAGTTGGAAGGCTTAATTTTAACCTTCTCAGATTATAGAATTTGTGAATCCTTTGCCTATATGTTGCCGCCTCGGGTTTTCAAGAACCTCATTTTTTTCTTCTAGTAGGTCCAACTTGGCGCAAATACTCGTTGTTCGCTTGTTTGTGGGTTAAACTTCTAAGATGCGTGGTAATGACAACCTCACCTCCACCCGATAACGCATTATCGACGCCAAAATGCGGTGGGGCTAAAGGGAGTTTCCCGTAGGGCGCTCGATCAGCGGTACCAAGATATGCCCATAGGGTGGTACATGGAGCTTATCTACCCATCTCGACCTCAAGCTTACATTAATCTAGCCTTTTAATCCTTGTAGGATGGTGCTGTTAGTCACTTCCACTGGGACTATGGGCTTAAGTGAATGTGTGACCGAATGCTCGCCCCATGTCAATCCCAAGCTCTTAGTAAAAATACTTGAAGCCACGACTATCGAATTGCTCTGGTCATATTTGTAATGATGGCGTGGATATTCCAAACTTGGATACAATGGCTTTAAAGACAAACTTTCGACAAGCTCCTTTGGTTATTGTCTCAACGGTTCGCCTCAACCCATTTGGTAAAATAATCTACGGCGACGCATTTATGAACTTTTTGTTGTCGTATTAAATCCATGGGGAATGGGCCTAGTATTTCAATTCCCAAAATGGCAAAGGGCCTAGGTCGAATTAACGGGTAAGTTGTACAAGAGGGACGACGTTGGTCTTTGGCACGCCATCAAGTGCGTCACACCCTTTCGTCATTTCTTTAGCATCTCTTTGATGTAGTGGGCTAGTAGAATCCCGCCTTTAGGATCTTGTACCCGAGAGCTTCTCCCCGGAGCATGATCACCGCAGATGCCTTCATGGGTTTCTTGGTGTAGCATACTTTGCTTCCATTGGGCTGCTATAAAGGACCTTAAGTACCTGACGAAAAGGATCATTTATACAATTTTCCTCCTATAATTGCGTGTACCGGCTGACTTGTAATGCTACTCTTCTAGCTTCTTTTGGGTTTGTTAGTAACGTTTAAATCTTAAAGATATTGCCAGACGGGATCCATCCAACAAGGTTATACTTCCCATCTCTTTGCACTCCTTTTTCCAACGGGGCCCTCGATACTCCTATAATTAAGGTGTCAGTATAATGACGTGGGTGTCGTATGTTGGGTTTAGAGGATGACTCCCGTTTTGATAATGAGTCCGGCCAGCTCATTGTCATCCCGTGGGATCTTTTATAAGGGGAAACATCAAAATTCCTTTATGAAGTCTCTTGAATAATATTCTGATATCCGCCATGTTCTCTTCTCGGGCTTCAAACTCACACTCATAATGGTCTAAGCTACAAACTTGAGAGTCGAAGGTAGGCTTGGAGATCTCGCACTTCAAGTCCTATGGCTAGCCGCTGGACCAACAATTAGTGCTTCATATTTAGCTTCATTGTTGGTGGCCTTAAATGCGTAGGGTCGAAATGCATCAAGTCTTCCACCCAAATTACAGTATAGAATTATGCTGGCCCCTGCCTTTGTCATTGATAATCACAACATATAAGCTCCAAACGTTGGGTCGGGCTTTTAGTTCCTCCTACTCTTTTAGTGCCATGATGGGCGCAATTTTCTTTGCCCAATCATTTCAAAGCTAAAATGAAATCCTGCTAATACTTGGGCCTTATCATCACCGCTCGTAGCTTATAGTCGAGTGTCGTGTTTCCCAACTCATTGAGCTCACACTTCGACTCAACCTCCCCACATGTCTCTCGTCAGCGCTATAGTATATGTTGCAAGGGTCGGTCAATGAGGACTGGGTGATTTTGTGGGTTTGAAAAATAGGGATAGCAGTAAAATGAAATGATGTGATGAGAGAGTAAGGGCGTAGCCTTTGTCTCAGATATCTAATCTCAGTGGTCGCACAACACCATGCTAGCAAGTAGTATACTGGGTTTTTGAGTTCCCATGCCTACCTCTGAGGAGTAATCGAAAGCTTATTGCATAAGGGACCTAGCCATAGGTATAGATATAAGCTCTCCCGAAGTTGGGGCTTGACGCAGTGCAAGAGGGGTGTAAGAACCACATTTTTTTTAATCAAACCCTTTAAATGTTTCTAATTATGTTTAATTCCACTTCCTTAACATAAGTTTAAGTTAGGACGAAGATAAGTGAACTCGATTGTAAATACTTATAAGGATTAGGGACTAATTGGTAAAAAGACTATCTCACAATGTCAAGACTTGCATGTAAACATGAAAAAGTTTTAGGGTTTGCTGAAAATAAACACATCACAATTCATACAAAAAAGAAAGACTTAATAGTTGGAATCAAACTCTTTATAAAAATAACTGGGAAATCCACTGGCCGGGTACCACAAATGCATAAAGCAATTTATCGCTCGTGGGATTGCTAATGAAATGCAATCCAATAATCAAGCTCAATTTGTGTGGCAATGACTCAATCAAAGAGCGCTGTTTACTTCTCTTCTCTATGAAGGTGATGCCACGCCACTAAGCAGTTGGCATTCACTAGTAATCAATCGAGGTAGCTTCATCCTCGGATCAACAACTACGCGACCTAAGGATAAAATGCCATAAGTGATAAGTAATGATCCGAAACCGAGGCACGCATTCCACCGCTTCTTCCTCCTAAGCTTCTCTCCACCTCGGAGAGCTCTCAAAGTCTTTAAAAGCGCGTGGCTGGGAGGTAAGTTTAGTATGTTTCTACTCAACCCGCGATCTCCCCTGAGTTTGTTCCTCTGGGTCCTAGTTCCTCGAGAAAATAGTTGTGTAAGTTCTCGCCCACTTGTAAGTTTCCAAGGTCTAACTTCATTCCTCGAGGTTAGTAAAACTGAAAGCCTTCTTTCTCTTTGTTCTTCCCCTTCTTAAGCCGTAGGTATATGTACACCTCCTCGTAAACGCGTTTGGTCAGCCGAAGATTTGTAAAAGCGCTCTCTATAGAAGGCTCTCATGGAATCGCTTGGCAAACGGTAGGCTACACCATTCACTACCGAGAACTAGTGAGGAAACCACATATAACCCTAAGTTTCATGAATAAAATAAAGAAAAGATTGAAGAAGAATCAAAGAACTAAAAAAGAGAAATCAATAGTGAAGATAGTGAAGAAACTAGAAAAAAAAGAGAAGCAAATTTGTGCATCTATGTATATGTTTCTCGCTTCTAGCTCTTAGTGGATTCAAAAGAAGGTAAAGGAAAGGAAAAAATAGAACGAGAAGAGGGAAGCTTCTCAAGGAAGAAGAACCCGAGAGATGGGGTGAGAAGAGATAGGAGCAAAAAAAAAAGAGAGAAGAAAATAAGCATATCCATCTCTGCTTTTTAATTCTTAATAACAACCAAGAATGCATATACGAAAGCAAGAGAAATAGAAAAGGTTACATAACAATCGAAATGAAGCACCAGAGAAGGCTTTCCAGTGCCATCTCACTACAAAATGAAATGGGTAAATCCTCACCCAAGTATAGAGAGAGAAAGAAGACAAACAAGGCGAAGAAGAAGAGAGAAAGAATAAGTTTATCATTAAGTAACCATGGGCTCATCTCACTAGATAAGTCTAATGGGCTTAATAACAATTGAGATACTCACATAACAATTTGATTTGATTTAATAAAAGTGAAGCTGAAATAATCTTTTTACCCATTAAGCAAAAATAGGACGTTATAACACTGATTATAACTTTTAGCTTACCAAATATTGACTTTGAGCCGAACATCATAAGCGGAGGAAATATTGATGATATTCTTTTGACATATTGTAAGTTACTTTACCACAATATTACTACAAATGTTTTTTGAAAAATTCAAACACCTGAAGTTTTGGTAAATTTATATGTTTTGGTAAATTCTCTTAATTCTGACTATTTTCTATATGTAAAGCCTTTCATGCATGTTGGTTGGAAAGTAATTTCCTATGTGTGATTTTGAGGATTCTCCCATATGGGTATTTATTATGCTGAAATATGAGTGTTCTAATTTGGAAACCACTGGTGTTTGTTTGGCTTTGTTGGACCAGGATGCACTGGTGTCTCGGCTTCAAGGACCGTATACCCATCAAGCAGCGGTACGCTAACTATGTAATGTATTACACGCTTTTCCGATCGGAGCGCCTTATCGACTGCGGAGTCCTATTAGACCATGGTCGGATCCGGGCTTTAGCCTATTGTTGCCGGGAGATTAGCCAAATAATTGTACTTTTTGTTTCGTGGTTATGTAGAGTTTCCGATATTTTCGTTCTCGATCATTTCTCTCGCAGCCTATGGTTTTACCGTGATTTTTTCTCGAAGTTTCGAGTATTTTGTAGAGGGTGCTTACTATGTTTTTCCCGGAAATTCACCCCCTATGCTTGGGACTCATTTTCGTGTCCCGAAGAGTAAACTAACACGTGAAGTTTTCATAGCTACCGCGTGGGGACACTGGGTGTAGTTGAGGTCTTGCAAACCTCTATTTATTTTCTTGAGTGTGAGCATTTTTGGTTTTGAGTCCTTGGTCTAGTTCCGTATAGGTTTGGAGCTATATATGGTACCTCAAACCTTAGGTGTTCTGCTATGCCATATATGTATTTCTCCTGCTTCGTGATCGTTGATACTATTATTATCTTATTTACTATTTTTGTTGTTACTCCTCGATACTCCATGTTGACTACCCCGAGGCCTAATATCTCAGTGGGGCCTATCCTTGCTCTGCACAATGGTTACCGATGATCGCCCCTGGACTTGGTTCGTGGGCATGACTGTAAAAAGAGGGAGTCTTGCATTGTTTAAGTTGCTTGAAGGCACCGCTTCACATTCTTCATTCTAATTCTGCCTTGGTGGTTTCTATGTAGTGCCTCGAAAGCGAATGATAAGTTCTTCTCTCTATGGCTCTTTATAATGAAGTGGCCCAAGGTAGCGTTAATTACCATTCAAAGTCCGGATTTCTTTCAGAGATGTGGGGTTAGCTCATATCTTGTATTGCCTTGACCTTTCTCGTGATTGGCTTCTATGCCCCTCTTCGCTGATCATGAAATCTAGGAATTTGCCAAACTAGACAATCAAGGCACAACCTCTTCGTGCTGAGGCGCATCCGCTCAGGCTCAGAGTGCTTAGAAGGTTTCTTACATGTTAGCCATGTAAGTTGATCTTCCTTTTGCTTTTTCACAAGGATTCTCTTAATCCATACATAAATTTCTACATTCCTCCCGAAGCTGCTTCTCAAAACCATATAGTCACTTCAAATTTTTAGAAGGTTGTACCTCAAGGCTTTTTAAACCGAAAGGCATTACTTTATAACAAGTAAGTAGCATCTTTGTGGGTGATAAAAGAGGTCTTTCCTTGTCTCCTTCCGCCATCTTCAGTGATCTTAGTTGTAAGCGTAAAAAGGCGCCTCAAAAGGTCTGCCAACATTTCGTGGCCTACAACATGGCATCAACCAATCCATAATGATTAACGGAGCGAGTAGTAGGTCTTTAGGGCAAGCTTTATTAAGACTAGAAGTGAAATCAACACACAATCACCATTTTCCCCGAGGGCTTTACAAGAACAACACTTGATAGTCACTCTCAGGTAATGTACTTCCTGCAAAAATCTGAAAGCCTTGAGAAGTTTCTCCAACCTCCTCGATTTAGCAGCTTGCTCGCTTTTAAAAGAAAAGGCTAAAAAGGTCTTAACTTCAGAAGTATATAGGCCTAAAATCTAGTTTTCTCGCATTGAGGCGTAAAAGCTCTAGGATGTTGTGGTTCAACTCCTCACATATCTTCTCGGATGCCCATACAAATATGTCGCTATTGCCCTACGCATGACGATAATCTTTTCAATCCCTGAAGCTTTGGGCGGGAGCTCTGAACCAAGGTGCAAGACGCCTTCCCAGTGAGACTCTCACCTTCAACGGATTTCCATATAAGATCTTCTCGACTCCAGTATGCTAAGCGCTCCTTCCTGGCTTCTCAAGCTTCAAGTCGCGGCTTCTAATGACCATGGCGGTTTTAGGAATGCTCTTCGTGAACGTTGGTCTTTGAGGAGCCGCATACATACACATTGCGCCTGGGCAGTGGGTTGGTCGCCTCCTCACTTCCCCATATCTATTTTCGCTGGGAAATTTTAGGAGTAGGTGGTATGTGGAGACAATCGCTTAGGGACTTGAGGGTCTACTGGCCGTCCTAGGGATGAGCATTGTATTCCCGACATACCAACAACTAGGGAAGTTGGCTAGACCGCTGCGGGCTCGGTGCGTATGTGTCCCGGATGGTGAAAGTGGAGTGAGAGACCACTCTCTCGAATTGTATGGCGAAGCTTCGTAAAGCTTCAATCAATAGAGTGTTCTCATATCATCGGTTGTAAACCTTTGGGCGCCAAAGCATCCATATGCTCCTGTGAGGGCGCCCGTATTGTGATAGATTACATCGGCTGCAACTCCCTGCCTGCGTGTCAATGAGAACTCTCCTCACTTCTGAGTCCGGGCTTATGATTACCAAGGTGGATAACTCACTGCAGATCATCATAGGGATGGGAAGTCTTCGGCCAAAAACAATGCTGATGGGGGTGCCGCACCTTAGATTTTTTAACCAAAAATTAAAACCTGCATGAGCATATGGGTCAGAGGGAATTTTAGGCTCTGCGTTGCCCATGCCCCAAAACTCCAAACTAGGTCCTCGCCAAGCTAATGATATGGACCTTTGAGGCGTATATTCCTTGTTCCCTTGGCCCACATACGGGGAAAAGTGGTTTTTAGACATGGAGAGCTCCTAAATCCCCGCCTTCTTCCATCCACTCACAAGGTTTGTGTCGAAAAGGCTTCTAGTTCATGCTCCGTATATTGGCAATACCCCTCGTGGAGGCCCTACTCTACCGGTTGGTACCTGTGGGATTGGGACAAAAAGTCGTGTTGGTTTTTATCTCTAGGTTTCCATGGCTATTTGTTCAAGGGTCCCCATAGATACCTGTGCTAACTCATAACTAGAAAACTCGTTATACCACATCGCGGATCGGCCAAAGATCTCCATCAAACCGATGATATCTTTTTGAATGGAAGGCGATTGGGTTGTAGGTGTTCTCTCCTCGAAGCCTCACCGGTAATTGGGACAAAGAAGAGGAAACCCTGTAAGAGGGAGATAGGGGCTTTGATGCAAGCCGTGCCCTGGGCCTCGGGTAGATAAGTTAGTGGCTTAGCCGAGAAGAAGAAGAAGGAAGAGGGAGTCTCCAAGTTTTGCTTTTCTTTCGCTAGTACCCTTGTCCTCGGCCTCGCCAAGCTTTTTCTCCCTCTCTTTTTATTTATCCTCTTCTCTCCTTAGATCTCGGGTGATCCCATCTTAAGTCCCCTTTCTTGTCCGGCCATTATGGGGAATGTATTTCCCCTGCTTTCTGCACCCCTTTGAGTGGTTTTATTTGACTCCTTGAGGCATGGTATCGTCCCGCAAGTAGACTATGCCACATCATCAGCAGAGTAGAGGAGCCGGGTAGTAACACATGGTCATACTAGGATTAGCATATCAAGTAATCGGGCCTTTTAAATCGATTATGTTATGTACTCACTAATATTTTTCTGAAAATATAAGTGATTTCTAATGTTTCCAAATATATAAGCTATCAAGTGTTGATTGAATGATTATCTCCAAGTATTTCAAATTAGAAATTTGGTTTATATACTTTCAATCAAAGAATTGATAAAATTGAGTAATCCAAAACATGAAATTGATTATATATTGTTGAATGATTATCAATTAATCCAATATATTGAAAATTCATGATTTAAAAAATACTTGAACACTACCACAATGGCCTGTTGGCCTTGCATTAGTAACCGAAGTTTTCTGTGGGATGGGGTGTGTTCTTCCGTGGATGAGCCCGAGATCCGCCCACTCGCCACGTAAGGTGAGGCCTGTGCTCTGGGGCTGTTTGCTCCACCCCCTCAGAGACGTCCCCTTCATTTCCCTTTTGTGTGTGTGTATGCGTGTGTGTGTTGTGGGGTCGCTTCAGTCATTTTGTCCAAAAATTACCATATATAATAATAATAAGTGGGAACACTTTTTAAAAACATTAAAAAATTGTTCCAAATTCACTGAGGATTTTGACATTCTCAGAAAGTGATAATTAGTGATTTTAGGTAGAGGTACCAACTTTTGTAACACTCAATTTGCAATTGAAACATGCTTAAAAACGAGTTATAGGGTTGAAGATAGGATACATAACTTATATGATGAGTGCATAATTATACATTTATATACATATTCATACCATATTCAAGCATGCACTTTGCTTTCCCTTTTGGTATAGATTTTATCTATTTTTGGTATTTTGTGTCAATGAGTAGGGTAACGAGGTCCCCTCAAAACAAAAGGAGGGAAAAATCAAGATAATTCGTAGCAAAAAGAGAGCGACATTTAGACTTCTAGAAAAGAAAGTGCTTAGTTGAATATTAAAAACCCGAGGGTTAGAGTTGATTGGTAAGTAGCAATTGAAATAGGCGCTTTTGTGACAAAGGGAGCAAGAAAAAGCATAGGAGGGATGGGAGTCAGGAGAGTATTATGAATGAGTCAGCAGAGTATCGCGTAAATTTATTACAAGAACTACAGTGAATCAAAAGAGACAATCTTAAAATGTTCAGATTGAAGAAAAAAGTGATTTAGGAACATCCAATTAAAAATTTCATGTCAATCCGAGGTGAAATGGTCATCCGACCAACGCATACGCCCGGATGAGGAGACTACGCACGTGCTTGAAGTGAAAAGTGAAGGCGGCTCTGAGCGTGCATCGGTAAGTAATGCACTTGCCCGCATAGCATCAATTTCGCGACATTGAGAGATGGAGTGATCTCAACCGTATTTTTAATACAACAACCTAACTCACTCTCTAGATTAGGGTAAAACCTAGTAAGTGGGAACCATAGGAATACTCAATAAGGATAATCACGCACCCCATAAGTAGAAGTCATCATTTGTATAGGACTAAGGTTTACTATCGTCACTTGAGATCGTGAGTCAAACTAATTTAGGGTTCTCCACATTTCGAGGAATATATCAACTAAGTAACTAGTATTAGGAAATAATTCAAATGGCAAAGGGATTCTTAGGGGGATAATAGGTGATCCGGGAGGCCATGCTCTCTCTCCATTGAGATTAAAACCTCTCTAGATTTTACAACTGCACATTTCACCATAGTCTCTTTAGATTTTAGTTAAGATTAGATCAACACACACACATCTTTTTAGGCTGCAGGTAATAGAGTTCTACTTAGTACTAGTTTTTCTAGGTCATTGTGGATTCGAGCTACCCTACCCTTTTGGGTACATTACTACTTGAAAGCAACCTCTCAGTGCATTTACTTGGGATAGCAACACCATCAAGTTTTTGCGCCCATTGTTATCGCGTCAACAACGCTCTTAGGAATATTAGGGTTTTCTTTTTATTCTAGATATACTTAGTTTTTAGTTTTAGTTTTAGTTTTACTTGCGTTTTAGTTTATCTTCTCTTATCTTTTATTTTCCTTTTTATCTCAAAAGAAGAAAATTCAAAAATTCAAAAAAAATTTCTAATTTTAGATCTTCATTACTCCTTTTATGCCTAATTCTTCGAATATTTCCTATTAAAGTTATAATGTCTTTTTCTTTTTAGGAGACAGAAGTATTACAAACAATAATGTAGTGTGTCACATTACGAGGCAAACCATCATTGGTAGAAAGATCTCCCTTTACATGCTACACTCATCGTGAATGGCAAAAGCGGCATTGGAGAGAGTTGGAGGCTATGAAGGGGGGCTGCCCTTCTCTCCAAAAAGGAATCTGGATTTTGGGAGGAAGGGTTGTACAAGTTTAGGAGTAAGCCTTCCTGGAGACCTATTCGGGCCTCGCTAGAAGTTGGGATAAAAACCTTCTTGCCTCCCAGATTGGCAAAGCTTACAGGAGACACCTCCAATCGAAAGCAAATTAAGTATCTAAGATCTAAGCTTCGTCGCCTATGGGCACAAAATGATGTAGCTCGGCTTTGGGATGTTGAAAATTGGGAACCCCAACAAGATATTGGAGGAAGGACTTGTAAATAAAGCATAGATGTAGAAGTGCTAAAGAGTGTTTTGAGGAGTCACTGAGGAAGCCTTTGGGGAAACCAACCCGAGGTGGAAGTCCCAGCAAGGAGACACCCATTTGAGGGATAATGAAGATACCCATCCCTCCACCCTCCTTTTTTTTCTTAATGTGGGTGCCTACCACAAGAAATGATTGAACAAGTCTAGTCCA
The DNA here is from genome assembly GCA_026586065.1 of Dioscorea zingiberensis. NCBI lineage: Eukaryota > Viridiplantae > Streptophyta > Magnoliopsida > Dioscoreales > Dioscoreaceae > Dioscorea > Dioscorea zingiberensis. The sequence goes on along the minus strand of CM048820.1, from coordinate 38,034,370 downwards.
TTTTCCGAAGAAAAGGGAGAGAAAGTATGGAACTTGGCTTTATGAAACCCACTAGCAAGGAGGAAAAGGGATATATCAAACCAAGCATCAATGCCACCTTGTTCTATATAAGCCCTTCTAACCAAAAATTTTCTCATCGGGAGGAAGTTGATAGATGGTATAAAAATTCAACTTCTAACAAGAAGTAGCCTAAAACAAAGAATTTCCCTCACATAGTTATGGGTGAAGCAGTTTCTAGAGAGCAACTAAAAAATCAATTGAGTGCCTAGATCCCTTCGTGTTAATTGGGTGGTCATTCTTTACAAAGGTGTTGAGCCATTTGTTGCGACCCTCTACTCAAGATCTTCAAAGAAGCTGCTGTATGGATCCACTTTACAAAAGGGGAGGTCTTGAGAGAAAAGGATACAGTTCGACTCTTATCATTTAAAAAAGAGCTCTAATAACATAAATGTATCGGTCAAGCTAGTGGCGTAAAACAAGATTGCTTCTTGCTAGGCAACCCAAGCACTTTTTAGTTAGTTTTTCTAGGTTAGGTTTCTAGTTAGTAGTACTTTCATACTAGTTTTTAGTTTAGGTATACATTGGTGGTAATTTCTGCAGACTTTGATGATTTCTCACCCATTATGTGTTTTTCCAAATTTCCTAACGATTAATTTTTAGTTTTTGGAGACATCAAGGCGCAGATCAGCGCGAGTGTGAAGGACAGATGGTGAAAAATGACAACAGTGAAAAATACAAGTGAGAGAAGCACGGGCAAGAGTAACTGGTACTGCGTGCTCCAACCCTCTTTGCAACTCTCTCTCAGCAAGATACCCGAAGTACGCTGAGGCCGAGGCGAGTAACACTAACGTGTGCTCTCGGGCATGCTTTAAGATGAATAGGTGTGATCAATTATACAAGGGCATGCACCGCTCCACTCGGCAAAGATGATACGCAGGAGCCTCGCTAATGACCTAGGGATCATTAGCACCTTATCTTTTCCTTTCACCACTTTTTGTATTTTTCTTTTTACCAAATGCCGAGAGACCCATGGTTTAGCCTTCTCTATATATCTTTTGAGCTTATCTTATATGTGCCTTCAATGTTCATGGTAGGATATTTGGAATTTAATATAATCCTTTAAAAGCATGGAGCGGGGAAAACACAAGCGAGGCAGCTTTACATATCACATATTGAGTAATGTCCTACTAATCCTTCCTTTTTCCTTTTTTTTTTTTTTTCTTCATGTCATATCTTTTGACAATTGCATATATTGGGTACGATTGGGGATAATGTACAGACTGATTTAAGTGTGGGGGAGAGGATTAGCTATGCTTTATATTGCTTATGCTTTAGTCATTAAAAGCCGATTTAAGATGATCTATGATAGTGCTTAATGATTGGAAGCCCACTCTTTGAATCTATATAGGATTTGATATTAGGAGTTTAGTTGTCAAATTTTTTTAAAATATATATATATATATATATATATATATACGTCACGGGAGCTGCATAACTATGCTTAGAAGCCTTACTATCAATCGCGGTGCAAGTGCAAGAATACACTATCCATTCGTTTTTAGCCCACTTCGCACAAAGATATTTGAGGAAATTCCAACCATACTGGATGGAAAGCAACATCTGTGGCTAAAAATAAGATAAGCGTGTCAATTTCCAAAAGCAATTTAGGAACTCTGTAGCCAAGGTCATCATCTTAAAGGGTGAAATTTTAAACCTAGGTAAGATTTCCTATAAATTTTCACCCCATTAAAGATGAAGACTCCTACAAGTTTTGCAAAATTGCTATGAAAAATTCGACATGCTAGCTTATTTTCGACATGTTCTTTCTATCCATATATAGGTTGGAAATTAACTTAAAATACTATGCGAGTAGTAGGCTAAATGGGAGAAGCGATATTACTTTGCACAAAGTTAATCCGTTAAGGCGCTTATAAATATCACTCCCATATATATATATAGTCTTGCCTTACTTTTACATCGCCACAAAAATTTTGGAGCACAAACCTCGTATGATCAAGTATGTCACTACCTAGGTTTTGGACTCCTCAGTTAGTTTAACCCATTAGAGGAAGTGCTGATATTTTCTACTTTTTTTTTTGAGAGAGAGAGAGAGAGAAGAAAAAGAAAAAGAAAAAAAAAAGAAAATATATTGGAATTTTGGAACAACCGGAAAAGTGGAAATCCGTCTAAGGATACCCCTCTACCGGCCTAAATGCTCGAATCCATTAGAGAGATGCCCTCTACCGGTATATATAGAAAAAATGGTGGAAAAGAAAGCTATTCAGCCTTTGAAGAGTGAAAGTCACTTGCGCCCTTGAGTAGTCAGTACGAGCAATGGGCATCACAATTGTTAACTTGATGACTCATCTGAGGAGGGAAAAATGCTACCTCATTGGATGTATGAAGCTACTACCCACCAACTAAAAAGAGTTTGAGAAAAGTAGTTTAGTGAATAAGGTTTATACCTAGCTCCCCGGCCGGGCTTGAGTTAGTAAGAGTGTTCTATGCAGGAAGGGCCACCACAGGAACATACTGGCTAGCATCTGTGGGGAGTTTTGAGTTTACTGGCCAAGAAGATCTATTTTTCTATAAAAAACCTTCTTGGTACTTTTTAACAACTATGTTTTCCGCGGATAATCGAGGGACTCCCAACTATTTTGTGTAAGATCTGAGATCAAGCACTCATCATCTTTCTTGGATTCCATATTTCTCTTTACTTGAGGACAAGCCAAATGTTTTAAGTGTGGGGGTATTATGTACAGAGCACATAATTATACATATTTTTCTATACAATATTTGCATTGCACTTTGCTTTCCTTTTTTACATAGGAATTTCTCTATTTTGTACTCAGATTCGCTGGGTATTTTTATGTCATCGAAGCGGGCAGTAATAGTGATAGGTCCCTCGAACAAAAAAAAAGCGAAAATCAATATTAACTCAGAGCAAAAGAAAATTTGTTTAAAAGACACCTTCTTGTGAAAGAGAGTGTTCATTTGTATATGGAAACCAAAAGTTATTTTTTATCAAGTGGCTGCATTGGAAGAGTGTGTTTTATGATAAAGGAGCAAGAAAAGAGAGAGAGGAGATAAAGCTTTGAGCAAGATGAATGAATGAGCTATGGAGATCAAGAAGAATTTATTTCATTACACGAACTACAAGAATCTCCAAAGCCAATCTCCACTATTCAAATGAAGAACAAGGGAGTTAGAAACAATCTTACCCAATTAACATTTCTCGTAAGTTAATCCAAGATGAAATAGTCATCCGGGATCCGAACTTTTTGATTTAAGAACTACTGCCAGATATGGAAAGAAAGTACATGCCTCGAGCTGATGCACTCCAAGTGCACTTGCCCTGCATCTCTCTCATGGTGATTCTAGAAAGTCACGCATTAATCAAGCATTATAGAAGAGATACACGCAGGCTTGCTTTAGATCCTGCACCGCCATGTATCCGGAGTTTTAAGTCTATATAAAAGGGATGCTTAGCCCAACACAACTTTTCAAGATCATCATGGGCGGGCCTTGGGAACTTTTTAGTGGACTAGCCTTCAGCCAATGAGCTTTCCTGCCGCCGACGGCTAGGGTTTCCTCTAAAGTGGAGATACTGAAGGCGCTGAGAAGACATGCGACTCGAGGGAGTAATTCTTATATCTTTATCCATTCCTTCTCCTTTAAATCTTGTGTTAGGGTTTTCTTAGGTACCCAGAGTGGCTAAACCCCTTATGGTAAATTCCCTTCGGGTCCTTGAACCTTAGAGGGATTTGAATCTTGTCACAGGACTTTTTCCTCTATTTTAATACTAGGGTTTTATTTTCTTTGGATTATTTCGTGGAATTATCTATATATGGCTGTGTTGAATGCTTGTGGTTTTGTTCGTGCACGTGAAGTTTAATGCGATCACATAATTAGAATTCGTTTGATGCATGTGAAGAGAGATCATGCTGGGTCAAGCTAGGTCCAAGCTAATGTATAATCGTAAGGAAGGAAGGATGAGGGGGGCATGCCGAGAGATTGGGTGATTCACAAATATTTATTTGTTAACGCTAATTTTAGCTAACTCAACAATTTCCTCGAAGGAAATTAGACAACATGGATTTTTAGGGGGATATAGTGATTCCTGGGGTACCCATGCTCTCTCGCATTGAGTTAAAACTCTAGAATTTTCCATACATGCTCATTGTAGTCTCTCTTTTTAGATTTATTTTCTAGTTAGGATTAGATCCCCACATAACATCTTAAGGCTGGAGGTAATAGAGTTCTAATTAGCAAAATGAAGTTGCTTAGGTCACTATGGATTTGACTAATTTCTATTTTTAGTAACTTTACTACTTCTAAGAGACTCCTTGTACCCCACTTTAACTTAACGGATAGCAACACATCAATATACCGCTTTACCACCCCCTAAAACGACTTGACGTCAAGTGAAAGGTAATCTAATTGGGAATTAAAGCTTTAATACTAGAGAATAGTTTCACATCATAGAAAAAGATTGGGCCAATGAAAATAGAAGTATATACTATGGACCTATCATCATACAAACATATAAAAACATTAATAGGAAGCACCCACTATATAGACTCCGGCCTCTTACAGGGGAAGGCTTGTCATTTGTAGTGCGAAGTGGAACACTGAAAACATATTGGGCTATTAAATTTCACTAAATGTTGACCCTTCCCTTCCTAGTGACATGAAAAGGAAGCTTCAGTACTATAAGTCGGATAAGTTAACGGCTACACGACCTCACTTAAAAATTCAAGATTATATAAGGAGCCAAAACTGTAAGAAAACATCGCGATCAACTTATAAAACAATGCGTAAACAATCTCCAAGGAAGATGATCAAGTATAATGTTATTCCCAATACCGTGACTTAAAGCTATTTCTAGGTAAGTTATGATCAAGATAGTCATGATCAAGATGGTCCCAGGACCATCTCTTGGCAATTCTCATTACTTCAAGGTCTACTCCCTAAGGAGGCGTTGGAAGCAAGTCATACAGGCAGAAAGGTGCGCTTAAGGTAAATGGGCACCCGACTCTAAATCTGTATTATGATGAGAGGTATTCTAGGAAGAACCAAATGAAAAGATTTAAGCTCTCTTTGGAGCCACCATAAAGGTAAAAGTCCGCTACGCTGCGTCAAGCTAGTAACTTTCAAACATGCCCTTCCCTTCTTGGGAGGCAACCCAAAGATTTTAGAAATTTTTTTTTTTTCCGAAGTTTTTTATATATTAATTAGTTTTTAGTTTAGTCTAGCAGTACCCAATAGAGAATTTTGGGATAACATCCTTTTGATCCTCTTACATTTTGTCAATTCCTTAATTTAAATTCAATGGGGTGGAAAATTATAGTCCTAATTGGGGTCTAGGAGTTTTGATTGTAGGATGCATGATGGCTAAGTATAGAAAAATTTTAATTCCATGCATAATTCTAGCAAATTGATCAGGAGTTTTAACGTGGGCCCACACGGACAAGATTTGTGCACTTTATGTGGTCACCAATTTTTAAAAATAAATAGGAGGAAGAAAAAGCCCCAAACATACTGCATTTTGATTCCTGCACGGCTCATCCGGGGTCGAACTTCGGGACCCGTGTGTGGAGCACGCTAAGTAGTTGCCATTATTTAAGTGGGGCATTGCCCCCCTTTAAAATTCCATTCATTTATCATTTTTATAATCCTAGAGCCCCTTTTAGTCCCTTCCTACTCACATACTCACACCCCTTGGGCTCCCCCTCTCCACGCATTCCCCACACTTCCAATTGGACTCTTGATTCTCGGGCGCGCTCAAACCAACAAAAATCCAAGGTATGTGCTCTCTAATTCAATTTCTTAAGGATTCATTTGTTTTTTGACACCTAGGGTTTTAGGCTTCTTGAATATTGTGCAAAGTGTAAGACAGGGTTAATTTCCTTCTTTCTTCTTCACAACCCCGGCCTTGACGCATCGAATTATGCCACGCCTCCAAAATCTTCAAGTTGGTACTCCTCCATCTCCTCCTCGTTGTTCCCTCTTCCTCCCGGCCAACCACCACTATTGAGAGTACCATGTCAGCGAGAAGAAGCTTTCATCCAAGGAGCAACCTAGGAGGGAAGAAGCGCATGGGAGCAGAGGGAGAGCTTCCCAACCTCGTGCGCACCCTCATCCACTCACCACCCCACAAGAGAGCTATAATTTATCACGGACTTTTGCCATATTAACTGGCCCCAGGACTCTCACTGATCGAGGAGTTCATGTAACGACCATGCCAGTATTACTGTGCTTTGAGGGTTAGGATATCAGACTACCGGCCCGGCGAAAGCCTTAGGAGTCCGGCTCTGGATGGAGACTTCCAAGACCGGAACCACACACTATGACCCACACACATCTAAGGTGTCCACTCTCCGCCGCCTCCCGGCTCTTAGAGTACATCTCTATCCGATCCCTCGATCCACTCCATCAGCTGTGGTAGGGGCAGAGCATTCGAGGGTCGTGTGGAGCACTAGGGATAATGCGACCTATACCGTGATCTGAAGGCTGATCTTTGCGAGAGTCGTACATCACCACCGAACACTAGCCGGGGGCATGCTGATGTTCTTGTCACGTAAAGCCGCGTGACAAGAACAAAGATGACGATCCACGAGGGAGCTTAAGTGTCACAGCGGTCACTTTCGACATTACACATTGAGGGCGCATTGGGAATTGGTATGGGCCACACTGACATCTCAAGGAGTTCTCTGACATTACGCCTCCGCCCCCAAAGATGAAGCCACCAAACACTCACAGCGAATGACGGCCCGAAGCAAAGCAGAAATGCAGACAAGATGGGACCGGGATTACTCCTCTTACACCTCCAACAACACCAACACTCAAAGATGGCGACCTCGAAGATAGAGATGTCCTCCTTATCTAGCTGAGTGTAATGCCACATAGCTATCCCTCCTAGGATAGCCACTTAGATAACATATCCACCAACACCTCACTACCACTCTCGGCAATCGGGCTAGAGGAGCATTACACCGAGGTGAGCAGCTAGTAGATAGTCTTGCATTTCGAGAGGACACGAATGAGGAGGACTCGATGATTCCTTCATAGCATCAACAAGGAGGTGTGGGACCACAGGCATATGAGCATCCTATTTATCTTATCTTTTATTTATTTATTTTACCAAGCATTTGTATTTTCTTTTCCTTGAGTTAGATGCTGCTTATAAAAAGGGTTTAGATCTTTCATATATGCTAAGGTGGAGTTTCCAACTTTTGTGCCTTCAATGATCTCAAGAAAAGTTAAAACCTACACACTCTGACGGGGAAACACACAACGTAAGGGATTGACACATCACGCATGCACACCACTAAGCTAAGTTCACCCTTTCTCTCCCACCTTGTTTTAGCATAAACATATACCTCTTTTAGTGCATATATTGTGTGCATTAGGGGCTACCAATGACATGATTTAAGTGTGGGGGGATGGATTAATCTCATTGGAAATTATATTATTTATGATAAAGTGCCTCTATCTCGAGATGATCTCTATGAACAAATGTAATGAGAGTTCTATTTTATGTCTAGGTCAAAACATTAGTATTGGGAGGAGTTTCTTTTAATTTTTGCAAAAGTAGGCCACCATATAATTTTGCCTTTACCAAACACTGCCCCACAAAAATTTGAGAGCACAAACTCCGGATTTGTGCTGCAGGTTGCCGGCTACTTGTCTCCTCTTAGGGTTTGGATTTTGGCTCTAGTTTGTGACCACTGGTTTATGTTATTTTATGAGAGAGAGAGAGAGAGAGAGAGAGAGAGAGAGAGATTGGAGAGCCGCCCTGCACAACAATGTGAAAGTCGGATCCATTAAAGGGATACACCCTACACGTATAGAAAAGATGGTAGAAAGATCTATCACCTTTGAAGTGGTGAAAGTCAGCGTCTTTGACTAGTCGGGGATATTGAGCATCATAAAATGTTCTACTTTGATGACCTTCCAAAGGAAAAGGCTACCTCATTGGATTTATGCGAAGCTTAGCTACCCCTGACCTCAAGAGAGAAATTAGGGGAAAGAAGTTGAGTAGCAGATAGGCTAAGTAGTTAGATTAGACAGGTTGGGCTCTGAAGGTTGGTAAGAGAGACACCATGAGGGCCAGGGTTGCAACTTTTACACACCTCTGTAGGGTTTGAGCACAAGTGTGTAAGGAAACCTATTTTTCTATAAAAACTGCTATTTATAGCTTGACTTTCAACAAAGTGTTTTCCTTGGAACCAAAGGGACTCCAACCTATTTTTAAGATCGGAGAGATTTTGCACTTATCTATTTTTCTTTATATATATTTCCCCTTTCTGTTTTGGAGGAAAAGTAAAAGTTCAAGTGTGAGGGTATAATAAGTACACAAATATACATATATTTCCATCAAATTTGAATGCACCTACTCCGCTTATTTAGCAAGATCAATTCCCTCTTTATTTTTGTACTAATCTTGGTTTTGTTTTTATGTCATTGAGCAAGTAAAAATAATAGGCATCGAGGAGAAAAAGGGAATAAGAAAATGGGACGAAAGCAGGGGGCCAAAACAAGTAAGTCAAAAAGAGTTAACTTCCGCGAGAGGTGTGCAATCAGCCTCAAGTACATATTAATTCCTGAACGGCTCGTGCGGTATCACCCATGCGCTTCAAGAAATTCAAAATCGCCAGAGATTAGAAGCCCTGCAGGAGTAGGCTGCACGGGAGTCGCGTGGAGGATGGGCACGCCCATGCCAAATAAGATAAAGTTCTATATAAATCCGCTCAAGGCATAGAGTTCGGGGACTTCTGGTGGAGCAATCTTCGCGTGTGTTACGGATCCGGCGTTAGAGGTTTCGTGAGAGGAGATTGAAGGTGGAGAAGACATCGAGCAAGGGAGTTCCCATGTTTTCAATTTTTTCTTCCTCCAATATATTTGTCTATGTTTCTATTAGCATAGGTTTTAATTAAATAACATAATTCAATTAGGCACCACCGAAGGGGTTTAGCTATATTGATAATTATTGTGAAGTATGTGCTTGATTTATGTGATGATACCTTGTATAAGCCATGGTGGTCAATTAATCGCCTTGTTAGGATTTGCTAGCAGCAAGCTAATGTGTATGCTTAGGGTTTTGACTTGCATATTCCTACGGTATAGCGCATAGATCCATATCTCTCTTATAGCTAGATTACAACTAGACATAGGTAACTTGAAGTTACGGGATCCGCATACCGAAATTGGATGTAATGGCATCTAGGGATGGCTTCAAATTAGAGAATCTCCAGAGAAGTCAATCACGGTGGAAATCGCAGTATTTAGAGATTGAGTTAGTTAATACAAAAGCAAATCTTAGGGGATTGGGATCCAGAGGTGCTTACATGCTATTCTACGCTTGCTCACAAATCTAGCAATTGTTCGTGGTTAGTTTCTTTTAGATTTTCAGATCAATCAAACACAATCACTTTCTATAATTTTGAACAAGGTAAAAAAAAGATATGATGATCGGGCACATTTCAGTTTCAGCCTCCCCTCGTGGATTTCGAAGTAACCTGCTACCATTGGAGTACAAGTGATACTTGATCGAATTTGCTACCCCCAGTACAGCTTGTATAAGAGTAGTTGACAGTAGCACAGGAATGCTTTGGGTAATCAGATACTTGGATCAACCCCTATACACTTTGTAGGGTCCTATGGAGTACTTGTGTGATTTTAGTGGGTACCATTTTGTTTCCCATATCTCTCATAGTTAGATTACAAGTACACACGTAATGAGTTAAAATTTGTTGCTTATTCCACTTATATAAGAGTAGTTCGAAGCTTTCGCTCCTTGGTTTGGGAGATAACTTGTGTAGACGGGCGTTCGACTTTTCGAATGACCCCGTGCAGCTCCCCTTGAGCCACATAGGCATTCAAGCACGCGCTCGTCTGGTAGTAAAAACATGGAAATAAATTAGTTAACAGCCATGTAAATTTTGAACGTACCCAGTCTAGCTTGGCCTGCGAGCCACACTAGTGCTCCAGCAGGGTACATGCACCCTCTAATAGCCAAAAATGGGAAAGTTTGGAGAAGAAAACACTTAGGTTTATTTTTTTATCTCGATTCATATTCTTTTCCCTCTTTCAAAGATGTAACGTATGAAGAATGCCGGTGGTGGACCTCCCAAGTGCTAACGTGATGAGGGTACCTTTTCTTCCGCTCCGTAGTTCCTACAGAGATGCTTTTGAGAGCGCTATGAGCATTTGGTTCAGAAGAAGTTTCGCCCCACTCGCACAATTGACTAAACAGTGCTGTAGGAGCTCGGTATCGACCAATTGGTACAGGAGCTCATATCCTTCAAAGAATGGGATAGGATGATATCTATTGAGGCACTAGTTTATCAGGAGTTTGAGATAGAGGTACTATACAGTTTTGAGGTCGACAACACCCACTTCATCATGCGACGTCCAGATGTCATGCGATTTCAGTTAGGCGGTGAGATGTATCAGATGAGTTATACAGATTTCTCTATCTTGATGCGATTATATGACCATAGTTTTACCATGACCGGCGAGTATGTCCAGTTGGTAGTAGAGCTCACAATGGACGTGGCATTTTATGGAGGAAGCATGGACTCACGGAAGGCCTCATTAATCATCGACCCAGTCCATAGGTATCTCCATACCATACTCAGCCGATCAGTGGTTGGCCGGGATGATAGTATAGGAGTGATCACACACGGTGACCTATACATGATGTACAGCACTCTGGAGCGCTACCCCATTCACCTCGGCCACATACTTGTGAATTTCATTGCACACTAGGGCTGATATGCTAGGCTTCGGGTGATCTCCGCAGAGCCATACATTATGAGATTAGATAGCCGCATGGGCATGCTCCGTGATGAGTCCATAAATATACATATTTTCATATCACGTTTACATGCACTTTACATATTTTTTTTCCCATGTTTTCTTCCATTTTGGTGCTCTGTTGGTTTGTTTTGTGTGGTTGGACAGATAATTAGGTACTCATGAGAAAAGAAGCAAATTTTGGAGATATTTGGAGCAAAAAGGGGCCAAAATGTAGAGTATTATACTTTACCAACAGTGCATGTATAAGGGCGTGTAGATTTGAAAGATAATTTACTCAAGATCGCGCTCAATTTTCGTGGACAAGGCCCGTGTGCGGATGACACGGGACGTGTGTGCGATGTAATGACTGTGTATGCATTGATACCACATGAAAATGTTTCCAGAAGAGTCTACAATACAAAAAGAGAAAGAAAAGATAACAAAAAAGGAAAAGAAAAGGAAAAGAAAAGTAGGAAAGATGGTGCAGCAACACTAACTGTTCAATTAGTATCTTTGCCTAGGAAACCAGGAGGAATATATGAAAGGGCGTCCCCAAACTCTAGGGTAGTGAGATCTAGTTCGAGGTGACGATGAGAAATGATTAGTGTTTATGTGTTCATAATTTTCTATTAGTTTCATCTACACTTTGCATGTTATTTGGAGGAATTATAGCCCGGCTATAGTTAATTTGGGATCATGTTGATTAAAAGGGAATATCAAGGGTGTTTCGTAAGAAAAAGGGATATTTGAGGTTGTTTCAAGGCTAAAGTGTCAAAGCTTGGAGCACCAGCAGCAGAAAGAAGCAACTCAACAGTACCTGGAGATTCATAGGGGGGCGTAAAAAAGCTATGAGCCCATCTGGAGTTGCTGAAGCAACCCAAGCAATCTCCAGGGAGGCACACAAGCAAGCACGTGCTTATATTCTTGCCCATGAACCTCTTAGCCAAAAGTCACAAGACCTATTTTGGGTCACACAGGCGCGCCACGCCAGCAGTAGGAACTCTCGTGTGTACTTGCCAAAAGCAGCATCCGAGAAATATCTGCAAGCGCGTGCGGCCTGCGTCTACCACTCCTGAACCCAGTTTTTTGTGACCCTAATCCAGGACCCACATGGATCGAAATCATACCAAATATATTCTAGAAGCATGAGGGCCTATAAATACGTAGGTTTTAGGGTTTTGGAGGCATCTTATTTTCTTTCAAGGAACCGAATTTCGATCGGCAATCTTGGAGGCTATCATCCCTCATCTTGGGCATCGTCATCAAGCACTCTCCGACGGTAAGGCTTTGAGGGAGGTTCATCGCAGATCTATACACCGCCAACAATGGAGAGAAGAGCATATTTCATTATGTTTATTTCCTTCTTCTATTACTTTGTATTGGATTTGTGTTCTCCTTTCATGGAGAACTAATTTATTAGGAATTTGGGCATGATTAACCCTTGGGTTATTAATTTATTTTGAAATTGAATCTTAATGGTTATTTAGTCACTTTAATTTGAGATCTATTGAGTGTTATTTATTGCATTATATTTCTACGTTGCGACAGCTCGGGTTTCTAATCCGATTCACCGGGGGAAGAAGCAAACCCCTCCTCGTGTGTAGACCTACCTCAATAAAAAGGGTTATGAGTACACCAAGAAATCAGGTACTAAGGAGAGTGAGTCCTTAATACATCCTATTCCCATAACTCTTCCAAAATTTAGGTTCCCTAGAACGTTAACGCGGTGAGGGTACTAGGTATTAGTCGCCTTGAGAGAGGGATCGAATACATTTTAGGAACCTTTGGTCCAAAAATCTGCAACTATTAACCTTATGGTCCATGTCAATATCTTTATGAGAACCTCAGGGGGGTTCATTGCCTAAATACCTCCTTTTTATGATTAATTTTCCCTACTATTCAATCCACATGTAAATGCATGCATTCTGATTTCTAGTTTTTCTTAGTCTTGGTGCTTAGATAATTTTAGAAAACCACCCAATTGTGATTAGACTAAATAATAGATAGATAGTTAGTACTGGTACTTCTCAGTCTTTGTGGGTTCGACATCCGACTCTTTTGAGTCTACTTTATTACTTGACAAGACCCGATACTTAAGAAGCTTACACCAAGAAATCTCTTAGGAGATCTTGTAACCTTCCTCGACACCCCTGCACCCTTCCTAAGAGATCAGGACCTGGAATTCATCTGATTCCTTGAACTCAAAGACAGCGCAAGCAGCGATCTCGTATTCCTGGTACTGGTTCTCGTCTGAGAGGTGACAGAGCTCAATGGCGCAGCGGACCTCCATGGGAAAGAGTAGCCCATTCTTATACACCTCCATGGTAGTCTCCCGTACCCTTGTTAAGCTAGCAGTAAAAGGAAACGCTCCTTCTTTCTCGGAAGCCCCGGTATTGGCGGAGGCTCGTGGATCGCAGCCTAAAGAGGATCCGATAACAAGCTCCCTCGGAGATGCGTAGCGTAATTAAGGATTTCATTGGGAGAAGAAGGCCTTAGTAAATCCAGAGAACCCACAAGGAAAGTAGTGAAGATATATGTCCGCCATGAGAGCCATTTAAGGAACATCAATTGATACGTAAGGGCCCGATGGGTACACGTGATGCTTTGGGTAAGACGCTTTGGGAAGTGCCACAATTATGCGCTTTTGCACGCATGCGGTGAAGAGGAAACGTCCTCACTAGGGATCGAGGGAGTCGACTCACTCAAATTGATTGCAAAAATCTTGAAGACTCGAGAAAGATCCAAGCTCCTTGAATGCATGAGTGGTGGTGTCTATGTAGAGACTCAAGCCGACGGATCATGCCGCTGACAAGAGGAAAAAGTTGTTTGACTTCTCAGGTTATCTCGAGCCAAGGGCACAACGACTTGAAAAGTTGGGGGGCAAGTGTTATGGGTAAAATTTCGTTGTACACGTGGTAAGATCCGAACAACCCAATCTGGAAGGACATATGGCGACATCCCGATAGCCCGGAGAGGAACACCCAAGTGGGAGCTCTTCAACTGAATATTGGTATCAACTAACCGGCGAAGCACGATGAAAGAAAAGGCGGTCTCATCTTTCTCGGTATGCTACTGAAGCCACTACGGAACATGTCGGGTGATCTGCCAGAAAGATGGGTTCTAAGTAAGTTGTCATGAAAGTGAAAGGATCCACTTATTTCAGGAAAAAGAATAAAGTGATCTTGAGCTAGAGAGAAGGTTTTCAAGGTGAAGGAGTAGGAGATCATTCTCCAATTGTGTACATCCACGATGTGACCCAACTTCCACATAATGGATGCCGACTCAGTATTCCTAAGTCTATAGGCTTAGATAACAGTACCTGAGCTGGGGGAATATATGCAATCGGAGTTTTTTATTACTAATCATTTTAGCACCCCTTCGGTCAAGCTGAGGCCACAAACAAGACCACACTTAGCATCCTAAGCAAGACTGCTAAGGAAAAAAATGAGGATTGACATTTGAAACTATCTTCAACCTGCGTTTATCTCACAACATTTTATACCAATACTCTATCTTCCTTGGTCTACAGGACACAGGCCGAGATAGAGATCAGCCAACTATCTCTCAACTTTTGAGAACCAGCAACATGTTGAATGCTTACACGACTTTCATTTCACTCTTAGAAGAGAGCCGACAACATGCCATTGACCACTTGGCTACATACCTTAATAGGTTATATTGGTCTCATGATGAGCCCATTCGATACCGGGGTGATCTAGCCCTTAAACAGTAGTTCGATAGGTTTTATAAGTTCGACACCAGTTTCCCAAGATTGAGTTTGAGCTTCTCACCGTTGATGGCGAACCTAGCCTGGTTTGTACCTAAAAGGATTCTATGCATAGCAATCTAAATCCATTCTCTCATTACTCCATAATGAATTGCTCTGCCTCGTTCAATATATTGTAATAAAAAGAACAAATAATACTTAGAACCCAATAGCAATAGACAGAAAAATTAGCAATATTGGTATTCTCCATACCGTAATAGTTAGTTTAATTAATATCCAAGAGTTCAATGCATTAGTTAATGTGAATCATTCATCTTAAAAAGTGAATTCATTCCCGCCTTGGCTACTGTAGCTCAGTCTAAATTTTGTCCCGTGTGTAGTCATATTATTCCAGGGCTTTATTACTTTTTTGTTGCACAAAAAAGCTTTCTTAATGCCCAGTGGAAACCAGTTTAATAAATAAAAAGCTTTTCCTGCAACTAAATATCTACTTTTTTTCCAAAGAAAAAGTGCGTTTTTTTAATTGCCATTTTTTTAATTGCTAATTTTTAATGTTCTATGTGAAAGACATGTATTGTTCAAAATAGATTGTTATTTCTTTTTTATCTATACTAATTCTTATTGTGCCAATAATAGTTTTTTTTTTTAGTTTTCTTTTTTTTTTCATTTTCTCAAAACAAAACATTTCATAACATACAAATATATAATAATAAATCAAAGATAAATTTTATATAAATAGATAAATGTATACATGTACATTATATAACATATAGTATTAACACTGGTTAATACTAGTGAAAAAAATTAAAATAAAATAAGAAAGATTTTTTTTCTATTAATTTAATTGATTAAGTTCAGGACAACGTTCTTGTAATTGAAACTCAAATTTAGAACTACAAAAAAGTAGTAAAACAAAATATTCCCTTACCTGATAAGGTAACTTAGTCGTTTTTTATTTAATTTTATTTAATTTCAAGTTTATTTGAAGTATAAAGGATCATAGTATTTGGAATTTCCAATAAACAAAAGTTTTCTTTAGTTAATAACTGAGCAGTAATCTTTTCTTAGTTATTGGATCATATCACTTGCTATTTGCCAACCAATTGTAACTTTTTCTCAGATATGTCTAAAGAAATGCATTGACAAACGGCGGATGTATAGAATCTTTCCACGAGATAGTACTTTTTCAAATCTCTCAAAATGGAATTTGTTCCAAACATATATACCATGACTCCTTACTTCGATAGGGTGCAAATATCTAAATTTCACCCTTTTAAATACTTTTTCAGATCCATCGTCGATACTAAGTAGCAGTAAAAAATTTGTATCCATTTTTCATGATTCGTTGGCTAACGCTTAGAACTCCGACAAAGCCTTTAGAAAGCTCCAGCTGAGTTGTTGCCTGGCTGACATCTAGTTGCCGCTTACTTAGCACCTAAGCAGGAGGAAGCTTGAGCGACAAGCCACTGGCGACAGAGGGTAAACAAAAATGTATAAAAAGGGAGGAAGAGAAGGGTAGAAGGGGACTCTCTCTCAGAAGCTCAAGGGTGAAACTCTCTTTCTCTCTCCTTCTCCCCGCTCTAACCTCATTGCTCTCTAGCTCTTCTCTTCCTAGCCACCATGAAAGTTCTCTTAATCTCTATGGCTTCTTCTCTTCTCGAGCCGATCGATTGACTTGACCGTCGGAGGGTCCGGGGAAAAGATCCCCAGACTTCGATTGTGTAGGCCCCCGCAATGGAAGAAGCTGTGCACGCCCGCCAAGAAGGACTGGTGACCCCAACGCTCTCGCCAATGACGGATCATTCAAAGACTGAAGCCGCTAGGAGTCCCCCTCAATTACAAATTCTACTTGTTGATTGAAATTGGTTCTAATCCTTAGGGGGAGCTGATTTTTTCCATCAACATAAGGGATGAAGTGGACCGGAACAGGTACATAGCTAACTGCAAACATTTATTGTTTATAAATGGTTCTTGGAAAAAGGAAGATAAAATAGCTGGAATAGCTTACTTAATCCTATCTAATATGGGTGATTTTTATATTACAGGTATTGCAAGTCAGGTGTTGAAAACCTAAGGCAAATGGGGTCAACAACAACAATGATAGATACAGATAACTAGTATATACCAAGGATCCTCAAAAAGAACAAAAATGACTACAACTGGAGGACATGAGACATTACAACTAATTGTCGAATATTGATGGAAGGACTTAGGACATGGGAATTCAGACTCATCCCCAGAGAAAACAACACTATTAAAGATAGTTTGACAAAAAAGCTAGGAGAACAAGTGAATGAAAAACATACAAGGGCATGAAGGCTCTACAACGAACATGTGGTCATTTTGACTCCATTACACAAAAAAAAAAACCATTACCACCGCTCATATTCACCCAATAACCAAACAAATTATAGCACTCAAGATGCTACAAAGAAGCTTCCAGAAGCCAATGCAGTTGGAATTTATCAACTAAAACTCCTGATAAACGTCAAAAAAACACAAAAAAAAGACCTAATCAATTTTGATAACATTAAACTTCCACTGATGTTGGATTGAAAAATTGCTGTGGTAGTAGTTTACAGGTTTTTCTTATTTTTTTTGGACGTAAAGAGCCAGTGGCTAGCCACTCGCTAGTTAAGAATCAAAGGGGACGAGGGGGGTGGCGGGATGAATCTGCGGACCGAAGTCTCTAAACCACGCGGCACGAAAGCATCCCGCGGGCACATGATGCACGGGGGCGCCTGAAAGCGCCTCAAACCTGCCCCCACATGATCGAACCCACGCGGGGCTTGAGTCACGGGAACCCGTTGACGCTCGGCTAAGTTGCCTTTGTCACAGGTTTTTCTTATTGGTGTTGGGTTTGAAACACATGCATTTGATTTAAGCAATGTTTGTCATATTACCATACCTAATTTAGACAGTGTCTGAAACGCCTATTGATTGCATCGGGAGAGGAGGGGGGAGAAATCATAGTTACCTGGGAGTGATAATTTGCAGAACAAACTCAAAGCTATACACAGACAGAGATCAAATGAAAACTTAAATGCTCAATCAAACACTAAAAATCATGCATCTAAGTTTTTCAAACATTAAGCCTTGGCGCCAAGAAGTAAAGTTAATACGTGAAATACGACGGCAGCTTCTACAAGGACCCCCCCTCATGCAGGAGCTTTGTAGCACCGGGCTGCACTTGTTTTATATTATAATCTAAAAACATGTAACACTTGATGCATTCCAACAGGAAAAGACCATGATCCAGAGCAAGTTACTGACATAACTGAAGAACTTTCGTCATTTGCTGTAACTTTAGCACTCACTAACCAGCTCTCAATAGATCTCATACGTTCAGTTAAAACTTCAGGCAAGTTCTTCATATACTCTTCTTCATCATTACCAATGCATCCACTGACATCTAGATGCTTGAGATTTGGGAAGGCACCCTTGTGCAATGCAGAAATCAAAAGCTCATCATTCACATCCATGCTCAGGTGTGCGACTGTTGGAAAAGCTGAAGGCATTGTTCGCAATGCAGGACAAGCTTTCAGGCTCAACTTGGCAAGAGAAGGGAATAGTTCTCCACTGTTCTGGCTTCTTTCTAACCATTTCTCTAGTTGAAGCATTGTTGCCAGCTCCAGCTCCACAAGTGTAGGGAATGCAACATTGATACTATCATAGATGGTGGAGTCTAAATATCTGATAGCATTGAGGGAACTGAGCTTGAGAACCTTGAGATGAGGTAGCTGCCCGAATGCCGGAAGACTTTCACATCTCAAACAGGATGTAAGTTTGATCTCCACAAGGTTAGGAAAACATAAATTCATCATCCAATTTGGGAATCCTCTTGCCATATATCCTTCTATATTCAACACCTCTAAGCTTGTGTTTGGCTGCAGGCTTTCAAGCACATCCACGTTATCTTCATCACAAGCTTGTCTTGGATTTCTATAAGCGTTCACATTCCATGATAAGCACAGCGTCTTAAGGCTCTGTTTCTTTATCATGTTGGCCTTCTTTGCCTCGTCGGCATCTTTCACATTCTCTAGCTTTCTTATGCTCAATGTGCCATGGAGGTCCAGAGCACCAAGCTCTCGAATGGAGCATTTGCTCCCGCCACCAGGTACAAACAAGGGCAATATCTGAAGATTTGTTAGCTGTCCAATCCCTTCAGGCATGCAATTCAGTCCATGGCAACTAGTAATATCCAGATATCTGAGGTTTGTCAAGTTCTTCATGTTCAGTGGAAGCTCATGTAGACTTTCACAGTATCTAAGGTTCAAAACTTGCAGGTTTGAGAGGCAGCTCAGTGATTCAGGCAATTCCTGAAGGGAATCAATAATAGACAGGTCAAGCTTTTGCAAAGTTTCTTTAGACAACCGATTGAATTTGGCAAAGATGTAAGGCTTGAACAGAAATGAACATCCAAGGTTGTTAGGTTGTAGAGCTCACCAATAGATTCTGGTAGAACTCTTAGCTTCTTACAGCATGACAGGATCAATGTCTGCAGGTTTGGGAGTAAGCTGATATATGATGGTAAAGTGACGAGTTGGGTGTCTGAGAGGTCAAGGTATCTCAAATGCTTCATCTTTCTAACAGAAACTGGTAGTTCTCTCATTGGTAAGTGTCTTAGATGCAAAGCTCTCAACAGTTGTAGACTAGAGAACATGCTAGGGAGAAGCTCTGGCAACTTATCTTGTTCATCTTTCATGAATTTCGGGCAACTAAATATAATGTGCGCAACCTTTTGGCTTCTCTTAGAGGTTGAAGCATCACCTCTGGTATTGAGCCATCACAAGCAAATGATGCATAGCGAGAACTCCGCAAAAGGCCTTCCCCAGTACCAGCATCTACAACCGAGCACTCTTCTCCAGCTACAAACCGAGCAAGATCATGAACAAGATCGTGCATCTTCACCTGCCTCACTACACCATCTAAATCCTTCCCACCATTCTGAAACAGTGATCTTGATAACAATTCATCAACGTAATGAAACCCAACTTTTTCGGATCCAATGAACCCTTCCCCCATCCATAAATGAACCAATTTTTCCTTCCTAACTTCATGGTTCTTCGGAAACATTGAACAATATGAGAAACAAGGCTTCAACTTTGCCGGCAAATGGTTATAGCTCAGCATCAATGCAGGCATAATCTCATTTGGAGAGAATTCCCAAATCTCATTGTCTCTCACTGCCAACCACTCACTCTCCTCCTTTCTGAAACTCATCAAGCTCCCTAATGCCTTTGCAGCCAATGGAACACCTCCACACTTGCTCACAATCTCCATTCCAATGGCCACCAAACTGGAGCTCTTCTCACATCCACTCAAACCAAAAGCCCTCTTCTCAAACAAAGCCAAGCAATGCTCATCAGACAAGCAATCCAAGAAATAAGGAGAAACAGTGCTCATAATAGAAGCCACTCTTTCACTTCTAGTAGTGACTATCACCCTACTTCCCTTCCCAAAACCAGTGAGCAAAATCCTCAATTTATCCCACTTCTCATGGTTCTCATTCCAAACATCATCAAGAACAAGTAGAAATCTCTTGCCTGAAAGATGTTCTCTCAGGCATAACTGCAGTGAATTCATGTGCTTGAGCTGACACTCCCTTCCAGTGATGGTTTCTATGATTGATCTTATGAGCTTTCTATTATCAAACTCATTGGAAACACAGACCCAAATCCTCTGCTCAAAATGCTTGCAAGTTCTATCATCATTGTAAACCAACTGAGCAAGAGTAGTTTTCCCCAGTCCTCCAAACCCAACAATGGAAACAACATCAGGATCAACATTAACATTAACATCACTTTGAATGCTAACTAAAAACTCCACAATCTTCTCCTTATCTTCATCCCTCCCATACACCTCTGATTCAATGACAAAAGAACCTGTCTCCCTATCCCCAATCTCCTCCCTCCCTCCTTCCATGTTTTTCACTGCTGCTCCTTCTCTCAAATGGAACTTGAATCTCTCTTCAGAAACCTCATCCAACCTCTCTCTGATCTCCTTAATCTTGTGAGCAATCTTGAACCGAGATACAAGGGAGAGCAAGTTGCTTACCTTGGATTTGGCAGCCTTGGAAGCCAGGAACTCATCCAAGACATCATCAGCCTCAAAGGCCAGATCTTTGAGCTTTGTGAGCCACCCCTTGAGAACCTTCTCCTTCACCTGCCTTGCCTCAGCTTCTTCGAGCACGTCTTGGATTGTCTTCATGGTGCTCTCCAGCTTTCTCAGCTCCTTGTCAACTCTGGTCAGCAAGTTCAGCTCTTTCAGGCCTTGGGATGCTAGCTTCTCACAGACCACCTTCATGAGAGAGGAGAGAACCACCATTGCCATCACTCAATGCTCAATGCTCCTCTGTGTCTCGTTGACGGTATATTGATGACTTGAGGGGAAATAGTAGTAAGAAGTGCTCGTTGCTTGATTCTTTTTGTAACATGATGGGGTCCGAAGGAAGTGGGAGGAAGGCTCCTTTCATATTCTGTTTCTCTCTTGGTTGAAAAATAACCAAAAAGAAGTATGACAAGTACATTAATATAGAACTTTCCTTTTTCAAATTATTGGAAAACAAAAATTGTCTATTTTTTTTCTTTTGTTTTTTTTTTTTTCTCCGTTAGAAACAACTTCAATTTGCGAAACAAGGGAGACAAAAAAGGAATACGAAAGGTCCACGAAAGAGGACCCTTTCTTTTATTTGGGACGAAAGGAGAATCTGGATAAAATAAATTAAACTGAAGAGATTAGTCTAAAGACTCTAAACATACGGGAACTAAATAGTCCAAATCACATATTTCAAACAGATGATATTGAAATTAACCCTGTTAATTTTTTTTAAAATTTTAAATTTTGAGAAGTATGGTTTTACATTCATTCTCATGTCTCCTAAGGTGAATAAAGTGGCAAACGAATTTATTTTTTTAATTAATTTTTAAGGGGAATTTTTTGAATAATTTAATTAGTGTTTGTAATAATAACATTAATAAACAAAAAAAAATGTTAAGTATAAATTATTATAAAATCCCCAAATAAAATGATGAGGTACAAAAGGAAATAGGAAAAAGGTTTTCCACCTTGTTGAGGGGCATTTTTGATAAATTTACTAATAAAGTTTATATTTTTATTAACTAGTTAATTATGATTTTAATATGTAATTATTTATGTTAGATTGGGATTGTATAGCAATTTGTGATACAACCTTTAAAACATAGTGTGTGGAATTTGGAATTAAGTGGGTTTGGATTTGGTCATCTAATCTAATAGTTTCAACCCATTTAAATAATATTTTATTTTTTAATAATGTTGAATAATTTAAAATAATTTATCAGTAAAATGTTTACAATGATGTTAAATAAGGGTTTATTTTTTAAAACATAATCTATTATTTTTTTTTAGTATATAATTAAACTTTATATTTGCATAATTTATGTCAATTCATATTTAATCATCTTTAACAGTGTGTTTATTCAAATAATGTGATCCATTTACTAATCTTGACATCTGAATCGTGTTCATATTTTTCACTTGTTTAATCAATCATGACAAATTTACTTTTTAAAAATCCCAACAAAATACCAATATATATAGAAGAAGCAGTTCAGGAATTACTAAATATGGGGCCATAGAGATAAATTCAATTATATCACATTACATGGATACAACATGGCCTCATATGTATCTTTTTGCCACATTACAGTTCCCCGATACCACTCTAACTCGAACTGTAGGTGACAATAAAGCCTTCGAAGACGAGTCGGCAGACCAAGAGTGAAGCGTGAAGCATCAATAAGCTCCAATCGTGATTGTGGCAGACTATCACAATTTATATATATCTTTTTGTCAATCTTGATTGAGATTACATATAATGAACTATTATATTATTATTAATAAATTATAAATTTATCCACTTATTAAAATAAAAAAAACCGAGCCTCATATGAACATAACACGAGCCCTACATGAAACAGTATGAACCCAGCTTATGCAGGGAACTTCAATCATGTGGGGCTAGCCCGACATGTATAATGTCATTGCTCGGTCAAGCACAAGGTACGACCTGACTAGACCCGCACAAATTTATAAAGTAAAATCATAAAATTAATTATATATGAAAAATAAAAAATATATATAGAAAATATTAGAAAAAAAGTATATTAACAGCTTTATTAATGTCAATTGTAAACAAAACTCATACAAAATAGTTTAAAACTAACAATTGTATATATATAATTATAGTATATTCCAAAATTTTGTAAAAAACTTAGATTGTCATTTTAAAGAAACTATAAAGGATAAATTTTTATCGATCAATCCATATGTTGATGCCAAAAACTGGTCCATCTCCCGCTTTGGCTACTGTTGCCTCGTGATCTGGTCTCAGCTTTTGACAAACGGTTGAAATTATAGTTGGTGTGGACACTTCAACTTCTAAACAAGGAACGCGGGAAGCGCTTTGGAATTCAGATCGGAATTATCAACTCTATGCTTTGGGGTGAATCTGTAAAAAGGAGAAGGGAGGGATCGGAATTGGGCCTTTCCGCCCGGATTTAACTCCGATGCTTAAGTCAGCAAAAACTTTGAGCAGGAAGGAAGTCTTAAACGTAAGTTAGTTCTTTTGTGTAATGATTTTCTTGTCCTTCTCTTTCTATCATCAGCTCTTCTTTTATAGCGAGCAAAAGGCGGTTTAGGAAAGCGGTGGGTATGGCGCGTAAAGTAGCGCGGTGAGTAAATATCTTCTAAGGCGTAAGAAAAATATATGCCTAATGCGTAGGTGCTACGTGAGATAAGTAGAAAATATCTCGCCTACCTTGTAGAAGCGAGTGGATAAGATCTACTTACCGTAGAGTATTGCTAGATATTTTTCTAACCTAGGTGGCTATAAGCACCTTATGTAGATCCTTACGCCTTGTGGATAAGAAGGTTGATATAATCTGACGGACTTGTTTGTGGGTTTTGAACCTCATTTTTATTTTGCTTTGCCGAACGGAATTATACTAGGATATTTGGTGATATTGCCGCGCTACCAAAAGTGGATATAGTCCCGTACTGATAGGTGGCCATTTAGGTCAATGACACGCGTCTTACCAAATATATCCGTAACACTAGTCCCCAAAGTGTACTTGTTCGAAAATCGAAGGAAGGGCGAAGTTAACCGCACTTCTCGCTTGGTTCGAGAACAAGTATCTTTCTTAGTTGGCATGTCTATGTAGGTATAGACTTTGTCTTTTATGGTGTTGGTTCTATGGTACAGTGCCCATTACTCCCCAGAGAGATACATGTCTCTCACACTGTGTCGCATTTAAAGGGAGAAGATGGCACGACGTGCGTGGCGTGCGCTTTGTCAACAACATGATGGGCGCGGCTATCTATGTGTGTCAGGCGGCGTTTGGTGTGCTGAAGTGGATAGAATTTTGAATTTCTTAAAGAGAAGCCCTGATGGTTATTTGAACAGTCCAGATTTGGGGTCCTTTGGTTTAATGGCTCGATCGGGATGCAGCTTTGGGATCTAACGGCCAGGAATTCATCTCATTTGTATAGAAGCGAAGTTGTACAGGTGAAAAAGGGTTTTATTTCAATAGCTAAGTCGCGTCCTCTTCCCATAACCTCTTCTTCTCCGGTGAACCCTGTTCTAAAGTTCTTGCGTTTTTTCATCCTTTTTTTCCTTCTAAGGTATGGCTAGTGCTTCTTCTTCTTCTGGTTCTTCTCATGAATCTCATGAACCTGTTGCTTCCCCCCCTCCCCCCCCTTTCGATCCCTTCTCAACCTGAACTCATGGTCTCTGTTGCGACTCCAGACGAGTCTAAGGACGTTCCAGTCCAAGGTTCGTGGATTCATCCCGCTTCTAGGGCTATGGGTAGAGGGTCTGGTACCTTCATAAGCCTCCTGGGGCAGAAGGATGTCGATAGTTTGGTAGAGAGGTATGGAATAGACCTTTCTTTGTTTGAGGTTAGGGTTCCTTGTTCTGGGGAGAGGGCGAGCTCTCCAAGGGAAGGGGAGATAGCCATCTATCAAGATGCGCTATCGGGTGGCCTTAGAATTCCTTTTTCCTCATTTGCAAGGCGATTTTGGAAGAATACTCACTTGTGTCCCTTCACAACTAACTTCAATTCTTGGAGGTTGTTGAACGACTTTGTTATTGTTTTAAGAACTACGGAGTAAATCCGAGAAGTCAGATTGGTTTAGGTATATTTATTCGAGTCTATGTTTAGAGTCTAATGCCGATTGGTATTATTTCTCGGCTCGTTCCGGGAGAAAGTTTCTAGGGAAAGTCCCCTCTTCCATTAAGCGATGGAAGAGTGAGTTTTTCTTTGTCAAATGTAAATCCGAGTGGGAAGTCCGAACCAAGTGGGAGGTTCCCCGAACGGACATTGCTTGTGAGGAGATGACACAAGAAGAGGAGGTTCTTCTTAAGTCAATGACGGGGTTATCTAAAGTTTATATGGACAACTTCTTGACCAAGGAAAACCTCGTTAAATGCCGTTTAATAGTAGCTGTCGGTAGGACTTATTCGTACATCTAACTCAGTTTAATCTTGAATCGTAATGTCTAACTTGCTTCGAAATTTATTCTTACAGGAAATCCGATGGAGGATGAAGATTTGAGCTACGTTAAGGGCCTTTTGGCCTCTTTCGAGGGTGAGGTTCATCCGCCCCTACCTCGTGGGCGGAAGAAGAAGGAAGTAACATCTAGCAAAGTTGCTGACACTTCCAAGGAGGAGAAGAGGAAGAGAAAGAGGAAAGAGGTCGACTCTTCCAAGAATGGCGACCCCGCATAGGTCTTCGCTGAGAGGAGGACCAAGAGAAAGAATTCGAGGACGATCGGGTCCCACGAATTACAAGTGAATCTAAGCGACCCGCCGGGGAAGAGGTCCCCTCGGAGGAAGTCCGCCCGGCTTTATCACCGATTTCAGAGGGCCCTTCTTCTAGTCGGCCAGAGGATATCCTTCTTATGGAGATAAGAATCTATTTCTTAAGGGTATCTATGGTTTTACTAAGAACTTCTAACTTGAGGCTTATTTTATAGGCGGAGGCAGGAGAGGTGGCCCTCTTCGATAAACTGAGGGTGGCGGACTTAGCCTTAAAGGGGCCGGCAATTCAGCGAAAGGAATTACCTTCCGAGGATATTCCTTTTCGAGATGCCAGGTCCGTAAAGGATGTTTTGATGGCCATGAGGCGAGCGACTCTCGTGAAATAAACTCAGAGTTTGGGAGGGAAAAGGCCACTTACCAACTTTTCCGCTCGGCTATGCTGGTAAATGCTATTCTTATATTTCTTCGACTTCCTAACTGGGCATTATTGTCTTTAACTCGTTTGTTACTCCATAGACTGCTCAATGAGCGGATAGAGTCAGTAATCTTTGTCAAGAAGATTTGGCAAAGTGGAAGCAAGTAGGGCAGATATCGCCCAGTTAAGCTCTAAGGTGGCGGCCTTGGAGGGAAAGGAAAAGGAGCAGCTCGTTGTTATCCATGCTCTCGAGAGGGATAAAGTCGAGCGGCTTCAACAGTTGGCCGCTATGGAAAAAGAGAAAAATGACTTAGCAGTCAAGCTGGCTAATTCCGAGGTCTCTCTTCATACTGCTAAGGAGAACCTGAAAAAGTTACAGGATGACTCTAGCAGTTTGAAGAAGGAACTTAAATCCGCCAAGATGGCTACCGGGCTTCGATGGAATTTAAAATGAAGGTTCTTGAGCTTGCCGCGTGCAAAAGTGAAGTTGGAGGAAATAAAGGGGAAGCGTGACACACTTAAGGAAGACTTAGCTTCCCGATTAAAAATTCCTAAATCCGACTCGCAAGAACTCAAAGATTTAATAGAACTAGCGGATAAGCTAGAGAAGGAGGTCGCTCGGCTTAGGGCGAAAGCAAAAGAAGGGGCCACCCGCATTTATTCTCAGAGTGCAGGTGGGCCACCATGTTCCTCCTACGGAAGTTTTGTCTATGGGGCTTGCTGGAGTCTTGAAGAAATTTACGGAGCTAAAAGAGCTATAGATTATAAAGACTCCAGAGGCTCCTGCTCCCGCCCCTTCTGAACCCCCAACTCAAACTCCTCCAGAAGCAACTGACCGCCCAGAAGGCCGTGGTTCTTAGGAGTTTTTATGACATGTTTTGTAAACACTTAGTCATCTTGGAATGTAATTTCTATTTACGTGAATGAAAAACAAACCTTTACTTTGGTGAAGATTTATTTCCGAGTGATGGTTTTAACCATTTTAATAAGTCTTTTGCAAAGCCTTTCTTTCTTCATTTGGCTCGTAAATTAAACTTCATGGCAGTTTCTTCTCTTCTTAGTCCAATCATGGGACTTTGATTTGTTGAGTAAGATCCTTGCCTTTGTAGATGAGATTGTTGCCTCATATTTCGATCGGGATTTTTGCCCCTTATATCTGGATGAGAATTATCGTTTATCCTTGTAGGATAATTCCGACTCATCTTTTAGGAATGGGATTTTCACCTCATTTTTGTAGAATGGGATTTTCACCTCATTTTTGTAGAATGAGATTTTCACCTCATTTTTATTTGCGAATGACTTAAGCTTTATTTCATGAAACATTTAGGAGACGGCCACAGGATTTTACTAATAGTAGCGTCGCAGGTGTTCAGAATGAAATGGACGCTTGAGCCCTTTTCCTTCCATATTCACCAGATAATAGGTTCCCGCCCGAGCAATTCTCTGTATGACCTAAGGGCCTTCCCAATTAGGAGTTAGCTTCCCCGTTCGGCTTTTGTTTCCCTGGAACTCATTTTCTCTTAAGACCAGATCACCGATTTGGAAGAAGACTCTTTTCACCCTTGTGTCATAGAACCTTTTTACTCTTTGGCGATAGATGGCTGCCTTTGTTTCCGCAGCTTCTCTTCGCTCTTCAAGTAAATCGAGTTCCGCTCGGAGATTCTTCTCATTTTCTTCTGATGAGAAAGTTTGTTGTGTCCGTAAGGTAGGCATTCCTATTTCTGCAGGGATGACATCTTCTGCCCCATAAGTAAGGGAGAACGGAGTTTCTCCTTTGGGGATTCTTGTGGTTGTCCTATAAGCCCAAAGTGCGCTCGGAATATCTTCAACCCAGTTAGTTCCATTTTTGGAGACCCGGGTTTTGAGAGCTTGGAGCAAGGTGCGATTTGTCACTTCTACTTGGCCATTGGCTTGAGGATGTCTTACGGAAGTTAACCTGGATTCAATTCCGAGCTCGGAACAAAAGCCTTTGAAGGCCCTGTTGTCAAATTGTCGCCCATTATCGGAAATGAAGGCGGCCAGGAATTCGAATCGACAGATAACTGCTCGCAGCAAGAATCCCTCGACAGCTTTCTCCGTGATCTTGGCCAAGGGCTCAACTTCTACCCATTTGGTGAAGTAATCGATAGCCACTATCAAAAACTTCATTTGTCGAAGTCGGGCAGGAAA
This sequence comes from Dioscorea zingiberensis, assembly GCA_026586065.1. Classification (NCBI taxonomy): domain Eukaryota; kingdom Viridiplantae; phylum Streptophyta; class Magnoliopsida; order Dioscoreales; family Dioscoreaceae; genus Dioscorea; species Dioscorea zingiberensis. The sequence continues at coordinate 38,006,455 of CM048820.1, read as the reverse complement.
TGGCCCTAGAAGATCAACTCCCAGGATAGCAAACAGCGCAGGGCCGATAATTGGCGTGAGCAATGTTGGTGGTCGCCTTTGAATCTTGGAATGCCGTTGGCGTGCATCACACTTTCGCTTAACGCCACCGCATCTTGAGTTAATGTTGGCCAGTAATAGCCTTGTCGCAGGACTTTGTAACTCAAGGCTTTGCCTCCTATATGCCCCTCTCCAATACCTTCATAGATTTCTTGAAGGATATACTTGGCTTCTGTTGGACGCAAGCACTGTAAGAAGGGTTGCGTATAGGACCTCTTGTATAGATTATCGCCAATGATAGTGTACTGAGCGGATTTGTAAGAAATCCGTCTGGCTTCCGTCTTGTTGGATGGTGTAGGTCCACCTTGTAGGTAGTTTCTAATGGGATCAATCCAACTTGACTCTTCCGCTGCACTTTGTACTTCTCCTTCTAACCCTTCAATAGTTTTTGTGGGAAGATAATCATGCGTTGAAGAGAGGATTACGCATCTCCTGGGTGCAATGGCTTTTTAGATAAGGCATCGCCTTCTTCATTTTACGCCGATGATTTTTCGACCGGAAGTGAGCGAAGCATGGAACTATCTTTTTCACCACTGTCTGATACTTAATCATGTTCTCCTCTTTCGCTTCAAAATTGCCCAATGTGTGGCTCATGACTAGCTGTGAGTCGGACTATACATGCAGATGTTGAATTCCGAGCCCCCGGGCCAAACGCAATCCTGCGATGAGGGCTTCATATTCGGCTTCATTATTGGTCGCTCGAAATTAGAACTTGAGCACTGTCGCAATTTTCCATTTAGAAGGAGAATAAAGGACGAAGCCGGCTCCAGACTTTCTTCTGTTGCTGATCCGTCAACATATAAGGACCATGGGATGCTTGGGCTTTCTTCTGGGTCCTGTGACGGGAGTTCATCTCCCTCCATGGGAATGGTCAACTCCACAATAAAATCTACTAGCACTTGAGCCTTGATTGTTGTTCGGGGCTTATAAGTGAGATCAAACTCACCCAATTCTATCACCCACTTGGCTAGACATTCAAAATTTTCGGGCTTATGGAGGACTTGCTTCAAGGGCTGGTCAGTCAATATCGTTACTTTGTGAGCCTGAAAATATGGCCTCAATCTACGTGCGGATGTGACAAGAGCGAAAGCCAATTTTTCAAGTGGTAGATACCTTGACTCCGCGTCGTTAAGGATCTTACTTGTATAATAGACTGGCTTTTGAACTCCATTGTCTTCTCTTAAAGAAGCTGCCAGACCGACTCGAGGAGCAGCGGCCAAGTAGATGTAGAGTTCTTCCCCTACTTGCGACTAAGCTAGCAGTTGAGGCGATTGGAGATAATCTTTAAGCTCCTGAAAGGCCTTCTCACATTCTTTTGTCCACTCCATTTTTGGTGCTTTTCGCAAGGCTTGGAAGAGTGGGAGGTTTTTCTCACCGGCTTTAGAGATAAATCTCCCAACAACGGCCAGGCGTCCATTAAGCCGTTGTACCTCTTGAAGGCTTTTAGGTGATCCCATATCAAGGATGGCTTTGACCTTTTCCGGATTTGCTGCTATTCCTCTTTGAGTCAATATAAATCCGAGAAATTTCCCTGATCGGACACCAAAAGCACACTTGTTCGGATTTAGGCGCATGTTGTAAGTCCAAAGCGACTGAAAGGCCTCTTGTAAATCCGTCAGGTGCTCATCGGCTTTTTTGCTCTTCACCAGGATGTCATCCACATAGGCTTCAACATTTCTGCCAATTTACTCCTTGAAGACCGTATTTATGAGTCTCTGGAAGGTGGCTCCGGCATTCTTTAGGCCGAATGGCATCACCTTATAGCAATAAGTTCCTTTGCTTGTGATGAAGGATGTTTTTTCTTCATCGCCTTTGGCCATTCGAATTTGATTGTAGCCTGAAAAGACATCTAAGAAACTCAGCATCTCATGCCCTGCCGTAGAATCAACCAAACCATCAATTGAAGGTAGAGGGAATGAATCTTTTGGACAAGCTTTATTTAAGTCCGTGAAATCCACGCACATTCTCCATTTTCTGGACGGCTTTTTTAGTAGAACCACGTTAGCCAACCAGTCTGGATAGTTCACCTCTCGGATAAATCCAGCCTTCAAAAGGGTTGATACTTCTTCTTTTGCGCCTCTATACGCGCCTTTACGTGGCCGGAATTCCTCCTTTTACATTTTGGCAGGCTTGAACGACCGATCTACGCCGAGATCTGCGTGTTCAATGACATCACGCTTTACACCTGGCATGTCTTCTGATGACCAGGCGAAGAGATCAGAATTTGTTCTTAGTACTGCCATGAGATTTTCTTGTTGTGTTATTGTCAGATCCGCACCAATACGCACAGTACGCTCCACTCTAGCTATGTCTAAGGGAACTGTAAGTAATTCTTCAACTGGTGTGGGGCGAAGTTCTTCATCTTCCCGTTCGGCTATTTAGTTGATCAACATGGCTTCCGAAACCCTTGTTTTGCCTTTATTTAGAACTTTTCCTTTGAGAGTGGAAACATAACATTGCCGTGCCAAGGGTTGATCCCCTCTTACTTCTCCACTGCCACTCTCGTTCGGAAATTTGAGGAGAAGATGGTAAGTGGAAATTATTGCTTTCAGGGCATTGAGGGTCGGCTTACCAAGAATCACATTGTAACTTGAAGCACAGAGTACAACTAGAAAATTTGTTGTCACTGTTGATGATCTTGGTGAGTTTCCTACCGTGAATCGGCAACGCGTGATCATTCCTTACGGTCAGACAATCCCTCCGGAAAATCCCACTAAAGATGATTTTACGGGGAGCAAGTTGTCTGCATCGTACCTCATTCTTTCGAAGGTGCTCCAGAAAAGAATGTCTACTGAACTTCCACTGTCTACCGGAACTCTTTTCATTTGGAAGCTGGAAACCATGATGGCAATGACCAAGGCATCGTCATGAGGGTGCCGAACCCTGCTGACGTCATTATCATAAAATATGATAGGGCCATAGGCCGGGACCGTCTTTGTGGTGCTTCTGTTTCATGCACAACTCCCACCATTCGGGCATAGCTTTTACGAGAGGCGGAACTTTCACCACCACACCCAAGACCACCACTAATAAATCCGACCATCTCCCCTTTTTCTTCTTCAAGTTGTGAAGTTTCAGGCTCCTCTTGAACCTCAATATTGATATACTTCTCCAATTGTCCCCTTATAACGACATCTTCTATGGCGTTCATCAAATGGGTGCATTTTTCTGTGTCATGCCCTCTAGCTTGATGAAACTTGCAATACCTTTTGCTGTTCTTTTGCCGTTCGGGATTCTTTGCAGGTTCTGGCCATGTCAAGAGTTGTTGATCCTGGATTTGCATAAGAATATGGCTTCTGGTCTGATTTAGTGGGGTATGGTGATCGTATCTAACAATTTTCCCTTCTTTTGAAGATTCTCTAGGTTGTAGCATATGTCGTTGTGGGCGTGTTGAAGTTTCTAGACCTCTATTCTCACCCTTACGGTCCTTGCGCGATCCTCCCTCCTTTCGGATTTCTGTGGGCCTTCTGTTGACATTTTGATGGGCTTTTCCTTTCTGGACTTCCACAGAGGCACGCCGAGCCTCCTCTTTCCAGCCTATATAAATTTCATCAGAATTGATATACTTTTGGGCGTGGATCATGAGGGCGGGGATGGTTTTCGGCGGATCCAAAGTGAGAGAAAAACGAAAAGGGGATTCTAGCAAACCCTCCATCATGATAGTCACAGCCATGCGTGGAATAAGGTCCGCAACATTTGCGGCTTCATCTGTGAAACGGTTTAAATAGGCTTGGAGTGTTTCACCCCCTCGTTACTTAACGCGCATAAGGGTAGACGGAGTTTTCTTTTGCTTTGAGTAATTAGCAAAATAAGCTAAAAAGCGATCTGCTAAAACTTGAAAGGAAGGAATCGTGCTATGTGGAAGATCGACAAACCAGTCTTGCGCTTTTCCCTCTAAAGTAGCGGGAAAATCTCGGCACATACGAGCGTCGGTAATTCCAGAAAGCAACATCTGCGTCCGGAAGGACTTTAAGTGACGAGATGGATCGGTTTTGCCTTCATAGGCGATCATAGCAGGTGGTCGAAAATTATCAGGAACTTGCTCCTCCAATATTTCCTTGATAAAGGGTGAGCATATGTTAAGAGCATGCCGTTCGGATTTCTGTTTTCCTCGAGAGGGATCTTGTCTCTGTGTCCTTACATCCAATGCGGTAGGAGCGGATGGACTATTCCGCTCGTTCTTGTCCGCTCCATCCTTGTATGCCGCTCCGCTTCTTGTGGCAGCTTGCTCTCGACGTCCGAATCGGAGGAGGTTCCAACTAGTCGAGAAGGCGGTTCTCTCCCTTCTTTCTCCATGGGTGCGAGTCCTTGTCCCTCCTCTCTGCTTCGGAATTGGCTGAGTGGGTCATGGCACATTTGGTGGAGTTCGTGTGGGAGGAAGTGGCGGATGAGTCAAAGTATGAACAGCTTGAGCTAACTGCTCCAATTGTTGTTGTATGTTACGATAAAACTCCGGGATGGGTTCCAGGGGTGGGACGGAAGGATTTTCTGATGGAGGTAAGATAAGTGGATTGTCTGACGTAATCTCCTTATGCCCTCGGACTTCACCAGGTCCTTCAGGATTACTAGGTGCTCCTTGTTCTTGGATTCGTTTTGATCTTCTGGTAGTGTAATCATTTGGCTTTTGGTAAGGGTCCCCACGGACGGCGCTAAACTGTTGATGCCAAAAACTGGTCCACCTCCCGCTTTGGCTACTGTTGCCTCGTGATCTGGTCTCAGCCTTTGACAAACGGTTGAAATTTATAGTTGGTGTGGACACTTACTTCAACTCGAACAAAGGAACGCTAGGGAGGCGCTTTGGAATTCCGATCTAATTATCAACTCTTTGCTTTGGGGTGAATCAGTAAAAGGAGAAAGGAGGGATCGAAATTGGGCCTTTCCGCCCGGATTTAACTCCGATGCTTAAGTCAGCAAAAACTTTGAGAGAAGGAAGTCTTAAACGTAAGTTAGTTCTTTGTGTAATGATTTTCTTGTCCTTCTCTTTCTATCATTGCCCTTCTTTTATAGCAGCTTAAAGGCGGTTTAGGAAATGCGGTGGGTAAGGCGGTAAGTAAGGCGGTGAGTAAATATCTTCTAAGGCAGTAAGAAAATATCTGCCTACTGCGTAGGTGCTATGTAGGTAAGTAGAAAATATCTGTATACTGTAGAGGCAAGTGGATAAGATCTACTTACTGTAGAGGCGTTAGATATTTTCTAACCTAGGTGGCTATAAGCACCTTATGAGATCCTCACGCCTTGTGGATAAGAAGGTTGATATAATTCCGACGGACTTGTTTGTGGGTTTGAACCCTCATTTTTATTTGCCTTTGCCGAACGGAATTATACTAGGATATTTGGTGATATTGCCGCGTGGCCAAAGGGACATAGTCCTGTGTATGACAGGTGGCCATTTAGGTCAATGACACGCGTCTTACCAAATATATCCGTAACACCATACATTAGGATGTCATAACTACATATTGATGTGTTCAAGAAATGTCAAATAACAAAATTTGCCCCAAACAAATATGTATCAAGTTTTTATTTATTTATTTATTTATTTATTTATTTATTTTTGAGTAAAAGAAAAACACACTTAGCCCTAAACAACATTAAGCCATTTTGGCCCAAAAACCATTTAGAGTTATTAGCAGGTTAATTAGCCTGTTAAACATGATTTTATGCATAATAAATTATATATATAATTAATTAGTGACACTTAAAGACAAGATCATTTGCAATCATCCTGTTTTTCTTAATCATTATACACTAATGACAATAATTAACGAGCTTCATTATCTTTTTCCTGCCAAAGCCATTCAACTTTTTTTGAAAAAAACAAAGTTTAGGTGGGTTTAAACCCATCTTACAAAACACTACACTGTCACTAACAGGTGCCAAATTGATAACAGGCTCTATAGGATACATTCATAAATAACTACAATCCAGAAAACTGATTTCACTAAAATCCTATGCTCAGAGATGTAGCTTCAAATCTCAATAAGACATCTACAGCTATGGTAGGACCAGTGTACCAATTAGTTTCCACCCTGAACTTTTTACATGAGAGAACACCACTCCTTTCACTAGTGCTGCTCAAGCTTCAGACATGCATGTCATTCTCATCCATCCACCAAATTATATTCCATGTCAAATGAATTTTTCTCTCTTGACAGCAGAATTTTCATATATTCCAATTGAGGGAGTAACTAAAAGGCAGAGAAAAAGGTTAAGAGCTTGTAAAATGCCTTCTGGAATGCTGGCAGTTAGCGAACTCTTCAGGTAGAAGGTTGGCTAGTTTAGACATTCCTGTACAAATTCATACTCAATTAAACTTCTTGTAACAGTTTTCACCAAAAAAGTCTTCAAATATCATTCAGTTATTTTCTCATTTGTGTGAAAAGCTGAGCTGGAGGTCCGCCTGTGCCAGCAGCATTGTTGCCTCCAAATCCAGAAAATCCAGCACCCTGGTTGCTGTTGAACGCCCCAAAACCACCTATACAAATCCAAATATAACCATCAGCATCCTCTCTAGGGCATTTGTATATGCAAGGGAAAATGAAAGCATGCACGTTATATGTGAAAAGCAAGAACTACTTCAGCTAACTCCAGAGCACAATAGTCACCAAATTTAACAACTGTACAATTAATTAAAATAAATAATTCCTTATCCATGCCCAAAAAAATAGTTAGAGGTTATAATAGGAGCTAGTAAAAAACATCATAAGAGTCCAATGGACGTAAAGGTTCTACTCATGAAGATAAATGACAAAAAAAAATTCAATTAATAATTTTTTTAATAATAATAATAAACCTGCCCCTTCCTAAATATGCAGAAGAACAAAAACTTCATAATCGCAATAGGTATAAATTTGAAGAGCATTTTGCACTTCTGAAAAAGCACATTAAAATGCATAGTTTCTGATTTGTATTACAAGCTCCCTATGTCTTGTGCACGACCATTGATCTATTACTGTATAAGCTCTAAATGCTTTCTATAAAGCCACTTGGGGATAGGAATAACTTTTGAAAAGTTTTAAATTTTTTTGGAGGGAAATTTTAAACCAAAGGTATTAATGATAAGATAGTGATGTGTCTTTTATGCATTGGTGAGTAACTCATTATTATATTTTTAAATCTCAAATAAAGGTTTTGGCAGGGAAAACTTTTTATTGGGAATCGTATCGGGGATAACCCAAGTGGGTTATCCCCATGCCAAACACAAGAAATTATAGGTTTATCAGTCTTTACATCAGAAATAAAATGCTTTTTGCATACAACAGTCAGCAATACTTGTGTTCCATTTTCTTCCTATACAAAATTTTCATATATTATAAAATTATGTAAAGGTGCTAGCAGGTTGCACACATTCCCCAAGATACACAAGCCTCATGCAAATCCCTCCTACACTAGCAATGCATTTAAAGTTTTGAACCTTCGAGTTCAAATACTCGCACGGTAAAAATATCTCTAGGTAAGCAGTAATGATATGGTATAAAAACCTGGAGTAATCCATACAGACTGCCTTAAAGTAAAGGACACATGAAAATCCCTTGTCAAATGGATATGCTCTAAACTAATATAAATATAAATCTATCTATTTCATACAAGGATAAAGAAGTGAAGGTAAAACATACAAACCAACTAATGAAAGAGAAATATTATCAAATGCAATCTAATGAATTGCTATCAGAAATTTCCCATAACCTTTTCAATGGAAGAAAAAGATGTACTGAAAGAAAAGTTGGCAGCGAGAACACGTATATAAATCACACAAAATGGATTCTTAAGTTACCAAATAATCATCTAAAGGTAGTCCTTGCATTTACTACCATGAGTGGGTCTGAATAATTTAAATAAAGGCCTCTTGCTGACAGTTAAAAAGTTAAAATTTTTAATGTCTAATCATGATGGTTTAAAATATTGTTATATCTAGAGAGAACACTTTTACAGCTAATTTAGAACTCAAACATGCCTATAGGTTAATTTTCCCTTTCCAACAAACAATATTACCAATTATTTTAAATTTCATGTTTGATAGAGCAACTCCGTGTGTCTCCACTCTATTCTATAGTTGCATGCCTGAGTAATTTGGAAGATTAAATAAAAATTAGGGCAACATTACACCATAATTATAACTATTGCAGAGCACATTTTACTCATTGAGTCTAGTTGGAATTTGTCCTACACTAATATATAACTAATGTAGCATTCAGTAGCTAGCTGGGATTTCAAGGGTTAACCCAGAAATTGACATCAGTGCGCTTTGTAATATTTATGTCTATATCAGATTAAACATTTTTTAATTAAATTTGCAGATTATTGGCAGCTATATTAAAGAAATTGAAATTAGGCATCACCTGCAGTGAAGCCACCACCACCAGGATTAGCTCCTCCAAACCCGCCACTACTTCCTGAAGCTACTGCAGCAAATCCACCACTTTTAGAGGCAACAGCTGCAAAACCGCCTCCAATATTAGCACCAGCAAACCCACCAGCTGCAGCAAACCCACCTCCTGTCGCAGCACCAGCAAAACCACCTCCTGTTGCAGCACCGGGAAACCCACCACCTGTGCCTGCAGCATTAAATCCACCTCCACTGTTAGCTGCACCTGAGAAACCACCGCTTCCAAAGCCACCAGAAGATGCAAAGCCCATCCCTTGTACACCGACACCAAGCTGCCGTGATTGTCCAAAAGCACCAAGAACAGATCCAAGTGCTTGCTGACCGGATCCAATATTCGCTGGCTGTCCAAATCCACTGAATCCCCCACCAAAACCTCCAGAAGTTGCACCTGACTGTGTTGGTTGTGACAGCTCTATTGGTTTTGCTGGAGGGATGCTCAATGATGCAGGCCGAAAGAGCTCTCCCGGGGAAGTGGTCAAAGAAAATGGAGAGCTAATAGGTGGTGTACTAAATGAACCACCAAAAGGATTAGGCTTTTGTAAAATAGGAGAAGTTGATCCAAGCCCAAAACCACCAAGCACTCCCAAGTTGAATGCATTTGCCATGTTTGGAGTTTCCTCTTCCATTTCATCTTCTTGTGATGAACCCAGATCAATACCTTCATCCTTCTCTTGAGGAATCATGCTCAAGGGAGAGATTGTAGCAGATTGTATCTCAGGTGGCTGAGATGTAGGAGGGAGTGTACTGACACTAGCAATAGGAATGACAGAGGGTTCTCCTTCAATCAATCCAACAGAAACCTTGACAGTTGATGCCTGAGAAATAACTGGTTTAGAAAGAGGGCCGGCCTCTTTTGTTTGCAGCAGACCCTCACCCTCAGATGCTTGCAATTGTGTTAATTCTGAACTAAAGTTAGCAACATTTCTTTGCAAAGATGGAGACTGTGGGACTGCAATCTCAAAAGGAATTGCAGAAGTTGGGACCAGTGATTTAAGGGACTGAACAGCAAAAGGTTTGGAGGATGGAAAAAGAGATGGAGTAGAAGGAGCTGAAGTTGAAGATGGTACTGGAGTTGTGTTCTGAGTCTCCTTTATAGGTTTTGTGTCAAATGATGATTGTTCACAGAATACCAGGGTTGAGGAAACCGGTATATAGGTAGATGAAATAGATGCAGAGGAAATGGATGATGAAGAAGAAAAAAATGGCAAAATGGATGTAGAGCTATGGGATGACGTAAGAGATGTTGATGACTGCTTGGTTGAGAAGAGTGGAGTCAACTCAGAGGCTACAGAATGAGATAATATCGACGAAGTTTCAGAAGACTCACTCTGGCTCTCTAAAACATCAACTTGAGCAATTTTGTTTCCATCAACCGATCGAACACCAGATTGCAAACAGTGAGTAGATTCATCAGATACAGAAATCAAACCTTTCTCAGAAACTCCCAAATGATCTGAGCTTCTTGCTGACAACTTAGTTGGGCCATCCTTTCCAGGTTTCTGGCTCAACTGGCCACTTGTTTTGTTTTCCGCTTTCTGAGAAAGTAATGTGGTTTTCATGTTTGGAGTACTGCTTCCAGAGAATGTCACAGATGTTTGAGTAAGAGGGAATGAATTAGACAACACATTAGCCATCTCTTTTGAATATGGAGCCGTTTTAAAAACCGTAGGAGAACCAGACTGGCTCACAGAGTGAGTTGCAACATTGCTCGATGAATCAGCTAACTGAAAATTTCCATCAGCAATGCCATGCAGATTACTGAAAAATGCTGATGGTGATGATGAGGATTTTGGTTGGTCTAGATGAGAATCTGATTTCATATTATAAGTAGATCCTGAATGTTCCATGGTCCATTTAAATGATGGCATCAGTTCAAATGATTCTTTGCAAGGTTTACCTTGGGTACCTATGCAGTGAAAAACAATTAATAACCACAGATCAGTACTGATAATTAGACAACAAGAGTTTTGCAGTGATGTTTAAAATTTTAAATAATGACAAATTATGGAGTTTGGAAAGCACCTTTGCTTGTAGGATATGCAACGGAATGAAACATGGGCATAGATGGGTTTGGGAATGAGGATGCATGAGTTTCATTACTTTTTTGTAGGTGAATTGCATAACCCGCTGTTTGAGAATGAAATGCTTCCCTAGATGTCCGAACATGCTTGTCTGCGACAACTATATCACTTTCTTTGAACATCCGTTTTACAATGGTCTTTGGAGGCTCAAATTTAGATAAACTCTGCAGAAATTTCAATTGGCAATATCTTATCATATAATTTACTTAATACCATGACAATGTAAAAACAAGGAAAAAAATGAAGATTTTTCTCAAAAAAAAAAAAAAAGATATGAAGATTAGCAGAAAGATAAAAAATAAAAATGCTTCAGGCTACATGAAGAGAATACACACGTCATTAAATATTCTGATGTCCCAAAACAGGGAAGCTAAACAGAAATGGTTAATATCACAAGATAATGCCAAGGTACATGTCAAAATGGTAAAGAAAAGCAGCCTCAAACAGGAAAATGGTATAGATAATACATATAACTTCGGTCAACAATAAGACAAATAACTATATATACATAACCTGTTCAGTCAAGATTCGGTAATGTCCCAAAAGAGAGAAGTTAAACAGAAATGGATAATATTGCAAGACAATGACAAGGTACATGTCAAAATTGTAAAGAAAGGGCCAACCTCACAGGAAAGTGGTATCAGATAATACACATAACTCGTCAAACAACTATATACGTAAGAATGTGTTTAGCTAGTGAGCATCATGAATTTGGCAACCAATCACAGCCTATTTTGAGCTGTTAGGTTAAATACATAATCACATAAAAATGCCCTTGGGATATTATCACCATGATAACATCCATTGCTACTTCCATCTCTTTATCATCCATTTTAGTTATTGTCCTACAGTACAACCATTATCCTCACATCTTTACAGTATCTAGCAAACGGCAGATCTCTGCTAGTACTGGCATGAGAGGTAGGAAGTACTATTAATCCTGTCCAGCTTGGATTTATTTTTATGGATATTATGTTCATTTGTCAACAACAACAATATCTTATAACCCACATTCATAAGTTATAACCTGGCATAGCAACTTACTACCTCATAAGCAAGATAGGCATGTGGTTGTTAAAAGAACAACCCCTATAACCATCAGTTTATTCACTTTCTTTATGCAACCTAGTTTCCATGAAAAGAATCATCCCCAGTAACCGGGTAAAGTCAATTTTTAACTTCATTAATTTGCCCAGAACAAACTAAAAAAGGGCAGCCCGGTGCTACAAAGCTTCCACTATGCGCGGGGTCCAGGGAAAGATCGGACCACTCGGGTCTATTATACGCAACCTTACCCTGATTTTTTTTTTATCATTATTATTATTATTATTATTATTGCAAGAGGCTGTTTTCACGACTCGAAGCCTCCAGGTCATATGGTGACAACTTTACCATTGCACCAAGGCTTTCCTTCTTGTCCAGAACAAACTACCATGAGAAAATAGATTATGCATTTTCTTAACCTTTGTGAGTGGTACTACCATGGTTAAGGACCACTGTTTTAAATAAGCACCTTACAAGTTTTACCTAAAATTCTTCAGCAATGTAGCATAAAACTGTCAACTATATCGATCCATCAAATGAGGGATTGTGCTTAAGAAAAGAAATATCCCCATGACCAGAATAAAAGTGCAATTTGAGCCAATATTACCTTATCTAAAGAGTATATTCTCCTCACTGTTCCTGATTCCAAAAACTTTGAAGTACTCAATGTATTAACCTTGCTATTCCCCTTGGCAGTGCTTGCAGACGTCGAGGTTCTTCTGATGGACTCTGGAGAATGGAAGATGCTAGCTTCTTGGGAGAGGCCAATTGATTCAAATAGTTTTTTCACTACAGTTGGATGCCTCACAGATGGTGGATTTATGTTAAGCATAGCCATCTGTTCTGAGAGACAATTGGACAGTTGCTCAGAAGCTGCCAGTTGTGAATTTAGTGTGTTGTACACCTTTTGAAAAGACTGTGCATGTCTGCAGGAAAAATATTTAAAAAATGGTCACAATGTGGGTACAGATCACCCATATCATATCAAGAAAAATATATGTATCTAATGCATTGGTTATAATTAAATAAATAAAATTACTGACAATATGATGAGAATAACCCAAGGGACACTGATTCTAGAACCTCAATGATGGCTCATCATTTTGTTCTACTTAGTCAATAATGCAATCCCCAACTCAAAGTATATGACATGCATATATGATATAACAGGGATGCTGTTTCTAGTAAAGAACTCGAAGTAATGTATCCTATTATGGCATTCTCCACTCTAGGACTTCAAAAAAGATACCTATCAGATACGAAGGTAAACAGAAAATCGCAAACTGTTATTTTTTTGCCCTTTGGGACACCAACCATCTATTGAAAGATATTGCTTGATACAGATATTTCATAAATAAATAGAATAGTTGTATCTAATGCGTGATAGGCTGACGTTTATTGGACAGGAGTATCTACTACGTGTAGAAAATATAGGGTACAACTAGCTGGGTGTTAAGAGATCCTCATGGAGAGTATGTCCCCATTAATGAAAAGCAAAGCTATCAAGGCAACCCACATAGGAAATCAAATGTCATGTTTTAATTAGAGGGACATGGATAACATTCAGTCCTAAGCTAGATCATAGATCCAGATAGTCATCAAATTTGACAATTGGGCTCTTAATATTAAATCCATTGGTATGGCAGTTTGCATATTAATTGTCTTTGAAACTTGTAACTTTTCACGTGAAAGCCATCCAGCTAAGCATAAATGGCTTCTTTCCAAACAACAAACTAAATGTAAAACTTGTATTATTTTCCTTTTCCACATTTTGGATGTGTGATGGTCAGATAGACACAAGTGCCACATTAGATAACATGTAGCACAAACCTTTTTTTACTTTTATTTTTTCAAGGGATGTGCACATGGCTAATGTAAGACACATCAAAATCCTTTAATCTGTTTTGGAGGGGGAACCCAAACATACCAAAGAATGCAGTCATAGCTAAGTTTAGCCATGTAACATATGACAAGCAAGTGACATGGACAAATTTGACCACATAAATACAATGTAATAATTTAAGAAAACAATAACTGCAGTCTAACATCATTTTGATGTATAATATGCCATAGCCCTTGAGCACAATTTCCATCATGTAATTGAACTTACAAGCATGCTTCTCAATCAGCCATGTTTGTTATTATTTTATTGGGAGCTAATAGCAAAACAAGTGCACCAACAATGGAGTTAGCATCAAAGACCAATTTGAACAAATTTGACTTGGGACTAAATTGCAATTTCTTTCATTGGACACACTACAACCTTACCTTCATGCTTACCCAATGCAAAACAAAAACCTTACAAGGACTATTAGCTCGATGAAGGAAAAGTTGTATAGAACCGCACTTAGACCAGCCATGTTATACGAGAGCATGTGTTGGATAACTAAATTCAACATATTCATAAGATGAATGTGGCAGAAATGATGATGTTAAGGTGAATGAGTGGTCATACAAGAGAAGGTGCATGTTGCACCAATTGAAGATAAAATAAGAGGAGCCTTTAGGATAGTTTGGACACATGCGTTGTAAACCCTCAGGTGCCCCGGTTAAAAAATATGATAGTTTAAGAAGAATGATAGAGGCAGGCCTAGGATTACATGAAGAGAGAGTGTCTAAGGACCTACGTATATTAGATATTGAACCGAATCTTGCCTTTGACAGAGGGGTATGGAGATAGAGAACCCATATAGCTGACCCCATCTAGTATAAGATTAAAGCTTGTTCTTGTTGTAACAAATTACACATCAACATTTAGGATATTAGATTAAGATGTTCTACTTCTACAGACTGCTTAGGGCCAAAAATAAAAATAACTTTCCAATTTTATACTGCAACATTTTTCAATAATGGAAATAAAGCCATTGGCTTCTATATCATAAAGGTCATGTTATTCATGATGACTAAATTTAGTCTAGAACCTCTTGCCATCAAAGATTTAGCTGGCATAGGTTGTCTTGTTCTTTAATAGTGCAATTCTTAGCAACTTCAGAGCCAAATTAATTCTAGCATAATGTCTAATATCTTGACAGGTTCTGGGATCCCAGGACTCATTTTGACCTAAACAAGGAGTGGCCATTTACCAACTTCAAAATCCAAGGCTTGGGGGAAGAAAAAAAAAAGGATGAGCACTCTTCATTCTTCATTCAAAACACATGAGACCCTATAGTACAATGATAAGGTTATTTACGGACGAACCCCAACAGAGATAACATTCTTAGAAACTCAAATTAATCTTCAAAGTCATCTCTTTGGGCAATTGTTCCTTCAAGGGAAGAAAGTATTAAGATCCAAGTTCAAGTTTAGCAGATGCCAGTGAGACTTCTTTTAACAACATCCATAGACATATGAAGCTTTGATAAATTGTAAACAATGTATAATAAGTCCACATAGAAAAAGAACTTAGACAATAGAAGAAATTTTAAACCACATTCAGATGACATACATAAGTTCATCAAGCAATCAAAAGAAGGCAGGCATTAGAATGTTTTGTCTACTAGTTCTTGGAGTATAAGTTCTTCATCAAATCACCACTTCTATCAATGACATAAAAGATGTTTTGGCAATTTCTGATCAAAAGTGCTCAAGAAGGCATGTAAATCCCGCAAAAAAAATCTGATATTTCATTATTTCGAATACCTCAACGGATCCACATTAGCATGCAATGCTTTCCAGCCAGTATGAACTCCACCATTTTCACCGAACTTACTAATCTCAAGGGTATTAAAATGCCTCTCCAGTCCTATAAGCTGATTTGTCAAACCCTGAGATATAGAACAGATGCAGGTGAATTATGGATTTAAAATGAACAAGAACCAGTCAATTATATTTGTAATTGATCCACATAGAAAAGTTATATGGGATAGACCTGGTATGTGTCAAATATATGCTGGCGCTTCAGCTCCAATTCAGGACTTAATTTCTGTCGCTTCCAAATATCCCAGTACTGATCATTAGAAGCTTGTTTAACTAAGCCTTCCACATAGACTTGCCTGGTTGAAACTGAATATGGAATGATAAAGACCAAGGATATTATTGATTTTTAATTCAATAAAGTTAAAGCCAGTTGGACATCAATTGATGCAATCAGTATTGTGATAAATAATATTTAATTAAGTATTCCTCAATTGAACATTAGATAACATAATTAAGATCCGTGAGAAATAAACTTAATAAGTTAGAAAATTCATAATTGAAAGATATACGAATAACATACACAGACAGAAACTTCCATTAGCACGACTTGGAGTAATAAAAATTCAATTATCCATTGGTTAACACATTCCAAGGCAATTGGACATGGATTAACAAAATTAATGCTGGGAACCCCACCCAAATTTGATTAACAATATGCAGGCACACATGCAATCTGTTGGCCAAACATGCCTGTTACTTAAGAACTTATCAAATGAAGAAACACACATTTTACTTGTAGAGCTAAATTTGGATTTCAATATTTAAGGTTGGGTTTACTTTTTTAAAAAAAGTTTTGCATTTGCGCATACACCCTGTAAATATTAAAATTGCTTATGTACCCCTAGAAACCTTGGATTTGTCCATGAATATATCTAATGGTCAAAATCAACTCAGTTTTTGTGAAAGTTACAATTTAACAGTGCTTTTCTCTTCCTTAACCTTTAAAAGAGTGATTAGACAGAAAAAAAAAGAGAAATGAGAGAGACTAGAGGGAAGGATAAGGGAAATTAGAGAGAAGTTATGGAAGATAAAGAAGGGATAGAATGGTCTTTTAAAAATTGAAGTTTGATTTTAATTACACGATTATATATGTATATATCCAAATATTATAGAGGTATTTTGACCAACGCAACAAGCACCCCCCACGAGGAAAGTCATGGGCATGCCCAGGCGTGGAGCTTAGTTGCTACACATAACTGAGCCCTCACCTTGTGCGTGTGGGGCTCGATCCCAGGATCACCTGGGAGAAAACACCACATACGTCTTACGCAAGGGACCCAGTACCAATAGGCCAAGAGGTTGTTGGTGGTATACATGCAATTTCATTATTTACTAGGATATATACACAATTTTCAATTTTTACCACTTGGCAAAAGAGGCTTGTACCCGCTTACCCGCTCGTAACAAGTGGGTACAAGTATAGGATTTACTAACCTGTAATTTCATGGGTAAAACAGATGAGTACCTTTTTCGCGGGTAAAACAGGCAGGTATCTGCAGGGTTTTAAAATATATTTTAATATTATATTTAAAACATTACAAATTAAATTTTTATAAATTAATGGTTAGCCCATAAGAATGAGCTTATAAAAATGAACCCACAAGCTCATATGAATGAGCCCATAAGGAGTCAAGTAGTCCATAATCACATCTACCCGCATGTAAACAGGCACTTGCCCGCTTACGTACACATGGGTATAGGATTTATATGCCTGTAAAAATGCGGGTAAATCCAACTCGCGGGTAAGATGACCCGTTTGCAACTTCTAGGTACATATGCAAATGCCCCTTAAATAAATTTAACTATTAATTAATATTAAAAAAATTTATTACATTAATAAAAATATCAATCAATAATTAAAAATATATTTTTAATTAAAACTATATTTCAATTAACATTAATTTAGGTCAACTTCAGTCAACCTAGTTTAAAAATTCCCCTATAAAACAAAATCAATTCACTAAATACCAAACCCAACTTAACCTCATTTATCTCAGCCCCAACCAAACACCATCTTAGACTTTTATACACTTGTTTTATTTGTCAAACTAAATTAATGTATGTTCCATTATAAGTTGATAACATAGTTTCCATATGAAAGTTAATGTTTCAAAGTCGGTTTTTTTTTTTTTTTTTTTGGTATTACCTCTAGAGATACCCTCAGTTGACTATTTGACCTCCAAAATATTGTAGTTGTCTATATATATCCCTTAAAACCCATAAACAATCCCTGTCATAAGTTCTCTAATTTACCCAATATTATATAGTTTGTATGAATGTTTAACAAATTGTTAATATTCTAATTATGAACCACTTATGCAACCTTGTATTTTGTGTTCACCAAACTGCCCACATTCTGCATACCACCTTCTGAAATAAATCTCCTGGCAGCTAGCAATATTATTATGAGAAACCTGATGATGAAGAGCATAGTTCCTTTCACTTTCCTATCACACAACTAAGACAATAAGCAGAGAATCTATATGCCCTTGTATCAAAAGGGAAATATTACATTTAAAAAATGAAATATAAATATTGCATTAAAAAAAAAAAAACAGTAAGACCGGTTCTACTCAATAGTAGGGCCTAATCCGTTATTGCTTATATTCAACTTTATCTAAAATATTCATATGCTAGGACAACCATTATACTTTTCAAGTACAGAACAATACACAATTTTCATGGGTTCTTATATTCAAGATGACATAAATTTCCAAATTTGCTATAGAAAACATATTTTTAATTTTATTGAATGACAAGAAAGCCTTAAATGCAAGTAAAGACATACCCTGAAGCATCTTATTTTGAAGTTGTTGAATTTCCAGAAGCTGTTTCTCTATTTTGTTCTACAATGCCAAAAGAAAATATACTGATGTCTTCAGAAAATAGCATATGAAAAGGAGAATAAATTTATATCACCGTAGACATGTGCGCATATCTCAGAGTTTGCATGCCTAAGTAGATTTGACTTGATTGGAATGACAGGAAGAATTTAGATCACATGAGAGCATGGAAACGCTACCTTGTGCACTTGGGATATCATGGAAAGATTTTGCAAACCATCCTGCAGTGCCAAAAGTGAACTCTCCTGAAAAACAGTGCATGCATCCCTGAATCCTCCTTCCCGTTCTATGAATGACAAGAGGTTATCAAGTTCTTTAACCATATTTTTCACCTGAGATATGATCCATATTAATGAGACAAAGGAAGCAAAATCAGAAAAGAAAGGCCAAAATGACCAATCGTGCAAATGATTCCAGATACCCAGGAAATTTACATAAACTGTTTAGGTATGAAATTGGCATAAAAAATTTCTAGCCTATATGATTGTAAAGCATGTTTTTCCAAGAATGCTGGTCAATTTTAAGCAGGAGTTACCCCGGTTAGTCAAAAGGCAGATCCATTTAGACAAAGTCAAGACAAGATTCACATCATCATCCATTTCTCAAGGATATGTGGATTCAGTTGCCAACCTCCCTATCAAGAGCCTTCTTTTAGCCCTAGTTTGGTTCAATGGCCTTGTTTGGTTCAATGTGGGTGGGGGGATGGAGGGTTTTAAAAAAAAAATTATATATGATTGTAAAGCATGTTTTTCCACGAATGCTGGTCAATTTTAAGCAGGAGTTACCCCGGTTAGTCTAAAGGCAGATCCATTTCGACAAGGATATGAGGATTCAGTTGCCAACCTCCCTATCAAGAGCCTTCTTTTGGCCCTTGTTTGGTTGTGAGGAGTGAGGAGTGTAATGTGCATTTGACCATTTTGCCCTTTATGTAATGGATTATCTAGGGTTTGGTTTTATATAGGACTTAGTTGGAATTTTGAAAATAAGTGTAGGGCAGTTTAGACATTTCAAGTCATGTTTTTATTTAAAAAAATAAAAATAAAAACCCACTCCTTCAAAAGACCCCGATTTGGGGGAGTGGGTCATGAGGGGTTTCTTACCCACCCCTACCCCCCCCCCTAACCAAACAAGGGGGGTAACGGACTTACAATGTCGAATGTCAAAAAATAAAAAATAAAATAATAATAATAATAATAATAATAATCATAGTAAAATTATAAGAAACATAATTTAAAATGTAATTATGAAACAAAAAGCCCCCTTATCAAAAAAATAAAATTAAAAAAAAAATAATAATCATAGTAAAATTATAAGAAACATAATTTAAAATGTAATTATGAAACAATAAGCCCCCTTGTCCCCCAACATTAGTGTGAAAATCTCTAATTGACGCTTATCGTTTAGTCCTTCATTACCTTTGAAATATATCCTATTTGAAGTATTTGTGTCACAAGTTGCATAACCATCCCTTTCTATGTGTCAATCACAGATAATTCTCCTTAACTCCCTTTTATCACTAGTTGCATATTTTGCAAATTATTAATTTCTTTTGAAACATAAAGCATATTTGGCTTTAAGAGGAAAAAATAAAGAAAATTTGATAAATTGAGCATGATGAGTCAATCAAGCAAATGTAAATGTGTCGATAAGTTTAAGGAAATTTTCAGTTCTCTTAACCAGTAGGTTTTAAGTGCTCTTTTAAGAGAAGAAGATAGCAAGCACTACATTTCAACTGAACTAGGCTTCTATGTCTATCTAATTTTTCGAAGGAAAGATGGAGGACGGATTGTTAATTAACATGAGGCCTGAGCATTCATGAAGGCAAGTTGCTCATCAATAGCATAGAATTATAATCAGAAACAAAAGAAATATCACCAAATATTGAATCAAGGGACACAAAGGAAGTGAATAATACATACAATCGAAAAGATGCTAATGAAGACTTACATTATAAAATTGCTTAGGCAGCTCAGTTCCAGGTTCTACCATCCAAGTAGACCTGTGGTTTTTGGAGTTGTCCAGAGAAGGCTGCAACATGGGATTAAGGGACTTCCCTGGCATGGAACCTTGCAGCGGAAATGGCAATGGTTTATGCATAGTAGGCAAAGGTTCAGAATTTCTTGTCTTACCCAAAAAGGTTGCAGCTCCTTCACTCTGAATGGTTTTATTCTCAGAAACCATTGAAGGTGGGGGCGGTGAACTAGATACTTTGAAATTAAAAGGTTTCCCACCAGGCAGAATTCCATCAGAAATAGGGCCGTGCTGGTAAGATGGTAATTTATTTTCTGACCCAATTTTAGCACTTCCATAAATATTTCCTGGAACTGATCCATCAAGAATGGATGATGAAGATTTTGCATTGGAGTTATCCGCAAAGACCAACTTTCCTGTGGATTGTGAACCAAATAAAGCTCCTTGGCCACTAGTTGAACCCACTAATTCCTTCTCGACCTTTTTTTCCAAAACCCTAGTGTCTACTTGTTTGGTAGTGAAGGTTTCACTTGACAAGCTTCCTATCGGTGAAGCAGTGCTCAGAGTCTGCCCAGTGAAACAAGACTCCTGGATACCAAGTCTAGCAGTACTTTCAAGTATTGATCCAGGGTCCTGCATATGAGATGACACCACAGGCAACTTTTCGGCATTAGGTCTTTGGTCAGAATAAAGTTGGGCACTTGAAATGGCTGTGCCTTGAACTTTCTTTCCAGTAAGAATGCTGTCATCAGTATTGCTAAATTTTTCTAGATTTTGAGGAGGTTCTGACTCTTTAACTGCAGGAATCACTTAAAAGAGTTAGCAGATGAACATTTAAATCCATCAGGATATATCTGCATATATTTAATTCCCAAAAAAAAAAGGAACCTAAGTTGTGTGATATTGTATAAACTATAAAGACAAAAGTATTCCTTTCCATCGGCCTTCACAAGAAGTATGTTGTTTTCATCTCTGTTTTTTTTCCTTTTTCCATGATATCTTACATGGAATTTCACCATCAACACCATCGTTCAATCTCGAAGTGGTCACAGGCAATTGATCCTTTACAGTAACAGCTGCAGAAGTTTTCTCATCAACACCTTTATAATCATTAGGTGAAGAGATGGTTTCAGGGCTATCTGAACGATCTGAAATCCTAAACAAGAAGCAAATGACAAAAAATGAAAATTAACCATGTCGATATTGATTTAATGGATTTCTTCAAGTAATATAACTTTGTTACTATAGAAAAAAGACTCAGACTTGAAAACAGTAAAATTAATAGGACCTGCCTCATGATGTGAAACAATATAAGCTTCCCTTCAGAAGTGAGGCACCAAAGAGTACAGTTCGGAACAAACTCTTTGAAAGCAGCTTCAATTTTTACTTTGACTTTCTCATTTGAAGGGGTTTGGTCAACAACAAACCCCAATATCAAATTGTCATCACCATTTTCTGGAAGAGACAAAAAACCTTAATGAACTGAGCTATCTCCACCAAGTGAGCACTTTATTAAAAGAAACAGTACAAATATTGCAACTAACTAATGAAATTCCATTTTGGCAGTAAAGCAATTAAATATATTGGTAAGTCAATGTGAACATAGCAAAGGCCAAAGTTACATAAATTGACACCTAGAATCATTTATTCTTTTCCATTTTTACTTTCGCACCACACAAAAAGTCTTAATAGCATGGAAATGAGAAGATTTTGGCTTGAGATGTTAACACGATGGCTCAAACTAGTCCTGCCTATTTCAACTCCGCAATATAAACTGAAAAAACTAGTGGTTTCTTATTTTCTAAAATTCAAAAATGGAAATAAGATTTGAGTTCCTATGCATCAAGCATTACAAGCAACTAAATTTTCATTCTTGACAAATAAATAATAAACAAGCCAGTAAGACCAACTAAATCAGTCAAATTTTTACTTGCTAAACAAAAATAGAATTATTGAAGTTTGATCATCATGTCTATCCAGATAATTAAAAATAATTTAGTAAATCTTGACCATGTGTACACAAAGAATATTTAAGCGAAGGCACCTAAGCATTCATGTGGAAGAAAACTCTTGATCTAAGAATTAATTTGTTAACTATTTGTAGTCAATGAAGGGGAGCCTTGGTATAATGGTAAAATTGTCGCCATGTGACCAAGAGGTCACAGGTTCAAATCGTGGAAACAGCCACTTGCAAAAATGAAGGATAAGACTGCGTACAATAACCCCAAGTAGTCCGACCCTTCTCCGGACCCAACACATGCGGGAGCATTGTAGCACCGGCTGCCCTTTTTTTTATTTTTAGTCGATCTAACACTTTATCTCTTCTAACTATGCACTACCAATTTTAAATATATATTAGTGATACATGAGAAACATAAAGAATGGGTAGACAATTTTAACTAGCACCTTGAGTCAGTTCACATCTTATTATTTATTTTATCAATTAAAAATTTTACGTTTTTTTATTCGATTTGGATAACATCCTTTTTGATTATGTATGGAAGGAAAAATTTTAAATATAAGACCCCACCAAAAAATTGAACATTTACAATCTATGTAAACAACATAATCTCAAATTCTTCCTTTAAGATAACTGCCTATGCAAATGTTAATTATTAACTGAAATAGAAGAAAATAGGACAAAAAATTGACTGAAGGGTACTATATCCTTGTCTTTCTTTTGGGATTTAAACAATGTAGAATAGAGGTGCTTGCCTTCCCGACTTCCACAAGGAATGGGAGGAGGTAGGCTCAGGTAGAGGTTAACAAAAGGGCCGAACATATTATGATGGTGAAAAGGTTCGGCTAAAAGAAGTGTGCCAAAACAGTAATATGTTGAAACTATGTCAAATTAGGCCTGTTTGGAATTGGCCTGAGCTTTGAACATCACGAGATATATCAAAAACCACCAATTTTTAACTGATCCATGCAGATTTATCTGAGCAACAGCTAGACTAAGCAAGTCAACACGCAATACTTTCTTTCCAATATATTTCTCTTACACCTTAATAAATCTCATTTATTAGGCTTAAATATACAGATTCATACATTGAGATGATCTACTAGATTTCCATAACTTCCTTAGCTTCAATCTTCATGCCTTTCCCAAATTTGTGGGTCTTTAATGGGTAAATAACAATTCAGGCAAAAAATTAGTTTGCCTACTTTTCTAGAAGAAAGCTGATTTAGGAACAGAAAACAAGAGCTTCATAATTTGAATTCATGTAAATCACAATAATAGAAGGCAGCTAATCAGATATGCTTTTTTCTTGTAAATTAGATCCAAAACAAAAGCCCTCATGTTATTAAATGTGCCAACAAACTTATGGAGGATAAAACAGTGGGTGTTTCTTCTAACTATTCAAAGGAATGGAAAATCTCAAGATAAGGTGTTTTCAATGTTCTCTTTGAAACAAAAGCACCTTATCAGCGGCACACTAGAAAAAATCCTATATTTTGCTGGAAGAAACATGGTTGCTTTTAATGAACAATAACAATAGTGGCCATATCATGAATGAGCAGAAAGAACATAAGCAAAAGGATGTTCATGTGAAAGGCAAAGGAAGCCTTTATTCAAGAAACACAACCCCATACATCCAGGGGATGTCTACACTTTGGAAAATCTACTTCCTGTTTGGCAGAAGAAGGCCTGATAATACTCTGAAAATATTAATTTCTCATCAACTTTAATCATTAAAAAATAGGTAATTTGAAATTTAGATAATTCTTTATTGTAACATCAAGAAAAGATAATCCGTTGCAGGCATTTCTGCTGAATAATGTTTACCTTGCAGACCGATCCTAGGGGTATAAATGTCATTTTCATATTCAAAAGATACTGCTTCCTTTAGCTCATCCTCTAGACCCCAGCATACCAGCAAAAGATGTGAATCGATAGCCTTTTTAATTGAAGCTAGTGTGAATCCACTGTCAGAAAGAGAAAAAATTTTAAGATATAACTATATCTAATGTAGGTAAAATACATGAATATGGCAAAGTGAGATAAAATAAACCAACCATAACCAAGGTAACAAAGAAAAGTTTCTAGTTCTTGTTCAGCTACATTAGCTAGATAGTCTGGCTGGAATTACTATTGAGGAAGTGGAAGGTATCAGGATACTACACAAGTTAATCAACCAGATATAAATCAATGCTCCAAAGTCCATCATGCTATATAGCCATGCTTTTTTTGACAAAATTGAATTGTAATATTTACCAATGAAAAGACACTCAAAAAACAACCTGCAAACAAATGCTACTTATATATAGTTCTTTCACTGCCCACAACAATGCATTCATGACAGGTATTTGGTTTCGGAAACAATTGAAGACCATGCCAACCAGCTTTTTTTCAGGAGAAGGTTGATTAAGCATTAGATGAAGGATCCTGAGATGAGGATCATGACATGTGAATGTAAGCTTAAATTCTCCTTTTAATAAACCAGACAGAGGATGAGGATCTTAAGGCAACTCTTCTAACGAGTATAGTTGGTTATAGAATAAAAGTTTGAAATCAGGTGAGTCTAGATCAGGACAAGAAATGGAAACTTAGAATCAGGTTTTTAAAGCAAACAAGAAAGCAAGTCTTACAAGTGTAAATTAGACAAAACTCCATGAATAGCTTATACAGATATATTCTTACAAGTGTTTCAAATAGCTCACAAGAAGACATGGACCATAACCAGTGGGCAAAATGTCATCAGAAATATCTGCAAACAAGTCAGGAAATGAAAAAACAACAGGTTTGCTAGATCCCTGCAAAAAGGAGAAAAGGAGAAAAATGACGATAGATACAAATAAAATGAAATAAAATAAAATAGTCAAGCACCAAACCTGCTAGAGGATCAGAGACAAGAGGTATGTTAAACACACAAAGCATAAAAATATCATAACAAGCAACTTAGGCCATCTTTTCTATTTGGTCAATTGTTGCCCAGTGCCTGACACTCAGAGGGCTACTCCCAAAAAGCATGAGCATGAATAGAATAACCAGTTGTGTAGACTCTATCCACTAATTGGCAATCTAAATATTGGGGTCTGCTAACATAAATTCCAACTAGATTTCAGTTTGTTCAGGTGTTGAGCCTATAATTAATATTAGAGAGCAGCATCACCTTAGAAATTTGTGAATGAAGGAAAGCTCTTGGTTGTAATATCTCTTGTAATTAAGTAAAATATTCTACTGAAGTAAGGAAGCAATGATCTGATATGTTGGCAATGCCTGATATAATGAAAAGATTGGGTGGATGACTTGCTGATAATAATCAACATTCATTTTGGCAGTGTCGATAACGGATATGAAACTAAATGCCAACACAGCTTTCAATGATACCAATTGTTCTCAAAATAATCCATACTCATAAAGAAAAAAGGTATAATTAATGAACTAACCTCAGTAAATTCAAGTTCCCGGAAAGCAATCACTTGAACTAGGTAACTTTCTTCTTTACCATCTTCAAACACCCGAACACAACCAATAACTATACTATCATTCCGCAACCAATTAATGGAATCCACTGAGACAAGAAAAGCATAAAAATCTCTATTAACGACCAAGATTACAAAAAAAGAAATAAAACTACAGTCCGAAATTCAAGAATACAATATAGCAAGTTAGAGGCTAACACCTCCAACTATTCAATCTCAAAAACCAGGCACTCAATGAGATCAATGAAAAAAGTTAGCAGAAAAATAGACTTCACGACAATACCTTTTATGGAGCATTCTGAATCAGTGTCATCAGACCATGACTGGAACAATAACTTCAGTTCACATTGTTCCTTCAGATCATGGGACAAGATACTTAATGTATTCTTTTTGGCAACAGCAATAAATGCACCAGTTTCACTCCAATCAACTATAAGAATAATCAAAATGTGTTGGATCACAGGAAACGATTCAGACAAAATACATAGAATTAAAATACGAAGTGTTGGTCACACATGAGATTGACATTTACTTGAAGCGCAAAAAGGGATGAAGAAAAAATGCATTTAAAAGCATTCATTAAGCAATATCAATGTATATTTTCAAACAAGAGGCCTTTGATACCTCTGTTTCACATTAAAAATAGAAGATTTTTTTGTCAATATATAAAAATACCAGTAATTATCTATTTGAACTCCAAAATATTATAATTGTCAAAAAAAAAAACAAGAAACTGGCTTATATGCTAATTCTCATCAAATAAATTAACTATTTTAATATAAATTAATAAAAAATATTAAAATTATCAAAGTCACATCGATATATTTTAAAAGTTAAATCAATATTGCTCAAACTTTAAAAATTTAAAGATGAATATTTTTCTCATTTTATTAATTAAATATAATAATTTTAGAAATTATATATTAGATTGATCAAGGGGACGGTTACAAAAGGGCATATAAGCAATTGCAATACTTTAATTAGACAAATAGGGAAATGTACAGGGATTGAGAAAAACTACAAAATAGAAATAACTATGTACAGTATACGCAATTTTTTTAACAAAAACACGAAAAGAACTTCCCCCACTAAATTTAATCCAATCAAATGTCGAAATGCAATTGCTTTTAATTGAACAGTCTATGACTTTAACGAAAGCCAAAGTGTCTACTAGGCAGATACCAACCAGCATCGACATTGTCCATTACATCCTTGAGTGGAGCTTGAAGATGTCCAAGGTGTAGCAAACCATGACTTGAGAGAATAAGGAAGGCCTTCTCTGTATTTTTCTTCCACTTAAAGCCTTTGACAACACCAGATTTGATCGAACACATTAAGGAAAAGTTGGACTCCTAGAAAGCATAATATAATTTAAGAAATAACATGTCAATGGCATGGTAATAAAAATTCTTTCTTCACTCTTTTTCCAATGATTCAAATTCCTTGGATAGTACTAACAGCTAAAATTTATGCATGTCAGTTGGAATGATGCCAGGAAAGAAAAAGCAAAACGCATACGCACATCAAGATACTGTACAAAATACAGACGAAAAAAGATTTTTACAAATTAAAAAAAAAAAGGAAGAAAACATACATGCTCCTGGAATCTAAAGAAAACTACATCTCCCACATAATAACAGGAAACATATAATTCACAGGATTAAAGACATTCAATAGGAAGAGAAACTACAGGCTGAGTTACTAGTTCACATTCAAAGAATCACTAAGTTCAAATTGCACATTAATACAAAAAATGTGATATATCATAAAAATCACACAGATGCCTCTCTGGCAGATTTGTCTTATTCAAGTAAAAGGCACTAGATGGTGCTTTCTTACACAAAACTTTTGAGCAGCAGGTTCTATCAAGCAAAATGTTGATCATCTGTGTTAGAAACCTTTGAGAAAGTTCATTTGCCAATCTGTAAGTAATTTTTTAATGATTGGGTTAATGGACAGGATGACAGTGTAAGTTCTCAAAAATGAATCAAAAATTTTAAAAGAGCACTAGCATCTGATTGTAAGACAACAACCAGCCTGGTGACATCCTGGAGCTTATGAACAAATAGAAAACATTCCACAACAGGACCGCATACAGAGGAATGAACACTTACATGATTTTAAAAAGGAGCCAAGTATATGGACATTTTGGTATTCAAAAAGGGAAATCTAAAATAGTTTTATTATATGTTTGATTACCAAGAGAACAACTCCTCTGTGCTAGTGGCAAGCCATCAGGTATTTTCCTCTTCTCACAGCAACTCGTGCAGGTGTACTTTCAGAAATAATGTTAATATGAGTTTTCTAGGTGGATTCACTTATTGCAGACACATAATATGAAGGATCACAGATTCTATTGGATCTACTTGGGTGTCAGTTCCTATCAGACAAATCATTTACCCCATATCTCTTCATTCACTTTTATTGTTGGAATTTTCATGCAATTAAATCTAGGTAAATTATGGAACAATGTTCTTGCAAGCTTTCAACATACTGCACCACCATTCCCTGCCATTTCCTTGAATTTGAATTAACAAAAAACCATTTTTCCAATCATTACAATTGTCAAATCTCAAGTGCAAAGAGAACTTTATCCAATTGGATTCTAAAAATCACCAGGCAGCAGCTAGGCAACAATCTCCACATTCCTAAAGCTTCGAATATGGATTAATGTATGCCCTTAGGACTGGCAAAGCATAAGCTTAAAGAATACCTTTTTTCTTAGACAATCAACAGAATAGAACCGAACATCACTGCCGACCACGGCCGCCAGCCATAAAGAATCAACAGACAGCGCCAGAATCGAAACTTTCCCAATCTTCACATCCAATAAGCACGAGTCGAGAACGCTGGGACCCTTTCCTTTCTCTTTGATCTCTTTCGACATCCGAATCACCTCCGGCGTCTCTGCCACCATAAAACCTAGAAACACAAAACCAAGACCCTAATCCTAGGGGAACAAACAAACCAAAACCGTCAAAGAGAAGAGAAAAGGTATTGAAACGCACCTTGAGAGTTTGCCACGAAGAGGAGGCGGTCTGGAAAGGAAATGGCGATGGGGTCGCGAGGGGGGTCGGAGAGATCGAAGGCGGAGGGAGGGGGCGTGAGGGGGACGGGGTCTCCGAGGCGGGCGAAGAGAACATCGGTGCCATCGCAGTGGCGCTGGATTTCCTCGTCAAGCTCGATGACGAGGGCCATCAGCGCGAGCTTGGAGGAGAGAGTGAACAATGGCGGTGGGCGTCGGGAAGTGTAAATAAGGTACTAAAAAGTTGGGCGGGAAGAGATGAGGTAATAAGAAATGGTGCCCTAGAAATGGAGAGGCGTGCAAATGAAAAGATGGGGGTGAGGATATAATATCTGGGGACGGAACGAGATCTGATCTTAGCCGTCGGATTATAAATCAGAACGTTGCTTGGATTTCTTTTGGGATAATATGATTATACAATAAATAATCATATCATATCTTTAATAAATATATTGTGAACAAAATACAGAGCACAGGACGACTCTTGATCTCCGGATTCTTATTTTTTATAAAAAAATTGGTGTTGTATTATCTTTTAAGATGTTTTTTTTTTGGTTCTCTATTTTTGGAAAATATTATTTTGAATAAGAAAATTTATATATATTATTACGGAAATATTTGGTAAAACACGTGTCACCTACCCAAATGGCCACGTGTTACGCACGGGGCAAATCCCTCTGGCCACGCGGCAATACCACCGAATATTAAATCTTCTGTTACTACCTTTCTAGCGAAATTTCGATCGGTAATTGAGAATGAGGCGTTTGCTATCTTTCAACTATTTTCAACTCTACAAACAAATCCGATCGGAATTATAGCAAATCCAAAACCTTCTTATCTGAAACCTGTCTCACGAGGTGCTCATGGCCACCTAATTCCCTAAGGAAGAAAATATCTAACGCCTCTACAGTAAGCAGATATTATCCACTTGCCTCTACAGTGGGCAGATATTTTTCTACTTACCTACACAATAAGCAGATATTTCCTCACCGCCTCACGAGATATTTCCACAACCGCCTTCCCAGATATTTTCCTAAACCGCCTTCAAATTGTCTATAAAAGAAGAACAACTATAGTAAGAAAGGAGGGGAAAAAGGGACTTGAACAATCAACAAACCCGTGTCCAAGAAGTCTAGAAGTTTACCAAACCCTCTTCTTTCTCACAAAATTTCTGACTTAATCATCTGAGTTAAATCCGGGCAGAAAGGCCCAATTCCGATCACTTCCCTCTCCTTTTTACAGATTCGTTCAAGTATCCAAAAACCAAAAGGTGACAATTCCGATCATCCTCATCGATCCGATCGCCTCCACATATTCCTCCAGAACACCCGGCATTCCAAAGCATCCAATGTTCGAAACCTGAAGTAAGCGTCCACATCAATTACAAATTTCAACCGTTTGTCGAAGGCTGAGACCAGATCACGAGGCAACAGCAACCAAAGCGTGAGGCGGACTAGTTTTTGGCATCAACAGTTTGGCGCCGTCTGTGGGGACCCTTACGAAAAGCTAAATGATTACTACCAGAAAATCTAAACGAATCCAAGAACAGGGAGCGCCTGGTAATATCGGAATACCCAGTGAAGTCCGGGGGAATGGGGGGAATTCATAGGAAAATCCACCCATCTTACCTCCATCGGAAAATCCACCCATCTTACCCCAGGGACCCATCCCAGAATTTTATCTCAATATGCAGAAACAATTAGAGCAGTTGGCTCAAGCTGTTCACACTTTGGCCCATCCACCACCCCCACCCACACAAATTCCACCAAATATGCCGACAGCCCCATTAGCTAATTCCGAAAGCAGAGGGAGGACAAGGACCCGCACCCATGAAGAAAGAAGAGAGAGGACCGCCTTCTCCGCCAGTTCGGAACCTCCCTCCGCTCGACGTCGAGAGCAAGCTACCACAAGAACAGAACGGAATAGTCCATCTGTCTCAACTGTCGACAGAAGAACACAGCGACAGGGCCCCTCTCGAGGAAACAGAAGTCCGAACGGCGTGTTCCCAATATACGCTCTCCTTTTATCAAGGAAATACTGGATGAGCAAGTTCCTGACAGTTTTCGACCACCTGCTATGACTGCATATGAGGGTAAAAACTGATCCGTCCTGTCACCTGAAGTCTTTCCGATCAAAGATGCTGCTTTCTGGAATCACTGATGCCCGTATGTGCCGAGCTTTTCCCGCCACCTTAGAGGGAAAAGCGCAAGACTGGTTTGTTGATCTTCCATCTGGCGTAATTTCTTCTTTTCAAGTTTTAGCAGACCGCTTTCTAGCTTATTTTGCTAATTATTCAAAGCAAAAGAAAACCCCATCTACCCTTCTGCGCGTTAAGCAATGAGGGGGTGAAACACTCAAAGCCTACCTCAATCGTTTCATAGATGAAGCAGCAAATGTTGCGGACCTTATTCCTCGAATGGCCGTAACCATCTTGATGGAGGGTTTGCTAGAATCTCCCTTCCGTTTTCCCTCACTTTGGATCCACCAAAAACCATCCCTGCCCTCATGATCCACGCCCAAAAGTATATCAATTCTGATGAAATTTATACGGGTTGGGATGAAGAGACTCGACACATCCCTACGGAAATCCAGAAAGAAAAAACCCACCAGAGTTTCAACAGGAGGCCCACAGAAATCCGAAGGGAAGGAGGATCACGGTAGGGATAATAAAGGTGAAAATAGAGGTCTGGAATCTTCAACACGTCCTCAGCGACACATGCTACAGCCTAGAGAATCCCCAAAAGAAGGGAAAATAGTTTGATATGATCACCATACCCCACTAAACCAAACCAGAAGCCATATCCTTATGCAAATCCAGGATCAAAAAATATTGACGTGGCCAGAACCTGCAAAGAATCCCGAACGACAAAAGAATAGTAAGAGATATTGCAAGTTTCATCAAACCAGAGGGCATGACACAGAAAAGTGTACCCATTTGATGAACGCTATAGAAGATGTCGTTAGAAGGGGATAATTGGAGCAATACATTGACCTTGATGTTCAAGAGAGACCTGAAACTTCACAACCGGAAGGAGCAAAAGGGGAGATGGTCGGATTTATTAGTGGTGGTCCTGGTTGTGGTGGTGAAAGTTCCACCTCTCGGAAAAGCTATGCCCGAATGGTAGGAGTTACACAAGAGACAGGAGTGTCACAAAGAAGGTCTCGGCCTATGGCTCCTATCATTTTTTATGATAATGATGTCAGCAGGGTTCGCTACCCTCATGACGACGCCTTAGTCATTGATGCGTTGAATCCGCAAGTGTACGGGTCGAATCAAGTAATAGAATGGACTCTTGAGAAGTCGGGTATCGAACCTTAGGGAGAAAGAAAGTACCAGTAATGGCTATTCGTCTATTATCTAGTCAATCAAAATTTGGTTGGTGATAACTAATCTTAATTCTAGAATTACCAATGTAAAGTAATAAGTAGAATTGACTTTGAAGATAATCAAGCAATGAAGGGGATACTTGGGTGATTGAATCCCCCTTGGATTTCCTTAAATATGGATAATGCTCTCTATGTTGACTCTTGGTGAATCATTGGCCAAGGGTTCCTAATTTGATTTCATCCCCTCGCTCGAGGGTGATTACTCAACCTAGTGCCCTTACTAGTTAAGCTCTAAGGAACCTATCTCTTGGAAGGGTTAAGGGAATAGGACATCTAAAGAATTGCTCGCCTTAGTACCCGGGCTCCCGGTGTACTCCTAGCCCTCTCTATTGAAGTCGTCTACACATAGGGAGGCGCCCGCATCTTCCCCCATGTGGACTATAGAAACCTCTCCGGGCTCTCGTAACGTAGAGAGGTTAATACTATCACCATACATAACATTCAATAGACTACAATGCATTCAACCAAAGAAATCTACATAGAAGAGACAATATCAATTAAACATAATCCAAAGGTTTATCAATACCCAAGTATCAAGAGTTTAGCTCTCCATCAATGGAGAGTAACAAACCATGCTAAGAGAGAAAGCAAACATAGAGTTCATGAGAGAAAAACCCCTAATGATGACCGTTGGTGGATCCCTTCTTTCTCTCTTGCCCCTCCTTCTTCTTGAGCCCTTTTTGATGGGAGAACTCCTCTAACCCTCTCCTCCTTGGTGTTGGAGAAGGTGATGATAGCCTCCTCCCTCTTGATACTTTGGCTCCAATCCCCTCCAAGATGACCCAAAACCCTAATTAGCCTTTCTATTTATACCCCACACTAGGGTTTTGGGTGTATTTTCCGACTTTACCCTCGGTTCAGCAGAAATCGCAGATGCAGCTTTACGATATACGACCCAGTATATGATCCATACGACCCCGTATGGCCCCATATATGGACTCCCATACGGAGTGCCATACGGGGTCGTATACTTCTCATGTCCCCGTATACGGAGTCCTGTCAGTCCGTTCGGGGGTCCGTATAAATCTTCAGGTCCATACGGGTCCGTATGGAACTCCGTATGGACGGTCCTTTAGCCCAATTTCGCTTACTTTGGCCCGCATTCTTTTGAAAACCCTTCCTTTCTCTTGGAATCGCTATTTTCTGCCCTGTTTACAAAAACAAAGCCATTTTGAGTACAGGCGGGCCAACATTCCTCCAAAACAAAAGGTAATATGCATGAATTTCATATATAAACGATGTTAATTTGAACACTTATCACATATCTCCACACTTAAAGGTTTGCTTGTCCTCAAGCAAAGAAAAGAAATCAAGAAAAGAAGATAAGTGTTCAACCTTAGGCTCTACACACTATACATGAATTCTAGTCCAATAGCACCACCTCATTGTATTTTCCTATCTCCACACCAGGGCTTAGATTGATCCTGTAACTCTTCCGATAAAGTCCTAGACAAAGCTTGTTCACTCCACATGCCATGTTCTAAAGTCTTAATAAGGCAAGCATGCTCTCAGTGGACTCTAGAAAATCCTTGAGGCCCTAAGATCAAAAGAGTTACTTCCCTATTAGATGAACGGTGGACAATTACAACCATAATTAATTTTTTTTTTCACATTTTATTTGGGTAGGGCATCTCTAATAGATCCGACTTTCCCAAACTAAAGATCAGGGTAGAGTGTAGTCCCCCCTTTTTGCAGAGGAATCATGCTGATTAGGCACCCGAACCCTTAGCTACTTAGGTGGTTACAACTCTACTCGTAGATGTTCATGCTAAATAGTGATTTTTCGAAATGAAGAACACTCACGGTTAGGGAGGAACTCCAAACTAGTTCATCACCAAAAGCAGCGGAACACTATCTTTATTAACTTAATTGATGTGCTAAACTACTTTATTTTCGTTGTATTTGTCCACTACGCGTATTATGAGGGGTTAACAAATTTGAACTAGTGCCACGAAATTTCTTGGAGGCATTGAAAAACAATACTTAGCTAGTCAAGTCAAAAGAACATGGTAATGGGTTATCTATTGTCTTTCACAATCATGATTGTCACAAAGATGACCTCTATATGCCCATGGTGTTTCAATTGGAAGCATTTCAAATCACAAATGGTGTGCTTGGAAAAGAAATTCATGTCACATTTGTCTATCTCCAAGGTTGTCATGCATATCAAGCATAATTATCACAAAAATATCTGCGATAAATGATCATGATAACTAGCTACCTATCTCCACACTTAAAAGTTTACAATAACCCTAAGAAGAGATAGGTTGCCACTCATCCCCACTCTGAAAGTTTGCATTGTCCTCAATGCAAGAAAATTAAATTCAGCACAAGAAATTAGTGGAGAAGGGTGAACAAAACTCCCCTAAATATAGTTGCCGAGAGTTGTTTGTGGGAGCGGAGGACTGCTTCGCTTATCGAGGGTCGTGGATCCAATGTTGACTCTGCGAATATAGAGAAGGAATCAAATCTGATAGCATACAAAACAAGAGAATCCACATAACGAAAGTCCGATATAGGGTAGCAGGGCGATGCCCGTGCTCAATGTGCCATGATGCGTAAAGGTAAATAAAATAACAAGTGCAGATAACAAAGTTCCATATAAAGAGAAATGAAATATAGAGGTGGTGCGTCATGCGTCCCGTGCTGGCTCATCGTCTGCTGGTGCTGGAGGCGGAGGAGGGGCAAATGCGGCGTGTCCACGAATAAAGAGCGAGAGCTCGGAAAACTGCTCCCCGAGCCGTCGCTGCTCCGCTAAGATAGTGTCCTGGACAGCTCTCATCTCGGTCATCTGCTCCTCCAGCCTCGTGTATCGGCTCCTGGATGCAGAGGGTCCACTGGGTGCTGGGGGTAGCTGCGCTGAAGGGTCGGCCGCATCGGAATCATCGGAATCGGATCCCTCCTCCTCCGAACTATCTGAGACGTGGCCAACCAGAGTGTAACATCCGCCCATTTCGCCGCGCAATCAATCATGCGAGGAGTGTCATGTCGATTAGGGGATACTAGCTGGCGATCTTTGCTCCTCCTCCAACTCCGCCTCGAGACCCGTGCCTATGATAAGCCGTGTGATGTAGGGTCCGACATGGATATTGGTGAGTCAGGTGTTCTGCCCCTGATGCGCCAAGTAGTCTGCGAGTACATATCCCAGGTGGATCGGAGCTCGCTCAACGAGGCTGTAGAGAAATAGGCCATCAGTGACGATGACGACTCCACAATTGTCACTGCGAGCTGCTATGGTGCGGCTGATGAGTGCATGCAGGTAACGGTGCACGGGGTCCGTCATGAAGGACGCCTTGTGACTGTCATGGCGCCCTTAATTGAATCGAAGCTTCGCAGAGGAAATGGTGCGCTTCGAGGGGAAAGGCTATGGCGGCTCGGCGTACTCGTGTTAAGGTGTAATCGCGATCGTATAGTCCCATATGCGGTATGGCCGAGTGTAGCTCATCGCCCTCTGTCTCCCGAAGAGCTGGAAGGTAATGGCGGTGCGGTTCTGCTCCCCCACCGTACTCCTGTCGGCCTCGAAAGAGCTTAGCACCTCCAAGGTTGGGCGGCGGAATACCTCATGGCTAAGAGAAAAGATCCTGTCCCAGCCGCCAAATGATATCATCTCCCGGACGCGGTCTGCGATGTTAAGTTGGATAAGGGTGTCCCAATCTATGACGCGGGTCCAACCAAAGCGGCGAGAGGAGAGACGGACATGTCGAAGGTGGTGGACCTCATCTGTGAAGTGTGTCTCAGTGGATGACGACCCGGCCCCTATTCGGCGCTACTTTGATGCTGTGATCTTCCTCGGCATATCTGAAACTAAACAAGGAATGTTAGTGCCGATGAAGCTAAAGGGGCACCGCAAAATTTTCAAATAAACGACCTAAATTGCCCCATTACGGGGTACCATACGGACTGACCGAAGTCCGTATATGGGGACAGTCCCCTATACGAGTCCGTATGGGACTCCGTATGGACTCGGCCCGAGCTTGCCGGCGGGCGCGACGAATCTTGGCCCCATTTCTACATCTCTCGCATCCAAAACACTTCTAAAACATACAACATTCATCCAATGCAAGTTCTATCACAAAATAGCACAAGAATCTAACTCATTCATTTCATTCACAAGAAAAATCGATTTCAAGCAACCCTAGGTTTCTAAATCATGTCGGTGATGCATACAATTGAGAGATTGAGCGATTAGCGCATACCTAGGGATGATCAAGCCTTAATTTGAGGAAGAATGGGCATCGCGTCGCAAAGAGAGGGTGTGGGGTCTCTAGGGCACGAGAGGGAGAAGAGGATGGAGTGAAAAGGGGTGAAAGGGGGCTATTTAAAGCGCCCCGTACTCGTGCCCTCGACAGACCCTATACGGACTCCTATACGGAGTCACATGCGGAGTCGTATAGGCTCTTGTCTCCACATCTGGTATTGCTCGGTCCGTATGGGAGACCGTATACACCTGGGTAGAGGCTTACACAGCCCTTCCAGGGTTCATTCATGCCCTTCTCTTTGCGCGACCTGATAGAAATCGAGATATTACCTCTAAATGACAACATCCAACATAAGAACAAGAGGATTGGACGAAAACACAACTTCCACTTATTTCAAGCATCACTAGCTAATCAAAAAGGGACAAAAATTGCTAAAGTATAGGAAGGAAAGTTCTAGAGCTTGGGTTGCCTCCCAAGAAGTGCTTGTTTAACGTCACTAGCTTGACGTACCTTCAATTTACCTTATGGAGGCTCAAACACCTTGAAGTTTCCATCGGTCTTTCCTCTAAAGCATGATCCGAACAAACACTCTCCCAAACCTGTATAAATAGAAGAATCTCTTACTTTCATACCTGGGTACTCGGTGGGAGGAGTGGAAGAGAGAGATGTGGCAGTTACCCCTTCTTGTTGCACTTTCCTCCAGCACTTCTTCAAGGCCGGAATAGGCCTTCTTCTCTTCTTGGTCTTTTCAGCTTTGGCCCGGTTTTCATTCCTTGGTATAGCTGAATTTTTCTGGGCCCCTTCTGCAGTGTCTTCCACTTCATTCAACTCATCATGCAATTGGTATATCATCAAGAGATCCTCCATGCAAGCGGAGGTGATTAGATTGATGTCGTCCACACTGTAGGATGTATCGTCTTAGGCCATGGTGTGTCGCATTGCCTCTGGTATTTGGAAGATCACTTCTTGATCCCCCACTCTTAATGCAAGCTTCCCTTAGGCATGATCTTCAAGTGCTTGGGCGGTAGCAAGGAAAGGGCGCCCGAGGATGATGGGCACATCCACATTGTCATCGACATCAAAAAGAACAAAATCGGCCGGGAATACAAACTCATTAATCTTGATGAGGACATCTTCGGCCAAACCCTTGGGCCTCTTTACAGCCCGATCCGCCAATTGTATTGTCATCCTTGTAGGCTTTGGGTCATCAAGCCCAAGTTTCATGTATAAGTTATAGGGCATCACATTAATACTTGCTCTTGAATCCGCCAACGCTTTCTTGATAATCCCCTCGCCAAATGTACATGGAACAGTGAAACTACCCGGATCTTTGAGTTTCTTGGGCAAATCGTGTTGTAGAACGGCCGAGCATTGAGCATTGAGAGTAACGGCATCCACTTCCTCCAACTTCTTCTTATTGGATAGGAGGTCCTTCATGAATTTTGCATACTTCGGCATTTGAGCTAGGACATCCACCAATGGCAAGCTAATTTGTAGTTGCTTCAACATGCTTGTGAACCTTGCATATTGGGCATCTTCCTTATCCCTTTTCAATCTTGCTGGATAAGGAATTTTTGGTTGGTATGGAGAAATAGGTGTGGTCTCTTCTTTGTCTTTCTTCTCTTCATTGGGAGTAGCAACGGGTACCGGTGAATCTTTTTCAATTGAGCTTTTCCCTTGTAGCTTCTCCACCGGAAGGTCAATTTCTTTGCCACTCCTCAACGTGATTGCTTTGCACTGCTCACGTGGGTTTGTCTCCGTGTTGCTAGGAAAACTTCCCTGTGGCCTCTCCGAGAGTGTCTTGGCCATTTGGCCCATTTGATTCTCTAAATTCTACACAGTCACTTGTAAACTTCGGATAGTTGCTTGATTATCTTGCACAATTTTCAACATCATCTCTTCCAAGCTTGTCTTTCTCTCTTGTGGCTTCGGGGGGTGTTGGAAACCCGGCGGGTATTACCCCTCTTGAGGGTTTCCATATGCCAAACCGGGGTGGTTCCATTTGGGTGCAAAAGCCCGATATTGCCCCCCGGTTGTCCTTGATTGTTGTTCAAGTATTGTACTTGCTCCATGGTGAGATTCTCCATGTTCATAATTGGGCAACTTGTCATGTCATGCCCTCCACCACAATTGCTGCAAGATAACACCGGAGACGATCTTGAGGGGCTACCGGTAGTCAACGCCTCTATCTTTCTTGTTAAGACATCCAACTTCTCCGCGAGAGCCACATCAATTGTATTGGTTCCATTTAGGGAATTCACCAATTTAACTTGCTTCCCCCGAGTAGACCAATGGGCTTCATTACTAGCTATGTCTTCAAAAATCTTCTCGGCGTCATCGGGATATTTGTTTCCAAGAGAGCCTCCGGCGGCCGCATCAACTAAATGTCGTGTTGCATCATCCAATCCATGGTAGAAGGTTCGTACTTTAGCACAATCGTCCAACCCATGTTGGGGGCAATGCAGGAGTAGGTCCTTGTACCTCTCATAAGCTTCATAGAATGACTCATTGGGTCCTTGCTTGAAAGAAGAGATGTCCAATCTAAGCTTCGCGGCCTTGCTAGGTGGGAAGTACTGCCCAAGGAACTTATCAAGCATCTCGGCCCATGTGCGAATAGATCCCGATGGAAGTGAGTTCAGCCACCTGTAAGCTCCTTCTCTTAAACTGAAGGGGAACAATCTCAATCGAATGGCGTCATCGGATGCCCTATTGATCTTGAACATGTGGCAAATCTGAACAAACTTGGCAATATGAGCGTGAGGGTCTTCATCCGGCCTTCCATCAAACTGGGCTGAATTCTGGATCATAGTCATAGTGCTCGGCTTGATCTCGAAGTTATTCATGTTCACATTAGGAGGATGTACACTGAATTCCTCCCCCGTGTAGTGAGACCTTTTATATTCGGATAATGTAAGTCGCCTCCCAGCCATGATAGGAATCTCTCTAACTTCCAAACTGCCTTCAGTGGGTATGAAGTTCTCCGACCCCGAAGAGGGTCCGGGATTTGATTCCTCCACTTCTCTCAACCTTCTATGAAAAGTCCGATCAATTTCACTATCGGCTTCAACAAGACCCTTAGAGTTCTTTCGGGTCATACATCAACACCTCGCAATGAAGAATTGAGAGAAATTAGTAATCACGAGACAATTAAACTGAAATAACAATTAAGATGCAAAAAGATACTTTGAGATCAAACAATTATTGAAACAAAGGGAAAAACTGAAAGTAAATGACTAAATTAATAAACTCCTAGTTTTCCTAGTAGTCCTAAATCTCCCCGGCAACGGCGCCAAAAACTTGATGCGTTGAATCCGCAAGTGTACGGGTCGAATCAAGTAATAGAATGGACTCTTGAGAAGTCGGGTATCGAACCTCAGGGAGAAAGAAAGTACCAGTAATGGCTATTCGTATATTATCTAGTCAATCGAAATTTAGTTGGTGATAACTAATCTTAATTCTAGAATTACCAATGTAAAGTAATAAGTAGAATTGACCTTGAAGATAATCAAGCAATGAAGGGGATACTTGGGTGATTGAATCCCCCTTGGATTTCCTTAGATATGGATAATGCTCTCTATGTTGACTCTTGGTGAATCATTGGCCAAGGGTTCCTAATTTGATTTCATCCCCTCGCTCGAGGGTGATTACTCAACCTAGTGCCCTTACTAGTTAAGCTCTAAGGAACCTATCTCTTGGAAGGACTAAGGGAATAGGACATCTAAAGAATTGCTCGCCTTGTACCCGGGCTCCCGGTGTACTCCTAGCCCTCTCTATTGAAGTCGTCTACACATAGAGAGGCGCCCGCATCTTCCCCCATGTGGACTATAGAAACCTCTCCGGGCTCTCGCAACGTAGAGAGGTTAATACTATCACCATACATAACATTCAATAGACTACAATGCATTCAACCAAAGAAATCAACATAGAAGAGACAATATCAATTAAACATAATCCAAAGGTTCATCAATACCCAAGTATCAAGAGTTTAGCTCTCCATCAATGGAGAGTAACAAACCATGCTAAGAGAGAAAGCAAACATAGAGTTCATGAGAGAAAAACCCCTAATGATGACCGTTGGTGGATCCCTTCCTTCTCTCTTGCCCCTCCTTCTTCTTGAGCCCTTTTTTATGGGAGAACTCCTCTAACCCTCTCCTCCTTGGTGATGGAGAAGGTGATGATAGCCTCCTCCCTCTTGATACTTTGGCTCCAATCCCCTCCAAGATGACCCAAAACCCTAATTAGCCTTTCTATTTATACCCCACACTAGGGTTTTGGGTGTATTTTCCGACTTTACCCTCGGTTCGGCCGAAATCGCAGCTGCAGCTTTATGATATACGACCCAGTATATGATCCATATGACCCCGTACGGCCCCGTATACGGACTCCCATACGGAGTGCCATACGGGGTCGTATACTTCTCAGGTCCCCGTATACGGAGTCCTGTCAGTCCGTTCGGGGGTCCGTATAAATCTCCAGGTCCATACGGGTCCGTATGGAACTCCGTATGGACGGTCCTTTAGCCCGATTTCGCTTACTTTGGCCCGCATTCTCTTGAAAACGCTTCCTTTCTCTTAGAATCGCTATTTTCTGCCCTGTTTACAAAAACAAAGCCATTTTGAGTACAGGCGGGCCAACATTCCTCCAAAACATAAGGTAATATGCATGAATTTCATATATAGACGATGCTCATTTGAACACTTATCAGTCATTGCCATCATGGTCTCCAGCTTCCAAATGAAAAGAGTCCTGATAGACAGTGAAAGTTCAGTGGATATTCTCTTTTGGAGCGCCTTTGAAAAAATGAGGTATGATGCGGACAACTTACTCCCCGTAAAATCATCTTTAGTGGGATTTTCCGGAGGAGTGGTACAACCAGAAGAAATGATCTCCTTACCAGTTACGGTAGGAAATTCGCCAAGATCATCAACAGTGACAACAAATTTTCTAGTTGTACGCTGTGCATCAAGTTACAACGTGATTCTTGGTAGGCCAACCCTCAACACCTTAAAGGCAGTAATTTCTACTTATCATCTCCTCCTAAAATTTCCGACCGAGAGTGGCAGTGGAGAAGTAAGAGGGGATCAACCCTTGGCACGACAATGTTACGTCTCAACCCTCAAAGGAACAACTCAAAATAGAGGCAAAACAAGAGTTTCAGAGGCCATGTTGGTTAACAGAATAGCAGAACAAGAAGATAAAGAACTCCGACCAACCCCAGTTGAGGAATTGCTTATAATTCCTCTGGATATAACTAGATTGGAGCGTACTGTGTGGATTGGTGCGGATTTGACAAGAGTACAACAAAAGAACCTCATGACAATACTAAGGACGAATTCTGATCTTTTTGCCTGGTCCTCAGAGGACATGCCGGGAGTAAAACGTGATGTCATTGAGCACCACCTCAGCATAGATCAGTCGTTCAAACCTGTTAAACAAAAAAGGAGAAGTTCCACCCCAGAAAGGCAGAAGGCTGCTGAAGAAGATGTATCAACCCTTTTGAAGGCAGGATTTATCCTAGAGGTGAACTATCCAAACTAGTTGGCTAATGTGGTTCTGGTCAAAAAGTCGTGCGGAAAATGGAGAATGTGCGTGGATTTTACGGACCTAAATAAAGCTTGTCCGAAAGATTCGTTTCCTCTACCTTCAATTGATGACTTGGTTGACTCTACGGCAGGGCATGAAATGCTAAGTTTCTTAGATGCCTTCTAAGGCTACAATCAAATCCGAATGGCCAAAGACGACGAAGAAAAAACGTCTTTTATTACTAGCAAGGGAACTTACTGCTATAAGGTGATGCCGTTTGGTCTAAAAAATGTCGGAGCCACTTTCCAAAGGCTCATAAGTACAGTATTCAAAGAACAAATTGGCAGAAATGTCGAAGCCTATGTAGATGACATCTTGGTAAAGAGTCGAAAAACCGAAGATCATTTATCGGATTTACAGGAAGCCTTTCAGTCACTTCGGACTTACAATATGCACCTAAATCAGAACAAGTGTGCATTTGGTGTCCGATCAGGAAAATTTCTAGGATTTATACTGACTCAAAGAGGAATAGAAGCAAATCTAGAAAAGATCAAAGTCATTCTTGACATGGGATCACCCAAAAGTCTTAAAGAAGTACAACGGCTTAATGGACGCTTAGCAGCTCTCGGAAGATTTATCTCTAAAGCCGGAGAGAAAAACCTTCCACTCTTCCAAGCCTTGCGTAAAGCACCAAAGATGGAGTAGACAGAAGAATGTGAAAAAGCCTTCCAAGGGCTTAAAGATTATCTCCGATCGCCTCAGTTGCTAGCCAAACCGCAAGCAGGAGAAGAGCTTTATATCTATTTGCTTGGCTACTTGGCGGTCGGTCTGATTACTGTTAAGAGAAGATAAGGGAATTCAGAAGCCTGTCTATTATACAAGTAAGATCTTTAACGACGCTGAGTCAAGGTATCTGCCACTCGAAAAGCTAGCTTTCGCCCTTATCACATCCGCACGGAGATTGAGGCCCTATTTTCAAGCTCACAAAGTTATTGAGTTGACTGACCAGCCCCTAAAACAAGTTCTTCATAAACCTGAAAATTCTGGACGCTTAGCCAAGTGGGTAATAGAATTGGGTGAGTTTGATCTCACTTATAAGCCACGAACGGCAATCAAGGCTCAAGTACTAGCAGATTTCATCGCGGAATTAACCATTCCTATGAATGGAGACGTAATCCCGTCACAGGATCCAGAAGAAAGCTCTATTACCCCATGGTCCTTATATGTCGACGGATCAGCAACAGAAGAAAAATTAGGGGCAGGTTTCGTCCTTTACTCTCCCTCTAAATGGAAAATTTCAACAGTTCTTAAGTTCCAATTCCGAGCGACTAACAACGAGGCCGGATATGAAGCCCTCATCGCAGGGTTACATTTGGCCCGGGGGCTCGGAATTCAGCATCTACATGTATATTCCGACTCACAACTAGTCGTTGGCCATACACTGGGCAGTTTTGAAACAAAGGAGGAGAATATGGTCAAGTATCAAGCAGTAGTGAAGAGAATAGTTCCATACTTCGTTCATTTCCAGATTGAAAAATCCGTCGAGCACAAAATGAAGAGACGGACTCTTTATCTAAGAAAGCCACCGCCCCTAATAGAGATACAGAACTCTCTTTCAATCTACAGTACCTTCCAACAAAAACTATTGAGGGGCTGGTGGGAGAAGTACAAAGTTCAGAAGAAGAGTCATGTTGGATTGATCCCATCAGAAACTACCTGCAAAGTGGACCTGCACCATCCAACAAGACAGAAGCCAGACGGATTTCTTACAAAGCCGCTCAGTAGTATGATTGGCGAACATCTATATAAACGGTCCTATACACAACCCTTTTTGCGATGCTTACGTCCCACAGAAGCCAATTATATCCTTCAAGAAACTCATGAAGGCATTGGAGGAGATCATATAGGAGGCAAGGCCTTGAGTTATAAAGTCCTTCGACAAGGCTATTATTGGCCAACCTTAACTTAAGATCCGGTGGCATTCGCTCGAAAATGTGATGCCTGTTAGCAGCATTCCAAGATTCAAAGACGACCGCCAATACTGCTTACGCCAATTGTCAGTCCTCGACCGTTTGCTATTTGGGGAATTGATCTTCTAGGGCCATTTCCTACTTCGACTCGACAAATGAAATTTTTGATAGTTGCTATCGATTATTTCACTAAATGGGTAGAAGTTGAGCCCTTGGCCAAGATCACGAAGAAGGCTTGTCAAGGATTCTTATGGAGAACTGTTATCTGTCGATTCGGAATTCC
This sequence comes from Dioscorea zingiberensis, assembly GCA_026586065.1. NCBI lineage: Eukaryota > Viridiplantae > Streptophyta > Magnoliopsida > Dioscoreales > Dioscoreaceae > Dioscorea > Dioscorea zingiberensis. The sequence goes on along the minus strand of CM048820.1, from coordinate 37,962,542 downwards.
GGTCGCCTTCATTACTGATAATGGGCGACAATTTGATAACAAGGTTTTCAAAAGTTTTTGTTCCGAGCTTGGAATTGAATCCAGACTAACTTCCGTAACGCATCCTCAAGCCAACGGCTAGGTAGAAGTAACGAATCGCACCTTGCTCCAAGCTCTTAAAACCTGGGTGTCCAAAAATGGAACTAATTGGGTTGAGGAAATTCTGAGCGCTCTTTGGGCTCATCGAACAACTACAAGAACCCCACAGGGGAAACTCCATTCTCTCTTACTTATGGGGTAGAAGCAGTCATCCTTGCAGAAATAGGAATACCTACCTTACGGACACAACAAACTTTTTCATCAGAAGAAAATGAGAAGAATCTCAGAGCGGAACTTGATCTACTTGAAGAGCGAAGAGAAGCTGCAGAAACAAAGGCAGCAATCTATCGCTAAAGAGTAAAAAGGTTCTACGACACAAGGGTAAAAAGAGTCTTCTTCCAAATCGGCGATCTGGTCTTAAGAGAAAATAAATCCTAGGGAAACAAAAGCCGAACGGGGAAGCTAACTCCTAACTGGGAAGGCCCTTACGTCATACAGAAGATTGTCTGAGCAGGTACTTATTATCTCGTCAATATGGAAGGAAAAACGCTCAAGCTTCATTTCATGCTGAACGCCTGCGACGCTACTATCAATGAACTCTGTAGCAGTCTCCTAAATGTTTCATGAAATAAAACCTAAATTTCTGTTTAGAAATTCCAAGTGAAGATGAGGTGAAAATCCCATCCCTAAAAGATGAGACAAAAGAAAAATCTCTCGTCCTTATAAGATGAGGCAGAAAAAATTATCCTACAAGGATAACAGACAATTCTCATCCAGAGCATGGGGCAAAAATCCCGATCGAAATATGAGGCAACAATCTCATTCACAAAGACAAGGATCTTATTTAGTAAATCAAAGTCCCACGATTGGACTAAGAAGAGAAGAACTTGCCATGAAGCTTAACTTACAAGCCAAATGGAAAAAGAAGAAGGACTTTGCGAAGGATTTCTTAAATGGTTAAAAGTAACCATGACTCGGAAATAAATCTTCACCAAAATAAACTTGAATATTCACAAAAACATCTCATAAAAATCCCTAAGTACTAGGACCTTCTATATCTTTACTTAAAGAAGGATCCTGGTGTTCAACTGCTTCTTGGGAAGTTTGAGTCGGAATTTCAGATGATAGGGCTGGGGCCTCTGGAGCCTTTATAATTTGCTGCTCCTTCAGTTCTGTAAACTTCTTTAAAACTCCAGCAAGCCCCATCGATAAAACTTCCACAGGAGGAACATGGTGACCCACTTGTTGCACTAATGAATATACGCGTGTGGCCCCCTCTTTCGCCCGCGCCCTAAGACGAATGACCTCCTTCTCCAACTTTTCCGCTCGTTCTCTTAAATCTTTCATTTCTTGCGAGTCGGATTTAGGAGCCTTTTGTCTTGAAGCTAGGTCTTCCTTAGCGCGTCACGCTCCCCTTTAACTTCCTCCATTTCGGTCACGGGCGGCGATGGATCAGCAATCTTCAACTTTAACTCCCATCGGACTTCAGCTCGCTCAGCTTGAGCAGATTTAAGTTCCTCTTTCAAACTACTGGATTCATCTTGTAATTTCTTGATCTTCCCTTCAGTAGTACGAAGAGAGCCCTCGGAATTAACAAGCTTGGCAGCTAAATCATTCTTCTCTTTCTCCATAGCAGCCAACTGTTGAAGCCGCTCTACCTTATCTTGCTCACGGGCGTGAATAACAGCAAGCTGTTTCTTCTCTTTTTCCTCTAATGTTGCCACCCTAGAGCTTAGTTGGGCAACCTTTGCCCTACCAGCCTCCATCTCTTCTTGACAAAGACTGCCAACTCGGTCCGCCCATTGAGCAGTCTAAAGAAATAAAAATGAATTATAGGCAATAATAACAAATAAGGGAGTAAAATAAGTACAAGTATAGTTTTAACCATCATAGCCGAGCGGAAAAGCTGGTGAGTAGCCTCTTCCCTTCCAGCCTCTCGAAGTTTAGTAGAGAGCTGTTCGGGCCTCATGGCCATCAAAACATTCTGCACGGACGCGGCATCCCGAAAAGGGATATCCTCTGAAGGCAATTACTTCCGTTGAGTTGCCGGTCCTTTGAGAACCAAATCTACTTCCCTTAACTTGTACAGAAGAACCGCTTCTCCTGCCTCCACCTATAAAATAAAACTAAGTCAAAAATTCTTAATGGAACAATATATAACCTTAAGAAGTATGCTCTCACCTCCCTAAGGAGGATATCCTTTGGCCAACTAAGGGAGAGGTCCTCTGGAATTGGAGCTAAAGCCGGGAGAATCTCCTTATGAGGCGAATTCGCCTGTTCTCCCGTAATTCCCGGACCTGACGCGTCCTCGGAATTCTTTTTCTTCGTCCTCCTCTCTTGGGAGGACCCTACGACTGGGTCGCCTTTAAACCTCTTCTTTGGAGGATCGACGTCTTTTCTCCTCCTCTTCTTTTTTTCTTCCTTGGAAGTATCAGCACCTTTGCTGGACTCTACTTCCTTCTTCTTTCCCCCACGAGGCAAGGGCGGATGAACTTCACCCTCGAGAGAGGCCAAGATGCCCCTAGCAAGATCCAAATCATCATCCATCGGATTTCCTACAAGGGTAAATTCCGAAGCATGTTAGATATCACGATTCAAGACTAAACTAAGCTAGATGCATAAATAAACCCTACCAGTAGCTACTATTAAACAACACTTAAGGAGATTTTCCTTTGTCAAGAAAGTATCCATGTAAACCCCAGAAACCCCAGAAATCCGCGTCATTGATTTAAAAAGAACTTCTTCTTTTGTCATCCCCTCACAAGCGATATCCGTTCGGGGAACCTCCCACTTGGTTCGGACATCCCACTCGGATTTACTTTTGACAAAGAAGAACTTACTCTTCCATCGTTTAATGGAAGTAGGGACTTTACCTAGAAACTTCCTCCCGGAACGAGCCGAGAAGTAATACCAGTCGGCATTAGACTCTAGGTGCAGATTGAATAACATACGGAACCAACGAACAGTCGGATTTACCCCATAATTATTAAACACAATAACAAAGCCGTTGAGCAATCTCCAAGAATTCGAAGGTAATTGCGAAGGACACAAAAGATATTCTTCTAAAATAGCCTTGACAAAATTAGAAAAAGGAATCCTAAGACTACCCAACAGCGCATCTTGGTAGATGGCTATCTCCCCCTCCCTAGGAGAACTTGCCCTCTCCCCAGAACATGAAGCCCTAACCTCAAACAAAGAACGGTCTATTTCATACTTATCTGCCAAACTATCAACATCCTTCTGCTCAAAGAGGCTTATGAAGGTGTCAGACCCTCTACCCATCGCTTTATAAGAAGCGGGATGAATCCTCAAACCCTGGACCGGAACATCCCCAGACCCGCCCGAAATCGCGATAGAGACTATGGGTTCAGACGGAGAAGGGATCGAAGGTGGTTGGGAAGTAGCAGATTCATGAGAAGAACTAGAGGAAGAAGATGCACTTGAATCACTAGCCATTATCTTATAAGAAACAGAGGTGAAAAAACACAGAAAATTTAAGAACAAAGCTCGCTGGAGAAGAAGAGAGTTTGAAGAAGATACTATTTCAAATTTCGAAATAAACCTTCTCCACCTTGTTATGTGAAAGGGAGATGAATCCCTAGCCGTTAGATCCCAAAACTACATCCCGATCGGACCGTTGAACCAAAAGTCCCCAAATCCGGACCGTTCAGATAACCATCATTATTTCCCCTTAAACGATTCAAAATTCCATCCTAAACGTCAGCATACCAAACGCCGCCTGACACACATGGGTAGCCGCGCCCATCATAATGTTGACAAAGTGCACGCCGCGCACGTCGCGCCACCTTCTCCCTTTAAATACGAAACAGTGTGAGAAACACGTATCTCCCCAGGGAATAATAGGCGCTGTACAATGTAAAAAATAGAGCTAATACCATAAAAGACAAAACACACATCCCAACATAGGATCACCTGCGATCATTTCTTGAAGCAATCAAAGAGTTTTTAAACAAAACGATAACTTTATTTATTCAAATTATTCATGACAAAGACAGTTACGTTAAACCCGAGCCATAACAAACACGATCATCCGTCAGAATTTTCCTAGTCAACGGATCCATCCGATGACTCGCTCGGATGAAATTCGGAAGAGAGGCACGGACTTCCACAACCGTCGCTATCCTCATCATCACTAGGAAACCCCGGCAAAGCGCGTGGACGAAGATTAGGGTCCACTTCTTTGCGGCAGGAGTCACTTTCGAATATTTCAAATTCGAAACGTGTGCCCCCGCATAGGTAATGACTAGAAGATCTCCCGCCTCAACAGTGTGATCAACGTGAAAGATCTCCCACCCATCCTCAAAACAGACCTCACCTGTATCCTCATCAATAACCAGAAGAGACTGCCATAAGCAGCCGTTCGGACTCACCAAGTGAACAACTCCAGTCCTCAATTCCTCTAGATGTTCATAAAAAGAAATTGGAATTCGCAAATGACGAGTAGAAAGAGTGAAAGTGAAAAACTTGAAAAAAGATAAACACTGAGGAAGAGCCATTGTACAAAGATAAGAACAAAATGAATAAAGAACACTATCCATACAAGCTCCTTAAATAGAAAAACCTATTGACACTATAGGCGAAAACTCCGGAGAAAGATTCAGTGTATTCATACCTCGATTCAAAACAACGAAAAGACAACACAAAAATTGGCTAAAAGAAACAAGTGTCAGTCGCCTATTAAAAGCACGTGCGCCTTACCATCCTAGAGACAGATATCTACACCCATATAGACTTGCCAACTAAGGAAAATACTTGTTCTCGAACCAAGCGAAAAGTGCGCCTAGCTCACTCCTCACTCAGATTTTTCGAACAAGTACACCTTGGGGGGACTAATATTACGGAAATATTTGGTAAAACACGTGTCACCTACCCAAATGGCCACATGTTATGCACGGGGCAAATCCTTCTGGCCACGCGGCAATACCACCGAATATTAAATCTTCTGTTACTACCTTTCTAGCGAAATTTCGATCGGTAATTGAGAATGAGGCGTTTGCTATCTTTCAACTATTTTCAACTCTACAAACAAATCCGATCGGAATTATAGCAAATCCAAAACCTTCTTATCCGAAACCTGTCTCACGAGGTGCTCATGGCCACCTAATTCCCTAAGGAAGAAAATATCTAATGCCTCTACAGTAAGCAGATATTATCCACTTGCCTCTACAGTGGGCAGATATTTTTCTACTTACCTACATAATAGGCAGATATTTTTTCACCGCCTCACGAGATATTTCCTCACCGCCTCACGAGATATTTCCACAATCGCCTTTCCAGATAATTTCCTAAACCGCCTTCAAATTGTCTATAAAAGAAGAACAACTATAGTAAGAAGGGAGGGGAAAAAGGGACTTGAACAATCAACTAACCTGTGTCCAAGAAGTCTAGAAGTTTACCAAACCCTCTTCTTTCTCACAAAATTTCTGACTTAATCATCGGAGTTAAATCCGGGTAGAAAGGCCCAATTCCGATCACTTCCCTCTCCTTTTTACAGATTCGTCCAAGTATCCAGAAACCAAAAGGTGACAATTCCGATCATCCTCATCGATCCGATCGCCTCCACATATTCCTCCAGAACACCCGGCATTCCAAAGCATCCAATGTTAGAAACCTGAAGTAAGCGTCCACATCAATTACAAATTTCAACCTTTTGTCGAAGGCTGAGACCAGATTACGAGGCAACAACAACCAAAGCGTGAGGCGGACTAGTTTTTGGCATCAACATATATTATATTTTTATTTATATAAATATAATACAACATAAAATACCAAATTTATAATCAAGGTGATGTCTTGGAAAGAGAAATCTATTGTTGGAATAAGTTGCAAGTGACTTAACTTTTCAAAAGTTTTGAAAAAAAATTGGAGGAAACCGGTAACTTTTTGGGGTTAATGGCTTAATGATCTATGTATTAACTGTCACTAAATGTGGGTTGACAAAATGACTTAACCTCTATAAGAGAGCAACCAGTTGATAGAATTTCTACCTATCTTCATCTCATTGTCTTCAAAAACAAAACTTGAGGTTTTTTTGTAATTATCTCAGTAACACCCCTATTTTCCCCTAGTAATTATTATTGTTTAATTTCTAAATAATAAAGTGGGATTTACTAGCCACTAAATAAATAAATAAAATATATTATTCTAAAATATAGGGACTAAATTGAATAATTATCTAAATATCTGCATCCACTAGAGTTGGCATAAATCTATCTTAGACTCCTATAATCCTCTCGATTTCCTCTTTAGCTTATAAAAGCCCTAAACGCATTTCGAGGCCTCACTCTTCATCGAGCTTGGCGGAGATCCGAGTAAAAGGCTCGATTTCTAGGGTTTGACAAGATCGGTTTGGCCTTGCTTCCCCCTACCCGTTCAAGTCATCAGCTTCTTTCTTTCAATGGATCCAAGTGAGTTTCTCTTTGCTTACACAATTATGAAAATGTGAAGGCATTTAGAAATATGTAGCTGCATATGTATATGAATACACTGATTGTGATGAGTTAGAAATTAAGAGTTGAAATGGATTAATGCTTGTATTTGTCAATAGCTCTCTTAATAATGAAGTTGATCTATGCAAAGATCAATGAGGTGGAAAATGTGAGTACAAGGGGGCATTATTAACTTGTGTCCATAATAAAATCATAGGAATTGATTCAGTTACAACATAGTTCTGTTTACCTAACATTGATGGACTGCTACAGGTTCACTGCAGGATTTATGCTTATTTAGAATTCTTGCATTCAAGTAAGTGGTATTCTAGAGCCTTAATACCTTTGATAAGTGATTAGCCGATAGAACCATGCATCAATGCCTCTACTTTGTAGGTTCATCATTAGATTTTGAAGTGCTAATAGCCAATCAATTCTCTTATACTTTTTTGCATACACTGCTGTAGAAAACAATAGTAGGGATTATTTTGGAGTGGAATTTTGGATTGTGTTTATAAGGGATAAAACATGTACATAGTTATGAACTAAGTGAAGGTAGAGGCTGCAGTTCAATGTATGGCTTAACTGAAGGCTTAATTGTTTGATTAAATCTAAATTAGAGCGAGTTTAGAACTATTCTGCCAAGTAAAAGTAATAATTTAAGTTGTGCATGTTAAGTGTTCGATAAAATGCCTTAGTGAGCATGTTATGCATTTCATGCGAACTAGCAGAATTATGTATTTTTGGATATCACTTTCGAGGGACATTTTAGTCATTTATACTCTTCTGATTGGGGTGTATAATATACCGTTACAAATTTTATGAAAAGAACTTTCTAATGAATTCTAGATCATAAAAGTCAGACTTCTAGATTGAGAGATATGAACAACTCTTGTTGACTGCGCACAACTGTCAAAATTCTGCAAACATAAGACTGCAGTAATAATGCCCAGGTTTAACTAGATTGCAGACCTGGTTTGGGTTTATGATGAATGGTGAATCCTTTAGAAAAATAACCTCATCTTGTTATTGTTATTGTCCATCATAAATGTTCAGTGATTAGAGGAGACATTCATTGAATATTTATGGGTTTGATGAGCTTTGTTTTCATTTCATTTTATTGTTGATCAAGCAAGTTGTATCCTCCAAAGAAATTATATGTATTACTCTAGAAAGAAGCTGAAGTAACCATCCCATATGCCTTCCATGTAGATCTAAGTTACTTCTCGTGATCATGTATGATATATATTATGTCATGGTGCTTTGTAGAGCCATAAGATTGGTCTAGTAGAGGTTGTCATTGATGATAAAGCTTCTACATTTAGTTGGATAATTTCAGCTTCTATGATTGATAATCTGTGAGTTAACTTCTTCTTAACTGCAAATGTTGTAGTTGGAGTCAAGGTATGTTAGTTCTAATTTCCCAACAAGGTTGTAACTAAAACATATTAGAAGTTGTATATCTGTAGTGATATATTTGTATATATATATATATATCTATAGTTGGAAAGCATATATATATTGGCAAAACATGTAAAATATTTAGAAATGTTTAGAACTGGAGTTGTATATCTTATGAATTGTAAAGAGTAGAACTTTGTAGAGGATCTAAGCTCCAATTTAGAGGAAACTATGCCGAAGTACTGTAGCAGCTACAGTACTTGTGAATAATGATTTTTGGCATTTCTCCAAAATGCTCGAAATTCGATTCTCATCGTCTCGATAGTTCCGGGGTGTGTTTAAACTAGGGGAAGTAGTACGGGTAGGTGTATAAAAGCTCGGGTTTGTCAGTTATACATTATGTTGATGATGAAAACGGCCACTGCCTTGAGATCCGTGTTCAGCCTCGTGATCAATTAAGAAGATAGATCAGGTTGGGATGGTAGGAGTTGGGGGCGTGAGCGTGAGCTCCTCACTGGTTGTTGATCGCCAGCCAACAGAGGGACTATAGAGCGAATGCCGGAAAGCACGTTCGCAATTCCTGCAAAACAAAGAAGTCCAAGGGCCCTTCCCCCGGACCCTCCGACACTCAAGTTAGTGGAGTCGTCCAGAGTAGGAAGAGATAGGGAGATGAGAAGAGAAGAAGAATCGGTTCTCCTGTTACGTACACTATAAGAAAACTGTAATGCCCCAGTTTTTCTACTGATCACTGTTTAATTTTCTGAAAAAAAAAATCAAGGGTTATTAGTTCATAAACAAGAGTTTAAAAATAAAGTAAGTAAAATTGAATGGGAATGGGCCAACAATTCTGGCTTGGGCCCATCCCAAGCATAAGAGAGTGATTAGATTTAACAAACTTAGACTTGTGACAAAATACTATGGTGATATAGTAATTTAATTTAAATGGTTAATTAATAAAGCATAGTTGAGGATTTAAATGACTAGTGGCAAATAAAGCTAGGGTGTGACAAATAATAGGGTTGATTTAAAAACCCAATAATGAAACTGTAGTATATTTGGATTAGTTGAGGCATGTGACAACATATAGTAATGGAAAAATATATATTTTTGTATATGTATATAGAAGTGAACTTAGGTTTTTACATTTGAATGAGATGCAATTGAAATTAGAGAGGGATCGTGCTTTTTTTCTCATCTCTCTCTCTCTTCTCCCTCACCGTGCTCTACCCACGCCGGCAAGCCCCTACCCACGCCGACTAGCTACCTCCGCCAGCCCACGCACGCCTCCGCCCTGCACTTCCACGTGTGCAACCCAGTTCCAGCCCGACTGTTTGCGGTTTGCTCGCGCCGCTCTCCTTCTCCGGTGTTGCCTTCGATTCGCGCCGTCCTCTTCCTCCTTCGACGAGCTCTTAACACTTTGTGAGTTGGAGATTGGGGGAAAACCTTCTAATTGTCTCTTAATTTAGGGCATGGAGTAGTGTGGGATGAATTTCTTTATGAATGGGGAGTACATGGGGAAGTGAATTTCATGATTTGGACTAAATTGGGGTTTTGTCTTGAAGATTAGAAAAAGGATTAGTGTATTAATGATGCTGTGGACTATATGTTTGATGAAGTTAACTTTATATGATTAATATGTTAATTATGGTGATTGGTTGTATAATTTTTGGGGCCCTATAAATAGGGGAGGTGCGCCAAATTTTCATGAAAATTCTAAAGTATAGATGCCCATAAGATGCTTATTGAAATGGCTCTAAGAACTTGGTGGTTTGAAAACTTATGTCTTAAGGCTATAATGTCATTGAGCATGTGTGTGATTATCTCTAACACATGTGGATGTAAATTTAAGGATTTATATGGTTGTTGTAGTGTAGATCTTTGATTGCATAAAGTTGCATACCAAATGTTTGATAGAATGCTTCAATGAAATCGATGTGCCTTTAGAGCTTTGAATGTTAGTTTCCATGCTTAGAATCCCTTCATGAATATCTAGATTACATGTTAGAAACAATTGGTATGATTATGTTAAGCATGGGGGCTGTTTATAGTTGAGTCTATCAACTGTTCGTATTGATGCCTCTATGCTATAATTATGTGCAGTCCTCCAGTTGCTGTCCCCTTTGAGGGACAGCTGCGCTCTCTATACACCTCCGTTCAGAGTGTGTAATATGTCAATGGAAAGATCTTGAAATTATCTTTCTAACAAATCCTAAATCAGAGAAATCCAAATCCGGATTAGAAGTTATAGACAGAATGGTCGATCACAAGCATAACCGCGTAATTTACGCAATTGATTTGAGGGCCTCAAGTCCTATGATTCCCTGTCTCCTTCGTGGGACAGTTGGGACCTATATACTACTCCGTTCGGAGTGTATGCCGATGGAAAGGTCTCAAAAGCATCTTTCTATAGAGCCTTAGATGAAAGAATTCTGATTTACGGTTTAGAAGTTATGACCAATTCTTTCCAACTGCGCAGGACAGGCAGAATGTCTGCATTTTGTATTTGGGCATGCCTTGTAATGCTATTACTTTTAAGATATGATATATATAGTTATTTAAGACACGCCATTAGATAGATTGATGAATGCATGAATGTAAACATTCCATTTCAGGCCACATCAATATAGTTATCATGTATAAATACACCATCAAGATATCAAGGAGGTGTAAAAAGCTCTTACAAGGACATGAATATTATAGACAAAAATAAGGTTACTATTTGTTCAAGTATTTTTGTATATGAAAACCTTGATGTAGATGTTAAGAAATTTAGTTATATTAGAAATTTAGAAGAGGATGACAACCTTTAAATAAATACAAGTAGATTAATATTTTCGTATACTTGTATAGGAAAATATGGGTAGAGGATCCCGCGGGGGGATCCAGTCAAGTGGAAATCGCGATGGACCTCAGGTGAGTGATTACATTATACTTGGAATGGTTTTTATAATCGGATTTGATCGTCGGGTTTGTTTATCCGATTTTATATGAGTTTTATGTCGAAGTTTGTGCAACGTCGCTGGTTTGATGTTATGATCATAATACTAGCGTCTTGATTGTTTTATTCATGTATTGTAAATGAAAATATATGTGAATAGAGGAAATAAAGAATGAGAACATGAATAAGAAAAAGAGATGTTAGAAATATCGGTCAACATGCACCTTACGCAAGATAAGCCGGTTTATACCAGAAGGTCGCTGGGGATAGTGATACAGTGTTACCGGTAAAGGTACACGGTCCACCCAGGATTTATTTGGTATCATTCCGGGGCATTGAGTTAGAGGTGCATGCGAGGTCGATATAAGACCTTTTATGATGATTATGATATGACATTGAGAGGATGGATGATATGTAAAATATCGGCCAACACGCACCTTACGCAAGATAAGCCGGTTTATACCAGAAGGTCGCTGGGGACAATGATACGGTGTTACCGGTAAAGGTACACGGTCCGCCCAGGATTTATCTGGTATCATTCCGGGGCATTGAGGTAGGGGTGCATATGAGGTCGATATAGGTGTAGAGACACCATGAATGCATGAGTTATTGAATGAATCTGGATTTGGTTTTCTAAATGCTTGGCATGTTAACTGACTAAAAGATAATGCATATGATTAGCATTATTTTGATATTCTTATATCTGATATTATAATTGTATCTTGTATAGTGATTTTCACTCAAGTGAAATGTGCATGTAGACGAGATTGAGTTCTCCTGTAGATGACTCTGACATAACAGATGAGGTAGACTATTTGTATTGATGTTTAAAATTTTAGAACGCTTCCGCCTATGTACTTAATGTTTAGACTTTTAGAATGCTTTCGTAAATTTGTAAACTCTGTATAAGATTAAATAATTTATTTATTTCTAATAAACAGTAGTATGATTATTATGATTATTATCAGGTTTAAATTACACAGCTTATGGGCTGGGTGCACTCCAAGCCCAGCTGGTGTGACATCTGTCTCAGTAGCAAGATGGGTGTTACAAAAACAGTCGCATCACTGATGGAATTTTCCGTCACCGAAAGCTAAAATCCCGCTGGTGATGATCTACAGCGACGGAACTGTTCGTTGGAAACTCCTGTTGGAAAAAAACGTATCGTTGATGATATTTCGTAGGAAAATTATTTCCCATCGGTGATGCTACAGAATCACCGACGGATTATTCTGTCAGTTATGCTAAATAAAAACCTTAAATTATTGATAAGAAAATACATATCACCGATGGAATTTCGTTACAGATACCCTTATTTCACCCACGGAACTCCGTTGGCAAATGTCGTTAACACCAACGAAACTCTGTCACTGATATTGTGTATCACCCACGGAATTCCGTCCCTAAAAAATTATCACCCACGGAATTATGTATTTGAATCTCTTTACAACTAACCGAATTCTGTCACTGATATTGTATATCACCGACAGAATTCCGTCACAATACCCTCGCTGGACCCACGGAAGTCCGTCAGTAAAGGCCGTTAACACCAACGGAATTCTGTTACTAAGGGTGTTTATTACCCACGGAATTCCGTCCCTAAAAAGATTATCACCCACGGAATTATATTTTGAATCTCCTTAGAACCAAATGAATTATGTCACTAATAATGTTTATTACCCACAGAATTCTGTGCCTGAAGAACTTATCACCACGGAATTCCGTGTATAAAAAAATTATCACCCACAGAGTTCTGTCACTGAAAGTAAGCATCACCAACAACATTCCGTCCTTGAAGCTCTTATATTATATTATTAATTATATTTATTCTGCTTTATTTTCTTGTAGCAATACATATAATAAAACAAAATTCCATCTGGCAAACACACAATATTGAACAAAGTCAACTACATATAATTAAATATAAGTACAATACTTAGTGAGATATACACCTTTGATAACTAACATGTCTTAACAAGTACTAAACATATATAAAGAAACAGTACCATATATATAGCAGATATATATCACTCTTAATCAGAATCAAAGCTCATGTCAACTTAGTCTTTATCCTGAGAGGTAGGCTGAGAAGGTCCTATTGAAGCATTTGGAAACATTGTCGCAAGATTAAACATCTCTATTATTTGGGTAAGATACTTCTTGATATCAGCCATGTCGCTCGCTAAATTCTTTTGAGACTACTCCAGATTTTGTATTTTGTCCTTCACAAGTGTCACTTCTTCACGTAAATTGTCAACTTCAATGGAAGATTGTGCATGTTCAGGATTCAGACGACTACAAGACGAATATGATGCATCTCTAGCATTGATGGGAGTAGATAATAAATTCTTGCCACGTGGCGTGATTCCAAACCCATAGACATGTGTGCGTGTAGTTTCAAGCCCTCTAATACAGGGCAGGGTAGTGATTAACCCGCGGACAGTGGTAAACAGGGGGGATTGATAAAAGAGCAAAAAAAAGGGAGGACAAACAGAGAAGAAAAGTCTCTGAAACTTTAAAAGAAAAATATAACTCAATAATCAATGAATAAAATTCAACCCACAAGCCGGGTTTAAATAGCTAAAAAAACTAACCTAGATAACCTACAAATTCTATCTTCTTATCCAAATTTGCCCAAATCGGTAAATTTTGGTCCAATAGAAAAATTTATCTAATTCTAAAATAACTAAACAAAACAGATAACTCTTAAATATCTGAGTTCAAATCGGATTCATATCCTATCCTAAATTGGCATACGAAGTATTGCCAAAAATGTAACAAAAACACCAAAAACGAAGAAACGACGGGGAAAATAGTGAAATTTGAGGATGAAGGGTCCATCGAGCAAAGCTGGATAGACCCCACATGCGTGTCGACACGAGCTTTCCGAATTGGGGTTGAGCGCCCGAATCCGATATCGGTAGCCAAAGTTATGGTCAAAATACCGAAACGTGTCCAAAGTGCTCCCCAATTCTAGACTAGGCCCGATCACCTTCCGCCTTTACATCGGTTCGCCAAGTCGTGGTATGCCAAAGCTCTCATGGTGCAATCAGACAGCTTGGCATTGTTTGACTCGGGCTCTCCTGCATCACCCTCCAATTGCATCACACCAAACTTCTGGGTCAAACTCGGGATGACAAGCTTCATCAGAACCATACTTTTGACTCATTGAAGAAGTATAAGATTCCTATAAGAAATAAAAATCAAATTAGTTCCACATAAACATCACAGGAGATATGTAAACTAGCTAGTTGCATTTTCATCAAAATTAAAATCAATGATCCTACATTATAACATGACAATAATAAGTTAGTAAAAATCAGAACTAAAATAAAACACTACATTTATCAATATTAAGATGTGGAAGATTCCAAAACATATAAACAACAATCTGGATACCTTTCATAAACAACAATACAGTGAAAAGAATTAACTTTCAGAACATAGAGGAGCATATATTCTTAAAAAAAAAATTTCAGTTTTTTCATTGATCTATAAAACGCATGCCTGAGCATCCCATTAGTCTATTGATCAAAATTACCATAGCATAAAAATTAATCAAAAAAGTCTCATATAGGAAAGAAAGTGCATATCTAGACGAGCATACACTTACATTGATATTCTTAGATTTATGATCAACAAAATCACCTCAACCTTTGTCACGTTTGTGGGTGCGATTGAACAATTCTCCATAGGTTGGTTTTTGGTTTAGTTGTTTTTCCTACATGAAGATATTGAATAAGAGACTATAATGACACATGCAAGTAAAATTTAAAATATAAATTATGTACATACCATCCTCTCCGCATGAATCATAAAAGGGATCGATCCCGGGTATGTTTGGTGATGCTTCTATCTTTCTCACTCATCCTATTTTGCTTACCAATAATTGATCAATTTTTCCACGCATTAGTAGTCCACACATTATCAACCAATCGATCCTAAATGTTAAGTCGAATCCAACCTACATTGTAACTTTTGCACTTTGAAATATCATTAACACCAAAATGTCTCATTGCTGCTTCCTTTCTTCTTCCAATATTCCACGCAACCATTCCTTGCACGTAGTCTGCCAAATTGTTCTCACAACTTTTGTTTTTTCAATAGGCCACATAAATTTTTCCTATCAAATAACACATCGGTAAAAAATTCACCATTAGATTATCAAACTGCAGAAATAAAACAATACATTTCAGAATATCACTCTAATGCTGTAACTGTAACTATAACAATCAGAATAACACATGGGTAAAAACACTCTGATGCTGTAATTGTAACTATAACAATCAGACTTATTTGCAGGTCTTTGTTGTAACTGTAACTATAACAATATCGGACATCAATGACCAACAAAAAAACATAAGAGTTGCTTCATATAACAATATCAGACATCATTGACCAACAAAAACATGCTGTAGCTTTTGAGATAGGGTTTCACTTCTTTCTCTAAGCATTGGTCACATTGGATTAGTATTAAAATGGAGTTATGCCTTTTATTATGTTGCATTTTTCATCTGTTATCTCATAAGTCATTGAACGCTAGATTGCTCTTATGAAATTTTGACTATAATGCCATAGACTGTACTTATCAATGCTTTTATGATTAATGAATGGAATACAACCAACATTTAATGCTTTTGTTGAGTGGATATGTTGTTTTAAACCTGATTAAGGTTTGAAGAATTTTAATTGATCTCCAAAAGAATGATAAATGAGATATATTCAAATACTATAGATGAGACTTAGGAGAAGGGAGAACATCCACTAAGACAAACTTCAACCGTAGCCTATAATGAAGCAATGAGCTATGAATGCTATCTGAATTGTGCTGATGCTTCCTTCTTGTGATGGCTAAGATCCACTCTTTTGTCTGATTTGTTTATGTTGTCTTTAATCTTTCCATATTTAGATCTTAAAGTAGCATATGGAAACTAGAGCTTTGTTAGTAGAGGCTTATGAAAAGGTCATCTGTAGAGCTTTGTGAAAAAGTTGACAAAAAATAAGACCCGTTTCATCTTTCTCCTTTTTTTCTTTTTCCCAAAGAGCTTTTCCTTATTACTTTCAATAGTTTTGAGCTTATATGATACAACATTTTTTGGTTTATACTCAAAAACTGCTCCTATATGGAGTCTGCCAAACATTTGTTAAATAGCCAAGAAAAGTTCTATTATTTTCAAAGGGCTTTGTGCTAGCTTTGACCATTGGGCCAGACATGCTCATGTTGTTCATGCAATTTTGAATTTTACTATTATGATGACATGAAGTGGACTTTATACTGACTTTAAAATTCACACACCATGGTAATTCAAGAAATTATCTGTTTAGTTGACTGATCTGCTCCAACATACAATTTTTTTATTATTCTGGAGTGCCATAGTAATCCTTCAATGATTTCATGATTTTGATATGAAGCAGCTCTTATGTTTTTTTGTTGGTCATTAATGTTTGTTATAGTTGCAGTTACAACATGTCTTTGTTGATGTCTGATTGTTATATTCGCAGTCTTTATTATAACTGTAACTATAACAATATCAGACATCAATGACCAACAAAATATTTGATCAAGTTTGAGAAAAGCTTAGTACTGATTTAAGTAACTGGTTTGATTTGCAGGTCCATTGGATCCACAAGTATGTCTTTGTTGATGTTTGGAACTTTAAAAGACTGGGCACTTTTTTGGAGTATGTAATATTTGCCAGATTATCTTTTGGGGAGTATTTGCAAGTATTTTACACAAACTGGGGATTTACTAGAAACTATGGAAATTTGGGTGAAGTCTTGTAAATTCCTTGTGGTTGGTTCCAAGTGTTGCATAATAATTGAATGGAAGTTGGTTTGATTTACAAAGAATATGAGGCCAGATAAGCAACCTATATCAAGAGATTAGAAGCACCATAACATCAGCAATAGACTTATTTAGCGAATGAACAGAACATCACGAACACAGTAAAAGCTTCTAGAATCAGTGAATTGAAAACATGACAACAGATTCAATTTTGAAGGCAATGCACGAGTTGAATTTCAGATAAGTTGGAACTCATATAAAAACAACAATCTTAGTTAAGCCATGAACACAACAGTTGGTTATACAAACACAATGCATGTTCATAATATCAAGGAATGACAAAATTTGTTATACAGATTCAATTTTGAAGCTATGCATGGCTTCAATTGCAGATAAATAAGAAACCATTAAAACATAAGTGTCACTGAAATAAAAAGCAATGAATAGAACAATTGGTAATATAAACACAGTACATGTTGATAAGATCATTGAATATCAAGCATGTCATCACTATTTAATTTTGAAGGCTTTGTATAGCTTAAATTCCAGATGATTTGCAACTTATTAAAACACCAAACAGGAGACAGGAGGTAGCTAGAATAAAAGTTATGCAAAAAGAGAGAAAATACGTACCTCAAATTTTGCCCACATCTCATCTTTGATAGCTTCAGGAACTTTCTTCCATATTGGCCATGTATCGCTGAAGTGTAATTGGATAGACTTTGCAATTGTTCTAACAAGTTTAGTGTCTACAAATTTTCTATCATCGTAAGGAAAAAAAAAGGAGGAATTAGACCTATATGAGTCAAGTATGACTTTAGCACAAATAAATAAATTAAACAGTCCAACATACTCATTATGTAAAATTTTAATGAAGATTCGCTCATTTGAATTTGTTGGTGTGGGTATTTCTTTGTTAGGACCTCTTGGGCGTTTCTTTTTCTTTACTTCAGGGGTGATATCATCATGAGTTTCTTCAGCTGCCATATTAGGATCTTGTGTTTCTTCATCTTCATACCCTGACTTCTGTGTAACAGTAGGTTGGTACATCCCTTGTGGACTTTGTGAGGACGATTGATGTGGTCTGAACCATCCTTCTCATACCACTTGACTTGGAAGATCCTTAGCTGCATTTGCTTCCAAAGATTTCCTCATCTTGGATTTTGTTTTAGCTTTTGCTCGATGCATGATGTCTCTAATAGAACAAGAATAGCACCATCTTAGTAAGAAACAAGTACATGGTAAGTACAATTGTAAGAAAGTAATCATAATAATAGAGGAAAAGGTACAATTTTCAGTGATTCATGTTAAAGATCAAGAGGTGCAATTACATTTTAAACAAAATTTACAACTAATCAGAAAATATGTGATATATCTATTAATTATGGTATTTATAGCTATGTGATTGAATTCTTTAGCTTATGTACATTATAGAAACCCATAATTTTTTTTTTATATACCCCATGATTTTGCACAAGGAGTTAATAGTTCAATTTTTAGAAAACAAAATTACTGTCATGTTGTCTATATGCTTGAAGCCCTGTTAAGCTGCTATCTCATTGTTGTTAATCTTACTGTTGTCTTTCTGTTTATCCTTGCTAATTGCCTATCTAAATATGCTTAATCAGCTCACTGTTTGTCTTATTATCTCTGCATTGATATTTGGTATAGGTGTTTCTTCTGGTTTTTTCTTATCATCTCTGCATTGATTTACTGTTAGAAGTGGTGGCCTATGAGTGGCCTCTGAAGATGCATGTAAGCATCACCCTAAAAATAATGTTACCATTTCATGGTCTCGGCAATTATGTACTGTAGTCTGTGAATGGCCTTTCAAGATTTAAACTATATTGAGTAGAGGAAATTAGCAGGTTAGCAACCTTAAAATATTGTTCGTTCATAATTAAGAATAAGTTATAGACTAAATACTGCAAGGTAGTGATAATGATACAGGTGTATCAAGTTTCCTATACAAAACAAAAATCCACAACCATTTTGAAAGTTTTACATTAGTATTATCTATGAGTTTCTTGAAGATGTTAGTTTGTACTCCAACAGTATTCACCTCTAACTCCATACTTTATTATAACTCAATTGGAGAAATTAAGAGTTGAGCTGAGAGGGTCTCATTTTTTGGAATATGAGTTCTTTGGGTGTTAATTTATGATGTATCAACATTCCAGTCTCCCAGTCCCCCCCCCCCCCCTCACCATACCATGGTTTTATGTCAATAATAAATGTCTATTTTAGAACCTCTAATTCTGTCTGTTGTCCCAATGACCTCAATCTCAAGATCAGGATGCATTTGTACATGATACCTAACCATGGAACTAATGCTAAGTAGCTTTTTGTTAATAATCCTTGTTTGGTTGGACTGCTACACTAAAACCATGAGTTTTGTGTCGTGGTGTCTGATAATTTATGTGCAATATTATAGCTGTATATATCGCTAGGAAGAGACTTATCCAGCTCCAATGAAAATATTGTATACTTTCTAACACTTATGATTTTTGTATTCAATTACACAGCTTCATTTTGAAGAAACAAAAGGTAAACTCTTTGGATGGGTAGGTTTATCATGCTAATAATGTATTGCCTTCATTTTTTTTTAATATGAACAAATCACATTATATGTTTAGTAAAAATATTCTTCTCTTGCATCAATCAGATTTAGAGGTTTTGTTTAATTTTTTTTTTAAAGACCAGCAAATTTTGATCTTTATAAATGTGTAGAAATCTGTCGTTTACTTGCATTGTTCTTGGCAAACAATGCAGGGGGACATAAAGAATAAATAATATACCAATACATTTATAGTGAATTAAATGTCATTATTGAAAATAAAATAAAATATCATGGATTGGACCCCAGTAAACTTATCACCGACCAGTAACCACCTCTTGATTAAATCTCATACAGGGACCAACTAAAAAGTCCACTCCATCCACCGACCAAATTCAAACACAAATGCCATCCTTCACATTCCTAATCTCACTCACAAACATTCATTGAGGAAAGATCATTATTTTGCATTCATCTCATATTGTATGCATTGTATGTCACGACTTACTGTTGATACATCAATCCTAATTAGTAGCTCATTTTTTCAATGATCATTTGAACCTTCCCACATTATATGCATTGTATGTCACGACTTACTGTCACTCCAATTAGAAGTTCTTATAAATGTCAGTAAACATCACACTCCACCAAGATGATCTCTATGCTTATTATTGTACTACTAAATGTTTAAGGTCACTTGTGAGAGTATTAAAATGAAGTTAAAAGAGAAAAGTGAAGGAAAGGGACATATATAGAGCTGTTAGGGCATAGAAAGGGAATTAAGGGGAAGATTGGTAAGCATGCATGGTTCATGGTAACAAAAAAAGTTGATCTCTTCTACGAGTGCACCAATATCTTAGAAGGAATTTTTAACAATAACATACCCTAGGGATAATTTTGATCAAAAGCATGTAATATTTAATGATCTTCAACTGACATGCTAGTTGAATGTTCTTAGCAATCATCATCATTAATTGCCTCATCATCAACATCATCATCATTATCATCATTTTGATCATCATTATCATCATCATCATCATCTTCATCTTCATCTTCATCTTCTTCTACTTCTTCTTCTTCTTCTTCTTCTTCTTCTTCTGCTTCACATTCCTCTTCTCCTTCCTCCTCCTTATCGTGTGAACTTCTTCTATACCACAATAAAAAAGCATTCTTTCATTTTTAATATCTTCTGAATATGTGGCATTTAATGGTCTAGATACTTCAACATCTTGATAAACCCCTTTATTTAAATCATGTACTTCTTGCTCACTGGTGTTAAAGTAAAACCTACTCCTTGCCTTGGTTTTGAACACAACCCACCAATTCCGGCTATGAGGACTTGTTAAGGGATAAGGACCGTAATAAACTTGGTGACACTGCTCAGCTAATACAAATTGTTCATTACTGCCAAGTACTGATTTATAATTAACCTCCACAAGCCCATGGTGAGGATCCACCCGAACTTCTTTATCTGTATCAAAAACGGTGGCAATTAAAAACTACAATGCGGTTTCCTTCCCCAAAATACTCCAACTCAATTACATCTACCAAGACACCATAAAAAGTCCCGATTATAATCATTATAACAATTTCCTTTCACGCATATACCGCAATTCAGTGTCGATCGATTACGGCTACATTCTTTAGTACGAAACTTGAAACCATTCACAAAGTAATTAAGCTTTATAGCAGTTTACCAAACCAGATGGACCATGAGCGAGTTGAGCAATATGACGATCAATTTCGGAATAATTCTCTTCGACCTAGGAGAAATATCGAAGTTCAATAATTTCTTACTAGGTGAAAAATAAAATGATAAAGGAGAACACATAGTTTGATACATATATATTGCTTAAACCATGATGTAAATTTGGTCTCTTCTGCTTTCTCCAATTCTTTATCAGTAACACGTGGGTTATTCCTCCTCACCATTTCATTGAATGTCCTTAATCATATGATATAAAATCAATATGGTAAACAATATTTTCCAAAAAATAAGGAAGTTGAGCAAAAAAATAAATATTACTCACTCAATGTAAGGAATCATTTCTGCACAATTCATCAGAACATAAAATTCTCCAGCCAAATACTCATTTGTTGTCAAATATCGAGTATTTTTTTTTCGATCCTAGGGGTCGTCCAAGATGTTTGAAAATCGAAAGACGTCCCATGGGATCCACTTCACCTCCGTCATCATTATGTGGCACTCAAGTAAATCTTGTTTCGACATCCTCTTCGAAGTACAAGGCACAAAATGATGCAATTTCCTCAATGATATATGCTTCACATGTAGACCCTTCAACACAAGTTAAGTTTTTCACTTTCTTTTTTAATTGATATAGAAACCTACGTATCATAACCAAATAAAATATTTTTCGTAATGAAGCTAAAAAACACTTGAACTCGGTAAAGATTGTAAATGTACATATTAGTATACCTTTCAAACACATACATCCAACGATATTGGATCGGTCCACCAGCTTCAGCCTCATAAGGGAGGTGGATTACTAGATGTTCCATTGTATCGAAAAAGCTGGGTGGGAAAATCTTCTCTAATTTGCAAACTATTTCGATGATATTTCTCTACAACAACTCCATATGATCAACAGTTATTTTGGTGGAGCAAAGATCTAGAAAGAAATTGGAAAGCTCATTAATTGCATCCTAGATTGGGGTGGGCACCAAATCACGAAATGCAACAGGAAGCAATCGTTGCATGAACACATGGCAATCATAACTTTTCATTGTGTAGACCTTGCCTTCTTCCAAGTTAAAACATCTCCCTATATTAGACGCAAAGCCATCAGGTAGTCGAAGTTGTTTCACCTATTTGAACACTCTATATCAATCCTCCTTCGCTAAAACATATGAAGCCGCAGGCTTGAGTATTTTTTCATTCCTTTCCACCAAATGTAATGCTGGCCGTTTGCAGTACTCTGCTATATCCAACCGAGCCTTTACATTGTCTTTTGTCTTGCCTTTAACTTCCATTATGGTGTTGAATATATTATCAAAAATATTTTTCTCAATGTGCATAGCATCCAAATTCTGACGAATTAAATTTGTATGCCAGGATGGTAACTCCCAAAAAATGCTCTTCTTTGTCCAATAATGAGTCGACCCATAACCCGTTGGTTTTTGTGCGGGACATTTGGTGCCATATGTCAAATCTGGGCAGCTATCAATATCTCTTGTAACGCCCCGGTTTTCTTTGTGAATATTGTATAAATATCAATTGGATGCCGATGTTACTGATATAATTACGGGTATGATATTTAATTGAGTGAATTTTAGACATAGGGCTGCTTGGTCATTTGAGAGAATTATGGGGCTGATTTGGTAAATCGTCACAAGAGGAAAAAGGTGATGAAATAAGCTGTTATAATGAAACAAAGAGGAGGCTATCAGAGGGCTGAATGTGAGAGAAGCTGGAGGTGGCTCTCTTGTAGGCCCGGTGGAGCAGGAGGTGGCGCCTGTCAAGGAGTTCGCGGGGGAGCCGAGGTGGAGCTGGCGTTGTGCATGCGACGAGGGACGTGTGGCTGCCACGGGGCTCTGCAGGGGCTGCTAACTCGATGCTGGTGAGTCTGGGGCTTCAGGGGGGAGGGCGAGACAGAGGTTGCTGGGGGGACGCTCCATGGGATCAAGGTGAAGACAGAGGAGTGAATCAGCCCTGCTCGCGCTTCAGACGCCCGCCCCGGCCGACATTGCAGCACCAGCCGGGCCTGCAACTTCCCTGTTTTCGGCCAGCTTCTGCGCGGTCTCCTCCAGAGTCTCCGGCCAGTTCTCGTTGGAACTCCGGAGCCTACTGAGATTCAGGTTGGCCAGGGAACTGATTTGTTGTAATTGCAGCGATGCTTGATCGATTAGTTATGTTGTTGTGATTGTAGTTTCTGTCCATGCTCTTATGTTGCGATTGTTGTGATTGATATTCATCATGGTTGTATGCTTGTAAACAATTCAGAATTAAGGTATCAAAGAGGAGGAATTGGTTTGAAAGTATTTTCATGCCCAGCAGGTGTATGTTGAAATGTCTAAGTGTGTCGTATAGTACTCTACCTGCTGTTGAGGTTGTAGTGGTGTTCCACTTTGTAAACTTAGAATTTATGGTTTTCAAAGAGAGGAGTTTGTAAGGAATTTCTGTAAAAATAACAATGCCTTGAAGGTGTATGAGTAGAATTGTAGCCTACTTTACTTTGTAGTCGCTTGGAATTAATACTCATAGACAGTCCTGCAGAATTCTGTCCTGCAGAATTCTGACTACTTCGAGGGGCTGCTGCTCCCTGCTCACTACTCCGGTTGGGTCGTGTAATACACCGTTGGAAATATCTCGAGGTCTTCTTTCTAATGAGCTTTAAATGAGGGAATTTGGACTTACGCTTCAAAAGTTACGACTTATTCTTTCCAACCGCGCAGGGCAGCCAAAATTCTGCGTATTCGTATTTTGGCTTGTAGATTATCGTATTATGTTTGCCAAATGGTTGAGTAATTTTTATGTCTGTGATGCCTGCAGTGCTTAAGATACTGTTATTATTGCTGAAGTCTTTTAGCAGTTTGCTAATGCTTGTTTAGTCCCATGTTGGCATCTTAATATTAAGTTGTAGCAAAAGAGGTATTGACCAGTTTGAAACTGTTTGCCAACTGTTGACTCTAGAACAGAAAGCTTAGAATTAGAGGAAGACATTTTGCATTAATTCTGATCTTTGTTAGCGAAGGAAGAAAAGTGTTGTGTTGCTTTCCTCTTAGACTTTGTAGGTGTTCGATGACATACCAAAGAAAGGAAATGTGGTAGAAATTTGAGAATCTCTGTTTTTATTAACAAATGTTTGGTGCATGTTTTGTGTGAGATCGTTTCAAAGGTTGAGAACATGCTAAGAAAGAAAGGGGATAGTGTCTGTTTCATGGTTGCCTTCTAGTTCGATAAAAGATATGAAAGACTTAAACTTTAGAAAACTATGAAAGCTCTTATGATATTTGTTTGAATTCAAATAAGTTATAATATAGGATGGCAAATAATTAATATGAGACTTGTTTATTTATAGGCTTCATGCTTGGTTGTTGAATGATATGCTAGGATATTGGGCCTTGTTCTTTAGGGAAGTGGGCCCGAGAATCATTAGAATAGAATTGTTAATTGAGTGTGGTGGAAATTAATATAGCTATGTTTAATAGGGAAAGGGAAGGACAAGTTGGGAACCTCGGGAGTTCCGAACCAGACTTGACTTGCTTAGGACTTCAGGTGAGTGGACCTACTGCATATTCTTAAGTTTTATCGAGATTTATCGTGTTTTCAGTTTATGTTCATCGGCTATGATTTTATTCTCGGGTTTGAGAATGATTGTGATTATTTACAGCTATTGTAGATTGAAGTTTTCTGCATATGACTAGCTATAGAACATTGAGATAGATATGAGATAGCTATAGAACGTGAGCATCGATTTGTGCATCCTGTTAGATGGTCCTTGCTATGCAGAGCGTGATACCGAGTGGGGGAAAAGTTTTCTTGTTTTCAAAATGAATTTCTGGCATCAAAACCTTGCTTTCAAAATGTATTTCTCTTAAAACCCTTTTTCCAACTCTTTGGGGTGCTCGGTACCACGAGTGAAGACCCAGACCGGGGGAAACCTCGCGGCTTCACATGCAGCCCAGATTGGGGGATACCTCACCGCTATTTATCTGAGACCTTAGCAGGTGATTCTACAGAGTTGCATTTTATTCGATAGACGCTCACATATCTAGACATCTCATGAGACATAGACAGGCATGTTAGTAACTGATGACTTTTCGGGTTTTCTCGGACATTGCATTAGATGATCTTCCTGACTGGGAAGATAATGCATAGACGTTCATGCTTTACTGTCTTTCTACATGTATATGAGTGCAGTTATTTTCCATATACATAGATACTTATTTTCAGATGCACGGGTCTTAGTTGACCTGGCAGTAGGGGTCACATATCACTGAGCTCTGTAGCTCAGTCCCTTTGTCTTACTCACCTTGTGCAGGTAGCAGACAGAAGTCCGGGTAGATGCTAGATCCGGTGAGATGAGATGACGTAGTTGGCTCTGGCGTCCCATAGTTATTTCTTCTGTTGTGTACTCTGTAGACATATTTATTTTACTTATGGAGACTAGACCCAGACGTATAGTCTGTGGGGTTCTGTATCAGATATGACTCTTCTCTTTGATGAGTTTCAGGCTTAATATGTTTTATTATCACTGTCTCCAGTTCATTCCGCAAGTTTGATTTCAGTTTTGGACAGCCTTGGGCTCAGGGAACTCACCTGAGCTGGCTGGTGTGACACGTGTCTCTATTGGGATTGGGGTGTTACATCTCTCAAGATATCTTCACCTGATAATCTCTCGATAGGAGGATCATGATCAACTCTCCTTCTAAATTTATCTCTTTGCCTTCGAAAAGGATGATCAGGAGGCAAGAATTGTCAGTGACAATCAAAAAAATAATATTTTCTGCCATATTTTAGATTAAATGACTTCAAATTTGCCATACAATAAGGGCAAGATAATTTTCCATGAGTGCTCTATCCAGATAACATACCATATGCAGGAAAGTTACTAATTGTCCACATTAATGCTGCTCGAAGTAAAAAATATTCTTGCCTATAATTATCGAAGGTTCGAACACCAAACTGCCACAAAATTAGCAACTCATTTATTAAAGGTCTCAAGAAGACATCTATGTTCTGAGATGGACTATTTGGCCCCGAAATTACTATATTAAGGAATAAATATGGTTGCTTCATACACAACCAAGGAGGTAAATTGTATATCACGAGCATTACTGGCCAACAAGAGTATGGTCTCGCACCTTGCTTAAAAGGAGCAAACCCATCTATGTATAACCCTAATATGATATTCCTCGCTTCACTAGAAAAAGACTCGTGTGTACAATTGAAGTGTTGCCATGCCTCTCCATCAACAGGATGATGTAACTCTCTTGGAGAACTTCGATTATGTGCGTGCCAAGTCATATTCTTTGCAATTTTCTTTAACATGAAAAGCCTTTGAAGCTTAGGTATAAGTGGGAAGTATCACAAAATCTTATAAGGAATTTTTGAGACCTTCTTTCACTTGTATTACTTGATTTGTATCGAGGATGACCAAATACCGAACAGTACTCCAGCTCTTCAAATTCTTTATTAAACAACATGCAATTGTTGTCACATATATCAATTTTGACATATCGAAGGCCAAATGTCACCATCTTCTTCTTCATTTGATAATAATTCTCTAGTAAATTGTTATTCTCTGGTAGTATACCCTTTATGATAACCATGGGACGATTGAAATAATTTTCGCTAATGTTAAATTCAGATTTGCAATTTAACAGCTGTGACACTGCCGATAGTGTCGTGTGTTTTGTACAACTAGACTACACTGGTTCATCAGCATCATTCAACAAAGAAAAAAAGATGATGGTCTTAAACTAGGTTCATGTTCCATGGACATTGACCCACCATCAAAATTCCAGTTAGAGTCAAAATTAGAGTAAAAAGCATCACTGACCATATTAGCATATGGATTTTCAGCTTCCACACCGTACAGTTGTTCAACTTCCTCTCTACTTTTGGATGATTGTCCAACACCAGACAATGGTTCATTACAAAAACCAGTATAGTATAAGCGTCGCCGCACATCGTCGTGTTTAAGAAATGAATGCTTTTCACATTTCATACATGGGCATCTAATTCTATCACCACTAGTAAACCATTGCTCGTTCATTGCAAAAGTTTTGTACTCTTCAACTACCCCCATATATTGGTCTGTTATATATCCATTCTTGTCTAAACGAGCACATGCCCAATATCCATCATTAGCTATTGTACAATCCTAAATGATTTAAAACACCATGAAGCAATGTTTAGATGAATAAAATTTGATATTAATGTTTCTTGCTCTTTAAAAGTCATAGTGAGTTATTTTCATCTCTTATGAAATATCAATCATTTTATCAGATTTTATTAAAGCTATAAAATCATGTTGGGTTTAATTTAATAGAGAAAGATAGTTGTTTAGCACATGAAAATAAAAAAATATTGTATCAATTGTATCATGGGTATTAAAGTATAAAATCATGGGGGGATTCAAAAATAGAAATCAACATAAAAGCACGACAAGCGCAGTTTATGTTGAGCACAAGACAATTGCATAGAAAATAAAGACTTATGTGAATTCTTTTCCTAAAAAAAGAAATTATGAGATTAGACAATATACAATTTCAACCTAAAAAAATTTGTCAAAAGCAAGCAGCGCAACCGTAATATAGATGTATCAAAACAAAGAACAAGGAACTTACAATACATAGCTTCAAATGGATGGGTAATTGATACAGGCATGTCTTGATCACCAAAAACATCAACTGACACGTACTTTTAAGAAGAGAAAAAGATGGAAAGATTATTGTGCAGGAATGTGCAGTTAAAGATGGAAAGATAATCCTTACATTCGAAAAAATCACTTGATGCAAATTATATCAGATTAAATGGCACTATACATTTCAAGAATAACATAAAAAATCTTGTGAAGATGAAAAGGAACAAAACAAAAGGAACATCAGAAAGATGAAGTCAAATCAGTATGAATACAAGAAGTTAAATGATCCTGAACCTTTGGTTGTTAATAATTAGTAAATAAGCATTAAATTTTTATGTGTTTTAAGGCCAAAATCATGCATGAAGTTTCCTGAAATGCTCATCTGAACAAGATAGTTCTAATTCACACACCGTAGGTATCAAGATCCATCCTTGCATGTATACGTGCATGATTTATTACTTGTTGAACTTAGTTGATCAAAATTGAACCCCCGGAAGAACAACAGGCTCATTGAGACATTATATCAAATACTATATAGTCATTCTCAATTGATAGAGGCACTCGCACAGACCGGCCGTACCCAAGTAGAGGCGCATCTCATTCGGATACAAGGCCTAAGGAAATCATAGCAGATAACAAATAACTCAAATTTAATAATCGGATAATATCAGAGTCACAACGAAAATAAAATCAATAAGGGTTTACATGCCCTACATATGGTCAAGGCCCTATAAGGGTCCTACAATAATACAATCTCTCACTCAAGAAAAACTGAGGTCCTCGATCCTCCACAAGTCAATCTAACCCCTCGCATAGCTTCCGAGACCGAGTCACCTACCCCCCTCCCCCTCGGGACCTGAAACAGAAAGAAGGGAAGCAAGTGCATGAGCTTTCGAAAGGAAAGCCCAGTAAGTACCCTGCAGAGATCTCAATGAAATCCAAACCAACACAGATGTTGTAAGAAAAGTCAAAAATGAACAAATCAAAGATCACCAATCCACACAAACAGGGCCACGCACCGCACAAGTCAAAACCCTAGGAGTCTACCACAACAACGGTAAGGCTCCTAATGACAAGATCTCAACTAAGTACTCCTAAGAGTTCATAAGTCATCTCCCTAGTCGGTCATCAGCCTAAGCCGATAACGACCCTCAGTCCAAGGTCTAGTAGTGCTACTACTAAAACATGGACGTACATTGTCAGCGTATCATCCCACTGACGGGAAAACAAAGAATATCAGCGTTTTACCCCAATCATGGAAACAAAGATTACCCGATACCCCCAATCGGCCGAATCAAAGAATACGAGGACGAGAGAATCCTCAAATCTGCATAGTTGACGTATACCTACCCGGCCAGCACACAAGCTGACGGTCACGTGCCGGTCAACAGGTAGGCACACTCAACATTCATAAGCACACCCTACAGGATGCTAACCTCTCAACATGCATACACAAATAACGAAGTAGAAACCCAGAAGAACAAAGTACGCGTGTATGCAATCAAAGCAATATTATACCAAGTTATGATATCAAAGAGGTAATACCCCCAAAGGGTCATACAAGCATGCACGGGCATGGCAAAAGTACTTACATAAAATCATGAAATAGCAAAGTCAACAAAGCCCATAACTGGGTGGGAGCTAAGCAAGAGTACTTACCTTAACAAGAGCTGGTAACTTCCTTAGTTTCCTCCTGACGTGTCTCTAAGCCTCCACGTCGATATCTGATAGTAAAGTCTCTATCAGTGTCAAAAACAGTGACAAACCCTAATATTTCTAGATGCGTATGTATGACTCTCCCGCTTGATGAACTTCACCACAGCTATCGAGTCCTGAGGTATCCTATTCAGTTACCGACCCATTTCCCTTGGTGTTCCTTCCTTTGTTCGCCCCTTAACCTCTACTTGGTTAACTAGTCCATCGTCCAACTTGAAGACCTATTACTCGTGACCCTATAAATAGCTTTGACCATACTTGGTCACTGTGGGAAATTTTGGGCCCACTTGTTAAGCCCACAAAGCTATTGGGTCCTTTTCTAGTTTAGTTCTTTTTATTTCAAAAGAACCAAGTTCCATTACGTGGCTAGCCATGTCTGAGTGGTTTAAGGCCCACTAAAAGGGTTTGGGTAGTCTTGGGTTCTATTCCCACCACCTACAACCCTTTTACCAATTTTATTCCTTTATTTTCTTTTACTCTATTTCTATGTAACCTGGTTAAGCCCAGCCTGAACCCTCTAGTCCAATCCTTTGAGCCCAAATATATTAGCTAACCATCTAGGCTTAGTCCAACTAGATTTAATTGATCAAATCCAACCATCAAACCCAACCCGACCAAGTTAATTAGAATGACTAAATTAGGTTCAGACTTAATCCATTTATTAATGGGTTATTCTTAGCCAGCTACTTAATCAATTTAATCAAATCAATTAACTAAATTAATCTTTAGTTAACTAAATTAATTAAATAATTAACTTAATTAATTTTTTTTCTTTCTATTCTTCTTCTTCTCAACCCGTGCCTCACCGGAGCTATTACCGGCGAGGAGGCAGCCTTCCGGATTCTGCCAGCACGGGCTCTCTGACCTCCGGCGAGCAGCGAGCACGTTGACCACCCTCGGATGAGTGGCCCTGCTCCACCGTCAACTCTAAAACTCCTTTGCCCCGGTCGGGCGCGGCTCCACTCCGGCGAGCTTCTCTCTCCCTCGCCTGAGGTCCCTTTCGCCGGGAACTACCGCGAAAAGCTTCTCCTTCGAACAAGAAGTTGTTTGCCCTAACGACCTGCCCTCAGCTCCTCTCCCCGGATCCAATCACTCTCGGCAGAAATTCCCTCTCCGGCGAGCTCTAAACCATGTCGCAATGCATGCACCCAATACCCATACACAACAGGGAAAGGAAGGTACCTGTCAGGGCAACCTCCCGACGGTGTTTGGTGGCGGCGAAGACCCCTGGTGCTCCTTCTTATCTTCTCTGACGAATCTCGCTGGCGACCACTTCGATTCTCCTCTCCACTGTGTCTCGGGTGGAAACAATGGGTGGGTTTTATAGAGTGAGGGCTGCCGAAGGTGATGGTGGCGTTTGCGAGCCGATCCGCCGGCTAACGGCGGCGTTCTCCGCGTGTAACGCCTGGGGAAGACGGCGGGGCGCCCGGTGGTGCTTGCGGCGGCTCGCTGACGGAGGAAACGACTGGCGTGCCTCGTGATCGATATTCCATAAATGAGCGATGAAGATCGATTGGATCAGATCCAATGGCCAAGAACTCATCTCAATGCCTCGGATCTAACAACGCACAGATGGAGAGTTAGGATCAAAATAGGATCAACTGCCAGATTACATCTATCCGCCTCACAAAGAGCCACGTGGCATCACGGATGCCCTTATAACTCCACTCGATCAGCACCAATCCCAAATCCTCTAATCTCAGCCATTCATTTGCTTGTATAAGGGTTTTATCTGGCAAATTAACCAAAAGCCCTTGAAATTATTTAGGTTGCATCCAGATCCCTCTCCTGTGAGAGAGGAAAATTTTCCATTCAGTCCTCGAAACTTTTAAAATTACTAAAAAGCCCTCAGACTCCCAATTATCCCTAATTGGACTCAAACTTAATTTAATTCCCTTTTTAAAGCTTTTTATTCTTCCATCCTTCCTTCAAGCTTAAGGAACTAAATAATTTAAGAACTTATAAAATATAGGAAAAATTTTATTCCCAAAATTCATGGATTTTACATTTATGCTTTCACAGACTTGATCACACTCTCCTGCGAAGAAAAACAAAATTCTAAAGCCAATCCAACGACCAAGTTCCAAACCCCCAAATAAAAGATCGTTAAAATCCTCGCACCAAAGAGATCGCCGGATTTGACACCACCATATCCTAAAAATCAGGGGAAAAATGAATAAATTTTTTTTTTAAAAAAGAAAGATAAAGGCAGAAACCCCAAATCCAACAAGATAGACATATCTAATCCTTTTTCCATCAAAACCCACTAAAAAGAAGCGAAAACATCCAAAATAAACACATATACAAATAAAACATAGAGACTCCGGTTACAACAAGATTAAAGAAGAGATTTAGATGCATATTGACCTCTTAGAGCTAGTGATTTACGGAGAAGCCTCTGAGGCGCTTCGGATGCCTAACAAAACTCACAGGGTTTGGAGCGGAGCAAGAGCTATGGCGATTGGAATCGAGGAATGGGCATCAATGCTTTCTTCTTTCAAACAACGTGGCCTCTCTCTTTCTCTCAGATGGGAACCAAGCTCAGGAATCAAGATCATGTTTCAATTAGGGCTTCTTTCAAACAATGCTCTCTCTCTCATTATAATGGTGTTTTACATTTTACCCCCTGAACATAGTGTTATTAAAAATGGAAATTTGGAAACAAGACTATAATAGTAATAATATATTTAAACTAGAACCATTTTGACAAATTATTCTAGTTTAAATATTTTTCAAATGACATTCCCTATATTTCTCAAATTTGCACCCTTTAAAAATATTTTCAAAACAAAATTGTCACGGCCCGTCCCGGATTCCAGGCCCCAAGCACGTGCACAAACCGGCCGTACCCGTGTAGAGCCAAGCTCAGCTCGAATATAAGGCCTAAGTGTAAATCAGCAGATAACAAATAATAGTAAAATCATACTCAAGTTCAAAAGAACATAGAGTCATAAGGGTCCATAGGCCCTATACAAAATCAGGTCCCTACACGGGCCCTATAAAATGTCTCTCAAATAAAAGATAACTCAAAGGAGACTCCCAGACCTCGGTGGCTCCTAAACAGTCTCCTCTGCACCAGCCCCTAAACCTCGGGATCTGTAACAGAAAGAAAGAACAAGTGTGTGAGCTTTCGAATGGAAAGCCTAGTAAGTACCCCTGCGGGGTCACAAAGACATAACAAAACAACATGTCAAATAAAAGGGGCCACATCCCCCAAGAAAACACAACTCTAGGAGTCTACCACAAGAATAGCCCCTAATAACAGAAGCCCTCAAGCTCTGCGTTGAGTTTCAAGATAACTCAAGGATTACTCCCGGTCGGTAACCGACTATCGGCTAAAAACCGCCCTCGATTAGTAAGTAGGTAGTACCACCTCTCGTACGTGTCGACACGGCCAGCGTTTCATTCCCACTGACAGGTAGGACTGCCAGAGCATCGCCCCTCTGGCACGGCAAGCAGAAATGCCAGGGTGTCCCGTCCCTGATCATTTCCCTATTGGAGCCCCCACGCTCCACTGAGTCCGGGCAGTAGACCCACAACAAAAGCAGGGATACCAACATCCCGAAACAAACATACATGCTTAATAGGAATTTAAAACGAGTATGGATAGCATGTATGACATCATTAAAGTATCTATCAACAAGATATAAGCAAAGCCAAGTAAACTCCGAAGAGTGAACTCAAGGCAAGTGTACTTACCTTTAACAGAATCTGGAAACCTCCCTAGTCTCCTCTTGTAGTATCTCTAAGACTCCCCAAGAGTATCTAATAGTAGAGTTTCCTATTAGTGTCAAAATTCTAATAAAACCCTACATTACTAGATTCAAATGCATAACTCTCGCTTTCGGTGGGCCTAAGCCCAACTATACAAGTCTCAAAGTCCATCTACTTGGTTACCGAACCATTTCCCTCATTTCCAATTCCTTAGTTGACTTTTAACCCACATTTGATCAACTCTAGTCAAACTTTGGTCAACTGGTCAACTTTACTTGTATTTGTCGTGGTACGAACCCTAATTGGTTATTTCAAGCTAAATTGGGCCCATCTACTAAGCCCAAAAAGTAGCCTCGCTTTACATTGCTTAGTTCTACTTAGTTTAGAAAGAGCAATCTCTATTACGTGGCTAGCCATGTCCCCTTGGGTTAAGGCCCAACCATACCATCTAGGTGGTCTAGGGTTTAACTCCCACCACCCACAACCCTTTCTTTTATTATTTGTATATTTTTCCTTTATACCTTGGCTGAGCCCACTTATTTCCCTAGCCCGATTTAGTTAGGTCTCACTTTGAACCCCCCCAACTAACTTTTCTTTATTTGATTTTATTAAATCAATTATCTCGCAATTTAGGTCCAAAACCTTGGTAGTATTAATTTAATTAATTTATCGACTTGCTTGAGCCCAACCACCCGTAATTAGCCCATTACATGATTTAATCACCAACCTTGGCTAGACCTAACCATTAATTTCTCAAATTTATCAACTTGGCTAAGGTCGATAGATTAGACCCAACCTAACGATCTAGTCAAACCAGTTTAATTTGGTGAACCTCAATTTAACTGATTTGATCAAGCCAGGCCCTCTAACTCGATCTAGTCCATGGACCTAATCTTATTGATTAACCATCTAGGTTCAACCCAAATAACTTTAATCAATCCAATTAAACAATTAAACGGATTAGTTTACCTATACTTTTCATTGATTAATCAAGCTATGTATTTTTGTCACACTTAAATGAATTAAATTAAATCCATCCTAATTAAATAATTTACTTAGTTATTTATCCCGTTAATATTATTTTTTATTATTTATTTTTTTTTTCTACTCCTTCACTCCCCACTCTTACTATCTCCGCCTGAACCTTGCCGGAGTTCGGGGAAGCTTCCGGTGAGCACCCAAACTATCAAGAGGACTTGCACCGGAGTCCGCGACCCTCTCCAAGCATCGTCTGCGGTCAGCCGAGCTCTGTTTCCCTCTCGTCAACCCCGTTGAAGCCTCAATGTCTCGGCCGAGCGACACACCATCTCCGGTGAGCTCGAAACGACATACCCATGTATGAAAGCCACATGAAACGCTGCAGAGAGTAGAGAAGCTTACCAGAAGCCAGTGGACGCCAAACAAAACCCCTAAAGAGCTTTTCGACGCCTGAGAGGGGCGGCTCTGTCTTTCCCGGCGAACTCGTCGGGTAGCAACTTCCTTCTCTTCACCACGGCCTTCTCCTCCGCTTGTAGATGGTCACGACGGACCAGTACTCAACAGAGATCGTGAACCCGACGATCTCAATCGGAATACTCTTCCTTCACTCCGATCACTCTCACCGGATATTCGTACGATGGTGCTCGGCTTTCCACGCTCAGTGCTCTAACCCGAGCTATTCCAACCCTTTTTATAGGACCAGGGAGGCGAGACGACGCCGCCCGGCATGCAAGCTTCCGTTGGTGACGTCCGACCTTCGCGCAGGTAACGAGCGATGGAGGTGGCTGGACTAGCGCGGCCGTTTAGTGGCTGAGAAAGGGGATGATCTCGCCTCGGGATCAGACTTCGCAGATGGGTGGTGGAGATCAGTTGGATCAAATCCAACGACGTAGATAGGTTTGATTGCCTCGTATCACGCTCATTGTTTGGTCAGACGGTCACAATCACATCGTGATCAACGGCCAGATCATCCCTTCCTGTCTCGAACTTGAGAAGATCTTGAGATGAACGGCCCTCGATCGCCCTCACCGTGAGGTCACTTTTATTACCTCATCTCTCAGTGCTTTGGATCCGGCACACGATTTGATGGATCAAATCTCGTCTTGCTACGTGGCCTCACGGATGCCGTTATAACGCCTCGTGATCAGCCTCTATCTCAGATCATCTAATCCTGGCCATTGAACCATTTGTATAAGGGTTTGATCTGGAATACTTTTCAGAAGTCCCTGAAATTTTCTAGGTCACATTTTAGTCCACCATAGAGAGAGAGTACAATTACAATACAATCCTTAATACCTTTCAAAATTACCAAAAAGTCCTTCAGACTCCCAACTAACCCTAATTGGGGTTTTAAACCTTTTAAGCCTTATTTTCCCCTACCTAATCCAATCTTTAAATACATGGGGAATTTCTTTAATTAAATAATCTAATTTAAGAACATTTAAACACATTATTATTTAAAAAATCCTTGGATTTTACAAAAATTCCAAATGTAAATATAAAATTAAATTTGCACCAAGTTTTATAATTAATTTAACTTACAAATCCTCATATTCTCAAAAGTATTATCTTTGAGACAAACTCATTAGTATTTTTTATATTATCAATAAAAATCTTTACTAAAGTGAATTTTTATTATTATCAAGTATTCTAAATATTATCACATAAACATTATCCCCTAAAATTTGTTTCACAATGTTTAGTATACGGTCTCTATATAAATATGCTAAGATAGAGATTTTTTTTTATGTTTGTTTAATTCATTGTTGCATAAATTAAGTTAGAGTTTATAGATATATAATAAAATAGTTAAGAAATAATTTCTTTGTCAACAAAAGATTATTATTTAATAGATATATAATTTTAAAGAGAAATTATTATTATTATTATTATTATTATTATTATTATTATTATTATTATTATTAGTAGTAGTAGTAGTAGTAGTAGTAGTAGTAGTAGTAGTAGTAGTAGTAATACATAATACATAAATAGTGATAATTCATCATTCCGTTGGTGATACCTTGAAGTACAATTGGTGATATCCCATAATTCTGTTGGTGGTAGTCTAATAATTTCTGTTGGTTAAAGCAAAACAATCCGTTGGTAATAATAATCAATTCAGTTGGTGATAATTAAAAATTCCGTCAGTGATAATTGCAAATTCTGTCCCTAAAAAAAACAACTTATTTTAAATTGTAGAAAAAAAAATTTAATTCTTTTCGCCAATGGAATTTCTGACAGAAACTATCACCAACGGAATATTCCGTTGGTGATAATATTATATTCCATCACTAATATGTTCTGAGGTATCAAATCCTTTCCATTGGAATTCCGTAACAAAATCGATTGGAAAAATTCCGTCAGTGATGCGACTGTTTTCTTATAGTGTACCCGGCCCCCTTTTGTCTCCCAAGGATTTACTCCCTTAGGCCTGACCTACTTCCCCTAGGCGGCCGTCTCTAGTTCTTCCCTAAGCCTGTCCCTTGTAGCACGGCAGGTACTTTGTCGAGACCAACTCTTCTGTTGAGCACGCCCGCTGCCAAAACGTGGCTCTCACTGTCTGTGGAAGGAGAGTACCTGCTTGTTAAGGGTTAAGGGAGGGAATCTACATGTGTCCTCCCCTAACTAGGTCAGATTGCCTTGTAGTCTCCCCCGATTCGCTCCAGGCGTATGGCCGAATCTTCTCCCCCAACACATTAGTGAAATCTTGATTAGAGTAATTAAATACATGTAATGTATTCCGATTGTTATGATTTGCTATATGATGGATAATTTATATGTTTAGGACACGGTAAAGGTGTTATAGACTTGACGGGAGAGCAAGAGTGGGGACAGTAAATAGTATAGACTTGCACTGAGGTAAGTGACTATCACTATACTTGGATGCTATTATGAATGAGTTTTATCATTGGTTTTATTTACATGATATCGCATGAGCTTTTATCTGTGAGTTTTCGCAATGTCGCTGGTTTTATATTTACTATATGGATTAAAGCCATTTTTGGTCCCTGTACTTTGACCTAATGTTCATTTTCATACTTGTACTTTAAAAATCTTCAATACGGTCATTGTACTTTGGGGTTTTTGTTCAAATACGTCCCTGGTACTGACGTGGTAGCATAGGTGGCATACAAACTTAATACGGTTATTCTTTTATTCCACATCAGCATGCTACGACATCATTAAAAAATTAGTTTATTTAAATCCATTTTATCATACTATGTCAGCATGTCACGTCATCCCAACCTTTCCACATAAGCTGCCATGTCAGAAATACTAGCCACATGTGTTGCCACGTCAGCACTAGGGACGTATTCGAATAAAAACCCCAAAGTACAAGGACCGTATTGAAGATTTTTAAAGTATAGGGATGGAAATGAATATTGGGTCAAAGTACAAGGACCAAAACTGGGGTTTTTCCTTATTATATTACTAGTGGTTTTATTGTTATATTCTTGTATTATGAATGAGTATGCATGTGAAAAGAGAAATAAAGAACAGGAACATGACAACAGGGATATTGGAAATATCGACAGACGTGCACCTTACGCAAGATATGCCTGTTTATACTAGTAAGTTAGGGTGTTGAGGGAGCCCCGCTAGGGATTTATTTGGTATAAACCAAGATAATGAGGTTGGGTGCATGTGAGGTCGATATGATGCTTATATTTCTTCAAATGTTTAAATGAATTGAAGATAATGCGTATGTCACGTCCCGACCTGGATTCCGGGACCTCGAGCACGTGAGCAGACCTGCAGTAACCAAGTAAGACGCATCTCACTCGGCTACAGGGCCTCAGTAAGTAACAACAAATAACAAATAATCATAATAAATAACATAATTAAAAGGTCACAGCGGAAATAAAAATCAAATAAGTTGGTCAAGATGCCCTACATAAGCCAGGCCCTATAAGGGTCCTACAAATAAAAGTCTCACTCTCAAACAAATAAAGATAAATGAGATCCTCAGACCTTTGCTATCAACCCGACCCTCGATCGGCTCCTGTAGGCTAGACTCCTACTCCTCAGGATCTGATAACAGGAAGAAAAACAAGTGCATGAGCTTTCGGATGGAAAGCCCAGTAAGTACCCCTGCGGGGGGTTCAAGAAAATCATAATATCAAGTAAAAATGATAATCAAGTCAAATCTTGGGGCTACACCCCTCACGCAATCTGTAGGAGTCTACCACAAAAAAACAATCAAGGTATGACCCCTTACTATAAAAGCCCTCGAGCTTCGATAAGAGTTCCAATGGAAGCCCAACAATCGTCTTCCCCGGCCAGCATCATCAGCAAACTTACTGCAAACTCGATCCTTCGGTTGTACGGCCATCAGGTCGTATGTCTGTAGCGCCACCTCTCGTACGTGTCGATACAGCCAGCGAATCACCCCCACTGACGTGTAGAACAACCAGAGTATCGTCCCTCTGGCATGGCAAGCCGAAATGCTAGGGTGTCCCGTCCCTGATCATTTCCCAAACGGAGCCCCCACACTCCACTGAATCCGGGTGGAAGATCGATCAACAAAACAAGGATACCAACATCCCGAAACAACCAAGCATGCTCAAAAGAATTCCAAACGAATAAAAGAAGCATGTATGGTCTCAAGAACATGATATAACTGTAAAATCCAAGGATTTTATAGAATAATAAAAAAAACCCTAATTAGGGTTAATGGAGAGTATGGGGGACCTTTCGGTAATTT
This sequence comes from Dioscorea zingiberensis, assembly GCA_026586065.1. Taxonomy (NCBI): domain Eukaryota; kingdom Viridiplantae; phylum Streptophyta; class Magnoliopsida; order Dioscoreales; family Dioscoreaceae; genus Dioscorea; species Dioscorea zingiberensis. Next base: position 37,923,891 of record CM048820.1, on the reverse strand, counting down.
TAAAAGTCTTGAGGACTAAAAGTTAATTGTCCTCTCTCTCAAGAAAAGGACTTAAAGGTAACACAAATCAGCTCAGGGACTTCTGGGTAAAAGTCCTGAGAAAACTCTATTATAAATAAATCAACGGCTGAGATTAGATTATCTCAGATTGGTGTTGATCGCGGAGCTTTATTAGCGCATCGGAGGAGCCACGTGGTGCGCCTGGACACAACCATCTACGATCAAAGCTTATCTCGAGACCCTAGTTAAATAAGAGGAACCACGTGGCAGATCAAGAACCGTTCATCTGAGCGATTGCCAGATACGATGTTGATCCAATCGATGATCTCTGGGAGATCTCAACTGTTGATCCGGACGGATGCCAGATCCGAGACGACAGAGGATTTTTTTTGTTTGTGGCCGTTGGATCAAATCAAATGATCTCGACCATCGATCAGAGGAAATGGATCGCGAGGCAAGCCGCCCCCTTGTAACGGTTGCGCACCAACCAGAAACGGCCGCACCGCCGCCGCTCGACTGGCCGCCTCCTTCGGCCGTTATGAGCAATGGACAGATGGCAGTTGAGCTCCCTCGAGCTCTATAAGAGCAGCCCGTGGCTGCGAGCTAAGGGGAGGCAAGCCACAGTGAGTAAAAGGAGTTCGCCGGCGAGGTTGATCGGAGAAGGGGGATATCGCGCCGGAGGGATCACTGTCGCCGTTGACACCACCGGGAGGTCGGGATAGAGGTAAGGAATCATTCCCTGCTTTTAATTCCAAGTTTGATGCATGAACGGGGTGAGGTCTCGAGCTCGGCGAAAAGGAGACTGTAACTGGGAGTGGGGAAACTCCGGGAGGGGATCTGGGAGGTCGTCGATGGGTGCAATGCAAAGCTCCCCGCAGCATTTCCCGGCGCTGAGGACCACGAGTGGCGAGAAGCACTTTTCCGGCGATCATCTCCGACGAAGAGCTGGCTAGAGAGGGAGAGAGAGAGAGAGAGAGAGAGAGAGAGAGAGAGAGAGAGGGAAGTAGGAAATTAAAAAAAAATGGGTTAAAGCCATTTTTGGTCCCTGAAAACGGGACCAATGTTCATTTCCATCCCAAAATTTAAAATTTGTTCAATAAGGTCCCTATGTATTGCATATTTTGACATTTTGGGTCCCTATATATTCCGTATTTTGGCATTTTTGGTCCCTATTGCTGACGTGGCGGTCATGTGGAATACCAATGAAATGCATATAATCTTTTTATTATCATGTTTAGGTCATTATTTTGCTAATGTGGAGTGATAAGTGGCAGTATCTGCTGATGTGGACTGTATTTAACAACTTTTAAATTTTTGGGATGGAAATGAACATTGGCCCTGTTTTCAGGGACCAAAAATGGCTTTAACCCAAAAAAAATACTATAGTAGTGTGACATATTTAATGTCAACTTAGATAATTTATATTATCTGAATTTAATTGATTAGGTTGTGACATATTGATTAAAGGTATTAGCAACATAGGTAGTTATAATTATTTTGGATTTAATTGATAATATTTTGTTTTTCTCTTGGGTGGTAATATTAATAAAAAGGGGTGACAAAAATAAAAACCTAGCTATACCAGTTGGGTGAATTAACCAATTTAATTAAATTGGTATAAGTTTTGAATTAAATTAGTGTGACACGTATTTAGTTGTCAAACTATAATGTGGAAATTTATTTAATTAATTTGTTAATCATAGTTAGTAGTTAATTAAATAATTAACTATCTAATTGTTTGATTAGACAAATAAATAAAAAAAAGGGATTGATTATTATAGTGTGACAATAATAATCTAATAATACCCATGTTGGGGTAGGATTAAATAAGAAGTGTGACAAAATTATTCTTTGTGATATAATTAATTTGATTAATTGACCTAGTTGGGTCCGTTGGCTTTGAGGCCCAATGGGCTGGGCCCAAATAAATCAAATTTTATTATTAAGTTGTTAAGAATGAGAAGTAGGGGTAATGGGAGGGAACTAAACCCTAAATAGGGTAGGACTTTGCACCCTCAAGGGTCATTGTTTTCCCGAGTGACTAAAATGCCTTTCCTTAGTTATAGAAGACTAAGGTAAAGCTAAGACGTTCTATTGGGCTTAGTAAGTGGGCCCAACCTGAATAAAATGACAAAGGTGACTAAGATGGGTCCAGAGACTACTAAAGTACATGGAAACATAGGTTAAGGACCCATAACCCGAGAGGTGGTCTTTAGGACTCGTTAGTGGGCCTAGGCCTAACAATAACGATAAACATGCATGTGCAACTAGAGACATAGGGATTTATTAGAGACTTGACTCTAAAGAAACTCTGTATGCCAGATACTCTCGGGGAGTTGTAAGGCATTCAAGAGGAGGCTAGAAGGGCTTCTAATTCCAACAAGAGGTAAGTACACTTGCCTAGTTCCCACCCGGTTTCGGGTTTTCTTTGAACTTGCTTATGCCTTAAATGCTTATGCTTCAATGATAACATACATGTATCCATGTCTATTTCTAGATTCCCGTTGAGCATGTATGATTTCTTTACGGGATGTTGGTATCCCTATTTGTTGTGGTCTACTACCCGGACTCAGTGGAGCGTGGGGGCTCCGATAGGGAAATGTTCAGGGTCAGGACCCCCTGACATTTCTGTCTGCCTTGCCAGAGAGGCAATTCTCTGGTGGTCTTACCCGTCAGTGGGCATGGTACGCTGACCGTGTTAACACGTATGAGAGGTAGTTCTACCGGATTGCGACCGGAGGGTCGAACAACCAGAAGGTCGTGCTTAAAACAAGTAGCTGGACATACTGGCCGGGGGTTGATCCTTGAGTTATCTTGGAAACTCACCACAGAGCTAGAGGGCTTCTGTCATTAGGGTCGTACCTGTGGATTGTTCTGGTAGACTCCTAGGTTGTATTTTTCTTGGGATTGTGACCTCATTGTTTGACATATTGTTTACTTGTGTCTTTGTAACCCCGCAAGGGTACTTACTGGGCTTTCCATTCGAAAGCTCATGCAGTTGCTTTTTCTCTCTTTTACAGATTCCGAAGTCTAGGGGTGACACTGGAGAGAGAGATTAACTAGGAAAGGTCATTAGGAGATCCGAGGTCTGGGGGTCTCCCTTATCTTTTAATTTGAGAGCTGTTCATTTTATGTAGGACCCGTATAGGGACCAAACTTTGTATAGGGCCTATGAACCCTTATGACTCTTTGTTCCCTTGAACTTGAGTTTATTTATGGAATGTTATCTGTTGTATCACATATAGGCCTTGTATTTGAGTTGAGCTTCTCTCGGCTTGAGTACGGCCGGTCTGTTGGCGTGCCCGAGGTCCCGTAATCCGGGTCGGGGCGTGACAATAACAAAGTCAAAGAAATACTCCAAAGAGTGGGTACGAGGCAAGTGTACTTACCTCAACAATGTCGCCGGGGATTATTCCACAAAATCCCGCCTGTCACAACTCTATCTCAGAACCTGATAATAAATCCTATATTAGTGTCAGTAATATTTAAATTATCCAAGTGAACATGCAAGATGCTCTAAACGGGCCCAAGTCTAACTTATGGGCCTTTCCTTGTATTCCTATGTCATTTTACCTTAGATGACTAAATTTTATTTATTTCCATAAATAGAAAATGGTGGCCTGGTGGTTAAGGCCTATCCCTTTGGAGAGGTCTTGGGGTTCAATTCTCTCCACTTTCCTTATATATTCTCTTTTATTTCCTTTTATAGCCTTAACAAGACAAACCTGGTTGATTTAATCACAAGTGAAAGCATAGCCAAGGTGGTTAGGGCCCAACATGGTATGAGAGAGGTCTAGGTTTCAAACCTCTCATCTCACAACCTTTTTTATTATTTATTTCTTTTGTTAGTTGATTAGTCCAAGACCCACTTCTCCTAACCCAACCAAATCATCCTGACCTGACCCGAGTCTATTCCTAATTGATTGAAAACGATCAGCTAGTTAACAAGTAGACCTAACCTGAAATTTATTTTTAATCAACTAGACCCATGTCACGCCCCGAGCCCAGTTGGGACGCTGACAAACCGGCCGCATACTTGTGGGGATGGGCCCCACTGTGTATGCAAGGGCTCATAACTTGTTTACAATGATTACAATTACCTAAATAATATGAATTTATTGCTAGAACTCAAATGTTCAATCCAACATTCAATATGACCTAACAAATGGGCAAAATCTATAAAAATAAATCAGGACAATTTAATTTATTATAAATACAATGAAAATCCACATAACACTAAGGACTGGACTAGGCTCCGGACAACTCATCTACCCAACGACTAGCTACTCCTCGTGATCTGAAAAAAAAAATCCAGAGATTAATGAGCTTGGGAGCTCAATAAGTACCCACTAAAATAGTGAACCATGCAGTGTTTTAAGATAATAAGTAAAACTGAAACAAAAACAGTAAAAGGAAAAAGAATTCATAAATAATTAAATAATTTGCAAAAATTTTAGTTTCTGAAGTTATCATACAAACATACTATTAGAAGGTTTAGTTCACACTCAAAAGAGTCTCCCAAACTTTTTATGACCACTAATAACCCCGGTGGTAATGAAGTCGAAATGTAACAGTATTATAACCGACAAAGACATGGGGAAACGTAAATGTATATCGTTATTGTGCTCGACAGCACGGGTTGAACTAGTTCACAAACAAAATGTGTCGACACGGTCAATGTTTAACCCCCATTGACGAAGGTCAGAACACAGACAGTTTGGAGACGTACTCGAAAATCAGGATAAATATCGCAGGAAAAATAAGTCATACAATTAGAATCGGAGAGTAGATCGATTATAGTTTCTTTGAAATGTCAGATAAAATCAATATATAATTTAAGTTATAATAACAAAAAATAATTTCTACAAGTTGATAAGAAAAACCTTGCTTAATTTAGGTGAAATACTTACCTCCAAACTCCAAGCTTATTCTAACCGCAACTCAAACCTTCGTGTCAGGATCTAATACAGAAAATATAGTCTCAGTTATTGAGCTTTATAAGAGTTACACAAAATTGTTCCTATTCCCAAGTCTCTCTACATGAACACCCGCATGAGATCCTACATATAAATCATCTTATTTAAACTATTTAATTTCTTGCAACTAACTCTGAGAACAATCAGACAAAATCTTATTAATTATAAAAATATATTTTTTTATAATATTAGTTATAAATAAAAATAACACCCCAAGAGAACAAAACATGTGCAGCAAGGGAACAATTGATTTGGTTGGTAAAAATAAATAAATAAATAAATAAATAATAAAACAAAATAAAAATAGATTTATTAATTAATTAAAATAATATCAAATAGCAGCCCGTTTCCGAAAAGTTCAAGATCAAAGATAAAATAATAATAATAATAAATAAATAAATAAAACAATTTTTCATTTATCAAAGAAGATACAGAGCAACCAAAATCCAATAATAAAATGAAATAACAACCAAAATCTAACAACAATCAAGGATTTGACAGTGACTAAAACCACACAATTGAAGTCCGTTTCACGAAGTTACAACATTTTATAAAAATAAATTATATAAGTTCTAATTCAAAACAAGAAAGCACGAGATTGGTCTCCGAATAAAATAAAATAAATGGACAAGCATTTCTAACAAGGCTCATAAATCCATAGCTTGCACGAAAAACGAAACACATGTAGCGATTAATAGTATAATAAAAATAGTTCATCAATAGGTTAATACTAATACAAGTTATTTTATTCTTACAATGAATTAATGCCAAAGTTGTAAACCCACTTTCATCGTAAATACATTCTATTATCAATTCTAATCTAATCTGACAGATCATAACAACAAGAGATCTAAAAACCATCTTCATAAAATAATCTAACCCTGATTCCAACAAAAGTTTCATCTAAAACAAACTAGGACGAGAATTAGTCGAGGGCTCACCTTGATAGCCTACTACTCAAAATCCGGTCAACTGAGGAGAAGATCTAAGAGAGGGGGAGAGAGTAGAAACTCCTATAGATCATCTTAAACACGTCGCCGCTTGAAGAGAAAGAAATCGAGAACAATTAGGGTTCAAATGAGGGCGGCGGTGTGAGAGGATAAATAATGGGATTTGTAACTGTTTTTAAAAATTTAAGATTATGTTTTTATTTTTATTTTTATTTTCTCAACCGTTTTAAGATAAGGTCTTTGACTAAATCATTAAGGAACATAAATATCAGCCCACTTTGCTCTTTAGTCCCTACTATTTTATATATTTATTAATATCCAATAAGCATATTATTACAACCCATTCTTACTTGAATTGATCTAACCACAATAACTTGGATCTGGACTCAAACCAAAATCAATAAAATTAACTCAACCTACTTCTCTTGTTCGAACCCAACCATGTTGATTGTTCAGACCTAAACCAACTTGATTAATCTAAATCAATTAATAACAACTTAACTGTTATTAGCCAACTAATTAAAATAATTAACTTATAATTATTTACTAATCCTATCATCTCCCTCTCTCTCTCAACTACGCCTCGACGGAGAGAGAAACGGCGCTCCGGTGGCCGCCTGCGAGCTTCCAGACGGCCCACGTCCAGAGAGACCAGCATCAAAGTCCCCTCTGGTCGGAACCGGCCTCTCTCATCCTTCTGTATTCCAAGCCCACGGCTGCAACCTCAAACCTCCTTTCCTCTCGGCCGTCCAGCCTCTCATCAGAGATCAGACGAGGGTCTGTTAATCCCTCCGATGATTACTCTCCTGTCCTATATGCCAGCATGTAATCAAAAGACAGAGGGGGAGAATGGTACTTACAGTGATCTCTAGCGAGGAATTGTTTTTCAGAACCCGCTCATGGGAACTCCTCGCGGCCTCGCTGCGTCCTCTCCCTCCTGATTCGATCGCAGACGCGAGGTGCCTCACTCCCTACTCTTAGACTCTCACCAGATAACCCTCTCGTCGCCGCTCTGTGTAACGCCCCAAATTTTCTAAATGAATAAATCAGAAATTTATTTTGTAAATAATGAGATTACTTAACACAGGAAATAGATTAATTATCTTAAAGCCTAATTAATTAGAAGTCGAGGATATTAAGTTAAATCCAGCCTCGCAACTAATGGGCCGAGGGAAGGCCCCAATGGACTAGGCCACTTACATTAGAATAGTTGGAGGTGGACGGTGAGGATAACCTCGATAAATTAATTGGGAAGATCGTAAGTGTTAATTAATCAAGATTAATTAAGAAGGAGAATCGGACAAAAGGTGCGGGTTCCGATAAAGTAGATCGTGCGAGTCAAAAGCCGGAATTAACGGATCTGGTCTGACGAGAGGCAGAACCGTGAGGGTACAGTACGCCCGTGACGACTGGGATCGTTGACCCGAGATTTTCGTATCTGGGTCGGTGAGTGATTGAGTAGAGAATATTTAAAGAAGAGGATGTGACATAAAGGGGAAATAAATGGTTCGATAAGTGACTAAATAATTCGAACCCACGTGATCATTATTGGGATGATGATTTAATTAATCAAAAGCTTCTTGATGATAAAGAGATAGAATAAAATAATCAATTAAATATCATATGTTTTGGTATAAGGGCAGCCCTAAGTTAGAAGGGAAAAATAAAAAAAAACCAAAGTGAAGGAATTGATCGTGCTCCCTTCTCCTCACTCACGCGACCTTCTGCCCGAGCGTACTTGCGCTTGTCACCGAGTGGAGCAGCTAAGGCTTTGGCCAGTGGTTTGACGCCGCCCCAAGTCCCCTTCGGCCACGAACTCCGCCATCCTCATTTATTCGAGGCCAGCGCCTCGACCCTCGCTAGCCCGCCCTTGGCTGCTTTGGCCAGCGCGACCACCTCTACCGAGCATGCGCCGCCTCGCCATGCTGCAGTCGCTGCGGCCGCTGCCGCCGGCTTCTGCGGCACTGCGACCGACGACGAGCAGCCCTATTTGTTTCCAAGTAAATCCCTAAGTTGTTGAATGGGGAAACCTTACTCTAAATTGCTAGTGATGATTGAATTTAATTAAAACCTAGATTTGGGTGAATGAATGAAATTGGGGACGGGCTGAAGGTTCTTAAGTTCATGTATGTGATAGAGGTTTAATCATATTGATGAGTGTATGATTGTATAATTTCGGGGCATTAGAAACAGAGGAGATGCTGCCCAATTTTTCTTGGAATTTAAACGTGATTAATAACATGCTTAAGAGTAGCAAGTGATTATCTCTTAAGAGCATGCCTTAGTCTCCAATTTTTGCTATTCATAAAGATAGTTAGTCTTCGAGTAGGTGTAAATCCGAATTTTCTCTCCTTGCTTTTAGAAACATGTTATGCAAGCTATGTAAAGGTACACTTAAGTCGATAAATGTCTTCATGGTACACTAATAAGGCTAAGTTAGAAATTAGAAGGAATATGGGTTTCGTGTTCCTAAATATTTGTATTTTCGATCACTAGGGAGGGACAAGGGCAAAGGCACAGCGGGAGCTGTCGAAGAGTCAAGCAAATCTTAGAAACTTGCAAGGATTTCAGGTGAGGGGACTTCACCGTAGATCTAGAGTTATTTTATCTAAATTATCGGGATTTCGGCTTTATAGTTTTCCTGTGAGTTTCATTTCGGTTTGTGGTTGCCGATCGAATTATGGTTATACATGTTTAATGTTTTTCATGCATGCACAATTAATTTAAACTTTTAAAGAGCATGAGTAATGACTAAGGAAACTCTACGGGGTAGATGAAGATTAATTCGTGTATCACAAGCTGTACCTTAGTTAGTTATGTATGGGGGACCCAGCGGGAGGGCTCAGGATAGAGCCCAGATTCTTCCTAGTTGATGAGACCGGGCTACGGAAGGGGATTTGTTTTCAATTGTTTTTCTTAAAACCAAAAATGTTGCGAAAGTCGTTTTTCTTATAAAAACCCTTCCTGTCTCGTGAGAGAGAGCCTGTATCGGATACGAGATGCTAAACAGCGTTCATGTAGATGTATGCCTCTGTTCGTCAGGCGCCGGGTTCATGTAGATGTATGCCTCTGTTCCCGGCATCAGGGTCAGGTAGATGTATACCTCTAATCTTGATGATTGCTGGAGTCTTTACGGAGACATTTTAACTAGGGGTACATGCTTATGTGATATGAGGCCATGGCATGTATACATGTTCACTATGTGCTTACATGATTGGAGATTTCTCGTCGGGTTTTCTATGGATTTTTGATCATACTAGCATTCTTATCAAGATTGAAGATAATAATGCTGACTTTCATGAGTCGTACTCGCATTGATTATGTTACCGCATTTTAGTACAGATTACGGGTATGTGTAATATCTGCTAGGGTAGTCTATACTCACTGAGCTTGCATAGCTCAGTCCCTTTCTATACTGTTTTCTGTTACAGGATCTAGACTCGGATCTGGATAGGATCTCTTGGCTTGAGCAGAGGTCGAGGTCTAGATGGCTCTGGCGTATTTGTTTCTATATTTAATGTTGTTGGGTTGTATTAAACTTTAATTATGTTTTTATTCCGCTGTATTTGGGGCCATAGTTGCCCATGACTCTGTGTGATGTACCCTACTATGACGCTTATTTGAATATGACTCCCGGTGTGTAACCGGTTATGTTAGATCATATGAACGTTGTTTAGAGTATATGATACATGATTTTCAGGTTTAACTGTACAGCTTATGGGCTGGGTGCACTCCCGGCCCAGCTGGTGTGACATCTGTTTCATTAGCGAAATGGGTGTTACATTTGGTGGTATCAGAGCAGTTTGCTCCTTGACCTTAGAGTTCTAGAGGTTGTCAGAGCCTTAGGGTGGGAGTCAGAATTAGTTGACATAAGGAATTAGCTGTATAATTGCTAAGTAGGGTTATGTCTTTAACTAACACTCATTGGATGTTGCAGGATGCCGCCAAAGAAAGTACGTAGGAGACCACCGAGGGTGCCACGTGAGGAAAAGCAGGAGGAGCCACACGTGAATGCCCCTACACCTGAAGAGTATGGTGATGCATCACATGCACATCCCGCCTTGGGATACAACCCCAGTGTACAACAGTTTCCAGGGATGCAACAGTTTTTCGAACAGATGGCTCATTCGTTTGCTGCTTTCCCAAACTTCCAACAATAGCAGCAACTGTACCCCCAACAACAACCTAGGGGTCAGGACTATGTGACTCGGGCCCGACAAATGGGGATTAATCACTTTCTCGGGACACAGGACCCGACCGAAGCGGAGGCGTGGATTCGTCAACTGGAGATGGTGTTCGAGGCCATGAGGATCCCGGAAGAGGAAAAAGTTATAACAGTACAGCTGTTGTTGGCACAAGATGCACTGATGTGGTGGGAGTCGACTTAAGTGTGTCTTCCTAGGTCGGGTGTCTGGACTTGGCTGGAATTCAAGAATGCATTCGAGGAGGAGTACTCACCCCGAGTACACCGGGATGCCAAGAGAACCGAGTTTATTTATTTAACTCAAGGAAATTCAACTGTGGCCGAGTATCAGGCCAAGTTCACTGCACTGAGTCGATATCACCAGAGATGGTGGAGGACCCCCATAACCGTTGTAGAAGATTTGAAGATGGACTGCGGGATGAGATCAAGATCCCGGTCATGGCTCATGGTTTTGAAGATTTTCGGGGAGTAGTTCGGTCTGCACTCCGAGTTGAGCAGGGACTGAACAAGCAAAAACAGAGACTTGATAAGTGGAATAAGAGAAGTAGCCCAAGCTCCCAAGGAGGAGGGGACACCAGGCCCACAAAGAAGAGCAACAGTAGTAGCAGCGGTGGTTCCTCGACAAGTGGAAACAACAAGGGAAAACCGCAGTGTACAGTTTGCGGTAAATATCACTTCGGGACCTGCAGTGCTAATGTATGCTTTTACTGCAAGCAACCAGGACACTTCAAGAGGGAATGCCCGCTACTGACCCAGGAGAGTGGAGCTACCCCACAAGCTATTACGGGGGACCGCACTGCGCACCAAACGCAGGGATTCTCTGTGGTGGGTGGTGCAGGAGGCAGCCGAGGAGGGTCAACTGGTGGGCGGTCTCGTGGTGGAGGCCGTGGGATACCGTCCCAGCTGCAGGCCCAGGCATTTGCAATGACACAGCAGCAAGCTGTGAACACCCCTGATGTGATAGCAGGTACGATGCAAATCTTTACTACCGATGCATGCATATTGATTGACCCTGGTTCTACACATTCGTACATTGCTACATCTTTTTCTGTACCTGAGAATATGTATACAACTAGATTAGCAGAACCAATGAGTGTAGCATCCCCCATAGGTAGTTCTATGATTGTTAAGCTAGTCTATGAGGGATGTGATGTAAAAATAGGTGGTCAGGAGTTGATAGCTAACCTAATCCCGATGAGGATCCTAGACTTTGATGCTATCCTAGGGATGGCTTGGTTAGCTTCCCATCATGCCTATGTTGATTGCTACTGGAAGATGGTGCATTTTCAGCGTCCGGGAGAGGTGGAGATACTCTTCCACGGGAGACGACCCGAAACGGAGGAAGCTTATTTGGCGAATGTGGCGGAAGTGGAAGCTCCGAAGACAAAAGTGCAGGATGTAGCCGGGGCGTGTGAGTAACCTGATGTGTTCCAAGACTTACCCGGGCTGCCACCGCACCGAGGCGTAGAGTTTTCGATCGAGATGTTTCCCGGAACAACCCCGATTTCCAAGGCACCTTACAGAATGGCTCTGATGGAGTTAAAAGAACTGAAGACCCAGATAGATGAGCTACTAGAAAAGGGGTTTATTAGACCTAGTGTCTCTCCTTGGGGTGCGCCAGTGCTGTTCGTAAAGAAGAAGGACGGCTCCATGCGGATGTGTGTTGACTATAGACAACTAAATGATGTGACCATCCGGAACCAATACCCATTACCACGCATTGATGATCTGTTTGACCAATTGAGGGGAGCCTGCGTGTTCTCCAAGATTGATTTGAAGTCAGGTTATCTTCAACTACGAGTGCGGGAAGAAGATGTGCCAAAGACGGCGTTCCGAACTCGATATGGACACTACGAGTTTTTAGTAATGCCATTCGGGTTAATGAATGGACCGACGTCGTTCATGGAAATGATGAACAGGGTATTCGCGCCCTGCTTAGATCGATTTGTGGTGGTGTTCATTGATGACATTCTGGTGTATTCACGGAACGTGGAGGATCACATCAATCATTTGAGGATAGTGCTACAAACTCTACGGGAGCAGCAGTTGTACGCCAAACTCAGCAAATGTGAGTTTTGGTTGGAGCAAGTCAATTTCTTGGGGCATGTTGTCTCAGCAGCACGAATATATGTAGACCCCCAAAAGATTGAAGCTGTGGTGAACTGGTGAGCTCCTACCAATGCTAAGGAGATTAGGAGTTTTCTGGGGCTAGCCGGGTACTACAGGAGATTTGTGAAAGGCTTTTCAGCGATTGCTCTACCGATGACGAAGCTGCTGAGGAAGAATGCAAGGTTCGAATGGACCAACGATTGTGAACAAAGCTTCCAGGAGCTGAAGAATCAATTAGTGTCTGCTCCTATTTTGACCTTACCTGCACCCGGAGTAGGTTTTGATATCTATAGTGATGCTTCATACCAAGGTTTGGGGGTGTGTCTTGATGTAGCAAGGCAGAGTTATTGCCTATGCTTCTAGACAACTCAAAACCCATGAAGTAAACTATCCAGTGCATGATTTAGAGTTAGCTGCAGTGGTCTTCGCATTAAAGATATGGCGAAACTATCTTTATTGTTAAGTCTGTAAAATCTTCACCGACCACAAAAGCTTGAAGTACTTGATGACTCAGATGGAGCTCAACATGCGTCAGCGAAGGTGGATGGAGTTATTGAAGGATTATGATTGCTCATTTGAATACCACCCTGGAAAGGCAAACGTAGTGGCCGATGCCTTGAGTCAGAAGACGATGGCACGATTGGGGACCACCAGCCTTGTTCAACTCCACGATCTGAGATCCACAGGAGCGCAGCTTTCTTTGGATGAGTTGGGGGTATTGTTGGCGAGTTTCCACATTCGACCGTTGCTGATTTCGCAAATCAAAGAAGCTCAACTACGGGACCCAAAGTTGATGAAGTTAGCTAGTGAATTACAAAATGGAAGACTTTGGGGGCAAAGGAATGGCCAGTGTAACTACTCTCTATCTATAGACTGAACAATAATGGTAGGTGCTCGAATCTATGTGCCACGCAACGAGACGGCTCTCAAACTGAAGATTATGGAAGAGGCGCATAGCTCCGCTTATACTATGCATCCGGGGAGTACCAAGATGTACCGGAATATCAAAGAAAATTACGTCTGGAGGAGAATGAAGAAAGATATTGCGGAGTACGTGGCTAGGTGTATGATTTGTCAACAAATCAAGGCGGAACACAAGAAGCCACCAGGGTTGTTGGTACCCTTGGAAATTCCGGAATGGAAGTGGGAAAAGATAGTGATGGACTTTGTGAGCGGTTTACCACAGACCAGTCAGGGTAAAGATGCGATATGGGTGATCATCGACAGGTTGACCAAGTCAGCCCACTTCATCCCAATCAAGATGACTTATTCTCTGGGCAAACTGGCATGACTGTACGTGGACCAAATAGTGCGGCTACATGGAGTACCTATGTCAATTGTATCTGACAGAGATCCAAGATTTACTTCTCATTTTTGGAAGAGCTTGCATAAGGCTCTAAGGACAGGATTGGACCTTAGCTCGGCATTCCATCCAGAGTCCGATGGACAGTCCGAAAGAGCAATCCAAATACTCAAAAATTTGGGACTCTTGGAGTTCGCCTACAACAATAGCTACCAGAGCAGTATTGGTATGCCACCGTATGAAGCATTATATGGTCGAAGGTGTAGAACGCCTCTGTGTTGGGATGAATAGGGCGAACGGAAGATACTCGGTCCGGAGCTGGTACAACAAACCAGAGAGAAGATAAAGCTCATTAGGGAACGGTTGAAGAAGGCCCAAGACAGACAACGGGGTTATGCTAACAACCGCTGTCGGTTTCTCGAATTTGAAGTGGGAGATAGAGTATTTTTGAAGGTATCCCCATGGAAGGGAGTATTTAGATTCCGCAAGCGTGGGAAGTTGAACCCACGATATATTGGACCTTATGAAATAGTGGACAGAGTAGGCCCGGTGGCCTACCGACTCGACCTGCCAGAGGAACTGTCAAGGATACACGTGTTCCACATATCAGTTCTACGGAAATGCCTCGGAGATCAACATCGGATTTTATCAGGACCAACCGTGGAGCTGGCTTCAGATTTAACGTACGTAGAAGAGCCGGTGCGTATTCTTGACAGAAGAGAACAAGCTCTACGGAACAAGACAATACCGTTGGTAAAGGTATTGTGGAGTCACCATCAAGTAGAGGACGCCACTTGGGAAAGAGAAGACCAGATGAGGGAACAGTACCCTCATCTATTTTAGACGTACATGTACGAAATTTCGGGGACGAAATTTCTTAAGGGTGGGAGATCTGTAACGCTCCAAATTTTCTAAGTGAATAAATCAGAAATTTATTCTTTAAATAATGAGATTACTTAACACAGGAAATAGATTAATTATCTTAAAGCCTAATTAATTAGAAGTCGAGGATATTAAGTTAAATCTAGCCTCGCAACTAATGGGCCGAGGGAAGGCCCCAATGGACCAGGCCACTTACATTAGAATAGTTGGAGGTGGACGGTGAGGATAACCTCGATAAATTAATTGGGAAGATCGTAAGTGTTAATTAATCAAGATTAATTAAGAAGGAGAATCGGACAAAAGGTGCGGGTTCCGATAAAGTAGATCGGGCGAGTCAAAAGCCGGAATTCACGGATCTGGTCTGACGAGAGGCAGAACCGTGAGGGTACAGTACGCCCGTGACTACTGGGATCGTTGACCCGAGATTTTCGGATCTGGGTCGGTGAGCGATTGAGTAGAGAATATTTAAAGAAGAGGATGTGACATAAAGGGGAAATAAATGGTTCGATAAGTGACTAAATAATTCGAACCCACGTGATCATTATTGGGATGATGATTTAATTAATCAAAAGCTTCTTGATGATAAAGAGATAGAATAAAATAATCAAGTAAATATCATATGTTTTGGTATAAGGGCAGCCCTAAGTTAGAAGGGGGAAAAAAAACCAAAGTGAAGGAATTGATCGTGCTCCCTTCTCCTCCCTCACGTAACCTTCTGCCCGAGCGTACTTGCGTTTGTCACCGACCGGAGCAGCTAAGGCTTTGGCCAGTGGTTCTACGCCGCCCCAAGTCCCCTTCGCCGCGCCGGAACCCCGCCATCCTCGCGCTGTTCAGGCCGCGCCTCAGCCCTCGCACTGCGCCGCCGCAGCGACACTGTCCGAGCGCGCGACCACCTCTGCCAGAACGCCCAACGCCGCCTCGCCGTGCTCTGGTCGCCTGCGACTGCCACGCCGGCCAGCTTCTCCGGCCTGCGACCTGCACCGACGAGCAGCCCTATTTGTTCCCAAGTAAATCCCTAAGTTGTTGAATGGGGAAACCTTACTCTAAATTGCTAGTGATGATTGAATTTAATTAAAACCTAGATTTGGGTGAATGAATGAAATTGGGGACGGGCTGAAGGTTCTTAAGTTCATGTATGTGATAGAGGTTTAAATCATATTGATGAGTGTATGATTGTATAATTTCGGGGCATTAGAAACAGAGGAGATGCTGCCCGATTTTTCTTGGAATTTAAACGTGATTAATAACATGCTTAAGAGTAGCAAGTGATTATCTCTTAAGAGCATGCCTTAGTCTCCAATTTTTGCTATTCATAAAGATAGTTAGTCTTCGAGTAGGTGTAAATCCGCATTTTCTCTCCTTGCTTTTAGAAACATGTTATGCAAGCTATGTAAAGGTATACTTAAGTCGATAAATGTCTTCATGGTAGACTAATGCGGCTAAGTTAGAAATTAGAAAGAATATGGGTTTCGTAATCCTAAATATTTGTATTTTCGATCACTAGGGAGGGACAAAGGCAAAGGCACAGCGGGAGCTGTCGAAGAGTCAAGCCAATCTTAGAAACTTGCAAGGATTTCAGGTGAGGGGACTTCACCGTAGATCTAGAGTTATTTTGTGTGAATTATCGGGATTTCGGCTTTATCGTTTTCCTGTGAGTTTCATTTCGGTTTGTGGTTGCCGATCGAATCATGGTTATACATGTTTAATATTTTTCATGCGTGCACAATTAATTTAAACTTTTAAAGAGCATGAGTAATGACTAAGGAAACCCTAAGGGGTAGATGAAGATTAATTCGTGTATCACAAGCTATACCTTAGTTAGTTATGTATGGGGGACCCAGCGGGAGGGCTCAGGATAGAGCCCAGATTCTTCCTAGTTGATGAGACCGGGCTACGGAAGGGGATTTGTTTTCAATTGTTTTTCTTAAAACCAAAAATGTTTGCGAAAGTCGTTTTTCTTATAAAAACCCTTCCTGTCTCGTGAGAGAGAGCCTGTATCGGATACGAGATGCTCGCTTGACGTTCATGTAGATGTATGCCTCTGTTCGTCAGGCGCCGGGTTCATGTAGATGTATGCCTCTGTTCCCGGCATCAGGGTCAGGTAGATGTATACCTCTAATCTTGATGATTGCTGGAGTCTTTACGGAGACATTTTAACTAGGGGTACATGCTTATGTGATATGAGGCCATGGCATGTATACATGTTCACTATGTGCTTACATGATTGGAGATTTCTCGTCGGGTTTTCTATGGATTTTTGATCATACTAGTATTCTTATCAAGATTGAAGATAATAATGCTGACTTTCATGAGTCGTACTCGCATTGATTATGTTACCGCATTTTAGTACAGATTACGGGTATGTGTAATATCTGCTGGGGTAGTCTATACTCACTGAGCTTGCATAGCTCAGTCCCTTTCTATACTGTTTTCTGTTACAGGATCTAGACTCGGATTTGGATAGGATCTCTTGGCTTGAGCAGAGGTCGAGGTCTAGATGGCTCTTGCGTATTTATTTCTATATTTAATGTTGTTGGGTTGGATTAAACTTTAATTATGTTTTTATTCCGCTGTATTTGGGGCCATAGTTGCCCATGACTCTATGTGATGTACCCTACTATGACGCTTATTTGAATATGACTCCCGGTGTGTAACCGGTTATGTTAGATCATATGAACCTTGTTTAGAGTATATGATCCATGATTTTCAGGTTTAACTGTACAGCTTATGGGCTGGGTGCACTCCCGGCCCAGCTGGTGTGACATTTGTTTCATTAGTGAAATGGGTGTTACACTCAGTGTGCCTCCAGGGCTTCTCCTCGCTGGTTTATATAGGGGTCCCAAAGATTCAAACATGGGGATCGCGATCCTTGATTGAATATCAGCACGCGATGAGAAATCAACTTGTTTCCATATGCGGATGTTTCCATACTTGGCGGAAGAGAAGACCGCTCTCGCGGTGGCGCGTTCCTAGAGAAGACGACGTCGCTTGCCTCGAGATTTCTCGCCCTCTCGCAGATGAGCGGCCCTAATTGAATAGGAGTGAGTGGCCCGATCGAGTTGCTTCGCCTCGTTGCCAAACCATCAAGAGATAAGCAGCTGAGATCCTCCCGATCCGATGAGATTACATCAACGGTCAAGATCGGTTTTAGTGTCTCGAACTTAAAACAACAGATGAGATAGACGGGCGAGATATGCCCGCACGGTGAGGGTGCCCGTATCCTCCTCCCTTATATCGTGTGGATCGTTGGATTGCTTCCTCACGATCAGATCACCCTCGGATCCTCAAATCTCAACTGTCCATTATCACCATCCCCCTTTGTGCACGACTTTGTCGCACATTTTTGCAATTAGCCCCTTGCCCTTTTCATCTTTATATGCAAGTCCCTTTCTCAAAGAGAGACACAAAATTTCCTTTAAGTCCTCATTCTTTCTATTTTTACACATTGGTCCTTCGTCCAAAGAGAGTTACTTTACTTTCCAGTCCTTATCTTTTATAAAATTACACCGAGAACCCTGGCAACCCCATTTATTTAAATTTAAAATTTAAATAAATTTCTCCTGCATTAATTAAACCAAAATAGTTTCCAACTTGGAAAATTCCCAAATTGATTAAATCAATCATCATCCAATTTCCATGAATTGTTCTAATTTAAGAATTTACTAATTCTTCTCTTTTCTCATCCTTTTTCAAATAAATTCTAAACTTAGAATTGTCCATCTATTTTGTCACGCCCCGACCAGGATCCCGGGACCTCGAGCGCGTCAACCAATGAGGTCACAACATCGATAAACACAGTCCTAGGAGTCTACCAGAAACAATCTAAAGGTATGACCCCTGCTACAGAAGCCCTCGGGCTCTGTGAAGAGTTTCAAAGAGAACTCAAGGATCACTCCCGGCCAGTATGTCCAGCTACTTGCTGTAAGCACGACCTTCTGGTCGTTCGACCCTCCGGTCGTAAATTGGTAGAACTACCTCTTATACGTGTTAACACGGTCAGTATACCATGCCCACTGACAGGTAAGACCACCAGAGAATTGCCTCTCTGGCAAGGCATGTAGAAATGCCAGGGGGTCCTGTCCCTGACCATTTCCTTAACGGAGCCCCCACGCTCCACTGAGTCCGGGCAGTAGACCACAGCAAACAGGGATACCAACATCCCGTAAACAACCATACATGCTCAACAGGATTCCGAAATAAATAACGACGCATGTATGTTATCAAAGAAGCATAAGTAATCAAGGCATAAGCAAGTCCAAGAAAGAAAACCCGAAACCGGGTAGGAACTAGGCAAGTGTACTTACAAAGACAAGCATGACAATTACAAAAGTCAAGAACACTCTGTAGAGTGGGATAGTAGGCAAAAGTACTTACCTCCTGGTGAGATTAAAAGTCTTCCTAGAATCCCTTGGAATGCCTTACGTCCCCCCGAGAATAACTGGCATACATAGGCTCTATTAGAGTCAAGATTTCATCGAGTCTCTAGTTACATATGCATGTCTATCGTCTCTGTTGGGCCTAGGCCCACTAACGGGTCCTAAGGACCATCTCTCGGACTACTGGCCCTTATCCCCTGTTTCCATGTCCTTTAGTTGACCTTAGACCCAACTTGGTCAAACTCAGTCAACCCTAGTTTACTTGTCGAGTCTAAGCCTTATTTAGTCATCTCTAACTACGTTAGGTGAATTGTGCCCATTTCCAGCCGATTTCACAGTTTAGCTTGAGCTCGGCCCTTTTTACGAAAGAAGGACATTTTAGTCATTTGGGTAATTTATGACCCTTAATGTAACGCCCCGAAAATTTCAAGTTACCTTTTGGTTAGTTTTTGCCAATGAAGAATGAGATGGATTTGAAAATAATAATGAGTTGTTTATTTTAAACTCCAATTAAGAAGAATTCCAGAAATTGATGGGCTGGGGATTCAACTTCGTAACCATTGGGCCAAGAGGAGGCCCTATTAAGCAGGCCAGATGGTCGCGATACCGTTAGTAGTGGATGATTGGGGAGAGCCAAGTAATTAGAAGATGAACTATTTAGTGGTTAAGTAAACTCGATTAATTAACTGGAACAATCTGGTCAGAGGTGAGAGTTCCAATAAAGGAGATCGGGCGAGTCAAAAGTCGGGCCATGATCCGCGTGTGGACGAGAGACAGGCCCCGTGATGCTACAGTGCACCCGTGATGACGAGAATCATTGACCCGGTATTTTCGGATCTGGGTCGGGACTTTATTAGAAAGATGACATTAATTAATGGGTGGCATGACATAAAGTTGGAAGATAGAATAAATTGATCAATTATTAAAGGATAAGTTAAAATAATTGAGTTAGTTTATATTAAATATATCAATTAATTAAGAAAAATAGTATTAAAATAAAGGAGAGAGAGAATGAATCTGAGAATTCATCCATCTCTCTCTCTCGATTTCTTAAGACGGACGCCCCCCCTCCCCCTTGCAGTCGCCCACCCTCGCCCCTCCCAGCCTCGCTGACCAGCCGGACTGTCAGTCGCCCTTGCGCCGACTGCTAGCTACGCCGCCTGCTCCGACTCCACTGGCCACCCCTTGCCACCCCAAGGCCTATCCACTGTCAGCGCCGCCCTTGGCTACCTGAAGGCCACCGCCAAATCTTCTGTCCTCTTCGACGAGTAATTTCCCCTAACTAGCGAACCATTGCTAGTCTTGGAGAATCACAGTGAGATTTCTTGACTCTAATATAGAGTTATAAGAGATTCGGGGGAGTGTACATGTGCATGAACTAGGGATTTCAGGACTGTCAAATTGGTGAGCTTAGATGCCATGTATAGTTTTAATTAAAATTATAACTTAGTTTAATTATGCGAATATGGTGAATGTTTGTATGAGTTTCGGAGCCCTAGAAATAGGGGAAACTCCGCCGAAATTTCTTTTGAAGTCGGTACCGGGTTGTCCCTTTCAGGGATGGGTTTAGCCCATGATATCTTCCCCGATCGGGGAGTATTAGTATTCATTAGAAAGGTCGTCGAGAGACCTTCGTAATGATAGCTTGATCGACACGATCCGGCCTTCGGATCGAAAGTTATGAGCGATCCAAGCTAGCTGTGCTAAACCGACGATTTCGAGTTATGATTTAGAGTAAAGATTCTTGATTCTAGAATATAGAACCGATTATGTATTTCAGATTCTTATTTAGTTACTATCATTGATTTTAGGAAGAGGTAACAGCCCCGCGGATACTAAAGCAGGACCGAATCGGACTTAGGAGTCCCCGAAGGACTTCAGGTGAGGAAACTTCTCCGTATATTGGTTTTTAGATCTTGTATTTATCGTGTTTCGTATTCTCCTATTTGCGTGGGTTTTATATCGGTTTGTGGATGCCGAAGATTTTACCGCTATGCATGCATAATAGTTTTTATGCTTGTGGAATATTATGAAATGGTAATGGTAGAATTAGATATAAAGTGAAACCTGTAATGGTGGAAAAATGTATGCATGATCGTACGTGGGACTAACCCCTATATAGATATAGATGTTGGACCAGCGGGGTTCCGTGATGGAGCCAGAGTCGTGCGTTGATGATTCCGGGTGAGGGAGGGGATTTGTTTTGATCCGTATGTTTCAAAAAAAATAAAATAAAATGTTTTGCGAAATAATTTTTCATCAAACCCCCCTCCCCGACTCGTGAGAGTGCCCCGGTCGGATACGAGCAAGACTATCGCTGGCTCTTCTGATCTGTTGAATTAGGGTCGGGGACGTCGATGACACGGCATAGGTCCCCTCTTCGCACAGGATGCCGGCACAGGATGCATTTGAGGTGGATGCATCTCCTTTACACAGGATGTGATTGAGATAGGTACATCTCCTGTACACATGGATGTACTTGAAGATGGGGTGTTTGTTAGAACTGATATTGATGTATGAACTGCATATGGCTTTTTTTTTTGTGAGTTTTCCGATTGTATTGGCATTAATATCTTGATTGAAGATGATCATGATGATTCCATGTTTTGTATTAGTTTTCAATTTGTACGAATATTTAGTACCTGGTTTGTGAGGGACAGGTATGTATAATACCTGGCGGAGTTGTCAGCACTCACTGAGCTTGTGTAGCTCAGCCCCTCGGTTTATGTTGTTATTTCAGGGTATAGACAGGGACTTGAAGTGCAGCTCATAGCGCGAGCAGAGATTGTAGACTAGGGGCTCTGACGTACCTGACCATCACATTTAAATTTATTGCCTTGTACAGATCAAGTTGGTCCATTTGTATTTTTCTGTAACTCTGATGGGATGTGACCACTGGTGTGTAACCGAGTTTGTTCATGTCATATTGTATTTATTTTGTATATTCATTATTTTGTTAGGTTGTAAAGTACACAGCTTATGGGTCGGGGCACTCCCGGCCCAGCTGGTGTGACACCCGGTCCTTAGTAAAAAGGGGGTGTTACACTTAAGTTTAAGGTCCTATCCTGTTTAGGGCTTAATTAGTTCCTTTGAATTATTTAACAACCTTACTAAATAATTTCTGTAATTATTCCAATCTTATCACAACCAAATGATCAAGTTCAAATAATATAAACAATTAACTGTAGTTAAACTCTTTAACTAAACAAGTTAATTTAATCAATTTCGTCACACTAGTAAAGTTGCCACATAATCTTTTTAATTAACTTAAGTACTTTATTATGTCACTTTACTATAGGTCCCATATAGTCTTTGTATCGATATCAATTTAATTAATTGATAGTAACATTACTTTAGTTAGAGACAATAATCATTTTAATTGTCATACTAACATAGTTTCCCAATTATTTAATAAATTGTCACACTCCTATAGTCTTATATAGTTGTTTCAACTATATAAAACAATTAAATCAATTATTTGTCACACAAAATAATATAATGAACCATTCTATTAATGTGTCATACCTCTAAAGTTCCAAAAAAAATTATTTCAGCTAATTATTTACTTCCGAATTTAAGAGAAATAATATCATTATTATTATTATTTTTTTATATCCCTTCTTCTTTGTTTCCCTCTTCTCTCTCACTCGCGCCGTCGAGCTCTAGCTTCCTCCATCTTCTCCGGTGACCTCTTCACGTTGACAAGGTGCATGCAACACTAATCTACTGACTACGAAAGAAAGATGAACTCACCGCGAAGTGCTGGAGGAGGGACTGTCGGAACTGTCCTCCCTAGCAGGCCCTCCGGATCCTGGCGAGCCCTTCACTGTCCTCCTACGAGCTCAGCCATCACTCCTGCGTGCTGCACCACCGGTTCTATCGTCGTTGCGACCTCCTTCTTTTCCCGGAGCCTCTCTGGTCGATCCCGTGCTCGACAAAGAGTTTGCTGCCACGTCGGACCTCCTCTTCTTCTCCGATTGAGCACTCACCGGAGTTTAGGGACCTCACTGGTTTGTGTGTCGAGACAGGGAGGTGAGACCCTCCATTTATAGTCCTCCCCACGTCCAGACGAACGGGCAGACATTCAAGAACGTATCACCGGCCAACTGCCGGTTTCCATGCCCGTAACGGCCGGAAGAGGGTAAGGCTCGTGCGAGCGTTTCCGGCGGAGGGGCTGGCGCCGCCTTGAGATCAGCATCCGTCGATGGAGGGCTGTGATCATTTGATCACATCAACGGCTAGGATTTAAGTTTGCATTCTCGTATCAAGAATCATCTGAGATCGACCGTTGAGATTGCCTGGAAATCGACGGCCAGATTTCATACCTTTGACTCGAGATATAGGTGATCACGAGATGAACGGCTCACGGTCACCCGCACCGTGAGGTCATCTCCTTATTATCTTCCTCTCTTGCCTCGCATCTGATCCACGATCAAATGGATTCAATCTCAGCTCGCCATGTGGCTCCCTGCGGGCCTTTATAATGCTTCGAGATCAAAACACGGTCTGAGATAATCTAATCTCAGCCGTTCATCCTCTACTAATAGAGTTTTTCTCACGTAAAATTTGTGAGAGGTCCCCGGATGTTTTTAGGTTACCACTAAGTCCATCCATGTGAGAGGGGAGAATTATCTTTTAGTCCTCCAGACTTTTTGAATTACAAATCAGTCCCTCTGTCTCCCATAAACCCTGATTGGGGTTTTAAACCTCCTTAACTTAATTTCCCCTTATTAAATCCTCTGTTTAATATTTCGGGGAAATTATTTAATTAACGAATAATTTCGAAGAGAATTTCGACCCATTTATTTCTTAAAATGTCGTGGATTTTACATATTTAATCAATCAATTACTAAATAATTAATAATTTAATTATTTATTCCCTTTTTAATTAACTCCAAGAATTTTCCCAAACTTAGGCATTTTAATTAAATCAATCATTTAATTATCCAAAGTAATATTTATTTACTTATCCTTTTCATGTCCTCCAAACATGCCGAATGACAAAAATGCCCTTGGGTTTAATAATTAAACCCAACTAGTGTTTTAACTATAAAACCTTCATTTTCCAAATAATTTACATTTTTGGAAAAATTAATTCATTATGAAAATATTAAAACCCATTTATTCTAAAACAAATCTCGGGTTTCATAGCATATGATCAGCATTACTTCGGGTTTTCTGATATATACATAGACTATTTTTTTAGCTACTAAACTTGAGATACTTTTCAGTACACAATTGAATTACCGGCACTAGTGAACGAGAGTGAGTATTCTATAGATGCCTCTAATATGTCAACCAATTGTGGATAGAGTTGGTAATATGTATGTGTTGTATCTGTGACTGTACTTGTCCGATAATTTATGTTTAGTGTTTTATGACACTTTCCCCAAACCTGCTAGATTATGTATTTTGTTTAATCATGCTTGTTTATTATGTGTGATAAATGGAGCATGTTTATTACATATGAGTCTTTATCAGGTTATTAAGTTAAACAACCGCAGGGCTAGGTGCAATCTTGGCCTGGCTCGTGCCACATTTGCCTTGGTTGGGAGTCACGTGTGACAAACATCCTACCTCTCAACTATTTTTTTGATTTCCAATCCGTGTCCCCATACCTTTTTCACTCATTGATTGCTTAGGTTGAGCATACACACTCTCGAACCGTCAGCACGCCGACGTAGTGCCCTACCATTAAGTATTAACAGTACATTCTTTGTCATGGGTCAAGGTGAGGCCTCCAAACCACGAGTCCATTTTAGAGCACATGCTACTTCCTATGATCGTTTGGAAAGGTCATGAATTTCCAAAACCTAGTACATAATCTCAATCAATAATTATCTATTCAGAAATGCAATAATGGTTTAATAGAGGTATGATTATACTCCTCATCTAATAGATAAGCAAGGTGGGTAGATTCCCTAATTGGTTTAATGGACAATTGTTTACATTGCTAATCTTGTACATAAATAGAGTTGATATAAGCCCTAATTGGTTGGCATTTATAATGTAGGCCTATACCTAGATAAGACATGCTTCGGTGGTCTTGTTTAGTGTCAAGTTATTTGACACCTCTCGTTTGATCAATAGTCGTTATAGATTTAACTTGAGCAACAAAATTGAACTCTCTTGCCAAGTTATTTGAAAAAGCAACCTAATGTTTGCTCCTCTGTGTAGCTGTAGCATTCCACCTTAGCATATACTCTATCTTTTATTACCTCCCATTTCATCTTCTGTCTTTATCCCCTTCTAACTAATTGATGCAGGAGGATCCGAGCCAAATGATGTGATTAAGTTATTTTGGCCCGTTTTCGATGCCAAATTCCAATGTTTTCCCTTTAAAACTTTATTTTTATATATTTTTTTTACCACTTTTGGTAATAATTAGTTTGTCAAATTATGATAGGATTTGAATCCGATTTTATCTAGGATTTCGGATAACTATTTAGTTTGTTTTAAATTTTAAGTTTGGATAAGTTTAGATTTTGAATAAGCATTTACTAGTTTTGGCTATTTAACCCGACTTGTGGGTTAGTTTTCGAAAAACCTTGATTTTATGAAATTGTTTTGAATTTGAGAGGCGTTTCACTCTTGTATGGATATCTTCTCTCATTCTTCCTTGTGATCTTTAGGTTACGGCTAGCCCGCAGGATAATTGCTATCCTGCTTGGCGTCAGATGGTATCAGAGCTCAACATACTCCTAGGATGAGATTGGATCGGCATCAATGGCTGGTGGAGGTCGAGGTCGTGGTCATCGTAGGTGGGTTCCGAACGAGGAGGTCCAGGACCGTGATCGTGACATCATGGATGTGATGATTGAGGATCTACAGAGACAAGTCACAGAGTTATCCCGACATCTAACGGCGCGCGATATCAATCGCGGTAGTCATGGACAGGTTCTGAAGAAGCAAGTCCAATGCCATTATCGCAACAATCAGGAGGTGATGATTGAGGATTTACAAAGGCAAGTCACAGGGTTATCTCGGCGTCTTGCGGTGCATGATTTCAATTGTGGTCATCGTAGGCAGGTTTCGAATGAGGAAGTCCAACACCATGCTTGTTTCATGGATTCTGAAGATGCTGTGAACTCGAAGGCGAGTTCTTTCCAACCTAGGGTGAGTGATGCAAGAGGATCCGTGCTAGATGATGTGATTCAGTAATTTTGGCCCACTTTCGATGCCAAATTCCAATGTTTTCCCTTCAAACTTTATTTTTAGATATTTTTTACCACTTTTGGTAATAATTAGTTTGTCAAATCATGATAGTATTTGAATCCGATTTTATCTAGGATTTTGGATAACTATTTAGTTTGTTTTAAATTTTATGTTTGGATAAGTTTAGATTTTGGATAAGTATCTGTTAGTTTTGGCTATTTAACCCGACTTGTGGGTTAGTTTTCGAAAAGCCTTGATTTTATGAAATTTTTTTGAATTTGAGAGACTCTTCTCTCTTGTGTGGATGTCTTCTCTTGTTCTTCTTTGTGATCTTTGGGTTATAGCTAGCCCGCGGGATTATCGCTATCCTGCCCGGCATCACTAATGCAATTTGGAATAACTGCTTCTTAGTTGGATTATAATTTTCACAACTATAGTCTACATGAGAGAGAGAGAGAGAGAGAAAGAGAGAGAGAGAGAGAGAGATAATTGTTTGTCTAAGATTTTCCTACAAAATTTGAGTTATTCTTTTTTTATTATATACTACTACTACTAATATAGGAATCCACTTAACTATTGGAAATCATACATTTGGCAGAATCAATTAAGCTAGTTGTATAGTGAGATACCCACCACAAGTATAGTCCTCATAAAAACAAGTCGAATACCTATCTCAACAACTACTCCAAGGTTGGTGTATATATTAAAAGACACTGGGTAGGTTGGCGAACTAAAATAAATAAAAAACTACTGTAATCAAACAACATGTGAACAACGTGAAGATAATGCGACCACTTAATCACCCTTTGGTGATCCACAATGAGTGTTCTATACTATCACGAAGGATTTGCACCTAAAGTAGTTTCGAAGTGTGCTCCTTCCACCTCTTCCTTGATGACATCATCTCCATATAATTCAACACCACTTATGTTGTTGAAAGATATATCTCACTATATATATTTTATTTGCCCTTTTGAAGTGTTGGAGCAAGTTGGTAAAGTGGCTTATATACTTGCTATTATGCCTAGTTTATCTTGTATCCACAATGTTTTATTTGACTCGATGATAAGGAAGTATATACTAAATCCAATCCATGTTATTCAATTAGCACCCTTGGAGTTTAGGAGGATATTTTTTTATGATGAGCGACCTTTGATGCATCATTTCATATCTTAAGGTTCAATGGTGTAACCACACTAAACATGAATCTATATGGGAAATTGAGTATGAAATAAGGGAGAAACATTCTCAACTATTTGATAACTTAGGTATTAGTTTAGAAGACTAAATTCTTTTAAGGGGGAAAAGATGCAATAACCACTTTGAGAAAACTTATCAAATACCTACGTGCAGGTTAACTTCTACATTAAGGATTAGGGACTTTAATATAGCATACACTCAGTATTAGGACTAAAACATAAATTTTTAAAATAAAAGAAGGAAACAATAACATCAAACAACGTGGAGGTTGATTGAAAATTAAGCATGAATTACAATAAGTACTCTTTATCCTTTTTTCTCTCTTTTATCTTCTCTCAAGTCCTTAATCCTGTTAATCTTTTTCTTATTCACGGTCTTCAATCTTTGTTGGTTCTTGGCCTTGCATCCCCATATTCCACATAACATAAATCATCTTTGTTCCTTACGTTGAGATAATAAGCTTCAAGTCTTCTTTTTCTCTTTAGGAGCTTGTAACAATGAGAGCCCAATTGAGATAATAGTCCTTTGAATATGCTATAGTTAAGAGATTTGAAAGTATTAAGTATAAGCTTCTTTAAAATGAGTATCAAGGGCTAACTATTTTTTTCATTAAAATGATAGAGTCCTTTTTTGTCAGCGTCGCATCATAGTGTTTCACAAGCCTTCAATCATCTTTGTTTCTTTTATTGAGGTAATAAGCTTCTTGTCTTTATTCTTTTTTGGATATTGTTACAAAGAGGGCCCAACCGAGAGAATGGTCCCTTTGAACATGCTATAGTTAAGAGATTTGGAAGTTTTAAGTAAAAAAAATGTGGTAACTCCTACTTGAAATGGGTTAATATTAGTAGGAACTAACTGTTATTACCTTTAAACCTGCGGGCTCTATTTTTTTGTTTGTTGATAATGTAGGAAGGTTTAATAGTGGGTATGGGATCAAAAAATACCCACCTGGCATCGTGTTTGTGAAGAGACACCAAGCAATACATCGAATCACAGGTAATTGTTTGATTTTATTTATTTTATTTTGTGGGTTCTTCCATTCCTAATAGAGGCAAGCCTCTATTATTAATTATGCCGAAGGTGGTTTCGGGAACCTTCGATTAGGCTAAAGTACAAGTAGAGGCAATGAAAAAAAATGATTCATATATTTATAAATCATAACATTTATTATATATATATATATATATATATATAGATATATATATATATATATATATATATATGTATATTATTTATTTATATATATTTGACACGTTACCACTTGGGATTTGAGTTTTATTGGCTGCCTCAAGATGCATGCTCCGTCGCAGCCTTGAAATTTACACCACTTTAGGATTTGTATTTTACCGATTATCTAGATAAATTCTTCATCACCGCCTAGAGAGTTGTGTCATTTTTATCAACTGCCTTGAGATTCATATTCTATCACCACCTTAAACTACTTCAGGATTTATATTCTATCGACAGTCCCAAATGAATCCTCCATCATCACCTTGAGATTGTGCCACTTTAGGATTTGGATTTTATCAACCGCCTCGAGATATGTCTGTACTGATTTGAGATTTTGATTCCTCAAGATATATGCCTGTTATCGCCTCGAGATTTGCATCATTTTTAGGATTTGAGTTTTATCGGCCACCTCAAGATGTGTATTCTATCACTGCCTGGAGATACATGTCACTTTGAAATTTGTATTTCATTAGTTGCCTCGAGATGTATATTCTATCATCCCCTTAAGATGTGTATTTCGTCGTCGCTTCGAGATGAGTGCCATGTTTTATTATGTCTTGACATGTGTGCTCAAGAGATTTGTGGTTTTTTTGAAATGTGTGCTTCACTGCCTCGGGATGCACACTTCACACGTTAGGATTTGTATTTTTTTTTATGCTTTGGAATATATATATATATATATATATATATATATATATAGTTTTGGAATTTTCCGCGACAACCACATGAAACACTGCAGCATCTTAAGTCAATGAAGAGCCTCCAAAATTAATCTTCATAAAACCTCTTCCTTTTCTTTGGTTTTTTGCCATCAATTCTCATTTTATTGCTTGTAGGGACATACGCCATTATTGCTTTATTTAGCACAAACATAGGAGACTGCTTATAGTATCCTCTCACAATGGCATTAAATATTTCCTCAAGTTAACTAGTTTTTTTCTGTTCCTGTATGTGCTTGGATGATAAACTTGAAATTTTTATTAGGCTCATCGGCTCCCAATCTCCATGCTCTTTGCTTGAATGTATATATATCCTCTATCTATGAACTTTGACATTTCCCCTTGTATGTTTCAAGCTATGATACATCTCTCACTTGGAAGCTTAAGCTAGTAGTTCATATTTATTTCTAGGAAATCAAGGAGTATCCTTATAGCTGTTACTGATACATTAACTCAGAAAATCAACCAGTTGTTTGTATATTGCCATGAACCTTACCAACTGTCAAATTCCATTTACATGCTCTTCAACTTTTCTTTGTAGAGAACAAATCATAATAAATCGGATACAAAATTGGAAGAGGCTCCATCTTGATATCAATCACTTGACCATGCATTTTGTGTTACTGATGTGATTTATGGATGTGCACCACTTTTGATGTGATGAAATGTATTAGAGTCCCTCAACAATCCTTGAGATGAACCAACAAATTCTTAGATTCGGACCTTTACAAGTACACTTAAAGGAGCAGTGATCTCATTTTGCAAAAAAAAATATTTTTTCAAGGCATTTCATTGAGCACCTCATCTGCACACCAATCTTCAACACGAACTCATATTATTTAAAGTTTTATCACTGGTTTACATATACATCACTGTATTATCAACTAAAAATTGGTCAATTATATGCAACAATAAAAGAAGGCTTAAGGGATTGATTCAACAAATTCAAGATCCCACTGCTTGGTTTAGCACACCATCATGCTTAATCAATGCACACATATAGAAACAAGTGATCTGCCTATAAAGCCTTCGACTTGGAGAATGGCTTTCTTTTCACATCCGAACTATTAGCTGCAGAAGCACACCAACATAACAAGCAAACCAACACAACCAAAGAATGAATATCAAATGGAAACCTCCCAATCTTAATATTAATGCAAGCATAGACATGTTCATATAGCAATATGCCACAGGATAGCTTGTACATAGGCTACAAGTTGCAGGTGGAATGATGTATTTAGGAGCCACATTTCCATATAAACTACAACCATTTATAACAATAATGTAACATTGTTTCATTCCAAAGAAGCCTTTCTATTATAGATTCATGTTTGTATTTCTAGAACCACCATTAGAAGCAACAGTTAGAACAATAGTGATTATATTTTTGGAAATCTTAGGATGGCCTCCACCTTTTGTAATTTTATTAATATCAAACTTCATGTTTTCCTTACAAACATTTCATCACATAAGTTATATGCAAGTTTTTGCATTAGAAAATTTTTGCACCATGTTTACAGAAGCTTTCAAGAATACATTTCAATATCATTTTCCATCAATAATCCCACATACTTTTATAAAATCATTATATAACTTCTGAAAGAAATCCATTCTTATGGTAAAAATATTCATTTTCCATGAGCAGTACAACCTCTCCTTCATCCTCTTTCCATATCTTCTCTATGAAGATGCAACCCCTTTATGTTGTGATTCATCACATACCCCGAACCACCACAATCAGGTTCATATTCATCATTTCATTTCTCTTCAAAGCATTAGCCCCAATCCTAGAAATTTGTTCACCATATTGAAGTAGCTTCACTTGAGTCTTTATATGATCTGCACATAGAGAGATCACTCAAGCATCTCATCAAACAGATTATGTGCACAATAACCTTCACTGAGTCACCCTTATTATTGAGAACTTCTTCTCTTTTTACAAAGATATATCACCAAACATAAGACTTTAACATTTCATTTGATCTCTTCACTCATCCTTGTATGTACAGCAGCTTCTTCATCTCCATAATGGCAGTAGCAACAACTTATCCTTCTTCTATAGTTTCCGTACCTTCGTAGCAGTATGCTTTGCACTCTTTAATTGTTTGATATAATACACCACCCCCCTCATTCTTAGCTTCAGAGTATCAATCTCTTTATCTCCCTTTCTCCTTTCTCATCCTCTACCAACTTGGAGTAGAGTTCTCTATTCTATATCCTTTGCTCAGCTCACTGATCTCTGCCATCAATTTCAACTCTATTCCCTTCTCATTTTCAAGAAAACTCTTTTTGCATTTTAGCAGTTGGATGTCATGCTCCTTCTCCACCAACCTCCGCCCAATCTCTTCCTTTTCTTGTGGCGACGAGATCTGGCTGGACAGCGACAACGAGCGGACGACAGCAAGCATCAATAATATAACCACGCATGGGGCGATGCTCCTCTTTCGATAGCAATGAGATCTGGGTGGATATTGACAGCGAATGGACAACGGCAGGTACCAAACACACTGCCACGCCTAGGGCGGTGCTCCTCTTTCGACATCGATGAGATTTGGCCGGACAGCGACAACGAGTGGATGATAGTAAGTATTAATAGCATGGCCACACCTGAGGCGGTGTTCCTCTTTCAACAGCAATGAGACATGGTCGGACAATGGCAGCGTGCGGACAATAGTAATTAGTGGACGGCGACAAGCATCAACAGCACCGCCACTCCTGGGGCGGTGCTCCTTTTTCGGTAACACTGAGATTTGGTCGGATAGCGGCAACAAACGGACAACAGCAAACACCAATAGTACTGCCATGCCTGGGGTGGTGCTCCTCTTTCGGCAGTAGTGAGATCTTGTCGGACAGTGGCAACGAGCGGACGACAGCAAGCACCAACAACACTACCACGCCTGGGGCACTGCTTGTCTTTTCGCAGAGGTAAGATCTGGCCAGACAACGGCAATGAGAGGACGACGCCAACCATTAACAACACCACCACGCTTGGGTGGTACTCCTCTTTCTGTAGTGGTGACGACGACATTAACAACACTACCATGCCTAGGGCAGTGCTCCTCTTAACGGCGCTGACAACATCAACCATACCGCTATGCCTGGTGAAATCTGAGGATTTTTATAATATTATTTATCCCTAATTATTTGGTTAATGAATGTAATTTCCCAAACTTTGATTTAATTGGGTTTTATTTGGAATGGGGGATTAAAATGGGTAATCCCTTAATTTGGGTCAAATGGGGTCAATAGGGACCCATTTGCTATTTTGTTAAAAGATGGGGTTTAATTGTGAAATTGCTTCTCTTACACCCTGAGGGACTTGCATGCAAATCAGGAGAATATGAGGGCTTTTTACTAAAAAGCCATGTGAAGCCATGCATGACTTACATGCAAAATAGCAAAATTTTGAGGGCTCTTTACTAAAAAGCCACTTAAGCCATGATTGAGGTGAAGAATGAGTGGTTGTGATTAAACCTGGGAAAAACATCTCGTGGATGAGATTTAAAGAATGGCTTGTGTAATAATATCCAAAGAACCTCGGGCCTCTTTAACACATGAATGAGATAATCTTATTGGAAAATCAAATTTAACACATGAATGGGTAAACGATAGGAGATCCTCGTCATCTCCTCCATGATCCGCGCGATCATTTGCCGTAACAATAGCATACATCAACAGGAACATCATTTTTGAATCCCTCCGCAAGTTTCTATAAGAGACTAGTGCGTCTCTAAACCTACCGCTGTCTCCTTGATAGAGAACCCTTCTACCGCCTCACCCCGCCGGGTGTAGAGGCTGACGACGATTGCGAGTAAGAAACACAGTAAGTCTCCATCCTCCAGTAAGCTTCTATCCCGGCGAAGCAAGGGTATACAGTAAGCGTGCGTTGTTGATGAACAGGTTAAGATGGTGATGATGGTTGTAACTCTTGAACCTTTCAGTGCTCGCCCGACGTGAAGAAGAGAAGGGCGCTGACTAGACGGAGTTTGAGACGGGGTGCAGAGCGGGACGTGGTGGTGAGTTCTCTAAGCTTCTGTAAGTCTTATACAATAATCTCAGGGTGCCAATAACACTTGGTATGCATGAATACAAGGGTGAACGTTGATGAGAAGACTTTCACCTTCACGGGTTTCTCTTTTGAGTATACATACATAGGTCATGTTTGGGAAATTGTTAACCAGGATCTGTTTTTGTTAAGTGCGTACAAGTTAGATGAATATGGGGTTTCATTCCACTGAGTTTCAAATCTGCAAGAGAAACTAGAGATTAGATGAGAGGGAAGAGAGGTAGTTGCATGGGTTTCCTCTTGAGTATTTATGCATGTATGTGCTGGTGAAGGTAAGAGAAAGAGGATAGTTAGGAGAGGTATGTTCATGTAGATGAAAGTCATGAATGTGCTTGTGGCTAGGATAGATGGATGCTTAGATTGTTCTCAGTTGTGAGAGGGCTTGAGACATTCATGATGCATGCATGGGTACTAAAGGAGAAGAGCTTGAATAGGGTTGCCTGATTTTTGTCCGGTTAGCAAACATATATGCATGGAGTAAGTTTGGCATGATTCATTGAGCGAGATCTAGGATCTATGTATGCTTAGAGAGGGGCATCTATGATTTATCTCTTTATTCTCATGCATGGTAGAAGTTAAGACCATGAAGAATGGCATGAGTTTTCAAGATAGTGACAAAGCGTGTGTACATATTTAGGTGGCAATGTTATGATGTTGTTATCTCATGTTTGATAACCAACATGCAACCTGTGAACATGGAATATATGTGTATGAGTGGCAGTAGCTTGGCTGTGGGTTTGGCTCATGTATAAATATGGAGAGTGCATGGGTTCACACTGTATTTTATTCATAGAAAGAGGATGGGGTGGAGCATGAATATACACTTGGATGTCATTGTTGTAACTTCATGTTTCAATGAGATATATGAGGGATAATATGCAATCTAGGAGCATGAGTTTGCATATATGATCTTATATGGGGCAAGTAGTGGGTTGGTTTCTAATAAGGCCCTTAAGAAGCATAGTAATGACATGTATAGTTAGAGAGTGGTGTGTGTCCTCTTTGAGTTGCATGGTCATTTGGAGATGGGTGGGCCTGAAGATGATTGGACAAGTCTCAGCCCATTTCATGTGAATAATAAAGTGGTGGCATGGGCCAGGTTTATGCATGTGAACTATGAAACTCAAGTAGATGAGGGCTCACGGCCCATGTCAACATTAATGGGCTAATGGTTCATATAGGGGTCAAATTGGAGTAGAAGTTGGTGGGCCCTTGGCCTAGTCAAATGTGAGTAAAGTTAATGAACTATTTGGTATTTAAGAAGGCACTAAGGCTACATTGTTATATTTATCAGATACCGACGTGGAGCGTAGAGACAAGTTAGGAGGGACACAGATCGACCGAGTAGACCTCTGATAGAGCTAAGTTACTCTTGCCTAGTTCCCATTCTATGTTTGAGTGTTTATTGGTTTTGCCATGACCATGTTGTTGTTTGGATTTGCATACACATATCTATTCTCCTGCTTTGTTGGATTTCTATTTTCCATGATAGTGTATGCATGTTGATATATTGGTATTCGTTTATGTGTGCTTATGATTGCTGAGTACGTCTATCTGTTGACCGACACATGGCTGTGGAAACACGTGAGCTTGTGCGTTGGTCGGGTAAGTATATGTCAGTTGAGTTCTATTCTTCCACCCGATGGAGTGGAGCGTGACTCCGGTAGGATGTTCAGGGCTGAGAACACCCTAGCGTTCTGGCATTCCATGCCAAGGGAATGATACTCTTGTTGTCCAGCCCGTTAGTAGGGATGATTCGTTGACCGTGTCAAAACGTACGAGAGGTGGTGCTACCGACTTCCAACCGGAGGGTTGTTTCCAGCTAAGGCTGATGATACTGACTGGGGGATATTTTGAGGGTCTTCCCTTGGATTACTCTTCAGAGCTTGAAGCTGTAGTTGTGTTAGAAGTCCCTACTGTTGAGAATCCTTTGTAGTATGTCTAAGACTCTAGAGTTTGGATAGTGCAGAGCGTGGTACCCACTTGTGCTCCCTGCAGGATGCTTACTGAGCTTTCCCTTCGAAAGCTCATCCATTTGTTCTTCCTCTTTTTCAGATCCTAAGGAATAGCTGACTCAAACTCAGGAGCAGTATGAGGGTTGGCACATTGCTGTAGTGGTTTGAGAACCTCCTGTTTTATTTGTGAGTGGGATGATGTTATGTAGGGCCCTTGTAGGGCCTTGACATTATAGGGTGCCTGTACCCTTGGGTTTTAGTTCCGCTGTAGACTCTGGATTATTTATTTATGTCATTTGGATTTTCTATGTGTTATCTGCTGTATTTTTTTGATTTCCTAGGCCTTGTATCCTAGTTGGGTGCGCCTCTACTTGGGTACAACAGATCTGTTCACGTGCTCGAGGCCCGGGATCTAGGTCGGGGCATGACACCTGGGGCGGTGCTCTTCTTTCGGCAACAACGACGATGACATCAACAACACCGCCACGCCTTGGGCAGTGCTTCTCCTTCGGCGGTGGCAGGGATGAAAGGAAGACGAATACCCATGTAGATAGATGTGTATATTATGTATATAGATTCTATGAGTGGAGATAAGCACCTCTTCGTTTTCTCTAAAACAAGCCTTTTTCTCTCTCTAGTTTTTTTTCCTCTCCAAGTCCTTGCTCTTTTTCTCATCTTCGTCTTTTTTTATCTTTCCCAGAGAGAATCCCATTGCAATCATCGCAAGATCACAACCTTGCGTTAGACCCAGTCATCGTTGCCATAACCTCAGAGATACACGAGATAACCTTATGATTGAGTCACAGAGGATAGGGTCGAATTTAAATTTTAAAATTAGTTAATTAGTTAATTAATCAATTTTTTTTGCCTCGAGATTTTTATTCTTTGGCTATTTGGAATTTGAGACCGCCTTGATATTTGTAATCTCAGGCTATATTAGGATTTGAGATTGCTTCGAGATTTGAGTTCTCGGGCTATCTTGGGATTTCAAATTGCCATGAGATTTGTGTTCTCGGGTTATCTTAGAATATGTGTCCTTGATCCGCCTCGGGATATGACTAGATAACATCATATTTATTTTGTGAAATCCAAGACTTCTTTTATCTAGAATAAATGTATTTTTGATATTTTGGTAATTGAATTAATTTCCCCAAAACAGGATTTATTAGAAAAAGGGAAGGTTTAATAAGTTAAAACCCTAATTGGGTTTTAATTGTGGCTACCAAGGACATTTTGGTAAATTAAGTGTGATTGGAAAACTTAAAAGGGAATAAATAAATAAAAGTTAAATTGCTTAGTAATTGATTGAATTAATTAAAGAAATTCTCCAAGTTTGGAAATACTTGGACTTGGTTGGAAAAGGGGGAATAATTGGTTAAATTCCTAATTGAAATAATTGGGGGCTTACAGGGACCTTTTCATAATTAAAGAAGTTTTGAGGACTTAAACGGGATTTGCATTCTCTCACAGGCCAAGGAACTGGATGCAGCCTAGAAAAGATCAGGGGGCTTTTTGCAAAGTATCACGTGAGAGAGTATATTAAAAGAAACGGACGGCCGAGATTAAAAGATCTCAAATGAAAGCGTAAGTTTGAGGCACATGGAGTAATCATGGCCCCTCATCCTTTCGTTTGGATGATATAATATCAGCCAATGATCTCCGGTGGATGCATAAGTTCAAGGCACATGAATAGATCATGGCCTTCTATCTATTCTCGTTGAGATGGTATAATCCGGAGTGTTCATCTGAGATGGTGTTTAAGTTCGTAGCACGATTGATGATCGTATTATGAGAGAGCGATATCGACCGTTCATCTTAGATGTTCGTTCAAGTTCGAGGCAAATGGTTCAAATCCAACCCTTCAACCTCAAACGATTGTGGTCGTTCATCCAACAAAATGACGGATCCGAGACGTAATGATGAGTAATCCACTGTTTATCTTCATACAAAGGAGATCTGCCATCCGTCCAAGCGCGAGCTGATCCCGAGGCTGCAGCCCCTCTTCTCCACCACCTCCAACGCGCGCCATCGCAAGAGAAACCTTGCTTCTCCGTTTATAGAAACAGCCTGTTATGGAAGGTGGGTGATGGTATCGTGCGTCGATCCTCAATCAAGGAGATTGCGATTTCCTTCGCTTACACTCTCGGCTCCCTATAAAAGCATGCGTGGAGGAACCCTAGAAGCACCATCCAAGCGGCGGCGAGTCCAGTCCTAGTGAGAGAGAAACTAGGAGGCAGGAGAGGGAGAGAGGTTTCCCAGGGAAGCGACGACAACTCCTTTATAGAGGGGAAGGATCGAGGGAGCCAAGCTCTGAAAGGGACTTCCACCTATCTTTCCAGGGAGTGGTGATCGTCTTCAGGGAGCCCAGGCGACGGCGGCGTGGCCTTATCTGGAGGGACTGCAACGGTCAGAGCTTCTCCGGTAAGCCCTCTTCCCTTTGTCTGTCTTCTGTTAGTTGTTATGCATGCATGATAGTTGTAAGAGTTAGAGGATTGTCGGAGACGGAGAGGTGGTCCGGCCGAGAACGGTGCTCAGGGAGGAGGTGGACACTTGGACTAACATCCAGGAGGTGATCTCATTGTGCAGGTCATCGTTGGCTGATGAGGTCATCACGACGGAAGCGGCTCCGACCACCCGTGCGTCACCGGCGGTCGCTATGAGGGATTGGAGCTCCACAGCCGCCGGTGAGGTTCTGTTCGAGAGAAAGAGAGAGACAGAGAGAGACAGCTAGATCAGTTAATAATTAAAACCTAATTGTTTTAATAAACTGGTTAATGATGATCAGGTTGATACATTTTATTCATGGGTTAAGTTAGATTAAAGATGGCTAATTGATTTGGATTTAATCAAATCAAGAGGAAGGGGTTTGGGGCCAACCGGTAACTATATGGCTCTAGGTCCGGGTTTGAATTTAAGTTAAACTTGTTTGATCAATTTGAATTAGTAATGGATTGGGTTTGATCTATTAGGGCCTTGTTTGGAATTTTAAATTAATTCACTTGGTTGGGTTTGATTAAATTGGGTTGGATCTAGATTCGGGTCAGGTTGAGGTGACCTGGTTTTGTCAAGTTGATTAGAGGGTTGGGTCTAGTACAAAACAAAAATAAAAGAAGAAAAGTGTTAGAGAGGGGGATTGAACCTGAGACCTCTCACATGGGCTTGGTGGGCCTTAACCACCCTGGCCTTTTTGCTCTTGGGTGGATGGAATAAGTTTAGTTAATTAAACTAGATCTAACCAGATATAGATATGGAAAGGAAAATACAGAAATAAAAGGCAAGTGGAGGGAATGGAACCAGGAACCTTTTAAAGGGTGTAATGGGCCTTAACCACCAGGCTACTGTGTTTTATCTATGGAAATAAACAGGTCTAGTCATTTAAGGTAAATGACATAGGAAAAACAAGGGAAGTGCCATATGGTTTAACTTGGGTCGTTTAGTGCATCATGCATGTTCAACTAGAAATTTTTAAGATGTTGCCGACATTGATATAGGTTCTACTATCAGGTTGTGACATAGATACATGACAGGTGGGGCTTTTGCTGAGTAATTCCAGACGACATTATTAGGGTAAGTACACTTGCCTCATACCCACTCTTCGGACTTTCTTTGGCTTTGTCTTTATCATGTTGATGATATTGTTGCCTTGTTGAGATCATTCATGCTTTCTTGATTTGTTTGGAATTCTATTCATCATGATTGATTGTTTCGGGATGTTGGTATCCTTGTTTTGTTGTTTGGTCTTCTGCCCGGATTAAGCGGATTATGGGGGCTCCGTTTGGGAAACGTTCAGGGACGAGACACCCTGGCGTTTCGGCTTGCCATGCCAGAGGGACGATACTCTGGTTGTCCTGCCCGTCTGTGGGGATGATTCGCTTGCCGTATCAACACGTACTAGAGATGGCGCTACCGACATGCGACATGAGGGCCACACGACCGGAGGATCGAGTTCCAGCAAGTTACTGATGACGCTGGCCGAGGGAGACGTCTTGTTGAGCTTTCCTTTGGAACTCGTTGCAGAGCTTGAGAGCTGCTGTAGTTAGGGGTCGTACCATTATGTTTATATGTGGCAGACTCCTAGGGATAGTTTTTGAGGGATGCGTCCCCGTTATTGACTTGATTGATCATTTTTGTTGATATTATGATTTTGTGAACCCCGCAAGGGTACTTACTGGTCTTTCCATTCGAAAGCTCACGCACTTGTTCTTTCTTTTTCAGATCCTGAGGAGTAGGAGACTTGAGCTCAGGAGCCGATAGAGGGCCGGGGTATCTTGCAGTGGTCCGAGGATCTCATTTTATTTCATTGTGTGTGAGAGACTTTTATTTGTCGGACCCTATAGGGCCTGACATTTTGTAGGGAATTTGGTCCCTTATATTTTATTTCTACTGAGACTGTTTTATCTGGATATTTGAGATATTTATCTTGTTATTATGTTATCTACTGTTACTTACTGAGGCCCTGTAGCCGAGTGAGATGCGCCTTACCTGGTTACGACCGTTCTACTCATGTGTCCGAGGTCTCGGAATCCGGGTCAGGGCGTGACAGATTAAGGTTGTATCAGAACCAATACTGATAACGGACACCCTAGTTACCCTAGTGACTTAGTCAAATAGTTGAACCGAGTGTTGGGTTGGGTAGTCAATTTGTGAAAACAATGGACTGACGTTTCTGCTGTATTGCAGATGTCTCGAGTCATGTATCATGGGCGTAGATATTTCCAGGTGTCGTAGGTGGAGTTGGTACGAGAGAACACTCCACCGCCACGTGCTGATGATCCTAGAAGTGTCTTGGCTGAGTTAAGGATGGCTATCGAGGCTACCAATCAGCGCATCGAGAGGATTCAGGCTATGGTGGAGATACTGGTCCAGCGTCAGCTGAGGGATAGCCGAGGGTTCACCGATGTGTGAACAGGGCCCGTGATTATCGCAGGAGCCTTGCAGCCCCATACAGTACCAAGAGGGGGGGCCAGTGGTTGAGGATCGTCCTGGACAGAGCAGAAGGCCTGCGAACATGATCAGGTTTCTCTCACCGGATGATGGACCATATGTTACCTTCACCCCATTGTCCCCGGATAGGGAGGATTGAGTCTAGAGTTTGCTGTTAGGAATAAAATTTGTAGTCTTACAAACGGTTTAAGTTGTATGAACTACAAGTACTATTTTGAATTTATGGAATAAAATAAGACTTTTTATTTATTATTAATGCTTGTTTGGGTGTGGTTTTATGAAAGCAAACTCTACTGGTTGTTTGACATTTATAGGATGAGTGGTAGAGGCGGACGTGGACGGCCTCAAGGGCGGCCTCGCAGCACAGCAGTGCCTCAGACTTCGGTAGAGGAGGTACCCCAGCCACCGGTGGAGGAGGTTCCCCCACCGCTAGTTGAGATGGAGTTTGAGCAGGAGCCTCCTGCTCAATCAGGGAATACAAGGCCACAGGCTGCGGACCCAGATCCGAGGGGAGAGGTACCCCCTATTTTCATGATGGATGTCATGAGGGAGATGATGGGGTATATTCAGGAACAGAGGCAGCAACAGCAGATGCCACCACCACCCCCGCCTACCACACTTGTCGCTAGTAGAGCCCTGTTGGGAGAGATTCAGAGACCCTCACCCCGTCCGTTAGATGGTACAGCTGATCCACAGGCAGCTGAGCTTTGGATTAGGGAACTAGAGAGGACATTTGACATGTACCAGTCAGAGTACCCAGATAGAGTTAGAAAAGCCGCATACCTGATGTAGGGCTGTGCTGAGGACTAGTACCTCGGGGAGGTACGCTTGAGGAAGGGTGTGCCCTTCAAAACCTGGATGAATTTAAGAAGGAGTTCTTTGCAAATTATTTCTGTAGGGGCAGACTCCTTCTGATGGCGCAGGAGTTCAATAGTCTGGTGTAAGGAGGCATGACAGTGGAACAATATGAAATTGGGTTTGACAGACTTGCACGATTTCTTCCAGATATGGTTCCTACTGAGGAATGCAAGGTCAGAAAGTTTGAGACCGGTCTGCGGCTATCTCCGAAGAAGATTGTATCCAGGTACATGTGTACTAGTAATGCTGATGTCGTAGCCCGAGCCAAGTACATTGATTCATCCTGCCAGAGTGATTCTCAGGGGCCGACAAAGAAAGAGAAAAAGGAGAAAGGGCAGAATAATGAGCAAGGGCAGTCCTCTGGGAAGAGCTCGGGACGATAAAGGTTAAATACCAGGTCCCAGCCTTACAGCAAGCCAGCAGGGTCATCAGCCTCATCTGGATGCAAGGGTTCTTCGGCCGAGGGGTTACAGTCCATGAGGTGCTATGAATGCAAGGGTTCCCATAAGAAGTTGTAGTGTCCGAGGCTTACTGGTGGTTGTTTTGTGTACTGCAGTCTGAACTATAAGAAGGCACAGTACCCACAACGACAGGCTAGTCACAGTTCAGGGGGAGGAGCTCAGGGTCCCCAGTAGTTATTTGGTGCCTCTAAACAGTCGGCAGCATCAGCGCCAAAGCCACAGGGGGGTGACAAGAAAGGGAAGGTGACAGTGATAGGCCAGCCTTCCACATTTGGACAACCATCATCCCAACAGAGGCCTATGACGCACAGACGCGTCTATCACTTAACTATAGAGGAGGCACAGGCTTCAGCAAACGTCGTAGCAGGTACGACTGTTGTTAGCTCTTTTTATACCTGTACATTGTTTGATCTGGGTGTCACACACTCCTTTGTATCTTCACTGTTTGTACGGAGACATGCATTGTCAGTAGTAGACTTATCGTATGAGCTGAGTATAGACACCCCAGTAGGAGCTGCCAGGTTGGTGAACAAGATGGTTACGGTATGCATGGTGATGATCGAGTGTCGGGAGTTACTGGCCGATCTACATGTGATGGACCTGAGGGATTACGACGTGATCCTCGGGATAGATTGGCTCTTTCAGTATATGCTGCGGTGGATTACCGCCGGAAGAGAGTGCACTTCAGGATACCGGGCGATGAGGAGTTCACCTTTCGTGGTAGCCAGCATTGTTCGCTAGTTCGGGAGGTCTAAGCTCTCCAAACTCAGAGGCTACTTGACAAAGGGTGCGTCGGTTATCTGGCTTTGATCTCAGAGGTGAATAAAGGGGATGGACCTGTGATCGCAGATGTTCTAGTGGTGAGCGAATACCCGGACGTGTTCCCAGATGATTTACCAGGATTACCCCCGAAGAGGGAGTTGGAGTTCTCCATCGACTTAGTTCCTGGCACGACCCCTGTGTCTAGGGCACCGTACAAGATGGCGCCCATGGAGCTGAAGGAACTGAAGTCGCAAATGGAGATGTTGTTGGAGAAAGGCTTTATTCGACTGAGCATGTCACCTTGGGGAGCACCGGTGTTATTCATCAAGAAGAAGGATGGATCGATGAGGCTATGCATCGATTACAGGGAGTTGAACAAGGTAACGGTCAACAATAAATACCCGTTATCGAGGATTGATGATCTTTTGGATCAGTTACGAGGAGCCTAGTTGTTCTCGAGGATTGACTTAAGGTCTGGATATCATCAAGTGTGGATTAGGGAGGAGGACATCCCGAAGAGTGCTTTCCAGACCAAATATGGACACTATGAGTTCCTCGTGATGGCGTTGGGCTTACCAATGCCTCGGTTGTGTTAATGGATATAATGAATCGGGTCTTCCAATAATATCTAGACCGGTTTGTGGTGGTCTTCATAGATGACATACTGATGAATTCTCCCAGTTGACACGCACACATAGAGCATCTGAGGATCATATTGGAGACATTGAGGCAGCATCAGCTTTATGCAAACTTCTCCAAGTATGAGTTATGGCTGGACAGTGTGGCCTTCTTGGGGCATTTCATCAGCGGTGCTGGAGTATCTGTGGACCCCAAGAAGATAGAGGCAGTCGTCGATTAGAGGAGACCGACCACCGTCAGGGAAATAAGAAGTTTCTTGGGATTAGCCTGCTATTACCGGAGTTTTGTTGAGGGCTTTTCCCGTTTGGTGGCGCAGTTGACCAGGTTGACCAGGAAGGATGCCAAGTTTGTTTGGACTAATTCTTGTAAGAAGAGTTTTTAGGAGCTGAAGCAGAAATTGGTATCCACACCAGTGTTAGCTTTGCCACAGAGTGGAAGCGGATGCGAAGTTTACAATAATGCTTGCAAAACTGGTCTGCGTTGTGTTCTGATGCAAGATGGATTAGTCATCGCTTATGCTTCACGTCAACTGAAGCCTTATGAGGAGAACTATCCCACACATGATCTGGAACTTGCTGCGATCGTGTTTGCACTGAAGATCTGGCGGCATTTTCTCTACGGTGTACCTTGTGAGATATACACCGACTACAAAGCCTCAAGTATATCTTTACACAAAGGAACTGAATATGAGGCAGCGGCGATGGTCGGAGTTGATCAAGGATTATTATCTGAGCATACATTACCACCCGGGCAAGGCTAACGTGGTGACTGATGCACTGAGCAGGAAATCCAACAATGGCGTTACCGCACTGTTGACAACTCAGAGGCCATTGCTGGAGGATATGAGGAGGATGGATCTTGAGTTAATATTGCTAGATATGATAGTAAGTTTGGCAGTTTGTGCATACGACCTTCGGTGCTGGGAAGAATCCTAAACTCTCAGATGCAGGACCCTTATCTGATGGAGATCAGAGGTCAGATTGACCAGGATGCACAATCACGGTTTCAGATTCATGAGGATGGCACTCTTAGATTTGATGATCGAATTTGTGCTCCCAATGTCCTAGAATTGAAGAAGGAAATTCTTGAGGAGGCCCACTACTCGAGCTACGTGATCCATCCCGGGAGCACCAAGATGTACAAAAGATTGAAAGACCACTACTGGAGCAAAGGAATGAAACGGGAGGTCGTCGAGTTTGTGGCGCAGTATATTACTTGTCAATTGATAAAGGTGGAACATCAGAAGCCAGCAAGGAAGTTACAACCGTTGCCTATTCCGGAGTGGAAATGCGAGAACATTAATATGGATTTTGTGATCGGATTACCATGGACTCAGAAAGGGTACGAAGCAGTATGGGTGATAGTAGACCGTTTGACCAAGTCGGCTCATTTTATACCGCTGAGGACGTGGGCCGCGTTAGAGCAGTTAGCGTGGTTGTACATCGACGAGATTGTCAGGCTACATGGGGTACCTGTGTCAATCACCTCAGATCATGACACTAGGTTCGTCTCGAGATTCTGGGAGAGCCTGCACACAGCCTTGGGCACTCGTATTGCGTTCAGTATGACTTTT
This sequence comes from Dioscorea zingiberensis, assembly GCA_026586065.1. Taxonomy (NCBI): domain Eukaryota; kingdom Viridiplantae; phylum Streptophyta; class Magnoliopsida; order Dioscoreales; family Dioscoreaceae; genus Dioscorea; species Dioscorea zingiberensis. Next base: position 37,879,529 of record CM048820.1, on the reverse strand, counting down.
CACCCACAGACGGATGGTAAGTCGTAGAGGACCATATAGATATTGGAGGATATGCTGAGAGCTTATGCCTTGGACTTTTCTGGTTCGTGGGACAAACGCCTGAGTCTGGCAGAGTCGCCTACAACAACAGCTATTAGGTAAGTATACAGATGGCTCCTTATGAGGCACTTTATGGAAGGAAGTGCCGAACGCCCATATGTTGGGGAGATGTGGGAGAGAGGAAGCCGGAGGCGCCAGATTTTTTCCGACAAATGAAAAAGCAGGTTCGGTGATCAGGGAGAGACTGAAGATTGCTTAGAGTCGACAAAAGAGTTGTGCTGACCAGCATCTTTCTGAGCTTGAGTTCCAGGTTGGTGACGCGATGTTCTTTAAGGTGTCACCTATGAAGGGAGTTATCAGATTTAGAAAGCGTGGAAAGCTTGCTCCACGCTATATTGGACCCTTCGAGATCCTGGTGCGGGTAGGAGCTGTGGCTTACAGATTAGCTCTACCTCCGGACTTTGCGCAAGTCCACGATGTATTCCACATATCTATGTTGAAGAAATGCATTTGTGATCTGTCTAACATGATCCCCCAGATTCAAGTAGAAGTCTAAGAGGATATGTCTTATGAGGAACGCCCGTTGGAAATCTTAGACCGCGAAGAGCAACAGTTGAGAAATTGGGCCATTCCTTTAATCAAAGTGAGATGGAACAATTACTCCGATCAAGAAGCCATATGGGATCTTGAGGAAGACATGAAGAAGTGTTACCCGGACTTGTTTGTCATTGGATGAGACTTGAGGAAGTGAATTTTAAATTTTGGGGACAAAATTTTTGTAAAGGGGGAGGATTGTGAAATCCAAGATTTCTTTTATCTAGAATAAATGGTTTTTAAATATTGTGGTAATTGAATTAATTCCCCCAAAACCGGATTTATTTGAAAAAGGGAAGTGCTAGTGTGGGCCAATCCACTTTGACGGGTGTGCCTGAAGCTATTCCCGTAATAGGATCCCCTTTGGTAGAGTTATTACGTGGAAGTGCTAGTGTGGGCCAATCAACTTTGACTTGTTTTTATAGTTTACACACTTTTGTATTGCCTCTTCTTACTGCTCTATTTATGTTAATGCACTTTCTAATGATACGTAAGCAAGGTATTTCAGGTCCTTTATAGAGAAGATAGATCATAGATATTTGTAAAAATGATATATTATTTGGGGGAGGAAAATAGTATTTCATTGCTACAAATATGGATTATTGAAAAAAAAAGACATATTGTTTGGATACTTCTCTTCAACTCCGAAGTATTGTATTCTTTATTTTATATGAATAGTTGAAGTGGATTTTCCGAAGAGAAGATGGATTATGGGAGTGTGTGACTTGAACTATTGATTGGTCCATGCAGATATATGATTTTATCTGCCAAGTTAGAATTCACAACCAGATGTGTCTCCGTATCCAACCACCACGTAAGTACCTTACGTATCAAAGGATAGGCTGGTTTGTTTGCGAAGAATCTTTTCTATGATCATACCCATCATGTCATGCATGAACAGGCTCCGCAAGATCTCGTAGAATATGGAATTAAGTGATGTGGCATGATTCAGATTATGTTCTATTTATCTATTTCACTTATCTATTTATAGTATAGAAATGCATTCACTTCCTCTGCATTGACCTGATTTATGATACTATCGGAGTGAAATAAAAGATCTAAAGAAAAACAGAGGCTGGACTTTATTAGATTAGTAACAAGTAAATACTTTGTATGTAATACAATCGAGAATCGAGATGTTGTGGGGATAAACACCAACCAAAACACATGAGACAATCCAGGAAGCACTTAATCATGATCAAAGATCAAATTAGTAAGCCTACTTGGATATTGAGCATTTACCTTTCTTTAAGAACTGAAAGAATTGAATTCTTTGCACTGAATAGTTTACAAATTGAGTATGGTAAATCTTTTCTTATATAGAGTCATTATACATTATAATTATATTATGTGTGTGCATATGTATGAAATATATTATATATATTTCATCATATGAATCTATTTCTGTTATTCCTTTGATTCTTGCTCGAGCCGGATGATGAAAAATTATCATGTCCGGTTCCTTCGGGGGATGGATTCATAAGAATTCATCTATCCCAATAACAAAGAAACCTGATTTAAATGATCCTGTATTGAGAGCTAAATTGGCCAAAGGAATGGGGCATAATTATTATGGAGAACCCGCCTAGCCCAATGATCTTTTATATTTTTTTCCAGTAGTAATTCTAGGTAAGGTTTAATAATTAAAAACCCTAATTGGGTTTTAATTGTGGCTACGAAGGACATTTGGTAAATTATGTGTGATTGGAAAACTTAAAAGGGAATAAATAAATAAATGTTAAATTGCTTAGTAATTGATTCATTTAATGAAAGGAATTCTCCAAGTTTGGAAATACTTGGACTTTATTGGAAAAGGGGGAATAATTTGGTTAAATTCCTAATTGAAATAATTGAGGGCTGACTGGGACCTTTGCGTAATTAAAGAAGTTTCGAGGACTTAAAGGGGATTTGCATTCTCTCACAAGCCAGGGACCTGGATGTACCCTAGAAAAGATCAGGGGGCTTTTTGTAAAGTCTTACGTGAGAGAGAGTGTATTAAAGAAAAGGACGGCCGAGATTAAAAGATCTCAGATAAAAGCGTAAGTTTGAGGCACATAGAGTAATCATGGCCCCTCATCCTTTCGGTTGGATGATATAATTTTAGCTGATGATCTCCGATGGATGCATAAGTTCTAGGCATATAAATAGATCATGGCCTTCTATCCATTCTCGTTGAGATGGTATAATCCGGAGTGTTCAACTGAGATGGTGTTTAAGTTCGGAGCACGATTGATGATCGTGACCCTCTATCTCATTTCGTTATGAGAAAGCGATATCGACCGTTCATCTTAGATGTTCGTTCAAGTTCGAGGCAAATGGTTCTAATCAAACCGTTCAACCTTAAACGATTATGGTCGTTCATCCAACAAAACGACGAATCCGAGACGTATTGACGAGCAATCCACCGTTTATCTTCATGCAAAGTAGATCTGCCATCCGTCCAAGCGCGAGCTGATCCCGAGGCAGCAGCCCCTCTTCTCCACCACCCACAATGCGCACCGCCGTGAGAGAAACCTTGCTTCTTTGTTTATATAAACAGCTGATTATGGAAGGTGGGTGATGGTATCGCGCGCCGATCCTCAATCAACAAGATTGCGATTTCCTTCGCTTACACTCCCGGCTCACTATAAAAGCATGCATGGAGGAACCCTAGAAGCACCATCCGAGCTACGGCAAGTCCAGTCCTACTGAGAGAGAAACCAGGAGGGAGAGAGCGGGAGAGAGGGAAGAGGTTTCCCAGGGTCGCGACGACAACTCCTTTGTGGAGTGGAAGGATCGAGGGAGCCGAGCTTTGAAAAAGACTTCCACCTGTCTTTCCAGGGAGTGGTGATCGTCTTCAGGGAGCCCAGGCGATGGCGCCGTGGCCTCATCTGAAGGGACAACAACGGTCAGAGCTTCTTCGGTAAGCCCTCTTCCCTTTGTCGGTCTTCTGTTAGTTGTTATGCATGCATGATTGTTGTAAGTGTTAGAGGAACGTCGGAGAGGGAGAGGTGGTCCGGCCGAGAACGGTGCTCAGGGAGGAGGTGGACACTTGGACTACCGTCCAGGAGGCGATCTTAGTGTGCAAGCCACCATCGGCGGGTAAGGTCATCGCGACGAGAGCGGCTCCGACCACCCGTGCGTCGCCGACGGTCGCTGCGAGGGACTGGAGTTCCACAGCCACCGGCGAGGTTCTTTTTCAAGAGAAAGAGAGAGAGAGAGAGAGACAGTTAGATCAGTTAAAAATTAAAACCTAATCATTTTAGTAAACTGGTTAATGATGATCAGGTTGATACATTTGATTCATGAATTAAGTTAGATTAAAGATGGATAATTGATTTGGATTTAATCAAATAAAGATGAAGAGGTTTGGGGTCAACCAGTTAACTATTAAGCTCTAGGTCCAGGTTTGAATTTAAGTTAAACTGGTTTGATCAAATCGAATTAGTAATGGATTGGGTTGATCTATTGGGGCCTGGTTTGGAATTTTAAATTAATTCACTTGGTTGGGTTTGATCAAATTGGATTGGATCTAAATTCGGGTCAGGTTGAGGTGACCTGGTTTGGTCAAGTTGATTAGATTGTTGGGTCTAGTATAAAACAAAAATAAAAGAAGAAAAGTGTTGGAGAGGGGGATTGAACCAGAGACCTCTCACATGGGCTTGGTGGGCCTTAACTACTAGGGCCTTGTTTTGCTCTTGGTTGGACGGAATAAGTTTAGTTAATTAAACTAGATCTAACCAGATATAGATATGGAAAGGAAAATACATAAATAAAAGGCAAGAAGAGGGAATGGAACCAGGAACCTTTTAGAGGGCAAAATGGGCCTTAACCACCAGGCCACTTGTTTTATCTATGAAAATAAATAGGTTTAGTCATTTAAGGTAAATGACATAGGAAAAACAAGGGAAGTGCCGCATGGTTTGACTTGGGCCGTTTAGTGCATCATGCATATTCAACTAGAAATTTTTAAGATGTTGCCGACACTGATATAGGTTCTACTATCAGGTTGTGACATAGAGACGTGACAGGCGGAGTTTTTGCTGAGTAATCCCGGACGACATTGTTGGGGTAAGTACACTTGCCTCATACCCACTCTTCTGAGTTTCTTTGGCTTTGTCTTTATCATGTTGATGATATTGTTGCCTTGTTGAGATCATTCATGCTTTCTTGATTTGTTTGGAATTCTATTCATCATGATTGATTGTTTCGGGATGTTGGTATCCTTGTTTTGTTGTTTGGTCTTCTGCCCGGATTAAGCGGATTATGGGGGCTCCGTTTGGGAAACGTTCAAGGACGAGACACCCTGGCGTTTCGGCTTGCCATGACAGAGGGACGATACTCTGGTTGTCCTGCCCGTCTGTGAGGATGATTCGTTTGTCGTATCAACCCGTACTAGAGATGGCGCTACCGACATACGACATGAGGGCCGCACAACCGGAGGATCGAGTTCCAGCAAGTTGTTGATGATGCTGGCTGGGGGAGACGTCTTGTTGAGCTTTCCTTTGGAACTCGTTGCAGAGCTTGAGAGCTGCTGTAGTTACGGGTCGTACCGTTGTGTTTATTTGTGGCAGACTCCTAGGGACAGTTTTTTAGGGGTGCGTCCTCGTTATTGGCTTGATTGATCATTTTTGTTGATATTATGATTTTGTGAACCCCGCAAGGGTACTTACTGGTCTTTCCATTCGAAAGCTTACGCATTTGTTATTTCTTTTCCAGATTCTGAGGAGTAGGAGACTTGAGCTCAGGAGCCGATCGAGGGTCGGGGTATCTTGCAGAGGTCCGAGGATCTCAGTTTATTTCAATGTGTGTGAGAGCCTTTTATTTGTAGGACCCTATAGGGCTTGACATTCTGTAGGGAATTTTGTCCCTTATATTTTATTTCCGCCGAGACTCTTTTATTTGGATATTTGAGATATTTATCTTGTTATTATGTTATCTGCTGTTACTTACTAAGGCCCTGTAGCAGAGTGAGGTACTCCTTACCAAGTTACGGCCGGTTTGCTCTTGTGCCTGTGGTCCCAGAATCCGGGTCGGGGCGTGACATATTTATTTACCTATTTTATAAAATCCTAATTCAATCAAGATTAGGATACATATTTAAATTTATTAAGATTAAGATTTCAACTTCTATTGGGATTAGGCACATTGATTTTCTTATATAAACAAATGCCTCTTAATACTTCTCTCACGAAGTCTTCTCTAGTGAGATTTAGTGAGAGAAGTAGGAACCCCCAAATTTTCCCTTTTGTCATGACCAACAACTCTCAACCTTTTTAGAACATTAATCAAAGTGGTATTGAGTATACTCAGGGTCCAGTGTTCACTCAACACAACCTTGATTTTGGTTTAGGATTAGAACCTATGGTCAGGTATGAAGGAGAAGAGTATTCGGGCCTTGTTTAGATTAGCTTCTGAAAAAGTGTTTTTTTTCAAAATCCTAGAAGAACTTTTGAAAAAAGTGCTTCTTAGAGTAAGTTAAGTGCTTGTAACACCCATCTCTTTATTGAGAAAGATGTCACACCAGCCAGGTTAGGAGGGCATCTTGAGCCTAAGGCTGTAAAAATTAAAACCAGATAACCATGGATGTACTTCAAACACTTGAATTATCATAAACATAATCTGTTAATACAGATAGTCAAACATAAATAAATCCAAATATAAGTACATCACATATGATGTTTGGGCGACATAGCCCTAATAAAAAATTAGGAGTCTAACAAGTTTGACACATAGTCAAATACAACATAAAAATAAAGATAGGGATGCGCCAGAGCCAATCTAGACTTCAACCCTCACACGATCACTGTCTAGATCCTGCAAAGTAAAAAACATAACAGGGGAAGAATGAGCTAAACGAGCTTAGTGAGTATAGACACTATTGCTAGGTATTATACATACTTGTATCTCGACAGAAAATCTGTACTAATATAATAGTACATGTATATAATCAAATACAAATCATGTAGTCCGCATAATTACCTTAAATCAGGATAAGCATGCCAAGCTAAACAGACACTTGAAATAAAATACATATGCAATCTCAATCATCACATGACATGTCATAATCTTAAATATGCAAGGCCTCTTATCGTATAAGCATACACTCCTAGTTAAAATACCTCAGAATGAGCTCCAACTACCATTAGTGGTTTGCAATCTATCGAACCTGATGATCAGGCTACAAAGGTATGCAATCTACCGTACCTGTGCCTTGGCCTAAAGGCCAATGGCATGCAATCTACCGAACCTGTGCTGCCGTCAAGGGTGCATCTCGTATTCGATACGGGCACTAACAAGAGTTGGAAAGGTTTTGTATTATAAACGATTTTTCAGAAAATGTTTTATTTGAGAAAAACGATTTAAAACAAGTCCTTCCCTGACCCGATATTGTATACTTCTTTTTTGGGCTCTATCCTGAGACCCACTGGATCATTCATATTTGTCTAGCTAGGGTGAAACCTACGATACTTATATATCAATCTGTAACATTTAATGGTTTCTCTTTATGCTTATTCATACTATTTAATCCATATAGCATATAACAAGTATGAAATCCACTATACTATAATAGTAGTAAAATCCATCAGCATTCACAAACAGAGACGAATACTCATACAAAACACGAGTAAATTGAATCGCTGTGAAATACATGCATAAAACATAATGTATAGTATGTTCACTCACATGAAATCCTTCGCTGAGCTTAAGGTTGACTCGGACCTTCTGCTGCTCCCGCGGGACCTTTACCTTTTCCTCGCTGGCGTTCAGGTGGGTTGCGGACCGGACGGACGGACAGAGTTAGGGAGGAGCAAGCGTGGGGCAGCGCCGATAGGGTTGGTTGTGGGCGGTTAGGCAGAGGGGGCAGACGGTCGGACGACGAGGGTGCAGGTGCAGGTAGCATGCGGGTGACAAGGGTGGCCCGTGATGGCTGGCCGATGGGCGTGGACAGCCGATCGGCGTGGGCGCGGGCAAGGAAAGATCGAGAGAAAGGGAGATTGAGAGAAAGGGGTGGGTCTGAGCACGAGAAAGAGAGATTGAGAGATTTTAATTTTTTTTTCTCTCTCATATTGTTTTGTAAACTTATAAGATATTTAATTTATTAATATTTTATTTAAAATATTATTCTAATAGATTAAATAATCTTATCTTTATAACTTTAATTAATTTAAGTTATCTTCCAAAATATCTTCCCACTAAAAACAAAATTAATTTTACTTAATATTATCTTTTTACTATGAAATCACATGGGTGACGAATCATATAATCGACTCGTCCCCATCCCCGACCCAGATCCAGAAAATCTCGGTAAAATGACCCCAGTGTCAAGGGCGCACTATAACATTACGGAGCTTGCCTCCATACCAGACCAGATCCGATATTCCCAGCTTTCACCCAACCAGATCTACTTTACCGAGACTCTAACTTTTGTCCCGTATCTCCCACTTACTTATCAGATTATTTAACACTTAATAAATTTTCTAATTAATTAACCGGACTTTTTTTATCCATCCACCTCCAACTATTTCAAGTAAATGTGGCCTGGCCCAATAAGGCCTTCTCTTGTGCCCAATAGTTGCGAGGCTGAATGTTAGGTCTATTAACTCTCGATTTTCCTTTAATTGAGGTTTAAAATGATTAATTCATTTTCTATGCTAATTAACCTCAATAAATATTGGGAATCATCTGATTATTTATTAAGAAAATCCGGGAAGTTACAACTCAACCATTCATAATAATAAGAATGCATTACATGTATTTAAATACATTAATAATAAATCTACCAAAATGTCAGCATTTTAATCTATAACCGATGAATCCAGGCCCTCCGATACCTGTCTGTACTATTTTCCTTAGTTTAAACAAGCCCCGAACTATCCAAATGATCGGAATCTAATTCCGAGTCTTTTGGAGAATATTAGAATTAACAGTTCACGCTTTTTCGGCAGCTACAGTAATTGTCAAAAGCTTGCAATCAAAGCCTCAATTTGAAGCTCAAAATCTTTATCATTTCATCCCAAACTTCTAGTATATTATATTCACAATATTATCTTTCATTCCCAACATAATTGGGCTCATTATCGTCTCTTATGCGACCCTTAAAAATGAAACAAAATAAATGTTCTGCAGGTGCAACAGTAATTGCTGCATTTATACTTGAGGCTCCCAATAAAGTTCTAACCCTTAGTTTTCCACCTACAAATCCTCCTCTAGTCTCTAGTAATGAGGTTCATGGTTTTCATGCTTAAGAACTCATAAATACACCTCGAAACTATAGAAGAATTACCACACCAATGCATTAAGATAGTGTTGAAATATTAATAGGGAGAATAGACTTGTATAACAAGTGTTCAATTATGGTTCAAGGCCTTTACAAAAGGTTAATCGAACCAAGTAACTAGATCAGGTTCTAATCAAAATATGCAGGTATCTATAATAAGAATTTCAGGTTCTAAATCACCCTTGTGCAGACTTCTTTTCCAGAAATTCAGGAAATCAGAAATCTGTTCAATGCTCAAACTAATTCAAATCACTACTTTCCTAGTAAAATACAGTCACAAGGGCTTCTCAGATCCATCACATTAAGCACCCAAAATGGAAATAAACAACTCCATACTAAGTATTGATAAAAGAAAACATGTGAACATGAAATAATTGAAGAGACTCGCCAACTGTCTAGAAATTAGCTTCCATCTCAGTTCGGGATTCATCAATGACATTTACACCCTCCCCTTCTCAGAGCACTCAAAGTACTTTTGGAGTTTGTTCTCAGTCTCCTACCTCTTCTTATCACAGAGTTCCTTGGCACTGAACGAGGCTATAACGTACGTGAACTTGAAGATCCAGACCTGAGCTTGGAGATGGAAGTAGAGGCGGTTGTGTTTGGGGGTGGCATCGAAAAGAAGGAGGGTCTGCTCAAAGGGTTGAAACTGGGTTCTTTCCGTTCCTCTCCTAGAAATCGCAATGATAAGTGTTCAATTGATCATATTTTTATATCAATTCACTGTACATTATTTATGTGATTTTGAGTAATTCTGCCCATTGATACTTAGTTTGTTTTAATTCTTATTTTCAGGATACCAGAGAGCTTTGAGAGCAAAATATAAGAAAAATAGATCAAATCGAAGCTTTCAGTAGCATTACTGAAGCTGTGCGGGTAGTCTTAGGGCCGTAAGTACCTGTATGATGAAGATACGGGTACGCTCACGGTCGTAAGCGCCCATATGGAGGTTCTGAATACACAACCCCTAAGATACAGAGAGCTACACGGGCACACTCACGGTTGTATCTTGAGCCATGTGATCTGGGGATGGAGCATACGAGCATGCATACGGCCGTGAGACAGCTCGTATGCCATGTGCCCAGACTCTAGTTAACCCAGTTTTATGCTAATTTGAGTTCGAATCTGATTGGTTGGGTTACGAATTATCTGCATTTAGCTGACCCTTATAAATAGTTTATTTATGGTTTAGAGAAGGGGCTTTTGGATCTTGAACATCATCACCCTCTTGGAGGCTCCCTACCTTCTCTCAATCTTGGAGATTAGGCTACATTGAAGATCTTGGAGCAAGGAGAGCAAGGCAAGCATTGAAGGAACACTGTCAATGGTCATCGCCAACGGTGGAGGAAAAAGTGTCTTTCATTATGATTTTCATCTTCTTCTCCTTGTTTATATTAGATTTGTGTTCCTCCTCTATAGGGAACTAACTTGTTAGATACTTGTGCATGATGAACCTTTGGATTTATGCTTAATCTTGCTTGTATGGATTTCTATATTTGAATGAGTATTTTAATGTTTGAGAACATATTAAATGTTGTGTATGTGTTGATGCTTTACGTTGCGACAGCTCTAAGTATCAATCTAGATCTATAAAAGGTGTAGACGATAACGCTCCCTCTATATACCCCAGATCTACTTCAACAGGTGGGAGTTATGAACATGCCGAGGGATTGGGTGTTTAGGAGAGAGACTCTGTAAAATGGATTATTCCCATAACTCTTCCAAGATTATGTGTTCCCTAGAACTACTCACGAGCGTAGATTAGTAACTCGTCTTGAAAGAGGGGCTGAAAGCGTTGTAGGAATTCTTGGTCCATACCTCATATTCATTAATATGAAATCCATACTTGCCCCAATTCATAAATATCCGGAGGGGATTCAATGCCCGAGTATCTCCCTTCTATAATTGTTTCTCATCACTATTTTCATCAAGTGTTCATAAGCAAATTTCCTTTTTAGCAAGTAGATTAGAAAACCATCCATATTTTGGTTAATTAGGTAGCATATAATTAGATAGGATTAGTGGTCAGGTCCTTGAGGGTTCGACATCCGACTTTCATTAGTCCACTTTATTACTTGATATGACCCGTGCACTTGGGGTAATAGCATAAGCATAACACACATCCATCAAGTTTTTGGCGCCGTTGCCGGGGACCTTTAGGTCACTAAGAATACTAAAAGTCTGTTAGTTAGTCATAGTTTTAGGTTTTAAATTTTTCTGTTATTTCTTTCTTCTTTTCAATTTTCTCTTACTTTATTCACTTTACTTTGTGCCTATTCTAAACACTTGCACTACTGATTCTTAATATTTGTGCAAGGTACCGGTGTATAACTCGAGCAAATCCAATAGGTTTGGTGGAAGGAGATAGTGCGATCAAGTGCACTCTATATCGGAGGATTAGAGAAGTACAAGGCACGCCACAAAAGGTATATACGGGTTTATCTTCAACATCCGAGAACGTTCCCCCTGTGGATGTGAATATCGAAACCATGGACCCTCCAACCGTGGAGGAGCGCAGGAGAACACTATCTGATTATGAGAGGCCAGCCTACAATGGGAAGAATTTAGTGTCCATCCTCCTTAAGTTGCAAACAACTTTGAAATCAAGTCAGGCACCATTCAGATGGTTCAGAATCAAGACCAATTCCACGGACGCTCTGATGAGGATCCTCACGCACATTTGGTGCAATTCCTTCAAATTTGCAACATGTTTCTGATAAACGGAGTGTCTGATGATGCCATTGGCTTTAGGTTATTCCCATTCAGCTTGAGAGAAGCGGCGTATCGTTGGCTCACCTCACTTCCTGCAGGGAGTATGAGAACTTGGAGGATATGCTAGATAAATTCTTAGGTAGATATTTCACCCCAAGTAAAGCTTGACAAATTAGACAGGAAATTTCTGCATTCAAGCAAGGAGAGCAAGAGTCGTTTTTCTATGCTTACAAACGATTCAAGGATTTAATTAGGCATTGTCCACATCATGGTATGGAACCGTAGGTGAGGCTCCATGTATAACGGGTTTAACAAACGCACTAGACAATTAGTGAATGTTGCAGCTGGTGGTTCCCTAGGAAATAAATACCCCGAGGAAGCCGAGCAACTAATCAAAGATTTAGCTAATACTGAATCAGCTTGGGTACCTAGAGAAAGACAACCTGTCAGGGTTGGAGTCAACTCAATCAATCAAGATTCTGTCCTTGTAGCGCAAGTGGCGAAGCTCACAAAGAAGTTTGACCAATTCACTTTTGGAGGACCATCAAGCTTAGTTGCAGTCATCTCGTGCGGCACTTGTGGAGGAGGGCATGATGCATCACAATGCTCCATTGCAAGCGTGGAAGCAACTCCCATGGAGGAAGTTCAATATATGGGCAATCAAAGACCCTAAGGGACCCAATTTCATCCTTACATACCTAATTGGAGCCATCCAGGATTATCTTATGGCAACATTCAAGGATCAGCAACCCCTCCAGGATTCAACTCCTTAGCTCCAAGACCTCCACAACCTAAGCCAAACCTTGAGGATGTTTTAATTAAGTTCATGACTGCCACAACTTTAAAATTTGAATCAGTAGATGCTACGATGCGAAACATCCAAGCGAGTGTTCAAGGTCTATCAAACCAAGTTGGGCAATTATTTAGAATTGTAGCAAAGAGGCCTTAAGGGAGTCTACCAAGAAACACCAAAGAAAACCCTCGTGGAGATGTGAAGGCCATCCTACTTAGGAATGGTAAGGAGGTAGAAATGTTGGTCAGAAAACCTGACAAGGTTACCACCCAGGTAGAAACGGGTGAATCATCAGGAACCAAGGAGATGTGGCTGAAGAGCATCAAGCGAAGAATAAGGAAATAGAGACGGCACCTGTCCCTGTGTATCAACTTAGGGTTCCCTATCCTGAGAGGTTGAAGAAAACAAAGGATGATGATTATTTTAGAAAATTCTTGGAGACAATCAAGCAACTTCATGTGAGCTTACCTTTGGTTGATGTACTCTCCTAAATGCCTAAATATACCAAGTATATGAAGGAGCTACTAATAAACAAGAGGAAATTGGAGGAAGTTACCGCAGTAACCTTGAACTCTCAATGCTCATCGATACTCCAACCCAACTTACCTAGAAAGTTAAAGGACCCAAGAAGCATGGTGATCCCTTGTGTTATTGGGAATGGGTTGGAGGAAAGTGCTTTGGCAGATTCAGGCACCAGTATCAATGTGATGTCGAACAAGCAATTCATGAAGCTAGGCCTAGGAGAGCCCGAAACCATAAAAATGACCATTCAACTCGCCGATCGATCAATGAAGAAAGCATGAGGAATAACATTAGATGTATTAGTAAGTTGGATAAGCTTGTGTTTCCCGCCGACTTTGTATTGCTGGACATTGACGATGATGTTGAAGTACCCATCATCCTTGGAAGACCGTTTTTAGCCACCGCAAAAGCCCTACATGATCACGTGGAAGGCAAAATGTCTTTACGAGTGGGCGATAGTACAGTGGAATCAAAGCTTTCTGCAGCGATGTGACACACACTTGATCATGATGATACGGCTTAGTTTATTGATGATCATAAACTTATTTCCGATAGTTGCATTCAAGAAGTGTTGCAAGCTGACCCACTTGAAGAATATTTAGGACAGCTAGGTGATGACAAAGAAGATGTTGTGGAAGGCAACCCTGACTTTTCTAAGGAGAGCAAGCAAGGGAAAACAAGGAAGAAAGATAAGGGGTTAAGGAACTTATTTCTCCAACTATTATTTTGGAAGGAAAAAGACAAGGAGAAGAGCAATGAAAAGACCACCGTCCATAGTAAGGCAAGAAATTCACCACTTGCCCCTATGAACGAATCCCCCATATATTCTAGTTTAGGTTTCTCCTTGTTTAAAAATTGTTTCAAGGGGAATGTGCATGAGGGAATTCAAGTATTTGATCCACCTTGAGCAGCAACCCCAAATGTCAAACTAGTGACATTAAACAAGTGCTTCTTAGTAGGCAACCCAAATTTTCAAGAATTTCCCTTTTTAGGGTTTCATAGTTTAGTCTAGAATAGCTAGTTGTCATTTCAAAATAAGTGATCAAACCCTTAAATCTCTCATCAATAATCTATCTCGAGCCGCTAGGTCACATCTCAAAGCTTAGGAGAATGAGGAAGGGAAATCAAGAGAAATTGGAATGAAACGTCAAAGGGATTAATCCTAATGAACAACCTAGACCAAGATACGGGCGAGGATACGGACGTAAACACTCGTATGATCAATATTTTACTATTGCTTACGGCCACTTAGGCCCGTAGCACATCATACGGTCAGGTTTACTGCCGTGAGATGGCCCGTATACTGTGCAAAAGGACTCACTTACAAGCACGACTGTTCATATCTTTTTCTATAAGGCTCCACACACGCCCCTTCCCATTCAAATCCATCAATAGGCAGCACTTTCCTCCCCCATTCTTCTTCCTTGCACCCCAGTTCGATTGTTCGAAGGTTCTAGGGAGAACTCAAGGTAAACCCTCTCTGATTTCACTTAATCATATCTTTTAGGGTTTTAGGTCTTTCCTAGAAGAGATTCATCTCAATCTTGAGTCCATTTCAAGCACAATCAAGTATAGATACCTTTCGATATGACAGGATTAGCATTTTGCCTCATTCTATTGCATGTTTTATGCTTTGTGCCATCACACGGCCGTAGCCCTACTTGTAGGCTCCGCGTGCTACATATGGGCCATCTCACAACCGTAAGCACCCGTATGACAACAATACGAGCAAGCACACGCCCGTGAGTTTGCCCGTACGTGTTCCTGCACCCACTTTTCCGTAATTAGGGCATTGATTTGACATTGACTCTACCTTTCAATTAAAGATATGGCTCGCAAAAGCAAGTAGGAGGTAAGGGTGTAAAGAGATAGAGGACAGATCGACCTTCATCTTCTTCGGGCCCCCAGTTCCTTCATGAACGCTACCAGGCACGCTATGTCATTCTTTCACTGAAGGAATTCGGCCCTACTCGATACATAGACTGGACAGTACTGCGAGAGCTCGGGATAGAGGAGGAGGTCGCCTGATTATATTCGGTGGATGGGACCGAGCATTCATCATTTATGAGCCAGTCTACTGTGACATAGAACTAGAGGTCCTCAGTAGCTTCGAGGTCGACAGGAGCCATTTTACAGTTGGGACCCCACACGCCATTCGATTTCAGGTTCACGACGTGATGCGACAGCTCAGCATTACAGAGTTTTCCATCCACCTCGGTCTCTACAACATAGCATTCACTGAGACAAAGGAGTACCGGGAGCTAGCTATGGACTTCCCGGTGCACAGATCCTTCACACGATACTAGAGCTAGGTCTCCCGAGCAGGCACGACAGAGCCGAAGAAGGCGTCCCGCCTCTTCGATTTGATACATATGTACATTCAGGCTCTAACAAGCAGGTCGATCACAGGGAGGGATGACAACACCAGCCACGTCACTGTCCCTAACCTCCTGGTGCTCTATAGCATGATCGAGTGAGTCCCGATCCATACATGCCACTTCATCGCCGACTATATTTCCCATCAGGGGTCGTTGGAGAAGTTGAAGCTGATTCATGTTGGTCCTTATATCATTCGTCTTTTACGCAGCATGGATCTCCTCGGACCCCACCACCGACCGCACTAGATCAGCATAATACAGCCCCTCAGTTTCTCGACACTCTAATGATGGGGTTGGTCACACGCACACCAAGGGGACATACTTTTCTGGGACCTGAGCCCCCATCAGACCTCGCTACTAACGCGGAGGAGCCGCCACCCTAGCACCATTTCCTATAGAGGGACCATCTTCCGCTGCTCCTCCTCGACACACCTGCCCGAGCCACACCCAGATTCTTCCGTTGCTCGAGGCGATCCAAGCCGGGCGGTAGACGATACTTCAGGAGCTTACTCGCCTCGGTAACGCTCAGCAGTGACTCAAGGAGGGGCTGAGTCACCTCCAAGCATAAGTGCAGCAGCTATCCCGTGCCAATCGACGAGCGGAGAAGCAGTTTGAGTCGCTCCGATGGGAGTTCGGCCAGGTGCTATATACGCTGCGAGAGCAGAGGGGATCCCTAGTGGCGGTGTCTTCTACATACACATCTTCTATTTCACCGCACGCACACCACTCACCTCACTCCTCTGCTCGTGAGCCTCACATGCCAGCAGCACCACCGGCAACACCAGGGAGCCCAGCACACGCTACCCCCACCATCGCCTCCTTTAGTTCCTATTTAGAGGGATTTTTAGGATATGCATCACACTTGTTTTTCTATTTTATTTACTTAGCAAGGGTTTTACCCTACTACCCTTTTGTACTTTTTTGTCCATTGTCGGTTTAGACTCCACTTTTTACGATCTATATTCATGTTTTGTGATGATTTTTTTTGCTTTTCTTTGATGCTTGCAGATTTAGTCCCCAACTTATGGATGAATGTTCTATATTTTTTCTTACCCAAGCAAGTGGACACAATCCCCCATTGAATCGGGAAGTTTCAGTTTGCCCATCTCTTCTTTTTATAATGCTCTTATCATTTACAAGCTTTATTGTTTGCGTTTAGGACACTACAAAACTTTAAGTGTGGGGATGGGTACACATGTGTAGCTTGTATGAACCTCATTGCATATCTTTACAAATTAATTCATTGTAAACCTTTAAGTGTGGGGATAGTATCCTATGAATTCATTGCAAATCTTTACATATATACATGCTTAGTGTACACCAATGACGGCATGTTGAAAAATTGTATTCAATTTTGTTTTACTCATAGTTTGCACCATTTGAGCAAAAATTTTAATTTTTCCCATGAACATCTTGGACACTTAGAGAATATCTTCATGACTATTATATATTCTCTAGAGACATTAGATAACCCATTGTTATGTTTCTTTAACTTAGATTTTTAAGTATTATCTTCAATGGCTCCAAGAGTTTTTGTGGCACTAGTTCAAACTTCTAGCCCTTTCAAGTAGAGTTGTAAATAGTGAATAAAATTTTGTACATAGAAACTATGAAAATAAAGACCAAATAGTGCTTCTCTACTCTTGGTGACGAAATAAGCTCGGGTCTTAGGCTCCTAATCAGAGTACGTCTCAAGATGAAAAGTCACTAGTGAGCATGAGCATGTGTATGTAGAATTGTAATCTTCTGAGTAGTTGGGTGTTCTGGTACCTAATCAACATGTGCATCCCTCAAAAAGAAAGATCTATACTCTATATTAATCGTAGGTCCCCCTGAAAGTCGGATCCATTAGAGATGCCCTACCGGGACTTATGTGAAAAGAAAAGAGAAAATTAAAAATTTGAAGCGAAAAGAATAAAAAGAATGTCTTACTTTTTCTTAAGGGCTAGTTGTTTTGCACTTATGGACTTAAGGAACCTCGAGAGTCCACTGGCGGTATGCTTGCCACTCTAAGACTCAGGACCATGGTAAGTGCAGTAAAATTCTCATATAAAGAAAATTTTAAAACTATGTCTTGAGATTGATCTAAATCTGAGATGTTGGAATAGGAAAATATTATTGTCAATGGTGAATCTTTTGAGTACAACAAAATGTGAATATTTTAGCTTGAGGGTGAACGCTTATCATCATTTTAATTTTTCTTTATTTGTTCGCTTAAGGACAGGCAAATGCTTAAGTGTGGGGATATTTGTGATAAGCATTTAATTGATCATATTTTTATATCAATTCACTGTACATTATTTATGTGATTTTGAGTAATTATGCCCATTGATACTTTATTTGTGTTAATTCTCATTTTCAGGATACCAGAAAGCTTCGAGAGCAAAACAAAAGTAAAACAGATCAAATCGAAGCTTTCAGCAGCATTAGTGAAGCTATACGAGTAGTCTTACGGCCGTAAACGCCCGTATGTTGAAGATACTGCCGTAAGCGCCCATATGGAGATTCTGAGCACATAACTCCCAAGATACAGAGAGCTACACGGGCACACTCATGGCCGTATCTTGAGCCGTGTGATCTGGGGATGGAGCATACGGGCATGAATACGGCCGTGGGACAGCCCGTATGCCGCGTGCCCAGACTCTAGTTAACCTAGTTTTATGCTAATCTGAGTCCAAATCTAATGGGTTGGGTTACAAATCATATGCATTTAGCTGACCCCTATAAATAGCTGATTTATGGTTTAGAGAAGGGGCTTTTGGATCTTGAACATCATCACCCTCTTAGAGGCTCCCTACCTTCTCTCCATCTTGGAGATTAGGCTACATTGAAGATCTTGGAGCAAGGGGAGGAAAGTAAATATTGAAGGAACACCGTCAACGGTCATCGCCAATGGTCATCACCAACGGTGGCGGGAAAATTGTCTTTCATTATGATTTTCAACTTCTTCTACATGTTTATATTTGATTTGTTTTCCTCCTCCATTAGGAACTAACTTGTTAGATACTTGGGCATGATGAACTCTATATTTGAATGAGTATTTTAATGTTTGAGAACCTATTGAATGTTGTGTATGTATTGATGCTTTACGTTGCGACAGCTCTAAGTATCAATCTAGATCTATAGAAGATGTAGACGATAACGCTCCCTCTATATCTCCTAGATCTACTTCAATAGGTAGGAGTTATGAACATGTCGAGAGATCGGGTGTTTAGGAGAAAGACTCTGTAAAATGGATTATTCCCATAACTCTTCCAAGATTATGTGTTCCCTAGAACTACTCATGAGCATAGATTAGTAACTCGCCTTGAAAGAGGGGGTGAAAGCGTTGTAGGAATTCATGGTTCATACCTCATATTCATCAGTATGAAATCCATACTTGCCCCAATTTATAAATATCCAGAGGGGATTCAATGCCCGAGTATCTCCCTTCTATAATTTTTTGCCATCACTTTTTCCATCAAGTATTTGTAAGCCAATTTCCCTTTTAGCAAGTAGATTAGAAAAACATCCATCTTTTGGTTGATTAGGTAGCATATAATTAGATTGGATTAGTGGTCAAGGTTCTTGTGAGTTCGACATCCGACTTTCATTAGTCCACTTTATTACTTGATATGACCCGTGCACTTGCGGTAATAGCATAAGCAAAACACGCATCCATCACGCAACAGTCCCTTCCCTAAGAGAAAACCTTCAAAAGTAATAGTAGTTCAGGCTTCCCTTTTTCCCTTTTTCCTTTCAATCAACTTTTCTCCTCTTCAAGCCTTAAGCTAGCTGGAGATGGTTGATCCTTGATGACTAAAGATCACATGTAATAGTTGACGTAATGGGTCAACTAATTACCATTATGCCATTAATTCAAACCATGGGCTTGATTAGCATAATGTCATGCCCGGACCCAGATTCCAGGACCTCGAGCACATGTACAGACCGGCCGAACCCAAGTAGAGGCGCACCTCACTCGGATACAAGGCCTAGGAAATACAATAACAGATAATAACAATCTAAACAAGTTCAATAATATCTCAGAGTTTTACATTGAAATTAAATAAAAATGGTACAGTCACCCTACTTAATCAAGTTAAGGCCCTACAAGGGTCCTACAAAAAAAACTCGCATACACAAGAAAATCTGAGGTCCCCACCCTCTAATAGGATATCCCGATCCCTCGCGCAACTTCTGAACTCGAGTCACCTACTCCTCAAGACCTGAAACAAAAGAGGAAGCAAGTGGAATAAGCTTTCGAAAGAAAAGCTCAGTCAGTACCCCCATTGGGAATGCAACGAAGTCAAACAAGGAATAATCAAGAAATAGTGATCGTAACACAAAGCATATCAGGAATATGTCCAAGTCAAATATACGAGGATCACTATCCAACAAACACAATTACACAACAAGGCGTTCAATCAAAATACAAAGAACTCTCGAGTCATCTCCCTAGCAATCATCGACCTCGGCCTATCCTCAATGTCAATCAACCAAACCCCGAGTCTGGTAGTGCTCCTATATGTACGTACGCGGCCAGCATATCATGCCACTGACGGGTGGACCTCCAGAGTTTCCTCCCCCTGGTAGGACTACAGGACGTCTAGAGTGTCCTCCCTCTGGACGCCCTCACCAAAATCTGCACTGAGCGGGAGAATCCACAATACAAGAAGAGGCGACACGTCAACCCGAACGGAGCACAAGCTCACGTGTTTCCATGGCCATGTCCCGATCAACGGGAAGGCGTATTCAGCAACAAGAAATAGCCGACACTCACCAACCCGGACGGAGCATAGGCTCACGTGTTTCTATGGCCACGTGCCGATCATCGAGAAGGTACGTGCGGCGATCACAAGCATACCCAACAAATCTTAACAAGCGCAATGCATAAACTCACATGGAAATTCAACAAAGTAGGATAACGAGTACGTGTATGCAAATCCAAGCAAAAGTATACCAAACATGGTAACATCAAAGCTAATAAATAATGAAGCAGAAGTCAAGGATACTCAATGATATCAAGGCCAATAAACACTCAATAATAAGGCAAAAGTACACACTATCATGAATCAAGAAAACCATGAAGTAATCATTCAAGAAATAACTACAAATCCAATAAACCCAAACTGGGTGGAGCTAGGCAAGAGTCACTTAGTTTTGCTACCAATGTCCAGAATTACTCCGGAATCCCTCCCGTCGTCCAGGTGCTGAAATCTAATAATAGAAAGCTATATCAGTACCGGCAACATCTTAAGTCCCCTAGTTGTACATGCAAGATGCTCTAAATGAGCCCAAGTCAAACTGTGTGGGCCTTCCCTTGTTTTCTAAGTCATGATCCTTAAGTGTCCAAACCTGACTACTTTAACAGATAAACAAGCTGGCCTGGTGGTTAAAGCCCACTACAAGCTTTAAGAGGTCACTGGTTCTACACCTCTTACTTGCCACCTTTATTCTATTAATTTGGTTTGCCCCTATTTATTTAACACCCTCCGTTAAATCAAACAACACATAATGACCTAGTAGTTAAGGCCCATTATACTACTTGGGGAGATTTTGGTTTCAATCCCCGTACCCACATTTTTCTTCTTATCGCTTAATTTGGTTAGACAAGCTTTAATTAAATAAACCTGATTCATTCAACCACAAATGCAACAGAGCCCTGGTGGTTAAAGCCCACCATGATGTATAAGGGGACTTAGGTTCCAATCTCCTCTTCCACAATCCCTTTTTATTATTTTATTTTTGAATCAATCTGGTTCAAGACTTGGTTGGACCAACTAGACTTGATCAAACCCGAGTTCAATACCTATATGGCTGAGCATAACCCCTATCTGGTTGGGTCCAACACCAAATCTTTAATCTAACTTGATCAAACCAGCTCAGTGTTTTAAAACGAACCCAAACCCAAAACAATTGGCTAACCAGTTGACCTAATCCAACTTATTTGATCAATTTAAACCACACCTAATAGGCTAGACCTAACACACTAACTCTTCTAACAACTTGACCCGTTTCTAATTGACTAACTCTAGCCACCTTTTACTGTTTGAGTTTTTGACGCAGCTGAGCTCTGCCGGAGAAGAGGTGGCGCTTTGGTCACCTATAGCGGCCTCCAGCGGACTTGTGTCAGATCAACACCTTCCCGCCACCAAGTCCTCCCCGTCAGGGGGTGTTTGCCTGTCGCAAGTTCCCCCTATAGCAGGAGACCTCTGGTTCCACCTTACTCCTCGCCGGAACTCTGTCTCTATCTCCCTCCCAGCGTTCAGCCTCTCGACAGGAGTCACCGTAGCTCCACTGCGTCACACGATACCTACTTATAGCGACTACAAGCATACTTGTTTAATCTAAGATATACAATAAGGGAAAACAACTAACCGGAAAAAGGTGAAGTCCTCCAATGCTCTTCTGTGGTGGACTGAGAGGTCTACTCCGTCGTTGGGTCCACAGCACCTCAACGTGCCCTTCTTCTTCTCGCGCCGTGTTCTGCGGTCACCCTTCCGTGGTTAAGTGGGTCTGGAGAGAAGAGCAGAGGTCCTGTCTCCTCTCCTTTCGTAGGCGGCGCTGTTTGGGTTCCGAGAAGAAACCACTACATAAGAAGTGGTGGTGGCTGCGAATACCATCACGATCCCACAGATTGAGCCTGGATCGTCTTCTTTCTTTAGCGGGCAGCGTTTGAAAAACTTCTTTATTTTCCTGGTGGTGATCGCGAAGGAGTAGGCTATCCACAGCGGTGGCGCGCGTATGGAGATGACAGTGATCGCGCAATCGCTATCAGTGTTCTCCAAATGAGCGGCTATGATCACTTTTTACTTGGAGAATAGATCAACGGCTAGATTTACTCCCTTTGCCTTGAACTCAATCCGTCATTCTCGATGGACGATTTTGATCAAATCCTTGCGTAGTCAGGATGAGGGGCCAGGATTATTTCATCCGTCTCGAATCTGTGTTTCCTCCGGATAGACGTTGAGGATCACACAGTGACGAGCGGATGGATCTGATTCAATCGCCTCGAACTTAATCGTTTCCCCTTGATGAATGGTTCAGATTGTTCATCTTAAGAGAATGGATAGAAGGCAAGGATCTATTCCTGTACCTAGAACTTAAAACAATCTATTAGTTGGACGAATGAGATTTACTCGCACGGTGAGGGCACCCGTATCATCCTTTCATCGTTGGTGAGAACCGTCGGATCAACCCCTCGTGATCTGATCGCCCGCGGATCCTTTAATCCCAGCCGTCCGCTTCTCAATATACTCTCTGTATGATTTTTTTGACATTTGCAAATAAAACCCTGGACTTTTACACACTTCTAGGAAGGTCCTTAAGCTATGAGAGAGAACATATTTTCTTTAAGTCCTTGACTTTTCTGATTTCACGATTAGGTCCTTGACAGCCCCATTTATCTCTAATTAGGGCACAAGTTAACTTAATCCTCCTTCTCCAACCAAATCTAGTTAATTCCAAACATGGGAAGATTCTTTAATTACAAGATAATTAAAGAGAAACTTAGAAACTATTTATTCATCAAATAATTGCTTAAAGAGTAAATAGAAATTTCTAAATTCCAAAAGTTCGAACAAACACAAACTTGGGAGTTTCCCTTATTAACCCAACGATTAAACAAATAGTTTAGAAAAAATTTATTCTCTAAAATCCTCGGATATTACACATAACGTTCATAACGGTTTGATTCGAACAACAGTCCCTATTTTCATAAATATTGTTACATGCTAATGATTGGGGTTTATAATCCCACTTTGCATATTTGTCCTTGTATTTCCCTTATTTTATAATGCTCTATATTCTTCTTTCTTGCATGACTTAAGAATATTTTGAAAAAAGGCCCCATTCTTATCAAGACTACATGCGGGTCCTCTCTGATTAAATTATATGAGAGACATGTTTTGCATTTAAGTTCAACCACTTCTTAATTTTCCACCTAATCCTCTGATCATTTAACTTATGGACATTAAGTGTGGCTTGTTATACATCGATCCCTCTACCATTCAATATTTTTCATCTCATAATTAATAGTACCAGAAATTTTTAATTTCTACTGTTTCTAAGAGGGTGGTCTTTACAATCCTCCCCCCTTATAGAAATTTCGTCCTCAAAATTTGCAAATCCATACATCCTCAACCTCAGTGTTCAAGACTCATTATGCTTCCACTACGCACGTTGGCCATATATCCGATACCGATACTTCTTTATTGATAATATGCACTAAAAAGGACAAGCGTTTGAGTCCGTAACCGTACTCAAGGAACTTAGCATATGGCCGATCATGTCTCAGTCTCCAATAAAACTGTCAGTTATTGTAGAGGTTCCCAGTAATCCATAAATCCAGTCCTTGGGATAGATATCTACTTTACCGAGTGCTCTACCCAGACCCCCCACTCTTAGAAAGAAACCTGAATCAGACTGCTAATCTTTCAAAGTCACTAGGGCCACTAGGTGTCTTTTAACTGCTGCTACCTGATATTAAAAGATGTTCCCCCATGTAAACACTTTTCGATATAGGTTTTGCTCTAATGCCACTTAATCTATCACGCCCCGACCCCGATACGAGCCTCGGCCCTCGGGTACGCGACAAACGCCGCATACTTACAGGGTCGACCCCATAAGCACGCAAGGCTAAGTAACACAAGCAAATAATTAATACAGAATTAGAATAATCAGCGGAAGTAAATAAAAGTTAGGATTTTCATAATCAATCCTATACAAATATCAGGTCCTAAATAACACAAATATTTGGAGTGCTACAATAGGTCCTGAATAATACAAAATCCTCATAGAGAAATAAATATAGAGGCCCGCAAACCTCAGCTCAAAATGTCCCCAACGCTGCTAGGCTGTCCCGTGGAAGCTCTATCCTGAGGCCCTCTCCTAGCTACTCGTCGTCACCTGGGAAAAAGAGAGCAACCAAGTGCATGAGCCCAAGAAAGGGGCCTAATAGGATCGCACAAAACAAGGATGACGTATGGCCAAGAAAAGAAATTCAAGGATTTCAGATAACAAAAATATCAACAGACAGAGTAGAACAATCTAACCAAACAGATGCTCAGGAAAAGAAGAAATAGAATATCACACTCAAAGCAGAGTAGATCCAATCAAAATACATAAGCTCAAGCAATGAAGAAAATAGAATGTCAACGGACTGCTATGGAGTACCGCCCCCTGACCATCCCAGGGGCAAGTAGAATGCCAAAGGATACTCCACTGGCCATATGCCATGGAGTACCACTCCACTGACTATATGCCATGAAGTACAACCCCCCTGACCATCCCACAACAACACAAGAAGAATGTCAGAGGGTACTACCTCAAAGCAATTCATATCACAATATATAAACTCAAGCAGTGCATAAAGCATAAGACATCAAGAGACAAAGCATATATCAAAAGATGGACTCCAACATCCATCTAGCAGAATAGAAACAGAAATCAGTAGAGGATTATGAATTAGAAATACTCACAACACCGATGCGAGAGCCTACCTTTTTCGTTCTTGGGCCTACTCGGGCCCGATCCTTCCTGTCTTGTCCTAGATCACCTTACCATGGCCTAAACATGGTAATTATATATTACTCAACAATTCATAACAATAAGAATGCATTACATGCATTTAAATACCATAATAATAAATTTACTGAAATATTAGTTTTTTAATCTATAAACGATGAATCCAGGCCCTTAGACACCTGTCCATACTATTCCCTTAGTTTAAACAAGCCCCCGAACTATCAAGATGATCGGAATCGAATTCCTAGTCTTTTGGAGAATAATAGAATTAACAGTTCACTCTTTGTCGGGAACTACAGTAATTGTCAAAAGCTTGAAATCAAAACCTGAATTTGAAGCTCAAAATCTTTATCATTTCATCCCAAACATCTAGTATATTTTATTCACAATATTATCTTTCCTTCCCATAATAATTGGGCTCATTAATGTCTCTTATACGACCCTTAAAAGTGAAACAAAATCAATGTTCTGCAGGTGCTACAGTAATTCCTGCATTTATACTTGAAGCTCCCAATCAAGTTCTAACCTTCAGTTTTCCACTTACAAATCCTCCTCTAGTCTCTAGTAATGAGTTTCATGGTTTTCATGCTTAAGCACTCATAAATACACCTCCAAACTTCAGCAGAATTACCACACCAATGTATTGAGATAGTGTTGAAATATTAATAGGGAGAATAGACTTGTATAACAAGTATTAAATTATGGTTTAAGGCCTTTACAAAAGGTTAATCCAATCAAGTAACCAGATCAGGTTCTAATCAAAATATGCAGGTTTTCTACAACAAGAATTTCAGGTTCTAAATAACCCTTGTGCATACTTCTTTCCCAAAAATTCAGGAAATCATAAATCTGTTCAATGCTCAAAATAATTCAAAGCACTACCTCTCTAGTGGAATACAGTCACAAGGGCTTCTTAAATCCATGACAACAAGAACCCAAAATGAAAATCAAGAACTCCATACTAAGTATTGATAAAAGAAAACATGTGAATAGGAAATATTTGAAGAGACTCACCAGCTGTATAGAAACTAGCTTCCATCTCAATTTAGGATTCATCAATAGCGTCCACATCCTCTCCTTCGCAAAGCACTCCAAGTACTTTAGGAGTTTGTTCTCAGTTTCCAACCACTTCTAATCATGGAGTTCCTGAGAACTGAACGAGGCTGTGACGTACCAGAACTTGAAGATCTGGACCTGAGATTGGAGATGGGAGTAGAGGCGGTTGTGTTTGGGGGCGGAGCAAGAGAAAAAGGAGGGTCTGCTCGAAGGGTTGAAACTAGGTTCTTTCCGCTCATCTCCTAGAAATCCCAGCAGTCCCTTCCCTAAGAGAAAACCCCCAAAAGTAATTGTAGTTCAGGCTTCCCTTTTTCCCTCTTTCCTTTCAATCAACTTTTTTCCTCTTCAAGCCCTAAGCTAGCAGGAGATAGCTGATCCTTAATGACTAAAGATCACATGCAATAGTTGATGTAATGGGTCCATTAATTTACCATTCTGTCATTAATTCAAACCATGGGCTTGATTAGCATAAAGTTCATAAGGGTTTGATTCAAACTTCTATCCCTATTTTCATAAATACTGTTACATGATAATCATTGGGGTTTATAATCCCACTTTGCATTTTGTCCTTGTACTACCCTTATTTTATAATGCTTTGTATTCTTCTTTCTTGCATGACTTAAGAACATTTTACAAAAATGCCCCAGTCTTATCAAGACTACACGCGGGTCCTCTCTGATAAAATTCTTTGAGAGACATGTTTTGCATTTAAGTCCAACCACTTCTTAATTTTCCACTTAAGCCTCGGATCATTTACTTATTGATATTAAGTGTGGCTTTTTACACATCGATCCCTCTACCATTCAATATTTTTCATCCAATAATTAATAGTACCAGAAATTTTAAATTTCTATTGTTTCTAAGAGGGGTGGTCTTTACCCAAATCTACAAAAATTTATACTTCTCTAAAATAGGTTTTGGCCATGTTTCATAATTTATCTTCTGTAAACTTATAAAAAGACCTAATATCAACTAGAATGCAACAATATTTAAAAATTACAAAAATAAAAGTAATATACATGTAATATACTACAAATGTTGAATATGTAAGTAGATCTTCTTTCTAGCTAAAACATTAATGGGAAAATATAACATATATAGTCCTCATATCAAAACAATAAGCAGTGTACATACAAGGATTTACATTATATTATAAATTCATTGAAGAACATGGATTTGTCAATAACCAATACAAACACAAAAAATGACAGTGTATAAAGATATATTTGGCTAATAACTTGTAACCTTTATAAAATAGATAGTGTTTAAGTTAGTATTAAACTGATTAAAATATATTTTCATAATTTCCAGCATAACTCTCTTGCATGGGCAGGACAATTTGGAAGAAGTACTTCCATTCCTCTTTCTAAAATTCCTTACTCCATCACCCTATATAAAATAAGCAGAATTCATTAGAATGATATAAAAGTTTAAATAGAGTTACTATTATTCTGAAAGCTAGAAATCTCGTTTGTTGGTGGTCGTTTCTTTGATCTTGCGGATGCTTTTGCCATGGTATGAAGCTAAAAGAGTAAAAGAAAATAAGAAAAGTTGACAAAACCAATGTAAATTAGCAATCTATTGGATTGAAAAAGACTCAACCACCCAATTTTGAATCAATTAAAAAAGGAATTTCAAGTAACAAAATCATATACACCCACTGTGCTCATGTTACTTGCTTGTACCATTAACATGTTACTCTGTCTTGTTTTCACTCCTATGGTGTTCAATGTTGCTCTTTGCATGTTTTTCTTTTGGATTTCTTCTTCCCTTTTACCTTTGTTTGCTTCACACCTCCTACTTTTGCACTATCAATGTTGGACACATGTTTGTTTTCATCTTCTATTGCATCAACGACCTGTTGACCTTTGTTTGTAGCCTCAATATTAGCTTGCTTTCCTTTATTCTTGCAAGTAGCAACAACTTGAAAAATATATAGATTTATAGCTATGAACCAAACATTTGGTTGGACATACAGGGATGAATAAGCTTAATTACATTAGTGGAATTCTTATAGAGCAACCCCTTGAATTGTGGCCAATCGCAAAACAAAGTTTACAAGCCATCTTCCTTCCCTTTCTAGAGAGTCTTGATTCATTTTCCACCTACTAAGTTTCTTTCTTATGAATTTGTTTGGTCTTCCTAGTATAACCCTAATTGGGAGTGGTTGTACTATTGGGTCATTATTTGTCTTGGGCCAAATTTTTTTTCTATTATCTGGTTGTAGTGCGTATGCTTATGATTGCTCAAACATTTAGTCTTCAGTTGCCTCCTTTTGGAATAATATTACATACACACTATATGCGCATGGATCCCTGCTAAGTCCCACTTTTTACATATATGTATGTACTTTATAATGTTTACCACATATCTCTCATGATCTTGCAACACCTCATATCCTTTGTCTCCATTTCATTCAAAATAGATGCTTGAGATTTCCTCTTTTTCCTCAATTTTTACCCAAATCCTTGGACTGAAAGCATCTCTCTCATCTCTCTCTCTCTCTCTCTCTCTCTCTCTCTCTCTCGATGTTGTCCAAGTTGCAGCCCTAGTTGCGCCTGTGCTCGCACTCACCTCGACGCCGTCAGCTCGCCGGCCGCCAGCTCGGCGCCCCTCCGCCCCCGTTTAGCCTGCCAGCGCGGCCGCGGCCCGTGCGTGCTTTCGGCATGCTACTGGCGACCCGCCGGCTGGCCGGCCGATACTCCGGTGCAGCCCCCCTCCCGCCGCAGCTTCGCCCCGAGCCACGCACTAGCAGACCGCGCCGGCTCCGCCCCCTTCTAGTCGCCCTACCTCCCCATGCGCGAGCCCTGCCTGCAGCCATCGGACAGCTCCGCCGGCCAGCGCCTCGGCCGCCCTCGACGTCGCCTAGCAACCGCGCATCTCGCCTGCCCCTGTGCGTGCGACGGTGAGCCGTTCGCCTACAGCTCTGTCGCCGTGAGCTTCTCCTGCCGCCGGACGGACCCTCTGCAGCCCTGCAGGCCTGCAAATACTTTTCAACCGGTCCTTCAGCCTTCTTCTCTGGCGAGCAGTGATGCCTAGGGAGTCAAGGTACAAGAGATTGAGGATTTAAATTTTGGGAGCTATGAAGAGATTACTTGATTTACATTTGGAATGAGATTAACATGAGGATGTATAATGTTAATGAGTTAGAAGCATGATGATATTGTGTAGAGGCAAATGATTTATGATTGTAGACTAATTGCAATGTATTCATGTGAGTTATATGGATGTATGAATTTGTGAAATCCAAGAGTATTGGATTTCTTTTGTGGAATGATTGTATAATTTTCGGGGCCCTATAATTAGGGGAGGTGCCGCCGAATTGTCATGGAAAAAAATTATAGGAGATAATGCCCTAATTAAATCATAGATATCATGTTTTCATGCTTCTAGGTTTTGGAAGAGTGAACCTTTACTAAACATGATTAATTGGGGGTTTAGGGTTATGAATTTAATGGTCTTGGATGGCATAGATTGTATGTGGATTATTCCTTAAATTCTAGTTGTTGTATGATGGCCATGCTTGTGTATGAATTTAGTACGATTTCTTTGGTTGGTTGATTTGTTTTGTTGAAATAGATTGGGGTTTAAAGTATGATCTTGAACATTGAGATCGACTAGATTTGAGACTTCAAAAGTTTTATAGCTTTTGATGTGTGGGTGTTCACATGGAAATTAAGAATTTAATCTTGACATGAGTATGGTTCAGGTGTAATTAGAGATGTGTGCATAACATTATGAAAATGACTATTAGAAATATGTGAGAAATCCAGACACATGATGTCAAAGATTAGAAATTTATTGAAGAGAATTGAACTCCAAGTGAAAGGAATTTGCAGGAATCACTGTAGCACTGCAAGACATTGGATTTAGTTCGTTTAAACGAGCTATGTGGTGTTGGTAATGAACCCCAATTCTGATTACAATGAAAGTGTATATTGGGAAGATATTGTATTGAAATTTTGGGAAGGAATAGTAAAGATTTTGGGCTTCAATTTGAGGGTTCAATTTGATGATTTAGTTAGTTACTGTAGCTGTAACGAAATTGTGGAATAAGAACTTCAATGTTTTCAAAAAGACTCGGAATTTGATTCGGATCATCTCGATAGTTCGGGGGTATATTTAAACTAATGAAAATGGTGTGGGCAAGTGTTATAGGGCCCTAACCTATCGATTATAAATTTAAAGGCCGATATTTTGGCAAACACACGATTAGGCTAATTAAATGCATGTAATGCATTCATATTGCTATGAAATGTTATGTGATGAGCATTTACCATGTTTAGGACATGGTGAGGTGGTCGAGGACCTCAATGGAAGGCTCGGACCTGGGTAGGTCCTAGAAGCGAATAAGGTAGGATGTCGCACGGGTGCTGTGAGTAGTTCGAACTCATAGTATTCTATTGATTTCTGTTGATGTTGTGCTAGATGGATGTTGGAGTCCATCTTTTGATACCTGCTCTGCCTGTTGACATGTTATGCTTGCTGCATTTTTTTGAGCTTGTATGTTCTGATATGTTCTGCTTTGAGGGAGTACCCCTTGACATTCTTCTTGTGTTGTTGTGGGATGGCCAGGAGGTGGTACTCTATGGCATATGGCCAGTGGGAGTGATACTCCATGGCATATGGCCAGTGGAGTACCCTCTGGCATCCTACTTGCACCTGGGATGGTCAAGGGGGTGGTACTCCATGGCAGTCTGTCGATATTCTATTCTTTGCATTGAGTATTCCCTCCTTCTACCTAGCTTTGATTTTTGTATTCTTATTTCCTTGAGAGGTTTTTAATACATATTTGAGATGGGTTTCCTCATATGTATCGGCTTTATATCTCGGGGAGATTATTGCTTTCATGTTTTCATATGCGTATTTGAGTGGAGTTTACTCCTTAAATACGTATTGGCTTCCAATCTCGAGGAGATCACTGACTATTATATATTCGAGATGTTGCTGCCTTGGATATATAGATATACCTGTTGTTAGGTATTCGTACTAGCAATCTCTTATGTACAGGCATGATACATCGAACGGAGGCCCCGACAGAGGGTGTATAATATCTGGCCACGAGCACTTGGTGCTCCATCGGACGGAGGCCCCGGTAGAGGGTGTATAATATCTGGCCACCTGGCTCAGTCAGAGAGCGGTATTTTCTGGCCATGTGCACATGATTATTATAGCGCTATCCGGCTTAGGCCAAAGACGATGCTGATGGCGTCGTTGATGTCGTAGACATCTTAGTATCATATATGCCAGAGATTGAGTACATCTGTGGATTTATCCACATTCCAGAGACTTGTTATTTGCTCGTGATGTTGTTTCACTTGCATATTTGCACTTGCTTTATTTTGTTCTTTGCTTATGGCTTTCGCCACCTTTATTGATTTATGTGCGATCCTACTGGGCCTTTCTTTGGCTCATGCACTTAGTTGCTTGATGTTTTTCCCAGGTGACGACGAGTAGCTAGGAGCGGCACTCTGGAGGGAGCTTCCGCGGGACAACCTAGCAGCGTTGGGGAAATTTTGAGCTGAGGTTTGCGGGCCTCAAATCTCCTTGAGTGAGGATTTTGTGTCATTTAGGACCTGACATTTGTATAGGATTGATTATGAAAATCCTAACTTTTATTTTCTTCCGCTGATTTATAATTTAAACTCTGTTTTAGGGTTTAAATTATAGGGGTGACCCTATAAGTACGCGGCGTCTGTCGCGTGCGCCGAGGCCCGGGACCTGGGTTCGGGGCGTGACAGAAATGGTCTCCAACCCAAATGTTAGAGCATGAAATATCTTATGTTTTTCATACATGAAGATGTATGCCAGTCTGTAACCATATTCAATTCCCAAGTTTTGCATCAAATATTACAAGAACCACTACCATCGATCTATGTTCTCTACTTCCATTATAGCCCATGCTATTGGGTACATTTGATTATTCGGGTCTCTACCTATAGCATCTAGGAGCTCTCCCTTGCAAGAACCTTTTAGGAAGTATCCATCTAGGCCAATAAATGCGTTGATAGCTCACTAGGAACCCCTTTTTCAAAGCATCAAAGAAAATATAGATGCTTTTAAAAGTTGGCTTTTGAGAGGGGCTAGGTTTGTCCACTTTAAGAATTATAGAGCTGTCGGTTTTGCTTCTCCTAAGCTCATGAGCAAATAGTCCCCTGTTAACTCATTCAAAATCCTAATCGATCTTTGCTTACTTGCATTAGCTCATTGTTACATCAACTTTCAATTATTTCTTTGTAGATATTTTTATATATATCCATTTGCTTCATCATGGAAGCAGTTTCTTGCATTGTCTATAATAGGTGCTTTGCCAAAACTCTTGAGATGACTCTTTTATTCTTGAATGACCAATTGCATGTATGCTCACTCACAATTGTTTTCACCTTTTATTTGTAAAAAAGCATAATCAAATCATGCATATACTACCTATGGGCATTCTTGATCCTTGCACTTGGCTCTCAACCATAACTTATCATTCTGGATTATCTCAACTTGCCTCCTAATTGAGATAATATGCTTGATTATTGCTTCCTTTAATACCTTCCTACTTTTGATGACCATCACAAGTTGAAATTGTGGCGTGAGACTATCTGGATAAAAATTATTGTGCTTGATTTCACCATCTTTACTACATCAATTAATGAAACTCATAGGAGTTCTAAAACTCATGTAAATTGC
Organism: Dioscorea zingiberensis; assembly: GCA_026586065.1. Classification (NCBI taxonomy): domain Eukaryota; kingdom Viridiplantae; phylum Streptophyta; class Magnoliopsida; order Dioscoreales; family Dioscoreaceae; genus Dioscorea; species Dioscorea zingiberensis. Next base: position 37,846,990 of record CM048820.1, on the reverse strand, counting down.
ACCATGGTCACATTGATCATAATTCCACCTTATTTGTTCACTAAATTGGAGATTAAAACCTCTCATCTCTTCTCTCAAATTTCTAGGGTTTGTTTTGAAGCCCTAATCTCAACCTAAATCATAGGATGATAGATCTATGTAATCCTTGAATATTAACTAAAAGCAAATGATCCATCTCAAAGAAACACATCCATCTCAAAGTAGGGTGCTAGGGTTCTTACTTAGGAACTGGCTTCTTCACACATCCCCTTGAGGAGTAATGGTAATAGCCAAGATCTGTTGAGAGAGAGAAGAACAAAATCTGAGACTGCGAGAAGCCTTCCTCATCAAAGCTAGCAAAGAGAACACCAAGACCTAAGACAAAGGCTAACTTTCAAGGGGCTCCCCCCTTTAAAAACTCAATGGTTTTTTCCTTCTATGCTGATGTGGTGCTCATAAAACCACATCAACAGGTCATATCAGTGTATAGGTGACACCGAGCACGATAGTGATTATCCTCCTGGTTAGTTGCAACCTATGGATTGTGAGGAAAAAAACGAAAGAAAGCACCCAAGAGAGAATTTTCTCTGAAAATTCTAAGAAATTTTATTAAAATCCAAGTTCAATGAAAACTAACCCACAAGCCGGGTTAAATAGCCAAAAATAGCAAAAACATATCCAAAACCTAATCTTATCTAAACTTAAAGTTTAAAATAAACTAAATACTTATCCAAATCCTAGATCAAACCGGACTCCAATCAAACCCTAATTCAGCGAATAAAGTATTTCAAAAAATATTGAAAAATAACTAAAAACCCAACGAAGATGATGTCCATTTGTCGTGCGCGCTGCAATGAGCTTTTCAAATTGGAGTCAAACGAGTGATATATTGTGACACCTGTAGCCAAAGTTATGGCCAAATAACTCAATCATACCCCAAAACTATCCCCAATCGTGACTATATTCGATCACTTTCCACCTTTTACGTTGATCCACCAACTCGGCATTGTCTGACTCGATCTCTCCTGCAACAACAAAACTCACCAAGAGAGGGACATGTGGCAAAAAAAAAAGCCACATCAGTAACCAATATGAGAAAAGTTATGCTGATAGAACAAAAAAAAAACACATTAGCATGACAAAAAAAAAATTCTCAAATAAAAAGTATGTTGACGTGACATCCAGTCTACGTTAGTAGATAATGTGTGTTGCCATGTCGGCCAACACTTCCACACAAGCAATGAAAACAAAAAAATTTAATGGTATTTCAAATTGTATGCTAGCTAGCCATCACATTAGTGACAAAGATGAAAATAAATAAATAAAATAAATCAAAGTACAAGAACTGTAACAATCAATTTCGTTGTGCAGGGATGATAACCAACATTAAGTCAAATACATTGACAAAAATTATTTTAATTCTTTAATATATATATATATATAGTTAATCATGAATTAATCCTAATAAACAAAATTAACAAATAATAATAAAATAATCTTGATTAAAAAAATGGTGATGGTGCAATCTATGCGGCATGAAGCTGGTTTCGCTTTTAATTGCCATTTTTCAATCATAATTATAATCTTATTTTTTAAATTATCTTATACATAAAATAATGAAGAAACTTTAATTTAGGTATATCTATATCTTAAAAACCTAAAAAAATAAAAGAATAAAAACAGAGCGGAACTATATGTGGGTTCCGTTGGGAGTCGTCTTGAAAACCTCGATGAATTCCTTCAAACACCCGACGTCCAAAACTGGATCTTTTCTATTCTCCCTTCAAATCGCTCCTCATCCTTCAATGGCGCCGAAGCGTCTTCCACCTCTCCCAACCTCTTCTCCAAGCTCGAAATCTCGTCGTCAATGGCTCCTCAACCCTACATTCATCCCTCTGTGCCTCCCTCTCCTCAGTCCAAATCCCACGGCAACTCCACCAACTGCATTCCCACATCATCACCTACGGCCTCGCTCGCTCACCCTTCTTTGCGGGAAAGCTCATCTCCAAATACTCACAGTTGGGCGACCTTGAGTCATCCCTTTCGGCCTTCTTCGCCGCCCCGCAAGACAATGTCTTTTTGTGGAATTCATTGATACGAGCTCATACACACAATGCCAAGTTCTACGAAGCTTTAAGTTATTACCATGCAATGCAAGACGCCAACTTGGTGCCCGATGCCTTCACTCTCCCTTCGGTTCTCGGTGCTTGTGCGAGTGTTGGAGATCTTGACACCGGCCAGAATGTTCATGGGCGTGTTTTGGGGGCTGGATTTGAGTCTGATTTGTATATTTCGAATGCTTTGATTAGCATGTATTCGAGGTTTGGGTGTTTAATTGAGGCGCAGAAGGTGTTTGATGGAATGCGGATGAGAGATCTTGTTTCGTGGAATAGCTTGATTTCTGGGTATAGTGCGAATGGGGAGTGGGAGAAGGCAGTTGAGACTTATGTTGAATTGAGGGTGAGCGGTGTTGTTCCAGATTGCTTCACAGTGGAGAGCGTTCTGCCTGCATTTGGTTCACTTCAAGCAAACATAGAGGGTTGTGTTGCTCATGGGCTTGTTCAAAAGATTGGTATTGATGAGGACAGGCTAGTGAGCAATGGTTTGATTGCAATGTATTGCAGGTTTGAGAATGTAGTTGATGCAAGAAACATTTTTGATATGATGGTGGAAAAAGATGTGGTTTCTTGGAACACTATGATTAATGGCTATTATGAAGTTGGCTGCCATGAATCTGCTATTGAGCTGTTTCAAAAGATGCTGATCAGATCACATCCTGATCTTGTTACAATTACTATTATTTTGCATGTTTGCCATGATTCAGAGGACCTGAAACTAGGCCGATCAGTGCATGGATACATTATAAGAAATGGTTATCAATGTGATATTGCGGCACATAACATTCTTATTGCAACCTATTCAAAGTGTGGAAGCTTACTAATGTCACACACGGTTTTTGATCAGATGCTGTGTAGGGATGTTCTCTCGTGGAATTTGTTGATCAGTGGCTATGTTGAGAGAGAATATTTTGAGGAAGCTATAGGCCTTTTCAGGTTGATGAAATTAGAAGCAGAACCTGATGTTGTTACTACAATGACTCTTCTATCTATGTGCTCCGAAATAGTGAACTTAAGGCAAGGCAAAGGACTTCATTGTAATGTGATAAAAACAGGAATTACCTCAAATCTACTAGTGCAAAATGCTCTAATCAATATGTACTCAAAATGTGATAGCTTAGACAATGCACTGAAAGAGTTTGAGAGCATGAAAATGCATGACACTGTTACTTGGAATATAATAATCTCTGGATGTGTGCAGAATGGGGCTTGTGATCTAGGATTCACTCTATTGAGGGAAATGAATACCAGGGGAGCAATGATGGACATGGCTACCACATTAAGCATCTTGCCAGCATGTTCATTTTTGACAGCTAAAAGGGAAGGGAAAGAGATTCATGGAACTGTTTTCAGACTTGGTTTAGAATTGCACATTCCAGTTGACAATGCATTGATTGAAATGTATTCCAAATGTGGCAATCTGGACTATGCAGTTAAAGTCTTTGAGCATATGAGCATGAAAGACATAGTGACATGGACCAGTTTGGTATCTGCCTATGGTATGTACGGTCAAGGAGAGAAGGCCTTGAGAGCTTTTACAGAAATGGAGGAAGAGGGTATTATTCCTGATCATGTTGCTTTTGTGGCTGTTCTGTTCGCATGCAGCCATGCAGGTCTAGTTGAAGAAGGCAAATTGCACTTCAAAAAGATGGAACAAGAATACAGAATTATTCCCAGGATGGAACACTATGCTTGTATGGTAGATCTACTTTCTCGGTCAGGTAAGTTGGATGAAGCAGAGGCATTTATTAAATCAATGCCGTTCAAACCAGACGTGAGTATATGGGGAGCCTTACTGAGTGCTTGCCGAACCACTAGTGATAATCATATAGCTGAGCGTATTTCTAAAAGAATCACCGCAATGAATTTTGACAATGCTGGTTATCATGTGCTAGTGTCAAATGTGTATGCATCTATGGGGAAGTGGGATGCAGTTGGTAGTGTACGTAAATCCCTAAAAAGTAGAAACTTGAAGAAGGACCGAGGACTCAGCTGGATATAAATCAATAATAGAACATATGTTTTTGGGACTGGAGACCAATCAATACAACTGTCTCGAGAGAGAGAGATAAGTTACTGGGAGTACTTCTGAATTAATGGTGAACGAGGGATATGTCCCTGATGGTAATTTTGTTCTCAGAATGTTGAGGAAGATGATAAGGGCTATATGCTATGCACACATAGTGAGAGGTTTGCTATAGCTTTTGGTCTGTTGAATACACCTTCAGGCACACCTTTGCAGATTTTGAAGAACCTCCGTGTTTGTGAAGATTGCCACGTAGCAACAAAATACATCTCAAAGATAGTCCAGAGGGAATTCTTGGTTAGAGGTGTTAATGGCTTTCATCTGTTTAAGGATGGATCATGCAGTTGTGGTGATTATTGGTGATTTTCCTTAATTTATTGGCCAGTGATCTCCATTTGTATGTTTTTTTTTTGTTTTTTTTGTTATATTCCATTGGTGTCCCCAGGCAGTGATTATAGCACAACAATCTTAGATTTGTTCATATACCTGGAGAGGTACCATTCCTGACAATGAAACATGAAACAACAAATGGGATTCCTTCTTTAATAAACTACAGAAAAAGAACCCAAAGGTCAAGGTGGGAGTGCACATTGACAAATAAATTTGTAACAGCTGGACATCAATTCTCTTAACAGCCGAAACCCGCTACTTAAAGGTCTAGGAAGGCTAATGATGCTCTTTACATGGAGAAGCCTCCACAAGATCATTATAGTGAGTTGCTTGACTCCAAACAAACCATGTTATTCAAGGATGAAATAGTAACAGTTGTGATTTTTTTCTCTACTTGTTTTCTTCAGTAAAACAGAGAAGATCCTCACTCACACTCAAGTATACCCATCAATTGCAAGAGCTCATGTATGGTGGATTCATTTAGCCTCTTGTGATTAAAATGTCATTCCACGGTGTCATTTAGCCTCTGGTGATTGCTCAGAAGGCAGAAATCATTTTATCTCAAAGTGTGAAACATTCTTTTATGGTGAGTGAATTTGTGAAGTTTTTTGTCCATGCCGAGAGCGATGGAAATATATCCTCCTTGTCAATCATCTTCAACTCAATAATTTCTTCCAGTATCTCAAATATGTATGCAAGCCAGCCAAGTGATATGTCCAAAAATCCAATTGTCTCTTCGGAAAAGAACTTTCCATCAAGCACACCCAGTAAAACATGTTCATTTCTTCCTCTTGCTTTCTCCCTTGTGGGACAATAACTCCCCAAATTGAAGGGAAACACTGCAGCAGAATTACAATCTTTTCATGTTAAAAATCAAGACGATACCTTGAGGATGCTAAACTCTTTCCCCGATGCAGCCTTACACCATTCATGCAGAAATAAGAGTGTTACAGTTAATTATGATGCTAATAATTGGTTTGCTGATATCTTTTGCTGCATTTATTATTTCCTTAATCTGAGGAACCCCAAGTGTGCATCTAACTTAAGTTAAGGGATCACTTTGTTTAATCTAATTTAATACAAAACAAAAAGGTGAAACAATAACCATTAAATCATTGAAGTGTTTGTTTTTGTGTATGAAATGTAAAAGGAAAATTATTTAATATAAATAAATAAATAAAAATATATATATATCTATATATATATATATATATATATATTGATAAAAAATTATTTTAATATTTTAATCAGTATGCCCTGTGAATTCAAATACAGATTAATGTTTTAGGAATTCATAGAATGTGCAATGCAGATTACTGTTGATACAAGAGAGTGACATAAAAAAAATGTTCAGTACCAGACTTGGAAAGCATCATACTTGTAATTAACAGACAGAATCTGTGATCACCCAATATGGCTTTTGAAAGAGAAAGATAAAATTCAATGATTTAAGAAAAAGGGTTTATGTTTAAAACCAATTTAGTAGTAAATCTAACCAGATGACACATACTTAATCAAGTCTGTTGTTTTGTGACTACAGCCATGTAGCCATGAAACTAACAAAGGCACATGAGTGATCAAGTTGAAACAGGACATAATTGTTCCAGAGGGCTGCCGGACAAAGTCAGGTGAACTTGGTCCCGAATCATATCAAAGATTCCTGGTTGGAACCTTTCATGAATATTGTGATTGCTAACATAGAATTAAAATTTTCAGATTTGTCTACTAGGGAAAGAAGATGGAACTTACAACTAGAAAATTCTCAAATATAGTACTCATATACTTGTTGCCATAAATGAGACAGAATTTGTTGAGAATCATCGAGCATTATGTCATCATGTCTCACATATATATAGCTCTACCAAAATAAAGAACACAAAGGAAAAATGAAATGACCTAAACTTTGCTCGACCTAAGTTAATCCAATGCTATATGTAGATCTAAGAACTGTTGGCACACCACACCATATATTGACTTCATATATTAATATGCAGTAAGCTGTAGGAAATTAGATTTTATACATAACAAGAGAAATATATAAAATGATGCATGATTAGATCTATAATCTCAAGGATTTTATAAAAGTCAGATAAGAGAGCACAATCACATCAAGTATAAAAAGAAATTGAATCCAAAATTTGAAGTCATTTCTGGCTAGTAAGAGCTATTTGTAGATGATATTCATGCTAGCAACCCCAGCAAAGTGAAATGTTTTTTCGTGTCATTTGCATGTGTTCTGATTCTCCTATACTTTGACTCCTATAGCTCCAATAGTAGTTCCTGCTTCAACTTTTTTCAAATGATGTATATACATGTCTCCAAATACACCTAAAAGGCTAAAACAAGAACTTGATATTAAAATGTTAAGAAAATATTAGAGTTAACGGATCCGAGAAAGCGTTAACGGATCCGGGTTATATGAAAGTATGTATATAAAGGGTTAGGGTTTGTAAAGTGTTAATTGAGTGAGATTAAATGAATTCCAAAGTGAGAGGCAGCCGCCACTATTGAGGGCCGCCGGTGTTCATCTTCTCAATCTCCGGCTTCATCTTCTACATGGTATCAGAGCCACGGTTCGGCGATCTCTAGGCGACGGCACAGATTTGTCCGGCTGGTGGTGTGTCTGCGAGCACCTGCAGGGCGAAGGCTGGCCGGATCTGTACGGTGAGCCAGATCTGAGCGCAGATCTGTCCGGCGAGGGGGCCTGTCTGCGCGCCTGCAGGGAGGAGGCGCAGAGTTTGTCCGGAGGCGGTGACGAAACAGATCTCTGCCAGATCTGTTCAGCAGAGGCGGCTGCAGCAGAGGCGGCTGCAGCAGAGGTTTCCTGCAGCGGACGGCCAGATCTGAGGCTGTCCGGGCGGTGAACGGAGACTATCTGCAGGCGTGTGGTTTTGCAGGGCTGGAAACGTGTGCTTGCTTCAGGCGGAGGAGAAGAAGACTGTCAGGTGGTAGGCCGCAGCGGAGGTCCCGGCTTAGTGGCCGCTGGGAAGAGGCGCAAGCTGCAGAGCTGTCAGGGAGCTGGAGTTGCAGGAGTTTTCTTCTTTCACCCACAAAGAAAAATTTGCTTCCAGGGGCGCTGCCCCTGGAAAACCCCGCAAGGGGCGCTGCCCCCTTGACCCCCGCTCGCTGACCGGTCAGCGAGACCCCCGCCGAGGCGCTCGCGCCCTCGGACTCCCGCAAGCGACGTGATCAAGGTCGTCAAGCTGGTGGTGTGGTGTTCTTGGTGTTGACTTGACGACGTGGTGATGGCGACTCCAGTCACCACTCATGATATGAAGAATCTTCTTGAGGAATTTGCGAGGATGTTCAAAGTCAAGAGTGAGGGAGATACCTCGTCCAATCGGGAGATTGTGCAACGGCCTGAGATGATGCAGAGACTGGAGCTGATGCCAAATGATGTAAAACTAGAAGGGGCGAAGAATTATCTGAGCTGGTCTCGGAGGGCGAGTCTGATCTTGAGTACAAAGGGGCTTGAGCATTATGTGCAGGAGACCTGTGTCGAGCCTACCGACAAGGAGAGCGCTGAGTGGAGGACCTGACGCACCACTAATTCCTTCGTGGTGGCATGGATGATGAGTTCGATGTCCCCGACTATTGCTGGGATGGTGGAGGCAATTCGTAATGCGGCTGATATGTGGACAATGTTAGCCAAGATGTATTCTGGAGCAGGGAATGTGATGCTTATGGTTGAGGTTCAGACAAAAATTGAGAATCTGAAGCAGGGGGAGAAGAGTGTCTTGGAGTATGCTGCTGAGTTGCAGCACCTTTGGTCTGACTTGGACCATTATGATCCCTTGGCATTTCCAGATACTACATGCGCAGCTTTGAGCAAGAGATGGATCGAACGCAGAAGGGTAACTCATTTTCTGAAGGGTTTGAATGCAGAGTTTGAGCATAGGAGAGCCACAATGTGTTATCAATCTTCTCTTCCCACTATAGAGGAGGTTATTGCTGCAATAGCCCAAGAGGAGGTTAGATTGAAGGTGATGACTGGTGATACATCACCCCCTGTTCGGTCTGCATTGGTAGTTCCTGCTCCTGTTACTGATGATAGAGAGTGCTACAACTACAGAAGAAAGAGGCATCTCAGCTACAGTTGCCCACAACCGCGTAATCCTAGTCGCAGTCGTACTGGAGGTGGAGGAAGAGGAGCCTATAGAGGTGCGCGTGGAGGAGGCCGTGGTCGAGGTCGTGCTGGTACTAAAGCCAACTTAGCAGTTACTGATGAGGGTCAGTTTGTTGAGATGTCCGCTGCTGATGTTGCTGAGTTGGAGGAGTTGCGACAGTTGAAGCTGAGGACTGAGAGCTCCAAGGACAAGGGCCAGGCCACACAGGATCTTGCTCTGACCACTGCTTTCGGTAACTTTGCCAACTATGCCCATGCGGGCACAGGTATTCAGGCTCAGGCACTTGCATCTACAAAGAAATCGCATGTAGAATGGATTGTAGACTCAGGAGCATCTAGGCATATTACTGGTGCATGTAGTGAGTTTGCATCATATTCACCATATAGGCATACTCATAATGAGACTGTCCAAACTGCTGATGGGACTCCTCAACCCATTAGACGGATTGGCTCAGTCAAATGCACTTCATCAATCACACTCTCATCTGTCTTGCATGTTCCCTTATTCCCCGTTAACCTTCTTTCAGCCAGCTCTATTATTGATCAATTAGACTGCCAAGTTCTGTTTGACCGTGAATCATGTCTTTTCCAGGAGAGGTGAACCGGGAGGAGGCTTGGGACTGACACCAGGCGTGATGGACTTTGGTACTTAGATCAGGGGAGTGTTGATGCTGCTCTTGCTGCTGCTGTGTGTGGAGGAGTAGAGGCTGCAGTGCTACTCCAACATTGTCGTCTGGGTCACTTATCTTTTGATAGCTTAAGTCGGTTGCAACCAGAATTAATGGACAAGGTAGATAGGAGTAAACTTGTGTGTGATGCTTGTGAGTTTGGCAAGCATACACGTTCTACTTATTCTAGTATTGGTCTTCGAAATGTGGAACCATTTGCTCTTATTCATTCTGATGTATGGGGACCTTGTCCAGTTCTTTCAGTTAGTGGATTTAAGTGGTTTGTGACTTTCATTGATTGTTATTCTCGTATGACTTGTATTTATTTGATGAAACACAACAGTGAAGTGCTTCGGTGTTTTCAAGACTTTTGTGCCTGTGTGAAGACTCAGTTCAATGCAAAGGTTCGGATTGTACGGACTGATAATGGAACTGAGTATGTTAATAAGGAATTTGCATCCTTCTTGTCAGCTCAGGGGATTTTGCATCAGACATCTTGCCCAGATACGCCTGCCCAAAATGGGGTGGCTGAGCGCAAGAATAGACATCTACTGGAGGTGGCACGCTCTATCATGATCAAGATGAATGTGCCAAAGATCCTATGGAGTGAGGCAGTGATGACAGCCGCTTATCTCATCAACCGCATGCCATCACGAGTGCTGGGAATGAAGACACCATGCGAAATGCTCCTAGGTGAGAACAAGTTTATCATCCCTCCTAAGGTGTTTTGTTGCACCTGCTTTGTCAGAGATCATAGGCCTTTGGTGGGGAAGTTGGACCCTCAGGCTGTGAAGTGTATATTTGTTGGGTACTCTTCTAACCAGAAGGGTTATAAATGCTGGAGCCCGACTGAGCGTCGGCTATTTGTGAGTATGGATGTGACTTTCAGGGAGTCGGAGCCTTTCTATGGTGAGCAGACGGACTTGACATCTCTCTTTGAGGATTCCTCTCCTAGCACAGGCGGTGCTGGTCGAGAGGGGGAGAATCGTAGAGATGTGGTTGTGGGGCTCATACCGTGTCCTGTGAATGATATGGATCAGGGGGCGTTTCAAGATGAAAATGTTGACAATGTTGATAGTAACCTGAAGCGAGGACAAGGAGAATTGAAGGTGTACAAAAGGAGGCAGACAGGTGTCCAGGGGGAGCATGGAGAGCAAAAGGGACAAGGAGAATTGAAGGTGTACAGAAGGAGGCAGACAGGTGTCCAGGGAGAGCATGCAAAGCAGCAGCAGCATACTCCACAACAGCATTCCGCACTCCCTACGATTGAGATTGATGACCAGTCCACGCATGCCACTGCCCCAGGCTTCTCCTCAGTTCCTTCTTCCTCAGGATCTTCCCCGTCTCCCTCTGAGTCGGGTGGTAATGTCTCTATCTCTCTTAATTTACCTATTGCCCATCGTAGAGAACCTCGAGCCAATGCTAGAAAACCTCCAGCTAGGTTTGGCTTTGAGAATGATATTGCTAACTTTGTCTCTTATTCTTCATTATCTCCTGCATACAAAACTTTCATTGCATCATTACAGTCAGTGCCAATACCGAGTGACTGGTGAGTAGCAAAGCAGGATCCTAAGTGGCAGGGTGCTATGCATGAGGAACTCCAAGCCTTAGAGAATAATGAGACATGGGAACTTGTACCTCTCCCAACTGGGAAAAAGGCAGTTGGTTGTAAGTGGGTGTACACTGTGAAGCAAACTCTTGAAGGGAAGATTGGCAGGTACAAGGCAAGGCTAGTTGCAAAGAGGTATAGCCAAATTTATAGGATCGACTATGATGAAACCTTTGCTCCAGTAGCAAAGATGAGCACAATGAGGACTTTAATTTCATGTGCAGCAAACTTTGGTTGGCCGTTACATCAGATGGATGTCAAAAATGCCTTCTTGCATGGAGATCTACAAGAGGAGGTGTATATGGAGATTCCTCCTGGCTTTACTACTCCACAGACAGTTGGAAAAGTGTGTAGGTTGAAGAAGTCCTTATATGGGTTGAAGCAATCACCAAGGGCATGGTTTGACAGGTTCAGACGTGCAATGTGTGGTATAGGCTATATGCAGTGTAGTGGGGATCACACTGTCTTTTATAAACACTCCAAATCCAATGTCACAATTCTGGCTGTCTATGTGGATGACATTGTTATTACAGGAGATGATGCTGAGGAGATCTCTCAGCTAAAACGAAGGCTGGGTAAAGAGTTTGAAGTTAAGGATCTGGGCCAACTAAGATATTTCCTTGGTATTGAGATTGCACGATCTTCTGAAGGAATAGTGCTCTCTCAGAGGAAGTATGTTCTGGACTTACTTACTGAAACAGGAATGTTAGGGTGCCGAGTAGCTTCTACTCCGATTGAGCAGAATCACAAGTTGTGTGCCCAATCTGGTAACTCAGCGAACAAGGAGCGCTATCAAAGACTTGTTGGTCGCCTTATCTACTTATGTCACACGAGACCTGATATTGCATATGCTGTGAGCGTGGTGAGCAGGTATATGCATGATCCCAGGGTTGAGCATATGGAGGCAATATACAGGATTCTGAGATACTTGAAGGGTAGCCCGAGAAAGGCCTTTGGTTCAGGAGTCATGGACACTTGGATGTGGAGGGACATTGCGATGCTGATTGGGCGAACTGCTTGGATGATAGGAGATCCACCTCAGGTTACTGTGTCTTTGTTGGGGGTAACCTTGTGTCTTGGCATAGCAAGAAACAAGGTGGTTGCCCGGTCTACAGCTGAGGCTGAGTACAGGGCTATTGCGGCTACTCTTTGTGAGATGCTTTGGATGCGGAGTTTGTTGTCAGAACTGCGACTATTTAGAGGTGATGCATTGAAGCTTTGGTATGACAATAAATCGGCAATTAACATTGCTAACAATCCTGTACAGCATGATCGCACAAAGCATGTTGAGATTGATCGCTTCTTCATTAAGGAGAGATTGGATGACGGAATTTTGAAGTTGAATCATGTTCATTCTGGCAAACAACTAGCTGATTGCTTAACTAAAGGAATAGGTCATCAAGAGTGTGTTAAAGCATGTAACAAGATGGGGATGATTGATATCTATCGCCCATCTTGAGGGGGAGTGTTAAGAAAATATTAGAGTTAACGGATCCGGGTTAGCGTTAACGGATCCGGTTTATATGAAAGTATGTATATAAAGGGTTAGGGTTTGTAAAGTGTTAATTGAGTGAGATTAAATGAATTCCAAAGTGAGAGGCAGCTGCCACTATTGAGGGCCGCCAGTGTTCATCTTCTCAATCTACGGCTTCATCTTCTACATAAAATATAACATGTTCAAGGAAAAATAAAATAGCAAGTACAAAACAAACCAAAATAAATAAACAGAAAAAATTAAAAGTAATTGACATTGTTTTCAAGATTATTTGAACAGAATTCGTCAAAATCCTCATATCTAAGTTAAACTAGTTGATCAATATACAACTAGATTCACAGAACCTATCTTCATATCTAAGTTATATATGTCTTCCACTTCTTCAACAAATAAAAGATTATATACCAAAATTGGCAATACAAAGGACACAATTAAACCCACCTCTAATTGTTTGGAAGTAATTCCAGATATATCATTAGCAACTTTTCAATTTTGTTTAGAATCACTATAGGAAATATTATCTATAGCGGCGGATATATCCGCCGCTATATTTTATTTTTCCGCCGCTATAGATATATAGCGGCGGATATCGCACGCATATCGCACGCCGCTAAAGACTCAGTCGGTATAGGTTTTAACGGTGGATAATCTACCTATAGCGGTGGATATCCACCGCTAAAAAGTTGTATGTAGCGACCTATAGCAGTGGATATATTCGCCGCTATAGGTCTCAAGAGCTGTTAATTTACCAACTGTTGAGACCTATAGCGGCACATATATCCGTAGCTATAGTTCTTATAGGGTGTATAATAATAATAATAATAATAATAATAATAATAACATAGTTACACAAATAACCCTAATAATATCTGTAAAGGCCAAATTTATTGATAATAACAAAACAAACTTTATTTAATTAATAATAAATAAATTCACATTCCAATAACAATACCCACTTTATCAAAACTAACAATGAAAAATCTATTCATTTACATTGTCATCATGTCTAAAATGGATTATCTTTATGATTAAATTAAAACACTTATTGTGCGAGGAAGCTCTAATTATGAGCTAGCTCTTCAAAATTCACATCACAATGTACATTCATCTTTCCGGAGTGGATCTGTAATATCAAATAGGTACGTAGATGAATCACCATGCTTCTTCCTTCAGGATCGAGTACAGTTCAATACAAAAGAGTTATAATGGGCTGGGGCAAGCAAAGTACCTGCAATATTCTAACTCTTGCTATTCCTCTTGAATATTCATAAAATTTTGTCCTTTGCAAATTAATAACAAATTTAGTTGGCAAAAGGCTCTACTTTAAGAAAGCAAAAATAGAAATTATTTCTCAATCTTAAACAAAGAGGATAATGACACCAGGAATCAATATTTAAGGTTTTACTTAAATATACAGTCAGCAAGAGCCCTTGATCATAATATATGTCAAGGAGCAATGTTTTTTTTTTTTTTTTTTTATCAAACTATTCAAAGATAATAAGGAAACCCTAGATTCATTATATCAAACTAACAAATTATGGAAAAAACTTGAATTGTTTCACAGGTTGTATGAGCAAAGAAATTACCCTGGGAGGCTGTATGGGCCCCACAACTAGCCTTCTTGTGCACATTGAAGAGCTTCTTTCCTTCTACCAGCAACAAGGAGGTTCTATACCTCAACGGCAGTTGCCTGAAACCAATAGAATATTAAAATCAGTTACATTTTGAAAAATTGGGTCAAACAAGTGCTCACCAAAAACTAACAAATACCTGAGCTTGTCCTTTTGAAGGGATGCTTTGCATGCAATTAGTGTAGGATCTATACTCTCCAAGATATGATATGCTATTTATAAGTTGCCTAGTGGCATAACAAAGTCTTACTTTTATCATGAACATATCTTAAGGATAAGGACTTTGGATGGTCAGATAAATATACAAAAGAGTATTTCATTTTATCATTTATTACTATTATTATTAGTATTACATCTGATTTATGCTTTTGGGTGCAAATTTAAGTTTGATTTACACTCTAGTTTTTCTCAAATTATGAAATATTAATTTATATAAATAATAGGTTTTAGGCAAAATGTTAAAGCTATATTAAAGATTAAAAAAGCAACATGAATTAAACCTATAATATTAATCCATATGTTAAACCAAAAAAATCGAAATCATTGCAAACTTATTTGAAATTTCAATACATCCAACATAATACTCATGGGAACCAAAATAGTGTATATATATACATACACACACAAAGACAAATGAGAACAAAGCTAACTTTAGAAAATTAAGTTTGCCCTATCATAGGAGAAAATAATTTAGATATTGTGCATCATTAAGCATATTCCATCTCCAATGTATAAATTTTTTTTGAACTAATTCACAAAATAATGAACTTTAGATAAAATAACCACTTCATACCATGTTCCAAGGATAGTTTCTTGTTTCAACATTCCACTGACGAATGGAATGGTCCCAAGATGTTGAATAAATTGTTTGTGTTTCAGGCCACACAACTGAAGATGCACATTGTGTATGTCCTACAAGAGTTGATGCATCCTCAACCTGAAAAGCCAACATTGTGATTAGAACCAAGTTCATGTGTCCAGGAAAAAAATTGGAATCATTACTAAATCTCTTAATTTACAGCAGTGGTCTACTCCATTTAATGTCTTGATGCTATAAAATGACTTGCTAAAATCTTTGTATGACTTCTCACTGAAACAGTTCCTCAATATTGTAAAAAAGTTCATATGCTTTCCACAATCAAAAGTAACTTGGCAGATGAATATATATTACCCTAGAAAAAATAAAAAAGTCAATAAAACATGGAAATTATAAAGTAAATCAACAACAAAAGAAGCAAGTAAAGGTCAAGCATCTCAAATGGAAGTATTTATCACAAGTAAAATTTGAGTTCAAGGGATGACAGACAAGTAATCGAAGTCATGCATAATTTGAAAAACCAATAGAAGTTTTGACCTCGACAACATTCATTCTTTCACCTTTTCTTCATGCTTTTGACCTCGACACTGTTAAGATAATCATATTATGTTTCATTCTTAGCACTTGATCTGTTCCTATGGAAAGAAAAAGAGAAAAAAAATTTATAAAAAATCACAACTGATATGATATATACAAGTAATTGAATGAGGAACAGAGTCAGGAAGTTGTCTTGTTAGGTTGTTGAAGCTCAGATCTCTTTAGATATTAGTTGGAAAAAATTCATTAATCTAAAGAGAACAAACAACATCTTATATGCAAAGCCAGAGAGATGATTGGCCTTCAAGTTCCTCACAAAATTTGCAAACTTCTATATTTTTCGATGTCCTGTGGGATAATGTCAGATGGCATGATTATAAGAGTAAAATTAATCCAAAATAAATTGAAGAGTGTCATAATAGCAAAAAAAAACAAATAAATCAACAAAACATAGCATGTTCTACAACTAATTCCCATGTCAAGCAAATTAACACTCCAGAATTTACAAGTGAAAGACTTCCTTGAAAACTTTCTGATTACTAACAAAAATAATTATAATTTGAGCTAATTCTAGTAATTTAGCTATAGCCAAAAGATTACAACAACCAAGGATGAAGGTACAAACACAATAATGGCAAAAGCCTCACATAAAATAGACTAAATCGCTAAGAAAAAACATATAAGAATCAACCATTCTCAGGGGAAGCTCAGAAATTTAGTCCCCTGGGACTCAATTCATAGCAGGATTTCAGCATATTTGCATAAGAAACAAAATCTACAAACATTCAACAAAAAAAAGTATGGAATCACTGAGGGAAAATAAATGAATAAAACTTCATACCAAGTTGAAGGAGAAAAAATTAATAAAAAAAACAAATCAATAAAATTATTTTGCGAAAAACCCTTGAAATTGAGAGATAAACGAAGGTAGTTTCTCACCTGAGAACAACACTTCGTGACCTGTATCTGCTCTGAAGACCGTCTCTCGCAAGGCCTCCCTTTTATTTCTCTCCTCTGCCTCTTTACTTGTTATTCGGAAACGGGTACATTGTCAGTCATAGATGGGAATTAGTGTGGTTTCAATAAGAGAAACCGTTAGATCCCTCAACCAGGTCCCTAATGAGAGAAATCAGGAAACCATAGCGGATGGGAGGAAGGAAGAGGAGAAATTAGGAAATCCAAGAGTAGGAGAAGATTGAGAGATCGAGAACCCCAACCTGATGAGAAGATCACAGGATGTGAAGAGGAAGAGATGGAACCATGGAAATCGTCTGGATGAGAGAGCTTTTGGAGAGGAAAGAGCAAAGGTTCAAGTTCTGGTCTGCCGGGAAAAAGCTAGATCGGGCGCCAAGGTTTTGGAGAGGACAAAAGAATCTCGCAAGCGCTGACTGATATTGTGGTTAAAATGGACCTATAGCAGTGGAAAACTGTATCCGCCACTACAAATCACACAATTCCCTCCATTTATTCAAATGGTATTGCGGCGGAAATACAAATTTGCCACTATTTATAGCGGCAGATATTTATATCCGCCCCTATATTAATACGGATAATGTAATCCGCCCCAATATCTATTCAAATTGGTTGTGGATTACGAAATCCGCTGCTAATATCCGCCGCAACAGCTAAAAATTCTTCTAGTGAATGTTTAGGATAAACCCAGTTTTGGTCCATGTACTTTGACCCAATGTTCATGTTTGTCCCTGTACTTTAAAAATCTTCAATACAATCCCTATTTCGAATACGTCCCTAATGCTAACGTGGCAGCACATGTGGCTAGTATTTCTGACGCAACGACTTAAGTGGCAAGGTTAGGATGATGTGGCATGCTGTCATGGATGACAAAATGGATTTTGAATAAACAAATTTATAAAATGATGACGTCCAAGTGGTCTGACCCTTCCCCGGACCCTGCACATAGCGAGAGCTTTGTAGCACCGGGGTGCCCTTTAAATGAAAATCATTATTACCATATTCAAGTAGCAAGGCTCCCATGGTTATTACCATGTAATTTGAGGTACAGAACATTGACCAAAGTGATAGATTCATAAGCTAATTGATACTGTAGTATCCACAAGCCCTTCTTGCCCACCCATTGTGTGGAAGAAAAACTCTGTAGCCGTCAATCCAATGTAAACTGAATTAGCTACAAAGCCTTTCGCCTACAATCAGATATTGAAGAATTGTAAAGATTTAAAAACCTAATATTTACAAATGAAAATGAATCTTAAAGCAATCAATTCATAATGTAAATTGGAAAGAAATGAGTTTTAACTGCTTTAAAATTTCATAATATTTACACCCAATCAATTAACTGTACACTACCAACTACATTCTTGGCAAAAGGAGAAGGTGTTAGATATATGTATTGTATACTTGTATTTTATATACACTTGTACCCATATATGGGCGTCACATCACACTTGTACATACATGGGGTATTCCCCTTCATGGTAATACAAGGATTCCATTTCACCCATTCTTTTCCACTCATCCTCCTCTCTCACATTCTCATTCTTACATGGTATCAAAGCTAGGATTTTGGGGTTTGGGTTTAGGTCCTTCACGAGCATTCTTTGCCGGCGAGTACTCCGGTGTCGAGCTGAGCTCGAGATTTGAGAGCAGCACTGTAGATGACTCACAGCAGGTCATCTTCCAGCTTGTGAGTAGTTTTCCAACAGCTTGTGAGCCCGTCTTTAAGTTTATGTGCTCATCTTCAAGCTTCACCAGAGCTCTTCTTCAAGTAATGAGCAGCAAGTAGTACCGAATACGAATGTACCTGAACCCCGTCTTCGAGCGTTAAGCAGCCTTCCCTTGAGTACTAGCGAATAGTTTTTCTCCAGCACCAGAGCATCTTCTCTCTGATTTGCTTCTCCCACTCCGCTGCTCATTTCCTTAGTGTTCATTGTGCAGCCTCCAACGAGGCTCTCACATTGAGCCTCCATCCAGCTTGTTTCTCACATTGAAAAGCTTCATGAAAAGCTCATAGGTGTCCTTCAGTGTTGTCACATCACTCACATGGTGAGTGGGATTTGGTGAAAGCTTTCATAAAAAGCTTCTTTTTAGTGGCATTTATTGGAGAGCTTAAAGTTTAAAAAACAAGCTGGTGTAACTGCTGGTATTATGCCTTGGAGAATGTTCCAATTTCCTTTATCTTTGTTGAACTAATGGACTTTTTGGTAGGCTTCTAAAAAAGTTGTGCATTATCTTATTTTGGAGAGTTTGCATGATTTTTTATCAGTTATGGTCGATTATCTTCGAGATCAGTGTTCGAGTCGTTAGCATTGTACTTCTGGTTTCGTGTCGTCTGCTATCTTGGCTACCCAAATTGCCCAACTTATTGAATAGATATATCCAGGTTCTTCAGCGTGCCCTTCAGACTGGTACTTTATCTGTTATGTCTGCTGTCTTTGGTATGGCTTCTTACTCATGGATTCAGGATTCGGGTGCTACTCATCATATTACTTCGGATGCCACCTAGTTAGTTGACCATACACCAGTTCATTTTCCTTCCCATGTCCGTATTACTGATGGCTCTTTATTGTCTAATACTCAGTCTGGTCGTCTTACCACCAATTCTACGGCTCCTTCATCCCTTGTCTTACCTGATGTTCATCATGTCCCTTGCCTTGCTTTAAACCTTATTTCGGCTAGCCAGCACACGGATTATTTTATGACAGTTTCCTTTACCTCTTCTGCTTGTGTTGTGCAGGATCATCTCATAGGCCAGAGTATTGCAACTAAGCATAGAGTTAGTGGACTTAATCATCTGGAACACCTCGATTTGAATACTCTTGCTTTCTTCTACATCTTCTTCCGTTGAATGTTCCCTTTATCGTTGACATCGTCGCTTAGGTCATCTTTCTAGTGCTCGCCTGAAATGGCTTACCAGCTCAGGGACACTTGGTCTTCTATCTTTGAGACCTTTGTCAAACTGTCTGGGTTGCAAGTTAACCAAACATCCCGCTCTTCCTTTTTCATCTACTGAGTTTGTTTCTGCTGCATCATTTGATCTCGTGTATTCGGATATTTGGGGTCTCACATCTTCTTCTTTTCTTGGTGGGTTTTCCTATTATGTGTGCTTTATTGATGACTTTTCTCGGTATACTTGGCTTTATTTGACGCGCTCTCGCTTTGATGTCCTTCCTGTTTATTGTCAGTTTGCCTAGATGGTAAACCCAGTTCGGTAAACGTATTAAGGTTTTTCGTTGTAATGGGGCCCACGAGTACCTTTCCAATGCCTTCTGTGATTTGCTTTCCTTTCATGACACTCTTCCTCAGCAGTCATATCCCCACACGCGTGCTCAGAATGGAGTCGCTAAGAGGAAGCATCATCACATTTGGAGACTAATTGTGTGCTTCTTCTTTCAGCTTTTATCCCTTGTTATTTCTGGATTGAAGCTATCATGACCTTAGTTTATCTCATCAACCACACTCCTTCTACTGTTATCTCTGGTCTTACCCCCTTTGAGCATCTTCGTTCGTTTGCTCCCTCCTATAGCCACTTATGGACCTTTGGTTGTGTATGTTTTGTTCTTCTTTCTTCCATTGAGCGCACTAAGCTCTCCCCTTGTTCTGCTATGTGTGTTTTTCGTGGCTATAGTCCTGAGCACAAGGGCTATCTTTGTTATGATCCTGCTTCTCGGTGTCTCCACATTTCTCTTCATGTGACATTTCTTGTTGGTACTCCTTATTACTCATCTTTATCGCAGATCTTATATTTCTACACCGACCTGATTCTCCTACTATTTCAGATCCTACTTTACCTTACATTGTCCTTCTGGGTGTTGATCTTTCCCCATCTGTCCCTTTGCCCCCGCCTCTTCGTCTGCTAATGATCTTCTTGTGTCTACGTCTGAGTCTCATGGTACCTCCAATGGTTCTCCATTACTCTCGACAGTTTCCTTCTCCCTTGTGGATGTTCCTACAGCTCCTTGCCACTACCCTGACTGCCAGCGCCGTCCACTTGCCAGGTTTTCCTTCTCTACTATCCATACCTATACTCCACTCTTTCAGTCTTTTTTGGCAGCCATTCACTCTCATCAGAAGCCCCGATCCTATCATGAGGTAGTTCAGCATGCTCATTGGCAACAGGCTATATCAGAGCAGCTCAATACTCTTCTGAGGATACATACTTGGGATCTTGTTCCACTTCCTTCAAGCTTTACTCCGGTTGGTTACAGATGGCTTTATAAGACCAAGATTCTGGATGATGGCAGTGTTGAGTGCTATAAAGCGCATTTGGTGGCTCATAGCTTTACTTAGGAGTATGGTATTGACTATGAGGAGACCTTTTGCTCCAGTTTCCAGGATGACTACTATTCATCTTCTCTTGGCTATTACCTCTACTCGTCAGTGGCCTCTTTTTTAGATGGATGTGACGAATACCTTCCTGCATGGTGACTTATCTGAGGAGGTTTACATGACTCACTACAAGAAAATAACGGTTTACCCACATAAAATTACCCACGAATATGTTCTCTAACTAAACACACAATAACAAGAAAATAATAAACTAAAGATATATCAACTTCATCTAGGGAATAGACAAGAATTTACCCAGAGATTTACTCAGGAACAATATATCCATGGGTAATCTGTTGGTTAATAACGCTGGTAGTTCCCTTCTTAAAATTACCCATGACTTTCCCAAGGAAATCTTGTGTGGTTAAAATATCCATGGGTAATCTGTGTGTAATTATGTTAAATACAATCTACCCATAGATTATCCAAAGAAGTTGTTTGTGGGTACTTTTGTCATGGGTAATCTGGGTAATCTGTTGGTTGGCGAAATGAGAATTTTTTATTCCACAATGTCACCCACAGATTACCCAGGGATATGTTTTGTGGGTAATACATCTGTGGGTAATCCCTGTGTAATAGGATATGTGAATTTTTGCACAAATTTTACCCATAGATTACCCATGGGAGTTTCTGTGGGTAAAGGGACCATGGGGAATCGCTGGGGAAAAGAAGATGAGATATGAGAATTTATTGGCTATCATTTACCCACTACATATCATCTTTTATTGCGTAAAAACAAAGAATTTTATAGTTTCTCTCCAAAATTTCCATATTCTAATTTTCTCATTTTCTATAATGGGATCAATATATTAATTTTTAAATTATGTGGACAACTTTAGAAAGAAATTTCAAAAATATAGGTCACACGTTTTCACCTCTGAAATCTTAGGAGTTATGCTGATCAAGGTTTTAAAGAGGTACATATAATATAAGAGAATTTTTATTAAAAAAATTATTAACTAAAAAACTTAATAATATTAGTGAAAAAAAAGCAAACAACATGGAGTTATGTAAAAATATACATTACAAGAGTATTGAGATGAATAGCAAACAACTATAAATAAAACAACTTTTTTTAATTTTTTTTATAAACATTAATTAATTATATTTAATTTGAATATAAAATATTATAAATATTAATTATAAGAGTATTGAGATAAAAACCAATCTATACTAATATTAAAATATTATTATACCTTATTTATTTTTAATTCTTTTAAAAAAGACATAACCCTGGACACCTTCTCTCATCACTAAACACTACATCTCTCTCTTATCGTCCTTCTCTCCTTATTCTTTCTCTCTAAAAACCCTAGAAATCCTCAATGCCTCCTCGTTCATGCTCGACAATTCCCGCGGCGTGGCGTCGATTCCGGCAGCAGCAATTCTCTTGCTTTAACTTTTTGGTTGTTTGCCAAATAAACTATTTTTTTCTTCAGTTTTTTTTTATAAACACACTAAGGGGTTGTTTGGTTACCTGTAAGTAGCTGTGATGTAATTTATTTTACTGGTAAAAGTCACTTTTAGGTGTTTGATTACCGGCAAATGAGCAAGTTACTTGTAAAAGATTTTACATCACAGGCTTGTTTTACTGCATTTCTACTCACGGCCAAATTGACCGTGAGTTGAAATGTAGGAAAACTTACTGTTTAAAAACACCTTCTTTCTCTTTGTTATGAGCTCTATCTCTCGTACCCCTCCTTTGCCGATGTTCCAAATCCAATCTCGTCTCCAAGTTCGATCTTTCATCCCTCCGTCAGGTTGCTTCTGCCGGCGCTCCTCTTGGCCGCGAGCTTGCTGGTGTCCACCGCGATGAGGTCCCCGTACACTCCTAGCGCGGAGTTCATGGAGAAAGGGAACGGGAGCACACGGAGTTTGTGGAGACCCTATGAAGTCGGTTTCCAGGGTTTGGATCCACTTCGCCGTCATTGTCCTGCTCGTCTCCTCGTGCCTCGCTCTTGCTGCGACGGAAGCGAGTGGATCAGATGAGCCTTCATCGGTGCTCACCCTCGATGCAACCAACTTCTCTGAGATGATCGCCAAGCACCCCTTCATTGTCTTTGATCAGTTCTATGGCCCCTGGTAATTATTCGTTTTTATTTGTTTACTATTTTGTAATCTGTGGTGAAAAATAGTGGTTCTGAAGCTTTGAGACTGTAGATATTTGCTTCACTTTAGGGTGATCATCATCAATTTTGATAGATCTGTGTGTTTGTAATCTACTTGTTTATTTGGAGTTATCAGGGCTAGAAGAGTAGTTACGGCGATTTCCAGTTTATATGGCAAAAAGTTTCTAGTTTATTATTAGGAATTTGGTTGATAGAACTTCTGTGACTTGATCCCAACAATGTTAAGATGTTTGATGAAAATAATAGAATTTTGCTCAGGAAGATAATGCTTCTTTTTAGATGGAGTTTCAATTCATCTGTGTGTTTGTGACCTAGTTTCAATTCAATGTGATTTTCAAGCACCTGAATTGAGTTTTTTTACAGATGTTCTACTTGTATAGGAAATTTGTGAAGTTTTATCCCTTGGAAGTTGATATATGTATGTCTTGTGACTTAACCTAATAGTTATAAGTGTGTAACAATGAAAAAGATAGAATCTTGATAAGGGTTTGGTCATCAATTGTCCATGAATAGATGCATTCATGTGACTCAACAAGCAGGTGAACTTGGATGATATTTTTCTGATTTAGAAGTAGAGAAAACAGATACCCATCATCAAATTTAAAAAATATTGACCTCCATACATATCTGTCTCTTTAAAAATTAGCTCAACTCAATGTTTAACCTTCTCTGAATGACAAATTGCAGAGCAAGAGAAAGTGAGGCAGAAGAGCTCACATATTGGGGCAATGGAGAGACATTGGAGGCCTTCATTACAGAGTATCTCAGAGGTTTTAAAAGCTGATCAAGTTACTTGATAGAGATTAAATTACAGGAGAAACTTATCCTTGAAAGGCTTTGGACATTTGGTAGTATGAACAGCAGATGGAAGAGGTGTTCCTGTAAAGATGAAAATCTTAATCTCATTGCAGATGTAATCAGTATAATTACAAGAAATGAAGTTAGATTTTTCATCCAAGGAACATTGTAGAGTTTTTGGGCTATTGCATGGAGGACAATCATAAGTTGATGTGCTTTGAGTTTGCAAAAATGGGTGCTTTGCGTGATGTATTGCAAAAATGGGGCTATTTATGGACTTGTATTTCATTCCTATCAAATTTTTAACTTGTAACAATGAATCAATGGTGATTAATTACTGTATTATTTTATTTTATCAAGATGTGTAATTAAAACTCTGTTTATTCTGATTTATTTAAGGTAATAATTTATAAATATGTTTGACAGGATTTCATGAGTCAAAAAAAGAATGTGGTGGGTAACCTCACGAGTTACTTTACATGGTAAGTGTAACCCTTAACTTACATCAAACCAAACACTTGAAAAGTAAATGCAGCATTTTCATTTACAGAAAACCAAACAACCTTGATGTAAGTTAATATACAGTAATTTCAGTTACATGTAATTTCACTTACACTGTAATTTGAAATGCGGGTAACCAAACGACCCCTAAAAAGATTCATATTTCAGGGAAATGAAACGCGGCAAAAGTTTGAAACCCTCACTCTATATTTTTCCCTAATCATATCCATCTACAAATAAACTTTGATTTGGGAGGAGAATCAGTGAGTTGCCTTAACATTATCGATAATTAGGGATTTGTTTCAAGAATTGACCAATAAATCATTCAGGCCCGTACAGGGTTTCATCATTTTTTCTTGATTAATTTCTACAATTTAGACTTATCTCATAAGATTAGGGTTCTTATGATCTCATCTATAACTTTTTTCTTCCTACTTTTGTTGTTGTGTCAATGATCTTTGTTCTTGTGCCCCTTTTTTTTGGAGAGATTTAGAATTTTGGCGTTGGAGGATTTACTCTTGGATTCGAAAGTGTTGATGTTGTCCTTTGATTTTTTAGGGTTCTTATGATCTTATCCGTAACTTTTTGTTCTTTTTAGCTCTTGTTTTTCTTTTTTCTTTTTTGAAATTAGTCGACAAGGGATCCCATGAGGGTTTCAAGGATGGGCACAATTGCACGGAGCAAGCTCAACATGCTCCGTACAAAGCAACCTCAATACATATAAGTTTTATCTCGTATAGATAGGGATTATCTCTAGACTTAAACCCTTTTCATAGCTGGTCGTTTGAATCGCGGAGGAAGATAGGCTAAAGATATCTCTCTCCCTATATCTCCCTCTCTATATCTCTCTCTCTATATTTATATAGTTATACATATTTATAAGATTGGGATCTCTCTCTCTCAAATGTTACAATCCGGTAGCCTGATTGTAACATTTTTATTATTATATATATATATATATATATATATATATATATATATATATATATATATATATATATATAAGATACATTAGATATTTTTTATAATGTATTTAGATATATATTAATTTATCTATATATTTTGAACAATATATAGATATGGATATATAATTTTTAAATTTATATGTACATATATACATGTATTCTAAAGATAAGATAATTTAAAAAGTATATATACATATCTTTGTATTATTTAAAATATATACATAAATCAATATTGTAAAATCCAAGATTTTTGGAAAAAAATTGCTTTTAAGTGCTCTTTTATTAATTTAGTAATTAAGGAGTATTCCCCAATGTTTAAAAGGTATAATTAAGTGTGAAAATTGCAATTAAATTGATTAAAAACCCTAAATAGGGTTAATTGGGTTCATTAGGGACCTTTTGGTAATTTCAGAAAAGTCAATGGCTGAAAGGAAAATGTTCCCTCTCACAGGAGAAGGACTGTATGTAACCTAAAAAGTTTGAGGGGGTTTTGTGCAAAAGAACCGAAGAAAACCCTTTAGAAGTGGCTCAACGGCTGAGATTAAAACATCTCAGATCTGTGCTGATCACGGGGAGTTATAAAGGCATCCATGAAGCCACGTGGCAAGCCCAGAAACAATCTATCAGGTCATGTGTTGGATCCGAGGCATAGAGAGAGGGATACTGAGTGATCTGGACCGCTCATCTGATGTTCTGGTTTGAGTTCGAGGCAATATGATAAAGCCGAGAAACATGGATCTCGGTCGGGTTACTATCTGACCTGTGCAAGATAACCCTGGATAATTAGACCCTTAGTTAATTATTACTTCGAAATTATTAAACCCTAACTAATCAAGACTAACAAAAGTAATCATTGACGGGCCAATCGAGATCCGGATTTAAGGGATCTCGGTCGAACAACTTTGACTCCTAACACTACAGTAATTAAAATAAAAATATTGATATTAAATTGATAAAGTAGATGTTATTTTGTTAAAGGGGAAAGTGGATGATGGAGAGAGAGGGAGAATGATAAAAGCTCTCTATCTTCTTCATTCTCTCAAGAAAGCTTCAACCGAGAATTCTAATCCTTCTCCCCCTTTCTTCTCCGATCGTGAGCCCACCAGCCTTCACTGGCGGTGACACGACTTGGGAAACCCTAGCTGTGAGGATCGACGGGATCACGACCGACTTACCTCCTCTCTCGTCTCTGTCCAGTGAGCAGGATGGCGATCAGCCCGTTCTCCTGCGCAATCCGCCTGTCACGCCCCGAACCAAGTTAAGACGTCGGCAGATCTGACGCATACATGTGGGGATGGGCCCCACTGCGTATGCAAGGCCTCATAACCTATTCATACCTGCCTGAATAATATAAAGTTTTGTTGAAATAATAATAAAAGTCAAATTCTAAGTTCATCATTCGAAGGCCACACTACACACAGAAAGGTCATACAAAATACTTTGAACTTATTCCACATATTCAAGTTCAAGTTCAAAATATCAAACGAAAAGCAATAATAACTGAGGTAGGGTTCCGGTGCTCTATCTACCCACAACTACCTACTCCTCGGGATCTGAAAAAAAAAAGTCCAGAGATTAATGAGCTTGGGAGCTCAGTAAACATCCACTAAAGATAATGAACCACACAGTGTTTTATGTCATAAATAAAGCTGATTCAGGGTAGAATAGAATAGTAAAAGAAAAAATTTAGGAATAATTCAGTAAATTCATAAGAAATACAATCTCCAAAAGTATCATAAAAACATATTATCAATAATTTTGTTTTATAACAAAATACTAGAGTCTCCCAAACTTTCTATGACCACTGATAACCTTGGTGGTACGGGTCAGAAACAGAAGGCTGTTATTATAACCGACAGTACGGGGAAATAGAAGGCTGCTATTGTGACCGATAGTACAATAAAACAGAAGACTGCTATTATAACTGACAGCACGAGTTGAACTAGTTCACAAACAAACGTGTCGACACGGTCAATGTATAACCCCCATTGACATGGGTCAAAACATAGACCGTTTGGAGACGTACACGAAAATCAAAATGGTTCTTGCGAAATAATAAACCATAGCAAACATAACATCTATATCAGAAGGTGTTTAGGCAAACAAATGTCAATAGTTCTAAATCCAAACATACATGCATGGTTCAGTTTCGTACAAAAAATAGATCTATTACGGTTTCTTTGAAATATCAAATACAATCAATAAATAATTTACATTATAATGAAAGTAATTTCTGTAAATAGGTAAGATAGAGAATACTTTGCTTAATTTAGGTGGAATACTAACCTCCAAACTCCGAGTTTATTCTAACCGCAACTCAAACCTCTGTGTCAAGATCTAATACGGAAAATATAGTCTTGATTATTGAGTTTTATAAGACTTTCACAAAATTGTTCCTATTCCCAAGTCTCTCTACATAAACACCCGCATGAGATCCTACCTATAAATCATCTTATTTAACTTATTTATTTCTTACAACTACCTTTGAGAACAATCAACCAAAATCTCATTAATTATAAATAAAAATAAGTCCCAAAAACAATAACTGAATGAATAAATATTTTATTCCAACAGTGTTCTTAATTCAAAGAAAATCTGAAGCAAAGAAAAAATAATTCAGTTGGTTTCAAATAATAAATAATAATAATAATAATAATAACACAAAAAAAATAATATAACAAAACATATGTGAAATCCAAGGATTTTAGGGGTTATTTTCATTTTGTTATCTACTTTAATTATGTGGTTAATAAGGGAAGTCTCCCAAGTTGAACTTATTTGAATTTTTAATCTTTTGATTATTTTTGTTATGTGGAAGAGTTCCCTAAAATGGGTTTGATTGAAAAAGGGGATTCAACTGATTTAAAAACCTTAATTATAGTTGATTAGTTGGAAAAGAAAGATTAAATGAGTTTAAAATCTTAAATTGGGTTTATGTAAAATGAGAAGGAATCCATTAATGCGCTGAAGCTTTATTTTTGTCAAAACGCGTGAAAAAAAAATAATAAAAATAAAAATACTTGTAAAGTAAGGATAAGGTAGCAGCCATGCACGTGATGATTTTGACGTGCATGGCTGGCTATAAACTTATTAAAAAAAAACATATTTAAATAGGTGTATTATATATAGATAAAGAAAGAGGTATAGATAGAGAAAGAAAAGTTCAATTTTATCTCGGCCTGCCGAGCGAATCGTCCAGAATCTCTGATAAACCTAATTTTCTGTTGCGAATCCGCGTTTCCGATCCTTCCACGAGTGTCTATAAATAGGGGAGCCATTGGAAACCCTAAGCACACCCCTACCCTCGTCTAGCGCCGCCACCGGAAAAGAAGAGAGGTGGATCATCGATGAGCAACACAGGACACCGGAGACCTTCTCAAAGACGCCGCAAGTTGAGAGGCAAGCTAGAGGACCAGCAGTAGAGGCACTGGGACAAGAGTGCACGTCGCGTCAGAGATCGTGGAGCGACGTCGTTAATCAGAACTGACGTGCAAAGCATCTTGAACCATCGGTAGGTACGCTTAACCCTTCTGAAAACTTTGATTTGGCTCAATTATGCATGTAGTCAGGGATAGGAAGAGATGTGTTGTACGGGTTATCATGCATGATTCTTGTAAGGAAAAGAGTATTTGGGTTTGGTTTCATTAACAGCTATACTCACTAAATATAATTACAGAGAGAGAGAGAGAAAGGTGGGTAAGACTTACTTATGCATGTATGATTTGTTAGAGATAGGAGGAGGTAGATGATGGGGATTAACTCAGGAAAGCAGTGAGTAGTTATCACATGAGACTAACTTCTGAAGTTTTATTTGTTTCTTAGTGAAGTGGTTGATAGATAAACCTAGAGAGAGAAGTGGTTAGTGGGGCATAAAGATGATGATCAAGGGCTGATGATTAATAGATCATATGTGAAGGATGATAGTAAAGAGCTCTGTTGAACCTGTATACATAAGCATTGTGCATGGCAAAGGTGTTTCCTTGAGGTCTGTAATAGAAAGCTATGATATAAGAACTGAGATGCTAGTTAGGAGGAACTGTAGTTTTTTATGGTATCCATGGAGAGTGGAGTGTATACATACCTTCATGAGTGATAGCCAGGGAGTTAATAGGAGTGTTCAGGTATGGTTGTGTATAGGACTAAGGATATTTAGATGAAGGTATGATGTCTTTAAGTAGGAATTTGTTCAGCTTGAAGACATTGCAGGGGTTGAACTTGAAATTTATAGATAACATCTGTCCATATGATTACATGTAATAGTGAATGAAAGAAGCTCTCTGAATATTATGATCTATTTATACCTTGACTTATGACCACATGTTGCTAGTGCTTTGAAGGATTATTCAGATGCTAATTTTGTTCTTGTTGAGATTAAGGAACTGTGGGTTAGTCATGATATAAACTTGGGGAGAATTCTTGACTTCTAAGAGTGATTGTTGGGAGGTTCAGATTCTGTTGAGATCGTCTTAGAGTAGTGATTAATTAAGTTAAAGGGTTAATGAGCCCTCGGCCCAGAAGGATGGTAAAAAGCTATTTGATATTTAAATAGACGCTAAAACACCATTATAATATTCACCAGACATCGATGAGGAGTATAGAGCTTCGTCGGGACAAATACAATGTGTTCGGATAGCGTTTAGAGGTAAGTTACCTTCGCCTCGATTCCCGCCCATCTTTGGGGTTTTCTTGTGTTTATTATTGCTATTTCTTTTAGCATGTTCTGTTGAACTTCTGTTATTGAACGTATGCACATACCTACAGTTATTTGTTTTCCTTTTTGTGTATGTGCATTGTTGAGAGCTAGAGATAGAGTTTTATTTATTGCTTGTTATGCTCGTTGGACAAGCTGGCCTGTGACTGATGCTTGACTATGGAGACATGGTCTTGTGTGCTGACCGGGTAAGTGTGCTCCGGACAGGTTCATTTTCCGGTTCAGTGGAGCAAATGCTCAAGTGGAGCGTCTAGGGCTGTGGACACCCTGACGTTCTGATAGTTCCTTGCTGGAGGGAGGATACTCTGATAGTCCAACCTGTTAGTGGGATGGTACACTGACAGTGTCGATACGTACAAGAAAGGTGGCGCTACCGGTGATTCGACCGAGGTCGATTCCAGGAGAGGCTGGGTGCTGGCCGGAAAAGTTTACTGATATCAATTCTTGGAATTCTGTTCCGGGCCTGAGGTCCATTGCTTAGACTAGGAGTCTTTTCCTTGATGTTTTCTTGATAGGCTCCTAGGTTGTTGATTGTGCGGGCGTAGTCTCCGTTGTTTGCCTCTATTAAATGCTTATTGCTTATCATGCTTATTGACTGGTTTCATTGAGATCCTTGCGGGGAACTTACTGAGCGTTCCTTTCGAAATCTCATTCTTCTTGTCTTCCTTTTCTTTTCAGGATTAAAGGAATAATGGTCACAGACTCAAGAGCTGCGCATAGAGGTTCGAGGACCTCAAATCTTGTAGTGAGAGATATTATATTTTGTTTAGGACCCTTGTAGGGCCAAAGCTGTACTATTAAA
The DNA here is from genome assembly GCA_026586065.1 of Dioscorea zingiberensis. Lineage (NCBI taxonomy): Eukaryota > Viridiplantae > Streptophyta > Magnoliopsida > Dioscoreales > Dioscoreaceae > Dioscorea > Dioscorea zingiberensis. Next base: position 37,816,385 of record CM048820.1, on the reverse strand, counting down.
TTTTCGCTTTGTAACTCTTTGTTATTAATATAAATATTGTTATCTATTCATGATTAATAGGCCTTGTATCCGAGTGGGGCTTGTCTCGACTTGGGTACGGCCTATTTGTACACGTGCTCGAGGCGACAGAATAATATGGTATCAGAGCAATTCAGATAATAGACACCCTAGTTGCCCTAGTGACTTAGACGACTAGGAAAGGTTGAGTGTTAAGTTATGAAAACTAAGTCACTCACGGAACTTTCTAATAGTTTTGTTGTTTGACAGAGAACCGACTATGTTTGACATAGAGATAGAAGTAGGCAAGGAAAGCCTAGAGGATGTGGATGAAGATGTAGAAAGCGTCGGAAAAAATGAGGTGGATGGAGGCATAGAAGTGGAAAACTTGAAAGAAATAGAAGAGAGTACAAAAGGGGAAGTAACCCAAGAAAAGGAACGTATAGAGGAGCTACCATCAGCTCGAAAACGCCGCAAACTTTTTGGCTATCGATTTATTTCCACGGCGAGGAAGGATAAGGACGAGGTCAGGTGTGACCATTGTGGAGGACCCCCTCTTGAGGAAGACGAGCTTTGTGTGGCCGAGTGGTGTCATCACTGTGAAGGCCTGATTGAGGATTTCGGACATCCCTTCTTAAAGGTCGTCATTGTGGTAACACGGACCACCACAAGAATAATTGTCCAAATATTCCTCCTTGGAAAAAGCGTAACTTTGTGATACAGTTTTGAAGAAGGGGGCCACTACCTGTGTAGTGCTTGTATTATTTCCATCTTGGAATAGGGTTAGGAGTTATGTTAGTTAGTTGGGGTCCGTTGATACCCAAAGTTGATGTGTTGAAAATTTGATTATCGTTTTAAATCGTTGATGGAATCTATTACCATTTTGTTAAAATACGTGTTTGAATTATAATATATGAAAGTGATAGATTTGTATGTTGATATCTCGTAGCTAACATGGTGAGTATGTCGGGACGGCCACGCGGACAGCCACGCCGTGTGGAGGTACCACAACCTCCGGTGGAAGAGGTATCCAACCTCAGGAGAATGAGGGTCCCCCATCCCTAGTTGATATGGAGGTTGAGCAGGAGCTCCTTGCTCAATCAGGTATTGCGGGGCCACGAGCAGCGGGCCCAGACTTAAGGGGGGAGGCACCCTCCATAACCATGATCGAGTTAATGAGAGAAATGATGGGATACATCTAGGAAAAGAGGCAACAACGACAAGCACAACCTCCACCACCACCTCCCTCTGCTGCGCCAACACCTAATAGAGGCTTGATGGGAGAGATTAAGAGGCCTTATCCCTGTACTGCCGCCCCTGAAGAGGCCGAAATGTGGATCCGGGAACTGGAGAAGACTTTCGACATATACCAGGCCGAGGACCCGGATAGAGTCAGGACGGCAGCGGAAAGGGGTGCCCTTTGAGACTTGGGAAGGGTTTAAGAAAGCTTTCTTTGCAAAGTACTTTTCTCGAGGAAGGCTTATTCTGATGGCCATACAGTTCAACGCTCTCGTTCAAGGTGAAATGACAGTGGAACAATACTAGATTGAATTCGACAAATTGGCTCGCTTCTTAGCGGACATGGTTCCCAAAGAGGAAAGCAAAGTTCGAAAGTTCGAGACTGGTTTACGGCCATCCTTGAAGGAAATAGTAGCCGGGCATATGTGCACTAGCTATGCTGACGTTGTGGCCCGAGCGAAATACATCGATGCTTCCTCCCAAAGCAACTCACAAACACCACCTCAAAACGAAACAAAAGATAAAGGTCAAAAAAGTCAAGGATGGTCCTTCGGGAAGAGTTTTGGGAAGTCAAAATCCGGAAACAAGTATCAACCATATGGAAAGCCTTCAGGTTCATCAGCAGCATCAGGAGGTGGAGGGTCTTACGCTAGTGTGTCACATCCAATGAAATGTTTCACGTGTGGAGGACCACACAAGAAGGCTCAGTGCTCGATTATTCAAAGTGGTTGCTTCATCTGTGGGAGTATGGAACATCGGAAGGCACAGTGTCCCCAACACCAGGCCAAGCAAGGGACTAGTAAAGGGACACAGGGTGCACCAACGGGACAATCCGGTGCACCGACTCAGGGACAACCCTGTGGGGACAAGAAGGGGAAAGCAAACTGGACAAATTAGCCATCTTCCTCCAATCAAAGACCAATGACTCATGGACGAGTTTATCATCTCACCACGGATGAAGTACAGGCGTCGCCTGAGACCAGTGAAGAACCAAGTTTAGGAATTGGGGACCGAGAGTGAATTTCGGGGTCGAAATTATGTTAAAGAGGGAGGATTGTGAAATTCGAGGATTTTTGGGGTTATTTTCATTTTGTTATCTACTTTAATTATGTGGTTAATAAGGGAAGTCTCCCAAGTTGGACTTATTTGAATTTTTAATCTTTTGATTATTTTTGTTATGTGGAAGAATTCCCTAAAATGGGTTTGATTGAAAAAGGGGATTCAATTGATTTAAAAACCTTAATTATAGTTGATTAGTTGGAAAGGAAAGATTAAATGAGTTTAAAATCTTAAATTGGGTTTTTGTAAAATGAGAAGCAATCCATTAATGCGCTGAAGCTTTATTTTGGTCAAAACACGTGAAAAAATTAATAAAAACAAAATAGTGAATGAAAGAAGCTCTCTAAATATTATAATCTATTTATACCTTGACTTATGACCACATGTTGCCAGTGCTTTGAAGGATTATTCAGAGGCTAATTTTGTTCTTGTTGAGATTAAGGAACTGTGGGTTAGTCATGATATAAACTTGGGGAGAATTCTTGACTTCTAAGAGTGATTGTTGAGAGGTTCAGATTCTGTTGAGATCGTCTTAGAGTAGTGATTCATTAAATTAAAGGGTTAATGGGCCCTCGGCCAAGTAAGGATGGTAATAAGCTATTTTATATTTAAATAGACACTAAACCATCATTATTATATTGACCAGATATTGACGAGGAGCATAGAGCTTCGTCGGTACAGATACGATGTGTTCGAATAGCGTTTATTTGTAAGTTACATTCGCCTCGATTCCCACCCATCTTTGGGGCTTTCTTGTGTTTATTATTGCTATTTCTTTTAGCATGTTCTGTCAAACTTCTGTTATTGAACGCATGCACGTACCTACAGTTGTTTGTTTCCTTCTTTTGGATGTGCATGTTTGAGAGCTAGAGATAGAGGTTTATTTATTGCTTGTTATGCTCGTTGGACACGCTGGCCTGTGACCGATGCTTGACTATGGAGACATGGTCTTGTGTGCTGGCCGGGTAAGTGTGCTCCGGACGGGTTCGTTTTCCGGACGTTGTTTGCATGTATTAAATGCTTATTGCTTATCATGCTTATTGACTAGCTTCATTGAGATCTGATAAGCGTTCAAATGAGTATATTTACATACTATATATATACTTATTTTCATGTCAAATGCAATGATTTGTAGCCCGCCGGTACTTAAAATGCTTCATATTTTGTAAACAGGGCATAAATAGGCCACCCCGACGAAAAGGAAGCATTTATCAACAAAATGAAGAACAAACGAAGATATTTTGAAGTAAACAGGGGGGTGAACGGCCTTGTGAACGGCCGTTCACACCTGGGCACAAAGGCAGGCACAAAGAGAGGGTGAACGGCCTTGTGAATGGCCGTTCAGCTGCCGGTTCAGAGCAAGCTGTGAGGTGAACCGGCTGATGAACCGCCAGTTCACCTGCCGGTTCAGAGCAAGCTGTGAGGTGAACGGGGTGATGAACGGCCAGTTGACCTGCCGGTTCAGAGCAGGCTGTGAGCTGAACGGACTGATGAACAGGCCGTTCACGAGGCCGTTCATCGTAACTTTTGCAGCTTCACGGGCCCAATCAAGGGCAATGTTGTAATTTTTTAAGTGGAACCCTAATTCATGGGTATAAATAGTTAAGTATGAGGGTTTAGAGGGAGGTTGGCTTGGGAGAGAGGCGAGAGGAGAGATTAGGGCTTGGGGGGTCATCTCCCCCAAATCTTGAGAGTAGAGAACCCTTGGAGCTACAAGCTTGGAGGTAATGGTGTTCTCTATTAACCTTTCATTGTTTTGTAAGCTTTTCCATTTTGGGTTGAGTTCCCCTTTCATGAGGAACTAATCTATTGGTACTTGGGTATGTTGAACTTTTGGATTGAGCATTAATAGCATTGAATGTTTATGATGATTTGTTGGTACCTTCTTGAATGTCTAATGAATGTTATGTATTGATTGTAATTTCATCACTAGAAATTACTTGTGTGCAATACAATGGTAGAGCTAGCGCCTCCTTGTATTAGGAACTTGCTTCATTAGAGAGTTTCATGAGTATACCAAGGAATCGGGTACTAGAAGGGCGAACGACTCTTTCATACGAATTCACCCCCATGATTCTTCCAATATACATAAATTTCCTTGAGCCTCATATCAAGTCCTAGGAGACTAGTCATCCAACCACCTTGGAAGAGGGGTTGGGTGTAATTTAGGAATTATCCCTTGAGCTTCATATCAAGTCCTAGGAGACTAGTTATCCAATCACCTTGGAAGAGGGATTGGATATAATTTAGGGACTATTGGCACAAGAAGTACCAACTTTGATTCATAAACATCTTTGCTCATCTTTAGAATTGAAATCCAAAAGGGATACATACCCAAGTATCCTCTCTTGCTATTGATTTACCCCAATCAACTCTCGATTTTTAGTTCTCACTTTCAACCCTTTTTAGTCTTTACGTTTGAAAACCAAAACCCCCCAATTTACCATTTAGACTAGGTTATTAAAGCTTGGTTTACACTTAGCAATCTCTATTACCTGTGGTTCGACATCCGACTTCCCATAGTCCACTTTATTACTTGATCGCGACCCGTATACTTGCGGAAACACACACCATCAAGATCCTGCGGGGAACTTACTGAGCTTTCATTTCAAAAGCTCATTCTTCTTGTCTTCCTTTTCTTTTCAGGATTAAAGGAATAATGGTCACAGACTCAAAAGCTGCGCATAGAGGTTCGAGGACCTCAAATCTTGTAGTGAGAGATATTATATTTTGTTTAGGACCCTTGTAGGGCCAAAGCTGTACTATTAAATTTCTGCTGTCTAACTCTTTGTTATTAATAGAAATATTGTTATCTGTTCATGGTTACTAGGCCTTGTGTCCGAGTGGGGCTCTTTCCACTTGGGTATAGCCGGTGTGTACACGTGCTCGAGGTCCCGGCATTCAGGTCGAGGCGTGACAACATAACAACAACAAGCCTTTGACATTGGCTCCACAAAATTGAGGCTCATTTCTTCAAGTTTCAAAATCTCATAATACCCAGATCAATCGAGTAAAGGAACATTTGGTTGATTTAAAAATAATAATAATAATAATAAAATTAAATTAAATTAAATTAAAAAAAACATAAAACATAAAAAAGAAAAGGTCAAAGAATGCAGGATTATAAGTGCACAGACCGACGTCTTAACTAGAGTTCACAAATCCATAATTTGCACGAAAAACAAAGCATCGTAGCCACTAATAACATAATAAATATATTCATTGATAAATATTAATACAAAATATTTTATTCTATTAATAAATTAATGAGATTAAGGAATCCCAAATACAAGGAGAATAGTTATTAGATTTCATAAATCTTATTTAAGTAAAGAGTAAATTAGCGGAATAAAAATTTGTGAGTAATACAAAGAAGAAAAAATAGGCGATAAAATTAAAACCAAATTAAGTTGTAAACCCACTTTCATCCTAAATAGGTTATATTATCAATTTTATTCCAACCTACATAGCACAACAATAAGAAGTCTTAATACATCTTTGTCAGATAATCTAACTCTGATTCCAACAAAAGTTTCATCTAAAACAAACTAGGACGAGAATTAGTCGATAGCTCATCTTGATAGCCTACTACTAAAAATCCGGTCAACTAAGGAGAAGATCTGAGAGAGGGCGAGAGAGTAGAAACTCCTATAGATCGTCTAAACACGTCGTCGCTTGAAGAGAAAGAAATCGAGAACGATTAGGGTTACCAATGAGGGCAACGGGGTGAGAGGATAAATAATGGGATTTGTAATTGTTTTTAAAATTTTAGATTATGTCTTTATTTTTATATTTATTTTCTCAACAGTTTTAAGATAAGGTCTTTGACTAAATCATTAAGGACATAAATATTAACCCACTTTGCTCTTTAGTCCCTACTATTTTATATATTCATTTATATCCAATAAGCGTATTATTACACCGCCCTTCTGCATGGCAGTTGCTGCCGCCCTGCATTCTCCTCCTGCGCTCTCATCTCCGGCGAACTCCGGCAGCCTCGGAGGGCGCGGCACCGTCGAGCAACGATCCTCCTCCTTCTTCCTCACAGTCGGCCGAGAGCTAGTTCCCCTCTGTCCTTCGGTGAGCCAGACTATGATCAGAACCCAGTGAGAAGCCCTTGAAATCTGGATTGCACGGCGCCTTCTCCCTCTTCCGGCGAGTGACGATTGACTACTGAGCCCTCTCTCTGAGCTCCGACAGCGAACATGGTAGTGAACTAGTCCAGCCAACCGTCTGCCTGCTCATCTTCACTTGTGAGACCCAACTAGTGACAAAGGGACCTCAAGAGGATTCCGGCGAGCTAAAGTTAGCCACAGTTAGTATATGGGGATTAGTAAAATTGGGTATTTGTTTAAATGATAATTAGGGTTTTGAAATGAGGAAATTTGGACCGAATCGGATGAATCGGGGGTTGTTTCTAATTATAGATAGCTGACAAATATTCGACCATCAAATGTTTGAATGGAAGAATTAACTAAATTAAATGGTTGTATGAGTAAATTAGAATGTGTTTGTGTATGTTTGTATAATTTTGGGGCCCTCCAAATCGAGTTGTTGCTGAATTTTTGTAGAAATTTTAAGTAATAATAATTGATTAATCTTCTATGTCTATTGAAAACAATTGATTAATTATTTAAGGGCACGCTAGATCCTTCAAATATTCTAAGAACAAAGATAGCAAAGTCTTCGATTTCTAGTAAATTCTGTATTTTTCCATATCCTTTTGAAATATGAAATGCATGTTAGTGGAAGCATGCTCTAGTAACTTAACGTATTTCTATACTCTAACGAATCTAGATTATAGTATAAGTTAAGAGTAAGGTTTTCATATTCCTGAAATTTCATATTTTTGATTTTAAGGAAAAGGAAAAGGCAAAGGCAAGGCCACTGCTGCTGAAGGACCTAGCCAATCTTAGAGACTACCCAAACTCAGGTGAGGGAACACGATTGGACATCTTTCTTATTTATTTTTACCGAATGTTTTTATCGTACTTATTTATTTGAGATTAAAGACATGAGTTTATTAACTATCATAAATGCTTTGGAGTGTTACAAGCATGTTTTCATTGATAGCTTTCGGAATTTGAAACATGTTTCAGAAAAGCATGCGTAAAACTCATAAACATTCCAGAAATAGAAAATGAGAGATTTATAGAAATATTGATGCACTGCACCGTACCCACATACTTGCCTGCACAAGTGGTGGCTTTATGATAGAGCCAGAGAGTACGATACTAGGTAGGGAAGGGGTGGTTTTTATAACTTTGATTGTTAGTCCAAACTCTCTTTTTTCAAACCCTCTTGTTTTCAAGAAATTAAAACCCACTTTCTGTACCCTTTGGGTACCTAGTATACGTTTATATAATATAGATCAACGGTTGTTGATTGGTCCGACCGGAGAGCTATCGGGTGTTGATTTGTCCTCTAGTTTCCACTCCAACTCCGTAGTATGGAAGTAGTAGTGTAGCTGACATTAATATGATTGATGATTATAATATGATTTCACATATTGTCACCCTTCCGGTTGTTGATTGGTCCAATCGTGTTGGTTACTAGCTTTGATTGGTCAGCCAGAACGATTATGGAAATCATTTCCGGTACCGATGATAAATGACTAAAGAAACTCACATGTGCATATCTTTGGCTTTCTATTGATGTTAGCATGATTCATGTAAATCGATTGAAGATAATACATCGACTCTTATATTTATAATTTGCATTTATCTTCACACTTTATTACTGTCGAGTTTATATTTGTATTTTACTTTAAATTTCTATTTATCCATGACTTATAGGTGTGTTTATACCTGAAAGTAGTGTTCGTACCTCACTGAGCTCCTATAGCTCACGCTTTTGTTGTTTGAAATTTTGCAGGCAGTAGACAAGTTCATAATCATGCCTAGTGTGGAGGACAGGGTCCTGTCTACCCTTAGTTGGCTCTGACCATCTAGTCTCCAATATTGTTATTGTATTTGGTGTGTTTGATTTGAGGAGAATTATCAACTCCTATATATGTAGACTTGTATTGTACAACGTTATGGCTTTTACTGTTATATATTTGACATTAAGTTAATTATGGTATTAGAGTTTGTTTATGGTAAATTCTTAGATTGCATTGCCTTAAGCTTGGGGTTCACTCCCTGACCTAGCTGGTGTGACACCTGTCCCCTATTTGGAGATGGGTGGTACACTTCCTGTGTGTAACAGGTTATGATTATATTTATATAACCATATTTGAGTACTTCATTGTGATCCTGTTTTAAAATTTATAGCCTTAGGCACAGGATACCCTCCTGACCTGGCTGGTGTAACATTCGTCTTGGTAAAGAGATGGGTGTTACAGTTAGTCAGTTTGTAGCTTCTCTCACTAGAGTTCATTGGGCAGTTGTTCTTCATATTTTTCGCTATCTTTGAGGTATAGTCTTTCAAAGCCTTCTACTTTCATCCACCTTTTCATTAGAGTTGTGTGCCTACTCTAATGTTGATCATGACAGTGATCCCACAGATAGTAAGTCTATTACTGGTTTCTGTATCTTTTCGGTGATTCTCATATTTCTTGGAAGAGCAAGAAACAATCTATTGTTTCTTAATCTTCAACCAAAGAGGAATATCATGCTATTGTATCTACTACCAAAGAGATTGTTTAGTTACGTTGGTTACTTGTAGATATCAGAGTATTTCTTTCTCGTCCCACTCTTTTGTATTATAAGAATAATAGTGTTATTCAGATTTCTCACAACTCTATTTTTCTAAACGAACCAATCACATTGAGATCGATTGTCACCTTATATGTCATCATCTCTGTAACGCCCCGGATTTTCAAAGTAAATAAATCAAAAATTTATTCGATAATTAATGAGATTAATTAACACGAAAAATAAAATAATTATTTTAAAGCCCAATTAAAGGAAAAAATCGAGGAATAATAAATTCAAATCCAGCCTCGCAACTAATGGGCCTAAGGGAGGTCTTATTGGGTCAGGCCGTTTACGCTCGGAATAGTCGGAGGTGGACAGCAAAGATAACCTCGATTATTTAATTGGGAGAATTTGTAAGTGTTAATTAATCCAGATTAAATAAGTAGGAGAATCGGACAAATGTTAGAGTTCAGATAAAGTAGATCAGGTGGGTCAAAAGCCAGTATTCGCGGATCTGATCTGACGAGAGACAGACCCCATGAGGCTACAGTGCTCCAGTGACATTGGGATTACTGACCCCATGTATTTCGGATCTGGGTCGGTGAATCATTGAAAAGATAATATTTAATAGAGGGCGATGAGACATAAAGTAGAAAGATAATATTAAATAATTATTGGGATTGTAGTGGGAGATATAAGTTAAATCATGATAAGTTTAAATAATAAAAAAAAAGTTAGAAATAAGTGAGGATATATGGTTGATTAAACCCATGTGACATTATTGGAATGGTAGGCCAATTAATCAAAAGCCTCATGATAAGTTAAAGGAAGGAGAATAGATTATTGAACTAAATAATATATATACATGACTTTTGAGACCTAAGTTGGAGAAAGGAAAATCAAAACTCATTTTGAAGAGAAACTCATCATGCCCTAGCTTTCCCCCTTCTCCCTTCTTCTTCCTTGCTTGCGCCGCCGCTTGCATTGCCACCGGGAGCTGCCGCCGGCCTGGTATCGCGCCTACTACCTCCCCCGCGGCGCTGGAACCCCGCCTTCCGCTCGCTCGTTCAGGCCGCGCATCAGCCGCCGTGACGACCCACCGAGCTACACGCCAGGCGGCCTGAGCCGGCCCTCCGCCTCCTGCTCATGTCGGTGACGCCGCGCACCACCTGCAGCCGGCCCGTCCTCCGCCTGCAGCCGGCCTTTGGTGCCCCTTGTTCAGCTGCCGCCCAGCTTTGTGGCAGCGACCTGCCAGCCCTCTTTTTCCACTTCTTGTTGTCCGACCTTTCTTCGACGAGCCATTCTTGCGCTGGTGAGTTGAAGACGGGGAGAAGAACAATACACCTGATAGGTGTGCCACCCTTTAGGGTAATAATACAGTCCCGCTCCTTCGTAGGAGATCCGAACATGCCCGGAGCCAGCCTTACACACTATAGGCAAAAGTAAGAACCCTAGAATTAGATGTATGATTGAAGATGGTGGTGAATGTTTTCTTGATATTATGAACATGATAGGGCTGTGAGTAGAGGGGGATTAAAGAGCTTAGTGGCTTGTATGATGTTATGGAAAATATAGTTTAGTTTAATTGTAGTCAATGTGAATGTGTGTATAATTTTCGGGGCCCTATAAATAGTGGAGGTGTCGCCGAATTTTTATGAAAATTCTAAGTTATAAATGCCCTGCTAATGAGCATGTTAATATGGCTAAGTATAATTAGCTTCCATGCTTACTTGTCATGCTTTAGATTGATCTATTTTACTAATTAAATATGCTTAGGAACCATTTTAGAAGTGTTGAAGGCATGTAATGCTTGCTAAGTAGGGAAAACATAATCTTAAGAGTTTAATGTCTCTTGTATGCTCCTTGGAGCTCAAATGGGATTTTAAATTAAGAATACGATTTTCGTATTCTTAGATTTCGTGTTCTTAAGCCATAGGACTAAGTTTGGGAAATACGGACTTTGTACTTACTTAGTACTCTCGTTGATCCTAGGTAAGGAAAAAGGCCCAACAGGAGCTGCCGAAGGACCGAGTGATTCCTAGGAATTTGCGAGGACTTCAGATGAAGGGACTTCACCGTAGAGTTAGATTTGATTTGTGTATTCATCGGGATTTCGGCTTTTATCATATTCTTATGAGTTTTATTTCGGTTTGTAGATACCGAAGGGTTTATTGCTATACTTATATTGTATTTTCATGCTTGTATCATTAAGTTAACTTTACAGAGCATGAGATATGATTAAGGAAACCCTAAGGGGTAGTTAAAGTTTATTGCATGTATCATAAGCTGCACCTTAGTTAGTTAATGTATGGGGGCCCAGCAGGGGCTCGGGATAGAGCACGGGTATTTTTAGTAGACGGGACCAGGTTGAGGAAGGGGTTTTGTTTTCAACCGTTTTTCTTAAAACTAAAATGTTTGCTAAAGTTGTGTTTTTATAAAAACCCCCTTCCTGTCTCTGATACGGGACCTACCGGACTTATGTACCGCCGGTTATCAGGATCATGTAGAGGCATACCGCTGTTCCTGATGGATGCTGGAGTCCTTCTGGAAACATTTTAGCTAGAGGTGCACGGTTGTATCATATGAGAACATCGCACATATATATATATATATATTCACTATATGCTTGATATGATAGGAGATTGCTCGTGGGTTTTTCTCTGGATTTCTGATCGTATTAGCACTCTTATCAAGATTAAAGATAATTATGTTGATCATCATGATTTGTACTTGCATTATTTACGTTCCAGTATTATAGTATAGATGACAGGTGTGTATAATACCTAGCGGAGTAGTCTACACTCACTGAGCTCGTATAGCTCAGCCCTCTTTCTATATTGTTTTCTGTTACAGGATCTAGACTCGGATCGGGTTAGTAACTCATGTCTTGAGCAGGGATCGAGGTCTAGCTGGCTCTGGCGTACCTGTTTCCATGTTTATTATTGTTGGATTGTATTAAACTTTAATTATGTTTTCTTCCACTGTATTTGGGATCGTAGTTGCCCATGACTCTGTATGTTGTACTCTATTATGACTTTTATTTGAATATGACTGCCGGTGTGTAACCCGTTATGTTATGTCATATGAATCTTGTGTAGAGTACATAATCCTTAATTTCATGGTTAACTCTACAGCTTATGGGCTGGGTGCACTCCCGGCCCAGCTGGTGTGACATCTGTTTCATTAGCGAAATGGGTGTTACATTTAGTGGTATCAGAGCGGGTTTGTTCCTTGACCTTAGAGTTCTAGAGGTAGTCAGAGCCTTAGGGTGGGAGTCAGAGTCAATTGACATAAGGAATTAGCGGTATAATTGCTAAGTAGGGCTATGTCCTCTAACTGACACTTATTGGATGTCGCAGAATACCGCCAAAGACAAGACGTGGGAGACCACCGAGGGTGCCACGTGAGGAGCCCATGGAGGAGCCACACGTGGATTCCCCTACACCTGAAGAGTATGGCGATGCATCACATGCGCATCCTGTCCCTGGATACAACCCGGGTCTACAACAGTTTCCAAGGATGGAGCATTTCTTCGAACAGATGGCTCAGTCGTTTGCTGCTTTCCCAAACTTTCAACAACAATAGCAATGGTACCAGCAACAACAACAACAGTACCAACAACAACAACAACCCAGGGGTCAGGATTATGTCACTCGAGCCCGGCAAATGGGACTTAATCACTTTCTCGGAATACAGGATCCGACCAAGGCAGAGGCGTGGATCCGACAGCTGGAGAGGGTGTTCTAGGCTATGAGGATCCCAGAAGATGAAAAGGTTATAATAGTACCGCTGTTGTTGGGACAAGACGCATTGATGTGGTGGTAGTCGGCTAAGATGTACCTTCTCAGGTCGGGTGTCTAGACCTGGCTAGAATTCAAGAGAGCGTTCTAGGAGGAGTACTCACCCCGAGTACACCGAGAAGCCAAGTGAGCCGAGTTCATTTATCTGACTCAAGGAAATTCAACTGTGACCGAGTATCTGGCCAAGTTCACTGCTTTGAGTCGTTATGCGCCAGAGATGGCCGTTACAGGAGGTTTGAAGATGGACTGTGGGATGAGATCAAGATCCCGGTTATGGCCCATGGTTTTGAAGATTTTTGAGGAGTGGTTAAGTCTACACTCCGAGTTGAGCATGGCCTGAACAAGCAAAAGCAAAGACTTGAAAGGTTGAACAAAAGAAGTAGCCCAAGCTCCTAAGGAGGGGGAGATACAAGGCCTAGTAAGAAGAGTAACAGTAGCAGCAGCGGAGGTTCCTTATCAAGTGGGAACCAAAGGGGGAAACCACAGTGGTCCACTTGCCCCAAATAGCACTTCGGAACTTGCATTACCGATGGATACTTTTAAACAACCTGGGCATTTCAAGAGGGAGTGCCCGCTACTGAGCCAGGGAGTGCCCGCTACAGTATGCCCGCTACGGGAGACATACTGTGCATCAGACGCAAGGGTTCTCTGTCATGGGGGTGCGGGAGGCAGCCGAGGAGGGTCAACTGGTGGACGGTCTTGTGGGGGAGGCCGTGGAGCACCATCTCACCGCAGCCCGTGCATTCGCGAATGACACAAAGAAGAAGTCGCGGAACACCCCTGATGTGATAGCAGATACGGTGTAAATTTTTAATATCGATGCCTGCGTATTGATTGATCCTGGTTCTACACATTCGTACATTGTTGCTTCTTTTTCTGTACCTGAAAATGTGTATCCAACTAGATTACCGGAACCAATGAGTGTAGTATCCCTCATAGGTAGTTCTATGATTGTTAAGTTAGTCTATGAGGGATATGATGTAAAGATAGGTGATCAGGAGCTGATAGCTAATCTAATCCCGATGAGGATCCTAGACTTTGATGCGATCCTAGGGATGGATTGGTTAGCTTTCCACCATACCCACGTTGATTGCGACTGGAAGATGGTACGTTTCTAGCGTCCGGGAAAGGCAGAGATACTCTTCTACTGGAGATAACCCGAGACAGAGGAAGCTTATTTGGCAAATGTAGCAGAAGTGGAAGCTCCGAAGACAGAGGTGCAGGATATAGCCGTGGCGTGTGAGTATCCGGATGTGTTTCAAGACTTACCCGGATTACCAACGCACAGAGGCGTAGAGTTTTCGATCGAGTTGGTTCGAGGAACAACTCCGATTTCTAAGGCGCCCTACAGGATGGCTCCGGTTGAACTAGAAGAATTGAAGACCCAGATAGATGAGCTGCTGGAGAAGGGGTTTATTAGACCTAGTGTCTCCCCTTGGGGTACGCCAGTACTATTCGTAAAGAAGAAAGACGGCTCCATGCAGATGTGTGTCGACTATAGACAACTAAACGATGTGACCATCCAGAACCAGTGTCCGCTACTACGCATTGATGACCTGTTCGACCAGTTGCGGGGAGCCTGTGTGTTCTCAAAGATCGATTTGAAGTCAGGCTATCATCAACTACGAGTGCGGGAGGAGGATGTGCCAAAGACGGCGTTTCGAACCCGATATGGACATTACGAGTTTTTAGTAATGTCGTTCGGGTTAATGAATGGACCAGCTGCGTTCATGGAAATGATGAACAAGGTGTTCGCACCCTACTTAGACCGGTTTGTTGTGGTTTTCATTGACGACATTTTGGTGTACTCACGGAATGTGGAGGAGCACATCAATCATTTGAGAATAGTTCTACAAATGCTACTGGAGCAGCAGTTGTATGCCAAACTCAGTAAATGTGAGTTTTGGTTGGTGCAAGTCAACTTCTTGGGGCATGTCGTCTCAACGACAGGAATATATGTGGACCCCTAGAAGATTGAAGCAGTAGTGAACTGGCAAGCTCCTACGAATGTTAAAGAGATTAAGACTTTTCTGGGGTTAGCCGGTTACTACCGGAGATTTATAGAGGGCTTTTCTTCGATTGCCCTACCGATGATGAAGCTGCTAAGGAAGAACGCAAGGTTCGAATTGACCGAAGATTGCGAACAAAGCTTTCAGGAGCTAAAGAACCGATTGGTGTCTGCTCCTATTCTAACCTTACCTGCACCAGGAGTAGGTTTTGATATATATAGTGATGCTTCATACCAAGGTTTGGGGTGTGTCTTGATGCAACAGGGCAGAGCTATTGCCTATGCTTCTAGACAACTCAAAACCCATGAGGTGAACTATCCAGTGCATGATTTGGAGTTAGCTGCAGTGGTCTTTGCATTGAAGATATGGTGACACTATCTCTATGGTGAAGCCTGTAAAATCTTGACCGACCATAAAAGCTTGAAATACCTGATGACACAAAGGGAGCTCAACATGCGTTAGCGAAGGTGGATGGAGTTATTGAAAGATTACAATTGCACGTTTGAGTACCACCCTGGGAAGGCGAACGTGGTGGCAGATGCTTTGAGTCGGAAGACTATGGTGCGCTTGGGGACCACCAGCCTTGTCCAACTCCACGATCTAAGATCCATAGGAGCGCAACTTTCAGTGGATGAGTTGGGGGTACTATTGGCGAGCTTCCACCTTCGACCACTGCTGATTACGCAAATTAAAGAAGCTCGACTACGGGACCCAAAGCTAATGAAGCTAGCTGGTAAACTACAAAATGGAAGACTATGGAGGCGAAGGAATGGTCAGTGTAATTACTCTTGTTACGGATATATTTTGTAAAGACGCGTGTCATCGACCTAAATGGCCACCTGTCATACATAGGACTATGTCCCTTTGGCCGCGCGGCAATATCACAAATATCCTAGTATAATTCTGTTCGGCAAATAAAAATAAGGGTTCAATCCCACAAACAAGTCCGTCGGAATTATAGCAACCTTCTTATCCACAAGGCGTGAGGATCTCATAAGGTGCTTATAGCCACCTAGGGAAGAAAATATCTAACGCCTCTACAGTGAGTAGATCTTATCCACTTGCCTCTACAGTAGGCAGATATTTTCTACTTACCTACGAAGCACCTACGCAGTAGACAGATATTTTCTTACCGCCTTAGAAGCTATTTACTCACCGCCTTACTTACCGCCTTACCCACCGCCTTTCCTAAACCGCCTTTAAGCTGCTATAAAAGAAGGGCAATGGTAGAAAGAAAAGGACAAGAAAAATCATTACACACTCATGTCTAAGACTTCCTTCTCACAAGCTTTCTGACTTAAGCATCGGAGTTAAATCCGGGCAGAAAGGCCCAATTCCGATTCCTCCCTTCTCCTTTTTACAGATTCGTCCCAAAGCAAAGAGCTGATAATTCCGATCGGAATTCCAAAGCGCTCCCTGCGTTCCTTGTTCAGAAGTTGAAGTAAGCGTCCACACCAACTATAAATTTCAACCGTTTGTCCAAGGCTGAGACCAGACCACGAGGCAACAGTAGCCAAAGCGTGAGGGGGACCAGTTTTTGGCATCAACAGTTTTGCCTTTCTTGGAAGAGTCGACCTCTTTCCTCTTCCTCTTCCTTTTCTCCTCCTTGGAAGTGTCAGCAACTTTGCTAGATGCTACTTCCTTCTTCTTCCGCCCACGAGGTAAGGGCGGGTGAATCTCACCTTCGAAAGAGGCCAAAAGGCCCTTAACGTAGCTCAAATCTTCATCCTCCATCGGATTTCCTGCAAGAATAAATTTCGAAGCAAGTTAGACATTACGATTCAAGATTAAACTGAGTTAGATGCATGAATAAGTCATACCGGCAGCTAGTATTAAACGACATTTAACGAGGTTTTCCTTAGTCAAGAAGTCGTCCATATAAACTTTAGATAACTTTGTCATTGACTTAAGAAGAACCTCCTCTTCTTGTGTCATCTCCTCACAGGCAATGTCCGTTCGGGGAACCTCCCACTTGGTTCGGATATCCCACTCAAACTAACTTTTAACAAAGAAAAACTTACTCTTCCATCGCTTAATAGAAGAGGGGACTTTCCCTAGAAACTTTCTCTCGGAACTAGTCGAGAAATAATACCAGTCGGCATTAGACTCCAAACAAAGACTAAACAACATACGAAACCAACGAACGGTTGGATTTACCCCGTAATTCTTAAAGACAACAACAAAACCATTGAGCAACCTCCAAGAGTTTGGAGTTAACTGTGAAGGACACAAGTGATATTCCTCCAGAATCGCCTTAGCGAAATCGGAAAAAGGAATTCTAAGGCCACCCAATAGCGCATCTTGATAGATGGCTATCTCCCCCTCCCTTGGAGAGCTCGCCCTCTCCCCAGAACAAGGAACCCTAACCTCAAACAGAGAAAGGTCTATCTCATACTTCTCTACCAAGCTATCGACGTCCTTCTGCCCCAGGAGGCTTATGAAGGTACCAGACCCTCTACCCATAGCCCTAGAAGCGGGATGAATCCAAACCCACAGGCTGGAACGTCCCTAGACTCGCCTGGAATCACGGCAGAGACCATGAGTTCAGGCGGAGAAAGGATCGAAAGAGGGGGGGAAGCAACAGGTTCACGAGATTCATGAGAAGATCAAGAAGAAGAAGACGCACTAGCCATACATTAGAAGAAAAAAGAATAAAAAAATGCAAGAACTTTAGAACAGGGTTCGCCGGAGAAGAAGAGATTATGTGGAAGAAGACGCGATTTAACTTTTGAAATAAAACCCCTTCCACTTGTACAACTTCGCTTCTATACGAAGGAGATGAATTCCTGGTCGTTAGATCCCAAAGTTGCATCCCGATCGAGCCATTAAACCAAAGGTCTCAAATCTGGACCGTTTAGATAACCATCATTGCTTCTCTTTAAAAAATTCAAAATTCTATCCACGTCAGCACACCAAACGCCGCCTGACATACATAGATAGCCGCGCCCATCATGTTGTTGACAAAGAGTACGCCACGCACGTCGTGTCATCTTCTCCCTTTAAATGCGACACAGTGTGAGAGACACGTGTCTCTCTAGGGAGTAATGGGCGCTGTACCATAGAACCAACACCATAAGAGACAAATACACACATCCCAACATAGAATCACCAACGATCATTCTTCTTGAAGAAATCAAAGACTTTATGAATAAAAAGATAAACTTTATTTCATGTTACAACGATAGTGGTATTTAAAAATTAAAAAAAAAAAAACAACAACATGTTTTCCGTTCGGAATTCCCTAATTAACAATCCACGGATCCATCCGAGGACTGGCTCGGATAAGATTCAGAGGAGACACACGGACTTCCACAGCCATCACTGTCCTCATTGTCACTAGGAAACCCCGGCACAGCACGCGGGCGAAGATGGGGGCCTACTTCTCTACGGCAGGAGTCGCTTCCGAACATTTTAACTTCGAAGCGTACACCCCCTACATAAGTAATAATTAAAAGATCCCCCGCCTCTATATCATGATCAACGGGGAAGGTCTCTCACCCTTCCTCAATACTTATCTCACCTACACCCCTCACACAAGCGTATGGGAGGGCCATACACAACCATTTGGACTTACCAAATGGATGACCCCTGTCCTTAAGTCCGCCAGATGTTCATAAAAAGAACTGGAAATGCGCAGATGATGAGAACACTGAGTAAAAGTGAAAAATTTATAGAAAGACAAACGCTTAGCCATTATACAAAATTACGAAGATTTTTGGATTTTGAATAAAACACTATCCCTACAAGCTCCTTAAATAGAAAAAACTTAGTGACACCATAGGCGAAAATTCCGGAGAAAAATCTACCTCGATTAAAACAACGACACAGTAAATGTCGGTCACCTATTAAAAGCACATGTACCTTAGACAAAGTCTACACCTACATAGACATGCCAACTAAGATACTTGTTTTCGAACCAAGCGAGAAGTGTGGTTAACTCACCCCTCAGCCGCATTTTTCTAACAAGTACACTTTGGGGGGGACTAGTGTTACGGATATATTTGGTAAAGATGCGTGTCATCGACCTAAATGGCCACCTGTCATACATAGGACTATGTCCCTTTGGCCGTGCGGCAATATCACCAAATATCCTAGTATAATTCCGTTCGGCAAATAAAAATGAGGGTTCAATCCCACAAACAAGTCCGTTCTGAATTATAGCAACCTTCTTATCCACAAGGCGTGAGGATCTCATAAGGTGCTTATAGCCACCTAGGGAAGAAAATATCTAACGCCTCTACAGTGAGTAGATCTTATCCACTTGCGTCTACAGTAGGCAGATATTTTCTACTTACCTACGTAGCACCTACGCAGTAGGCAGATATTTTCTTACCGCCTTAGAAGATATTTACTTACCGCCTTACTCACCGCCTTACTTACCGCCTTACCTACCGCCTTTCCTAAACTGCCTTTAAGCTGCTATAAAAGAAGGGCAATGGTAGAAAGAAAAGGACAAGAAAAATCATTACACACTCATGTCTAAGACTTCCTTCTCACAAGCTTTCTGACTTAAGCATCGGAGTTAAATCCGGGCAGAAAGGCCCAATTTCGATTCCTCCCTTCTCCTTTTTACAGATTCGTCCCAAAGCAAAGAGCTGATAATTTCGATCAAGAGCTGATAATTTCGATCAGAATTCCAAAGCGCTCCCTGCGTTCCTTGTTCAGAAGTTGAAGTAAGCGTCCACACCAACTATAAATTTCAACCGTTTGTCCAAGGCTGAGACCAGATCACGAGGCAACAGTAGCCAAAGCGTGAGGGGGACCAGTTTTTGGCATCAACAACTCTCTATCTCCAGATGGAACAGTAATGGTAGGTGAGCAGACCGGTTATACCCAAGTAGAGACGAGCCCCACTAGGATACAAGGCATGTGTAATCAAAAGTCAAGTTCTTTCATCTCCTTTGATTAGGCTGGTGGTGAAGCTCAGGACAAGAGATCTATTGTCCAAGAATCGATAAATTTCTTATCTAACACCAATTAGGGTCAAAACAATTTATATTCAAATCAGTTTAACCCTGGTTAGTGTAACTATATGAACTTTTCTTGGAGCAACCAAGGACAACAACTGGCCTACCAAGCATAAGACCCCCCTGGATTCCCATCTAACAGACAACCAGCCCAAGGGAAAAGGAAATAATTATTGGAGGTGCAAGTTGAGCAGCTTGCTGAAACTGTTCAGCAATACATGGCACACACTAACGCATTATTGTAGTCTCATTACTCCTCTTTAAAAAGCTTGTAGTGCAAATTGGGAAGCTTGCTGAAGCTACCAATAGTAGGCTTGTGGGATCCTTGTCGAGCAACACCAAGCCCAAGAGGATTGGATAGGAAGTTGATAAGCGTTCAATTAATTATTTTTTTTATTCTATTTTAATTCCTATTTTGCATGCAATCTGAAGAAATTATAGGCCACTGATATTGAATTTATGTTTATTTTCACTTACAGGGCATTGGAATGGATCAAGAAAAAAATAAAGAAATTCGGCACTAATCGAGGGCTAAAACAAGACACAGAAGAAATTACATGGGTGCGCATACTGAAGCATTACCCCGTACAAACGCAGAGGGACCCCGCGCTTAAGCAAGCGCCTGTGCAGCGACACCGTGGACTAATGCCTTCAAGTGCGCACAAGCACACACCCACACAGAGATGGTCATGGGATCTCGACTAAAGCACGTGCCCATGCACGGTCGCACCAATGCCTGAGTAGATCATAATCAAATTCAAGTTTATCCAAATTTTGAAAGATTTCAATTGAAGATCACGTGTCACCGTGTTAATTTGGGACAGAGCCTATAAATAGAAGATTATTAGAGTTTTAATGGGTAAGTCATCATATTCCACTTTCATAATCCACATCACATCTCGTCGGCCGATCAGGGTTTCATCGAAGATATTAGAGCCAGAGATCATGACGGTTAGGGGATTGAAGGGAAGCATCATCACACATCTTTGCACACCGCCAATAGTGGAGGAAGAGTATTTGACATTATATTTGCTTTCTTTTCCTCTTACTGTATTTTGGACATATGTTCCCCTTTAATGGGTAACTAATTTGTTAGATACTTGGGCATATTGTAAGATCCATGATTTTTAGGGTTTTATTTTATTTAGAGTTTCCTTTGAGAATAATGAGTTTATATTAGTCTTTAATTAGTTCACTTCTTTGTTTTGTTGACAAATAAAAAGTCCTTATGGATAAGGTGTAATCAAATTTTTTATTTGAATAAAGGTTTATCTTTTATTTGATATCAATTTGAGAAGTTTATCGTGATTGGAGATCATATGGTTGCTTAAGGAAAGAGAGAGTAAGATGATAAGTACCCCAATTGGGGTTAATTGGGATCATTAAGGACCTAAATATAATTCTCAGAAAAACTAAAAATTGTAGGGTAATTGTGTCCCTCTCTCAGTCGATGGACTTGCATGCAAACCAGGTAAGAGAAAAGGACTTATTTGCAAAACTCACGAGAGAACCATGCAGAGGAAAACATTCAAGTGAATGGATAGCCAAGATTAGACAATCTGGAGAAAGTGAGTAAGTTCTAGGCACCAAATGGAATCCAAGCCTTTTATCCTTTCTGGCTCACGTTCAAGGCGTGGGAAACTAATCCTAGCCACTTGACGCCAAGCGATCTCGGCCGTCTGTCCAGATAAAAAATGAACTCGAGGCACGAGCGGAGGATCCAGCCGTCCATCCAGAACCAGGCTATGTCGAGTGGGGACCATTCGATGCCACGAGCGAGTGATCGCGAGGCAGGGATTCCGTCTCAACCAGTGCACCATCGCCACATGCACCACCGTGTGGTTTATCTGATTTCTTGGACAGCTGCAAAACAAAAGTTTAAAAGTGAAGATAAAGCTTATCCAAACCGCGATGAATCTTCGAAGTTGATGCGAACTCGTCCGCGAGTTTTATAAATAGAAAGGAACCCCGGAACCCTAACCTCAGCATCGGAGAAGTCCGCGATACCAACACCTTCTCCAGGAGAGATAGAGAGATAGAGAGGGAGAGAATCATCAAGGTGTGCGCCCCGAGAATCACGACCACCTTCAGAGAAGCACGAGAGGTGGAGCGAGACATCATCACGTGGAGAGTTTCGACAGACGACCAACTCCGGTGAGCCTCTCTTTCTTGATTATTTTTCATGAAACATCGCGCATGTATGTAGTATAATTAACGACGTCAAGAGAGGGAGGATGAGAACTGGGGGGGTTCTTGGTGGCTCTCTGTCGCAGGACTGCACGCCGGAGAAGAGTGCTCCAGCGAAGGGAAGAACAAATCCAGGGTTCAAGGCCAGGGGAGCCTAACGGCGCACCGGCCACCCTCGGACAGTGAGGACCTTTGGTCGAGAAGGAAGAACGGCCACTGCTGGCCATCGCCGCGCTGGGGCGGGCGCCACTTTTCTCTGCGAAGGCCGGTCCAGAGGTTAGAGACGGGTTGGGTTTGGTAGCGGGTCGGGTTTGAGTATATTAACGGGTTTGATTTTATTAAAGTGGTTAGGTTGAGTCAATTAAGAATTGGTTGATTGAATTAAGCATTTGGTTTTGGTTGAGTTAAAAATTTGGTAATTGAAAGGATTCTGAACCAAATAGGGTTGGGTTCAACCGGGTTTGAGAGAGAGTTAAGAGAGGATAATGGGTTGAGTAAAGTTCAATCAAATTGTTAAATTAAGTTGGTCTCGAACCAATTTCTTTTTTTAAAATCAGTTGGGTTCGATCGATTTAAGTTTTGTGTGTTGATTTGAGATGAGCCTGGTTTTCTATCAACTAGTTTAGTCAATTATGCCAAGTAAGTTAGTTTGGTTGAGTCAGGTCCAGTTAGTCCGGTTTAACTAATTAAAGTAGGCTAGGTTTTAATCAAACAAGTAGGCTTAGCCAAGTTGGCTAGCTGGTTAGGATTAGCCAAAGTTTGAATCATGTTAGAAAAACAAGTAAGAAACAAAAATATACAAAAGAAAAGAGAGTAGGGAAGGGGGTTTGAACCAGGAACCTCCCACTTGGGCCTTATGGGCCCTGGCCACTATGCTAGTTAGTTATTTTGGACTGAGTAGAGAAAAGTCTATTAATATAGGGCCAGAAGCCCAGAAAGTAAAAGGAAAACGACATAGAGTAAACGTGAAGGCCCATAAGTCGGACTTGGGCCAAATCAGGGCACCATGCATGTTTTACTAGAAATTTTATAGACGTTGCCATTATTAAAATAAGACTTTGCTGCCAGATACCGACGTAGAGACGTATCAGGAGTAGGAAGCAGGGGAGGATTCCAGATATAGTAAACAGAGGTAAGTTACTCCTGCCTAGTCTCCTACCCAATTATGGGTTTTCTTGGCTTGAACCCTTTATCTTGTTTCTTTGTTTGAAAGTTGTTAGCATCGATATTACTGATTTTCTTTTGGCCTTAAAGATACCATGTGTAGTATGTTATTACTTGATTTGCATACACGCTTTCATATTCCTGTTTTGTTGAATTCCCATGATAGTGTATGCTTGTTGATATGCTTGAGATTATTGAATATACCATTCCCGTTGATCGGCACCTGGCCGTGGGAACATGTGAACCTGTGCTTCGTCCGGGTTGGTGTTTCAGCACTTCTTGTGTTGAAGATTCTCCCAAATAGTACAAATAAGTTGTCGACGTTCAGGGGTAGGACACTCTAAACGTCCTGTAGTCCTACCAGGGGGTGGGAACTCTGGAAGTCCACCTGTAAGTGGGATGATACGTTGACCGTATACGTGTACGTAGGAGCACTATTAGACTCGAGGGTCTGGATGTGATTAAGACGGGCACTGGGAGATGACGTGAATATATTCTTGACTATCACTTGTTGTAGTGATCCTTGTTTCTGTTCTTGTGTTATGATATGTATATGTTTGGATCACTTTTAGTTTGATTATTCCCTTTTTTACTTCATTGTATTTCCCCTGCGGGGGTGCTTACTGAGCTTTCCTTTTGAAAGCTTATTCCACTGTATTTCTTCTTTTTCTCAGGTTGGGAGATTAGCTGTATTGATTTCAAGAGCTGCGCAAGAGGTTGAACTAGTTTACCAAGGTTCGAGAACCTCATATAATCTTGTGAGAGAAAATTTGTAGAACCATTGTATGGCCTAGTCTTTTATAGGGTGACTGAACCCTCTATTAAGTATTCCGCTATAAATACACTGAATATTTATGATATTTAAATTTATTATATAACATGTTTCATGATGCATTAGGCCTTGTATCCTAGTGGAGCTTGGAGATCGGGTCGGGGAGTGACACATGTTGAACCTCCGGGTTATAGTTTAACTTTCTGAATTAGGTTTTTTTATTTCTGATTGGTTGTTTGAATAATCGAGATCTATTGAACGTTTTGCATACATTAAATTTCTACGTTTATGACAGCTCTAATTTTCAATTCTGGTTCACCGAGCGAAGACGCAAACGCCTCCCCAGTGAAGACATACTTCAATTGAAAGGATCATGATCATACCAAGAACTCGGGTGTTTAGGCGAAAGACTCCTTTAGATGTATTATTCCCATGATTCTTCCAAGTTATAGGTTCCCTAGAACATCATGCGGTGAGGATACTGAGATTAATAATTCACCTCAAACGAGGGTATGAAAGCATCATAGGAACCCTTGGTCCAACATCTTTCAACCATCAGTTTAGAAACTTTCATCTAATTATCTAAATGAAAATCCGGATGGGATACATCGCCCGAGTATCTCCCTCTTTTGATTTATTTCCCTTTTTGATTCCATCCTTCCTTCGTAGTTCAAGTCTTTATCTTTTTTTAGATAATTAGGTTAAAAATTCCACCAAAATTTTGATTAGACAAGGTATTGGGAGATTAGTATATCTGATACTCCTCAGTCCCTGAGGATCGATATCTGACTTTTAGAGCCCACTTTATTACTAGTCCCGACCCGTGCACTTGCGATAGTGAGCACACGCATTAGGCTGTATAAGAAGCATTTAAAAGCAGTCACACTTAGGAGTGGCAAGCAACTCCAAGAACCCGCTCAGAACAATGATCAATCAGCTAGGAGAGTTGCTGAAACAATTAACAGTAAGATAAGGAGGCATAAAACATACATTGTTGACGAGACCTTGCCAGCACCTCCTTTCCCTCAACTGGTCAAAGACCCAAAGTTGGACAATCAATTTGTGAGGTTCTTGGATGTATTCAAGAGGTTGCATATAAATATACCCTTTACAGAGGGACTAAAAAATATGTCCAGTTACGCGAGGGGTTTATGAAAGATATTCTGGTAAAGAAACGTAAATTAGGAGAATTTGAAATGGTTGCACTCACTAAGGAGTGTTGTGCCATACTACAAAGGAGGCTCTCTCCTAAGCTTAAGGACTCGAGCAGCTTTACTCTCCTTTGTACCATCAAATAGAAATTCTTAGGGAGAGTACTGTGCGACCTTGGACTAAGTGTGAACCTCATGTCTTTCACCATTTATCAGAAGTAGGGTCTAGGAGAAATCGAGCCACATCAGTCACACTTCAGCTCGCTGACCGCTTACTTACACATCATAGCGGTGTGGTTGAAGATGTGCTAGTAAAGGTGGATGAGTTTATCTACCCGACCGATTATATCATGTTGGACTTCGAGGAGGATAAGAAAGTCGCCATTATTTTTTGACAACTCTTTTTGGCTATTGGGAGAGGTATTATCAATGTGCAAAAGGGTGAACTCACGATGAGGTTGGATGATGTGCATCTAACCTTTAATGTTCTCCAAGACCCAATTTCTAGAGCTGTTAATATGTAGGAAAGACTGTTTTGGGCTAGATGCTACTGAAGATGCTGATGTACAATTAGAGTTGCTGAAGTCAAGGTACCTGGACACGAAGGTTGTGAAGGAGGAACCATCTTATGCACCACTTGGTACACTATGGCAACACAATGTTGTTATGCTGCAAACACCATTAGGCTCTCTTAAGTCAAGATGAAATTTAATGCAGTTGCCAACATTAGATGAAATAGAAGAAGATTTGAGGAGTGTACCACCTCGCGAGAATGAATTTTATTTACTTAGTTTATTTTTGTTTGAGTATGGAATAAATTTCCTCCTTGTGCTGCAAGATTAAGTGCATGTTTTGGGGAGGACTTCATCAAAAATTGAAGACCAATTGCCTACCAAAACCAAGGCAAACGGTAACACTTGGTTAATAATTCGACAAATCAAGTAATGTTTTACAATGCACTAGATTTAGGTAGGGTATGCTTCTATTCTAGCATTACTCGACGTGAGAAATCTCATATTACTGGAATTTTAAGTTTTTGAAACTTCATGTAATGATGCCAAACTTCCAGGCTGCAACAGGAAGGATATAGAGAATTAGTGTCATGATGCCAAATTATAGAATATATCAATTATTTTTCCTTAGAATTAATGTCGTGATACTATTCTATGGCGTCACGCGCCACAACAGCTGCTAATTTTTTTTTTTTTGACTCGGTGTCGTGATGCCAACATTCAGATGTCGCATCGGCAAGCGACAAATTTGGTTAAGTATAGGGAGATGACTCATTTTTGTCCTATCACTCGCTTTCACCCCCCTCATCCCTCAGTTTTTCTGTAAGCCTCCGGCCTTGTGAAGCACCTCAAAGCCTCCTCAAGAGCATTAGGCTCTCATCTCCCTCATGTAAGAAAGCATCCCATTTTCTCTTGGAACACATACCCCTCTTGGCATTTGCCCAAATTTTTAACCTTTCCTAGTTCCCTAGTTTAATGCCTTGGTCCAATTTCATAAAATTACTTGGAATTTATAAATATTCAGATTGGCGCCTTGTTTGTTAGGTTTATTTTGTTATGCCTTACTAGGCTTCAAAGTAGGTTTCCAATTCTATTCATTCTCCTAAACTTATAAAAATTGTTGTTGTTTACAAGCACAATGCCCAAGAAGATGATAACAAAGAGACGACACCCCTCCCTTGCCCCTGCAGGGTTGAGCCAATTTGTGTCCCACAAGGTTGAGTAGAGGCACACCCAAGGCCTCCTTGAGAAGACCCTCGTTCCCGAATGGGGAGTGGAGTATACAAGGTTGTGCTTCGAGCCATAACACATACAGGTCCTAGTGCGGGGTTAGGAGCAATTTTGCGCCCAACCCAGGTCTAGTATGACCAAGGTGTAGTGATCAAAAACATGTATTTGGTTTTATATAATTCTTGACTTACATATAAAATTGGGGATTAAACCCATTTCGTCTAATACCCAATTTAGTCCTTCTATTATACCGAGTCGACCCTTTTGGTCCCTCTAATATAATTTGAAAAATTTTGGTTCCTCTATTTTCCCGATTGAGAAATATTAGTCTTTCCACAGGCCTTTCTGGTTCCTATATATATGCATTTTAGGCCTTTTTGTTCCCTGTACATACGCTTTTAGGGACTGGATTTTTACAATCGTGAAATTAGAGCGACTAAAAAGATTCAATTTATAATGGAGGGACTAAAAGGGTTGATTCGGTATAATAGAGGGACTAAATTGGGTATTATACAAAACCATTTTGGTCAATGTACTTTGACCCAATGTTCATTTTTCATCCTTGTACTTTAAAAATCTTCAATATAGTCCTTGTACTTTGGGGTTTTTGTTCGAATACAACCCTAGTGTTGACATGGCAGCACATATGGCTAGTACTTCTGACATTGCAGATTACGTGGCAAGGTTATGATGATGTGGCATGAAAATATGGATTTTGAATAAACTAATTTTTAAATGATGAGGGCATGCTACTTGGAATAAAAAATTAACCGTATTCAGTTCGTATGCCATATGTGAAACCCCAAAGCACAGTGACCCATATCGAAGATTTTTAAAGTACAAGAACGAAATTGAACATTAGGTAAAAGTATAGGGACCAAAAATGACTTTAATCCTAAAATCGGAGTCAATCTATCAAAGTGCACAAATTCCAATTATCTCTAGTCCCTCTCTCCACTAACCCTCATTATTGACAACAATTGTTTAAAATCCAAGGATTTTATTTGATTAATTTTCCTTATTATTTTGGTTAATTAATGAACCTCCTCAAAATTGAATTTATTCAAATTTCAAATAAATAAATAAATATATAAATAATAAAAATAATAATAACATATTATATATATATATATATATATATATATATATATATATATATATATATAATTATGATTGTATAGGGTCGGTTGGATTACTGTTCATATAAGGTCGCCTCATTTTGAGGCACTTGGAGAGTATTTAATCTAAATCCAACTATATGGATGGAAAGAACATCGAAAAATAAGCTAGCATGTCAGTTTTCATACATTTTTGTGGCCGTATGATCGTTCATTTAAAGGGTGAAATTTTATAAAAATCTTAACGGGTTAAATTTTCACCCTTTAAGATGAATGATCATACGATCACAAAAATGTATGAAAATTGACATGCTAGCTTATTTTCGATGTTCTTTCCATCCATTTGGTTGGATTTGGAAAAAATACTCTCCAACTGCCTCAAAATGAGGCGGCCTTAAATGAATAGCGATAAGGCCAACCCCATAGTAACATGACTGTATGTGTGTGTGTGTGTGTGTATGTTATATATATATATATATATATGTTAACACAAAAATCAGGGAGAACCCATGATTTAGGTCAACAATTGAATTTATAGATTGATTGGGGATTGATTTGGAGGAGTTTGAGAGAGATCAAAGAGGGAAAACTCGGAAGAGAAGGAGAAGGCGCCAGGATTTAAGTTGAAACCCCAAATCGGGGTGAAAACCACAGAAGATCTCCATTGATGGAGATGAATTCACTATCAATTCAATGAGAGTACATGATTTGTCGAATTTGACTCTCTAAAGCGGCAGGGCTGCGCCGACCATCCCGAGCTTTTTGATGACTTGGTGAGCTCCTCTATTTATAGGCTCCAGGGTGGGGGAGTTGCTTGGGGAGTAAGCTACCTTTAATAAGCCTCGTGGAGGCTAGTAGACTTGCTCCTAATAGGCAACGTGGGTGCTAGCTTGAGCCAGCTAAGATGACAGCTCATCATTCGTCCAGATGCTTCTAGATGCCAGGTTGGCATTCAGTTAGATCTCAATGATCTTAACAGTAATTTCTTCTAGGAAGGGCTTAAGTCCTTCGTTTCCTGTCGTAGCTTGTGAGCTCGGGGTTTGTTGTACCTTCTTCGGGCTAGGGTGTATGGCCTCTCAAACCCGAAGAGGTGAGCCTTCAAAACCTAAGGAGATTCGCTTTGACGGAACCGAGGCGGTTGCTTTCCTTTTGTTTACCGAGGAGAATGATTCTAGGTGTAAACTTGAGGAGGTCACTGTTCTGGATGGAAGGATGAGGTTAGTCCACGTGTCATATGGCGGGCTCCTCAGTTTTTACCCCTATCATTCAGTCCCCCCCCCCCCCCCCCCTCCCCTCCCCTCCCCCCTCCCCCCTACCCCCTCTCCAAGTATGCTTGCGTTAGCTAAGCATATCGATGGATTGCTGCTTGACTGCCCAGTTCTTGGGAATCTTACGCCATAAGACAGCGTTTGATCTGGGGTTGATTTCTCTGACTGACGTGGCATCTATTCATTCTTTTTGGCGATAAGGTGCATTTAATGCGATGCGCTTTTTAGCACATCGTTGTGTCTTTCCAAAAGCGTGCGCCGTTCAAAGCAATGATAATTTCTTAGCATGGTGGCCGGTCCCATCACTGACGACACGTGGTGTCACGCCCCGTCCCGGATTCCAGGCCCCGAGCACGTGCACAGAACTGCCGTATCCGAGTAGAGTCAAGCTTAGCTCGAATACAAGTCCTAAGTGTAAATTAGCAGATAACAAGTAATAATAAAATCATACTCAAGTCCAAGAGAACATAGAGTCATAAGGGTCCATAGGCCCTATACAAAACCAGGTCCCTATACGAGTCTTATATAATACCAACTCTCAAAAGAAAAGTCAAGGGAGACCCTCAGACCTCGGATCTCCTAAAACAACCTCCTAGACAATCTCCTCAGCACCGGCCCCTAACCCTCGTGATCTGTAAAAGAGAGAAAGAATAAATGCATGAGCTTCCGAATAAAAAGCTCAGTAAGTACCCCTGCGGGGTCAGAAAGACATAATAACAGCATGTCAAGTAAAAGTACCACATCCCAAGAAAAAAATAACTCTAGGAGTCTACCACAAATCAATCCAAAGGCACGACCCCTAACATCAGAAGCCCTCAAGCTTTGTGTTGAGTTTCAAAGAAAACTCAAGGATCACTCCCGGTCAGTATACCCAGCTATGCGCTGAAAACACGACCCTCTGGTTGATTGACCCTCCCGTCGTATGTCGGTAGTACCACAGTTCATACGTGTCGACACGGCCAGCGTATCATTCCAACTGACGGGTAGAACTACCAGAGCATCGCCTCTCTGGCCCAGCAAGCAAAAATGCCAGTGTGTCCTATCCCTGAACATTTCCCTATCGGAGCCCCCACGCTCCACTGAGTCTGGGAAGTAGACCCACATCAAACAGGGATGCCAACATCCCGAAACAAACATACATGCTCAATAGGAATCTAAAACAAATAAGAACAGCATGTATGACAACAAAAAAGTATATATCGACACGACATAAGCAAGTCAAAAGAAAACTCCGAAGAGTGGGTACTAGGCAAGTGTACTTACCTCTTTCTGGAACTAGGACTCCTCCGAGTCACCTCGTGAAATGCCTCTAGGAATACCCAAGAGTATCTGACAGATAGACTTTCTATTAGGGTCAAAATCCTAATAAAACCCTATGTCTCTAGTTGCACATGCATGACTCTCGTTCTTGTTGGGCCTAGGCCCACTAACGGGTCCTAAAGACCATCTCCCTGGTTACCGGCCCTTTTTTTCCCCCATTTCCATGTCCTTTAGTTGACTATCAACCCTCATTTGGTCAACTCTAGTCAAACTTTAATTGTATTTGTCGTGGTACGAACCTTAGTTTGTCATACCTAGTCTACTGACCTTCCTGGTCCCACTTTGTCGTGTTTTAAAGCCTCTTAGATTGAATCTAATCACATAAGGTTATTTGGGTCCACTCTTATGGGTTAGCAAGCCCATTAAACTTGGCCTGACCCACCGCTTATTTTCCTTGCCCAATCTGATTAGGTCACACTATGAACCCCTCAAGTAGCTTTTTTTTTTCAATTGATTTAATTAAATCAATCATCTCACTACTTAGGTCCAAACCTTGGTCCTTCTAATCTAATCAACTTAGGCCATTACATGATTTTATTTAATCATGTAGGTGCCTAGGTATTAATCAATTAATCAACCATGATATAGTTTTTTTTTAAATCATACTAGGTATTATTTATTTAAACACTAAGATGTCCAACATCAATTAATCAATTTAAATAGATCCTTTACCAATCTAATTAGGCAATTAAAATTATGAATTCACCTATATGTTCTTTTGATTTATTTGATTAGTAGCTGTCACACTAAGGAATTTAAAATCAATCATTTAACCTTGTTTACTATTTTAATTAAATTAACTAAACTATTCTATCCTTAATCTCCTTCTTCTCCATCTCATAGCCGAGCTTCAACGGAGATCAGACGGGGATTGTCGGAGAAGATGCTGCGGTCGAGCACCACCTGCGTCGAGTTCCCCCTCGTCCGAAAACCCTTTACAGTCCTTAATCACCACCGCCAACCTCTCTTCCCTTCTCTGTCCAAACCTCACCGGAGAAGAACGATGAAGTATCTAATTTCCTAGTCCGAGAACCCTTTTCCTTGAAAAATCCTGCAATGAGTTCCCCTTCGAGCGAAGAAAGCGTCTGCACGGACGGTTTGTTCCCAAAACCTTTCCCCTCATCCATTCGCTACCGGCCGTAAGCCCCTTTTCCGGCGACCCCGAAACCTCGACAGAGGCCTTTACTTAAAGGAGAGAGAGTCGTACCTGCCTACACAAGCTCCCAGCAACGTTTGAAGGCGATCGGAGCTCCCAACGTCTCTCCCGTCCTCTCCGGTCAACCACGCCGGCGACCTCTACGAACTCCTTCTTCTCGGTGTCTCAAAAGGAGCAAGGGAGGAGCTTTTATAGACAGAGGGCAGCCAAAGCCTTTGGCGATGTCCCAGAGTTAAGCCGTCGTCCAACGAGCGGGCTTCCGCGCGTAACGCTCGGGGGAGGAGGCTGCGCTCGTGGCGGCTCGCCTGGTGGAGGGAAACGACCACCCCCTGCCTCGAGATCGACACGCCATTCAATTGATTGGCCAGATCTCACACCTCCAGCTTCAACGGTGGATGTCACCTACTAATACCTCGTATCCGTCACCCCGTTGGATGAACGGTCGAGATTAAATCTCAACCAAAGGCTTGATTCTCATCCATCGCCTCGGACTAGAGACAATCCGAAGATGGGTGGTTCACAGCCGTCCGCACCGTGAGGTTATCCTCACACGAACCTTTCCTTCTGCCTCGGATCCAGATCTCGATCTGATGGTTCGGTTACCTGACCGACACGTGTCTCAACATGGGCCGTTATAATGCCTCGCGATCAGGGCAAATCTGAGATCATCTAATCTTAGCCGTCGCTTCTCTTCTATAAGGATTTTCTCTGGAAAATTATCCAGAGACCCTTGTAATTCTTTAGGTTATAGTTTAGTCCACCCCAAAGATAGAAAACAATTACTTTTTAGTCCTTGGTACTTACAGAATTACTAATAGATCCTCCGGACTCTCTACTAACCCTAATTAGGGTTTTAAACCTTTTAACCCTTATTTTCCCTTCTTAATTCAATCCCTAAATACTTGGGGAACCTTCTTTAATTAAAAAATTAATTTAAAGGAATTTGAACCGAAATTTTTATTTCAAAATCCCTTGGATTTTTCAATCCTCTCCCCTTACAATAATTTCGTCCTCGAAATTTCAACACCACTTACAAAGAAATAAACAACTCTGGGTAACGCTTTCTCATATCCTCTTCACGTTCTCAGGTAGCTTCCCGCTCAGAGTGGTTGTTCCACCTCACCTTGACAAAGGGAATGGTCCTATTCCTTAACTGCTTGTCCTCTCGGCCCAAGATTGCTACTAGGCGCTCCTCATAGGACATATCCTCCTGAACTTCCACAGGAACCTGGGGAATCACTCGTGTTGGGTCACGAATACACTTCTTCAACATGGAGATGTGGAAGACATAGTGAACCTGAGCAAGGTCCTGAGGTAAGGCCAACCTATACGCCACAATTCCTATACGCTCCAAAATCTCAAAGGGTACAATATAGCGTGGAGCAAGTTTTCCACGTCTCCCAAACCTCACGACCCCTTTCATAGGAGATACCTTCAGGGACACAAGATCCCCCACCTGAAATTCCTGGTCTGTATGTTTCCGGTCCGCGTAGCTCTTTTATCTACTCTAAGCAGCCTTAAGTCTCTCCCTAATCATCCTAACATGATCCTCAGTCTGTTTTATAAACTCTGGCTGCTCAAGTGTCGCCCCAGCCACCAACTTCCTCTCACCCACATCCCCCCAACAAATAGGTGTTCGGCACTTCCTCCCATAAAGTGCCTCATACGGAGCCATCTAGATGCTTGCCTGATAGCTGTTATTGTATAGGCAAACTCTACGAAGCTCAAACGCTCATCCCACGACCTCGTAAAGTCCAACGCACATGCTCTCAACATGTCCTCCAACACCTGGATGGTCCTTTCAGATTGACCATTAGTTTGAGGGTGAAAAGCTGTGCTAAATGCCAAACCTGTGCCCAGAGCTGTGTGCATACTTTCCCAGAACCTCGAAACAAACCTGGTGTCACGATCAGAAGTGATCGACACCGATACTCCATGTAATCTGACGATCTGATCTATATACAGCTGGGCCAACTTCTCTAAGGATGCTCCCGTCCTCAAAGGTATAAAATGAGCTGACTTAGTCAAACGGTCCACTATAACCCAGATTGACTCGTGACCTCTCTGGGTACGTGGCAACCCTGTTATAAAGTCCATGTTAATATGTTCCCACTTCCACTCTAGAATGGGTAAGGGTTGTAACATCCCTGCCTGATTCTGGTGCTCTGCCTTCACCAACTGACAGGTGATGCATTTTGCCACGAACTCTGCAACCTCTCGTTTCATACCCTTCCACCAGAAGTGGTCCTTCAACACTCTGTACATCTTGGTACCTCCAGGGTGAATAGCATAGCTCGAGTAGTGAGCTTCCTCCAGGATCTTCTTTCTCAGCTCAGGGACGTTAGGGATACATATTCGCTCATCGAATCTAAGAGTACCATCCTTGTGTACTCTAAACCTTGTTGGTTCTCCCTGGCCTATGTGTCCCCTAACCTCCTCCAAATCAGGATCTTGCCTAACTCGAGCCTCATCATGTCCTCTAGCAAAGGCCTTTGAGTTGTCAACAATGCGGCAACCCCATAACCAGACTTCCTACTGAGTGCATCAGCCACCACGTTAGCCTTACCCGGGTGGTAATGGGCACTGAGGTCATAGTCCTTTATCAGCTCCAACCAACACCGCTGCTGTAACGCCCCGAATTTTCTAAGTGAATAAATCAGAAAATTATTCGATAATTAATGAGATTAATTAACACGAAAAATAAGTTAATAATTTATTAGTCTAGTTCAAAAGAGAAATTGAGGAATATTAAGTTAAATCCAGCCTCGCAACTAATGGGCCGAGGGAAGGCCCTAATGGGCCAGGCCGCTTACATTAAGAATAGTTGGAGGTGGACGGTAAGAATAACCTTGATTAATTAAATGGGAAGATCGTAAGTGATAATTAATCAAGATTAATTAAGTAGGAGAATCAGACGAATGTCGAGTTCCGATAAAGTAGATGGGGCGAGTCAAAAGCCGGTATTCGCGGACCAGGTCTGACGAGAGGCGCAATCTGCGAGGATACAATACGCTCAGAACGACCGGGACCACCGCCCGTGATTCTCGGATGCAGGCCTGACACTATTAAGAAGATAACATTAATAAACGGGCGACACGATATAAAGTGAAAAGATATTATTAAATAAAATATTTGAATGTTAGTGGGGAATAATTGAGAGATAAGTTAGAGATAATCTTAAATAAATGAGGCATGTGACAAATAGGTCATAAGGTAAAATAATGTTTTGAATTAAATAATTAAAATACATGATATAAATTATATATATACATGAAATACTTCAGACTTAGGTTAGAGAGAGAGAGTAAATTAGATTTCAATTGAAAGGGGGGGGGCGGGGGGGGGGGGCGTGCTTCTTCTCTCTCGTTCGCGACTTTATTCACGACGATCGGCAGCCGTCACCGGATCAGTGCCCGCCGCCGTCGATCAACCTCCACCAGCCGACGCCCCGCCTTCAGGCCGCCGCCCGGTTTCCCCCGCACCAGCGCGTGCGCGCGACCGGCGCTGGATAGCTGCGCAACCGCACCAAACCGCGCGCGCGGTTCCTCTCGCCGATCGACACCGGAGCTCCGCCGGCCGTCGCGGTTGCTGCACTGTCGTCGCGGGAGTTTCTCTACCTTCAGACAGCCGCCCCCCTTATTTCCAACCGGGCTCCGACAGCCCTTATTTCCTTCCGATAGGGATCGTCTTCCTCCACTCGAGAGTGAGCCCTGGAAAGGGGAAAACTTCATACTAATCATATGGATGTTACTTGAGTTTAATTAAACCTACAGATGTTGTATGATGGGAATCAAGATGGGGGTTGACGATGTGAACTTGTTAAGTCTAGATGTAGGAATTGTATTTGTTAATTATCTTGTTATGAGAATGTTTGTATAAATTTCGGAGCCCTAGAAATAGGGGGAACTCTACCGAAATTTCGTTAGAGTTAATGCCGGGCTGTCCCTTTCAGGGATGAATTCAGCCCATGATATTTCCCCGATCGGGGAGTATAATAGACCGATAGAAAGGTCATCAAGAGACCTTCATAACAAATGTTTGATCGATTCGATCGGACTTTCGGATCGAAAGTTATGAACAGTCCAAACGGACTATACTAAACTGTCGTACTTACGTGGTTGTTTATTTTGATTCTAGGAAGGAGAAAAGGTCCAGCAGAGGCCGCCGAAGGACCGAGCGATTCCTAGGAAATTGCAAGGACTTAATGTGAGTGGGCTTTACCGTTTATTGTATTTACGTATTTCCGTTGAGTTTTAAAGTACTCGTATTTTGTTGGGATTGTTATTTCGGATTGTGATTGCTGATGGATTTCTTTTGCGATAGTAGTATAGTGATTTGATGTTCGCTCTAACGCTATATGTATAGAAATCGCATGGACTTATGAAAAAGGAAACCTTAATTGGTGTTTTGAAAGAAAACATGAATTTTATGTGGTACTTTAGTTTGAGATGCAATAGGAATCCAGTGTATGCAGGCTTGATGGTTATGTACTGTATACCGCTGACCATTGGGCCGCCTGACGGTTATGTACTATATATGCACGACCGCCGTGCCACCGGAGGCTATGTAATCAGATAATCACCGGGTCGTTAGGTCCCGGGTTCATGTATCAGAGTATCACATTTGTCGGTTATTGGGATTATGTGATCGTATCTGCGTGATCCTTGACGAGCTGCTGGAGTACTTTCTTTTGCACTCAAACTAGGGTTACATGAGGAATGAACTGAGGTCTCAGCATATTGATGAATTGATTGTACTTTGCCTGTGATGGTTGGAAATTGAGTATTACCTTTGGTGTTTCGCGAATTGATTGGCATATTAATCAGATTATAA
This sequence comes from Dioscorea zingiberensis, assembly GCA_026586065.1. Lineage (NCBI taxonomy): Eukaryota > Viridiplantae > Streptophyta > Magnoliopsida > Dioscoreales > Dioscoreaceae > Dioscorea > Dioscorea zingiberensis. The sequence goes on along the minus strand of CM048820.1, from coordinate 37,779,965 downwards.
GATAATGCATAGACAACCATGTTTTGGGTTTGATTATACTTGTGAATGTAATATTTCCCTGAAGATGCATTTTTTCCGGATTTATATATTTACTCTTAACGGTACTGTCCTACTCACTGAGCTCGTGTAGCTCATTCCTCTCACATTTTTCTTACAGGGAATAAACAGGGATTGGGGTAGATTTTCTTGTCTATGAGCGAGGCTCGAGTACTGTAGTGGCCCTGGCGTCCCTAGGAGTATCAACTTACCTTATTATTTTAGCTTGCTTGTATTGAGAGACCTAAACTCTATCTAAACCCAGTTGCTAATCTGGGGTATGATGTATTATGTGACTCTCCTCTATGGTTGAGCCTATTGTTATGTTATACGTGTTTAAATTTTCTATCTTCAGATCTAGCATAATAGGTATGATTGTATGACTTTTCAACAGCCTCGAGCTCAGGTCATACTCTTGAGCTGGCCGGTGTAGCATCCATCTCAGTAAACAGATGGGTGTTACAGCTGCCTCATGTTCAACTCCTTCTGAGTGAATATGTACTTGAGGCTCTTGTGATCGGTGTATATCTCACAAGGTACACCGTAGAGGAAGTGTCACCAGATCTTTAGGGAGAATACGATCGCTGCCAACTCAAGATCGTGTGTGGGGTAATTCTCTTTAAAAGGCTTCAGTTGTCGGGAAGCATAGGCAATTACCCGCCCGTCCTGCATCAATACACATCCTAGGCTAGTCTTGCATGCATCGTTGTAGACTATATACCCGCGACCACTCTGAGGCAAAGCCAAAACTGGTGCAGATATCAATCTCTGTTTCAACTCCAGGAAGCTCTTTTCATAGGACTCGGTCGAAACGAATTTGGTACCCTTCCTGGTTAATCTGGTCAAAGGTGCTGCTATAACCGAGAAACCCTCAACAAATCTCTGGTAATAGCCAGCTAACCCCAAGAAACTCCATATCTCTCGAACTGTGGTTGGTCTCTTCCAATCAACGACAGCTTCGATCTTCTTGGGGTCTACTGAAACTCCCGCTCCACTGACCACGTGCCCCAAGAAAGAAACACTATCCAACCGAAACTCACACTTGGAGAACTTGGCATAGAGCTGATGCTCCCTTAAGGTCTCTAGCACAATTCTCAAGTGCTCCCCATGTGCCTAGCGGCTACTTGAATAAACCAATATGTCGTCAATGAAAACTATCACAAATTGGTCCAAGTACTGACGGAATACCCGGTTCATCATATCCATAAAGACTGTCGGGCATTTGTAAACCCAAACGGCATCACCAAGAACTCGTAGTGCCCATACCTAGTCCGAAAGGCACTCTTTGGGATATCCGTCTCCTTGATCCGCACTTGATGATATCCGGATCTCAAGTCAATCTTAGAGAATACTTGAGCTCCCTGCAACTGATCCAATAGGTCGTCAATCCTAGGTAAGGGGTACTTATTCTTCACAGTCACCTTGTTCAACTCCCTATAGTCGATGCATAACCTCAACAACCCATCTTTCTTCTTAACAAATAGAATAAGTACTCCCCAATGTGACATACTAGGCCTTATAAAGTCTTTATCCAACAATTCCTCCAGTTGTGTCTTCAACTCCTTCAGCTCTGCAGGCGCCATCCTGTAAGGAGCCTTAGACACAAAAGCTGTTCCCGGAACCAGATCAACCGAGAACTCCAGTTCTCTTTCTGGGGGCAGTCCCGGTAAGTCCTCTAAAAATATATCCGGATACTTCCTCACTACCGAGACATCTGAGACTACGATCTCCCCATCCTGCTTCGCCTCAGAGATAGAGGCCAAATAACCTATGCATCCGCCCCTAAGTAACTTTCGAGCCTGTAGAGCTGAAATCTCCTGTACAAGGGAACAAGTTTGGCTGCCATAAAAAGTGAACTCCTCATCTCCCGGCACCCTGAACACAACTCTCTTCCCACGACAGTCCACCACTGCGTATACCGAATAGAGCTAGTCTATCCCGAGGATCACATCGTAATCCTTCAGGTCTATCACATGCAGGTTTGCAGGTAATTCCCGCCCCTCTATCACTACTAGGCATGCCGGTACTATCCTCCTCACTAACTTGGCAGCTCCTACCGGGGTGTCTACACTCAACTCATGGGGTAGATCTATAGCAGGCAAAGTATGTCTCCGTGCAAATCGTGCAGATACGAAAGAGTGGTGGCACCCGGATCAAATAAAGTGCAGGCATAGAATGAACTAACAGAAATGGTACCTGCAACAACATCAGCAGATGCATGAGCTTCCTCCGTTGTCAGGTGATAGACTCTTCCATGAGTCATGGGCCTCTGCTGCTGCTGAGGCTAGGCATGAGTGAAGGATTGCCCTGCTGTCGCCTTTCCCTTCTTATCGCTCCCTTGTGGCCTTGGTGGTGGTCCCACCGACTGTCTGGAAGCTTGCTGTGATCCTTGGGTTCCTCCAACTACACTCTGTCCAGCTTGACGCTAAGGGCACTGAGCCTTCTTGTGATCAAGACCCAAGAAGACAAAACATCCTTCTGTTAGTCTCGGGCACTGAGACTTCTTGTGCGGCCCCTTACACTCAAAACATCTTAAGGTATGGGTCACGCTAGCTGATGACCCTTTGCCTCCAGATGAGGCCGTAGACCCTGTTGGCTTGCAATATGGCCGGTATTTGTTATCCGTCCTACGCCTTCCTAAACTCTTCCCTGCTGATTGGCCCTAGCTGTTAGATCCTTTGTCCTTCTTCTCCTTTTGGGACGACCCCTGGGCGTCCCCTTGGCAAGAAGCCTTTGTGTACTTGGCCCTGGCTACAACCTCAGTATAGGTTTTATACATGTGACTGGTCACAATCTTCTTCAATGATGGCCGTATTCCGGTCTCAAACTTCATTACCCGACTTTCCTCGGTCGGAACCATATCTGGCAAGAAACGGGCCAGCATATCAAATTTTGTCTCATACTGCTCCACAGTCGAGCCGCCCTAAACAAGCTAAGAGAACTGTTGTCCTAACTGCACCAAATGTCCCCGGGAGAAGTACTTAGCGAAGAATACGGTTATAAACTCTTCCCAAGTTTGGAAGGGCTCTCCTTTCCTCAATCTAATTTTTCCAAAGTACCAGTCCTCTGCTGGTCCCTAGAGCATGTAAACAGCGGTCCTGATCTTCTCCGGCTTTGTAGTCTGGAAGACCTCGAAGGTCTTCTCCATCTCTCTAACCCATAACTCTGCCACGTGGGGATCAGCGGCTCCCTCAAAAGGTCGGGGAGAATGTCTCTTGATCTCCCCAAGTAACCCTCTGCTAGATGTGGGGCTGGCCGGTAGAGGTTGTGCTCGCTGCTGCCTGGTCTCCTGTATCAACACCATCATCTCACGCATGAGGTCCAGCATATTCATGGGGTGTACCTTCCTCCTAGGATCTAGGCCCTCGGCCTGAGGCACCTCGGCATTGGACTGAGTTGGCACCTCCTGCTCCACCTCAATCTCATCAAGAGGTAGGGTACCTCTCCACCCTGAGGTTAGGGTACCTCCTCCACAAGTGGCTGTGGCACTTCTACTCGGCGAGGTCACCGTCGCCTACCCCTACCACGTCCACCACGGCCTCCATGTACTTTGTTCATATTTTAACTGTCAAAAATCTAGAAGGGTTACTCCATACACAATCCACACAAGTAGTATTAATCAAACTTTTATTTCACTAAAAGCAAGTTTCGGAAAAGAAAACACAACATATGTAGTTCAGACAACACTCAATATTTGTAAGACTAAAACTTATTCAAACATAACAAACTAGACTTAATCTAGATGGTGCCTATCGGGAGACAGTGGGGTGTAGTCGACAAGGGGCAGATATCTTCCTGACCCCTGTGGTCCCCTACTAGGTCCTGGTGCGCCACCTGAACAGTGAAAGGCGAGATGCTCCATGCAGCCACAACTACGGCACCAAAGAAGAGGGTGTCTACACTCCGACATCCAATGCCCATATCTACTGCAACGTCGACACCTCACAATAGTAATCACGTTAGCGATCGAGCCTCCAGCCCTAACTCCCAGCTGCACACCAAGTCTCCTACGATAGTCTCGGGCTCGACATACCCACCTAGGGGGAATGCTCGGGCTAACAATCTCCTACACCAGAGGAATCCTCGGGCTCATGACTACTGGACTCTGAATAACAGGGACCCTCATACTCTTGTTCATCTGCCTCTGGACGAGCATATCAATTATGGACTGGAGCCTATCAATCTTCCGATTGGTGGCTTCCACAGTCCTCATCTCAGCAAGAATCTCCGCAGGATCTGAAGAGTCAGGAAGAGGTGGTAGGGTGTTCTCACGAACTGACTCTATGTCCTTCTCAGAAGAATCCTGAGAGTACTCGGGTCCCGACATCCTGCATGTAAAACCAGACATCAATCTAACGTACCACTAACTAGGGTGTTTGTTTTCTGCTTCAGATCTAGAACTGCTCTGATACCACTTTAAATTTGTCACGCCCCATCCCGGATTCCAAGCCCCGAGTACGTGCACAGACCGGCCGTATCCGAGTAGAGTCAAGCTCAGCTCGAATACAAGGCCTAAGTGTAAATCAGCAGATAAATGTAATAATAAAATCATACTCAAGTCCAAGAGAACATAGAGTCATATGGGTCCATAGGCCCTATACAAAACCAGGTCCCTATAGGGTCCTACATAATACCAACTCTCAAAAGAAAAGTCAAGGGAGACCCTCAGACCTCGGATCTCCTAAAACAACCTCCCAGACAGTCTCCTCCGCACCGGTCCCTAACCCTCGGGATCTGTAAAAGAGAGAAAGAACAAATGCATGAGCTTCCGAATGGAAAGCTCAGTAAGTACCCCTGCGTGGGTCACAAAGACATAATAACAGTATGTCAATTAAAAGTACCACATCCCAAGAAAAAATAACTCTAGGAGTCTACCACAAATCAATCCAAAGGTACGACCCCTAACATCAGAAGCCCTCAAGCTCTGTGTTGAGTTTCAAAGAAAACTCAAGGATCACTCCCGGTCAGTATACCTAGCTATGCGCTGAAAACATGACCCTCTGGTCGATCGACCCTCCGGTCATAAGTTGGTAGTACCACCTCTCATACGTGTCGACACGGCCAGCGTATCATTCCCACTGACGGGTAGAACTACCAGAGCATCGCCTCTCTGGCACGACAAGCAGAAATGCCAGGGTGTCCTATCCCTGAACATTTCCCTATCGGAGCCCCCACGCTCCACTGAGTCTGGGTAGTAGACCCACGTTAAACAGCGATGCCAACATCCCGAAAAAACATACATGCTTAATAGGAATCTAAAACAGATAAGAACAGCATGTATGACAACAATAAAGTATATATCGACAAGGCATAAGCAAGTTTAAAGAAAACTCCGAAGAGTAGGTACTAGGCAAGTGTACTTACCTCTTTCTGGAATTAGGACTCCTCTGAGTCACCTCGTGAAATGCCTCTAGGACTCCCCGAGAGTATCTGACAGATAGACTTTCTATTAGGGTCAAAATCCTAATAAAACCCTATATCTCTAGTTGCACATGCATGACTCTCGTTCTTGTTAGGCCTAGGCCCACTAACGGGTCCTAAAGACCATCTCCCTTGTTACCGGCCCTTTTTTCCCCCATTTTCATGTCTTTAGTTGACTATCAACCCTCATTTGGTCAACTCTAGTCAAACTTTAATTGTATTTGTCGTCGTACGAACCTTAATTGGTCATACCTAGTCTACTGACCTTCTTGGTCCCACTTTGTCGTGTTTTAAAGCCTCTTAGATTGAATCTAATCGCATAAGGTTATTTGGGTCCACTCTTATGGGTTAGCAAGCCTATTAGACTTGGCCTGACCCACCGCTTATTTTCCTAGCCCAATCTGATTAGGTCACACTATGAACCCCTCAATTAGCTTTTTTTTTTCAATTGATTTAATTAAATCAATCATCTCACTACTTAGGTCCAAACCTTGGTCTCTTTAATCTAATCAACTTAGGCCATTACATGATTTTATTTAATCATGTAGATGCCTGGGTATTAATCAATTAATCAACCATGATATAGTTTTTTGAAAAAAATCATACTAGGTATTATTTATTTAAACACTGAGATGTCCAACATCAACTAATCAATTTAATTAGATCCTCTACCAATCTAATTAAGCAATTAAATTGATTAATTTAACTATATGTTCTTTTGATTTATTTGATTGGTAGCTGTCACACTAAGGAATTTAAAATCAATCATTTAACCTTGTTTACTGTTTTAATTAAATTAACTAAACTATTCTATCCTTAATCTCCTTCTTCTCTATCGCGTAGCCGAGCTTCAACGGAGATGAGACGGTGGTCGTCGGAGAAGATGCTGCGGTCGAGCACCACCTGCGTCGAGTTCCCCCTCGTCCGGAAACCCTTTACAGTCCTTAATCACCACCGCCAGCCTCTCTTCCCTTCTCTGTCCAAACCTCACCGGAGAAGATCGCCGGAGTATCTAATTTCCTAGTCCGAGAACCCTTTTCCCTGAAAGGGAGAAGATTCCCCTTCGAGCGAAGAAAACGCCTGCACGGACGGTTTGTTCCCAAAACCTTTCCCCTCATCCATTCACTACCGACCGTGAGCCCCTTTTCCGGCGACCCCGAAACCTTGACTAAATGTATGCAACGGAGGCCTTTACTTAAAGGACATGACTTAAAGGACAGAGAGTCGTGCCTGCCTACACAAGCTCCCAGTAACGTTTGAAGGCGATCGGAGCTCCCAACGTCTCTCCCGTCTTCTCCGGTCAACCACGCCGGCGGCCTCTACGAACTCCTTCTTCTCGGTGTCTCGGAAGGAGCCAGGGAGGGGCTTTTATAGACCGAGGGCAGCCAAAGCGTTTAACGACATCCCGGAGTTAAGCCGCCGTCCGACGAGCGGGCTTTCCGCGCATAACGCCGGGGAAGGAGGCGGCGCTCGCTGCGGCTCGCCTGGCGGAGGTAAACGACTACCCCCTGCCTCGAGATTGACACTCCATTCAATCGACGACCATATCTCACACCTCCAGCTTCAACGGTGATTATCGCCTACTAATACCTCGTATTCGTCACCTCGTTGGATAAACGGCCGAGATTAAATCTCAACCAACGGCCTAATTCTCATCCATCGCCTCGGACTAGATACAATCCAAAGATGGGTGGTTCACAGTCGTCTGCACCGTGAGGTTATCCTCACATGAACCTTTCCTTCTGCCTTGGATCCAGATCACGATCTGATGGTTCGGTTACCTGACCGACATGTGTCTCAACATGGGCCGTTATAATGCCTCGCGATCAGGGCAAATCTGAGATCATCTAATCTTAGCTGTCGCTTCTCTTCTATAAGGATTTTCTCTGGAAAATTATCCAGAGACCTGTAATTCTTTAGGTTACAGTTTAGTCCACCCCAAAGATAGAAAACAATAACTTTTTAGTCCTTGGTACTTACGGAATTACCAATAGGTCCTCCGGACTCTCTACTAACCCTAATTCGGGTTTTAAACCTTTTAACCCTTATTTTCCCTTCTTAATTCAATGACTAAATATTTGGGGAACCTTCTTTAATTAATAAACTAATTTAAAGGAATTTGAACCAAAATTTTTATTTCAAAATCCCTTGGATTTTACACGTGGTGTTCATCCATTGGCGCTCGAGTCCGTGTTCTTATCCTGACCCCTGATTTTTTGAATTTAAATGGGTGTCTAAGATTATCCGTTTCTTTGAGAGTAAATCTAGTCCATCGAGTCAGATCAAGACGGTTCAGATATTGTAACGTCGATTGAGTCTTATTTAAAAAAGTCTCCTCCCAAATTGTCAAGGATTTGCTTTCTTCTTCGTCTTCTTTCTACGCCTGTTTCTTGGAGCGGCCTGCACTCCGATTCATCTTCATTCTTAGAGAATTCATAGATGGCTTCAGGTACGACACCTCCTTCTTCCCTGTTCATTCTCTGATTTCGTCTCCTAAGCGTGAAGCCGAAGTAGTTCAAACTGTTCCTAAGAGACCGAGTCCAGACGCTCGCTCGTTTGAGTATCCATGTCTTCTTCCCGCTGATATGATCAATCAAATAGATGTAGATTATAGTATCTCAGGAATCGCTTCCTCTTTGAGTTATAGGATTCCCAAAGCTTCCGAGCGTGCTAGCTCTCCATCAAAGGAATGAGAGATTGCCGTTTATTACGAAACCTTGATCGGGGACCTTAATTAGGCTTCCTTTTTCCCAAGTTTTTATCGACATTTTCAATGAATTCGAGATCTGTCACTCTTCATTGCCCTAGGTAGGGCTTATCCTGAAATTTTTTTGTTTTATTGAGTACCCGATCAAGTTCATAGCTGATTCGGTTTTCTACTTTGATTCTGCAGATCAAAGAGCGGTTAATGCCAGAGCCACTGCGGGCAGTTTATTATCCAGCATTAGAGCCAAAGAGGTACAACTAAAAGCATCAAAGCTAGAGAAGAGGAAGAGGAAGGAGAGCTCCCGCATCGAGTCAACAGAAGATCCCCCTCAGAAGAAGAGAGCTGCCGTGGGGGCAAAGAATCTCAACACCATTTCAGAGGCGTGTGATGAAGCTCCTCGGGCAAACTACTTGGGAGCCCACGTGATAGAGCCAAGGGGACCTGTAAGGAGGACTGTAGTGAGGAAGGTGAGCGTCCCCATTGCTCCTGCCCCCAAAGTTGTCGAGGAGATCCCGATTGTGACTCCTCTTGGGGATGTGGATAGCGACGACACCGTACCGCTCTCAGCAAGGCAGTTTCATGCCTATTCGCAGGCTAATCCTCTTCCCTATTCTTTAAGCCCGAAGCAGTTGTTCGAGAATGCGCCCGGAAGCGGTGGTCGAGGAACTTCCATACACTTCCTTGATTCTTGAGGAGGGAAGAACTGTTCCCGCTCCGCCTGGTCCCCGAAGACATTTAGGTAGGGGCCAAGTGAGAAATGAAGAGCCGGCGGGGATCGCAACCACTGCTCCTCCTGCGCGGAAAAGCTTTACCGCTGGTAAGAAAGGAAAGGGCTCTGCTGCTAGTAGTTCGGCAGGAATGAATATAAACCCACTCAACGGCCTCTTCATTTCCAACCCAGAATCGGTGGCTTTCAGTTTGGAGCTGCTTCGTTCCGAGGATACGGAATCGATGCTTGATAATCTGGAAGAAGATGAGATGGCTGCTCACCTTTGCATAACTGCGATCTCCGTAAGTATCTTTTTACTTAGTACTTCACTGTGTTTCCTCCATTGCGTTGTTTGACACTTGATGCTTTATTCACCGCAGAACAGTATTCTTTCTGACCTAGCTGCCCGCTTGTTAGAAGGAAGGAAGGATCTCCGCCTCACTCTTGCTCTTCGCGAAGGGGACTTCCAAAATTTGAAAGAAGAGCTTTCAGCCTTAAAGGCGAAGAAAGACAAAATTCAAGCTTCATTGGACTCTTCTACTGCAAAATGTCAGAGTCTTCTCGATGAGAGGAAGCAGTTGGAGGAGAAGATTAAATCCTTGTCTGATGAGATAAAGACTTATAGGGGTGCTATTGATGTGATGATCAAGAATCAAGAAGCCCTCGAAGACAGGAGCAAGCTAGCCGAGGAAAAGTGGGTGCAGATGAGGGAGAAGTCCGACAAGGTGGCCTCGGAACTGACCCAGACTAAAGAGCAGTTGAAAACTCTAGTGGAAGAGAACGAGAAGCTCCTAGGAGACCGAAATGCCAAATCTATTCTTCTTGATGAGGCGAACCATCTCTTGATATCATTGAAAGGAGAGAAAGAGAAGCTTTCTTCGAAAATGGCCTCTCACCAGGAGACTTTAGCTCTCTACGCATATCAGATCAAGGAAGCTGAGGCCATCTCCACCAGTGAGAAGTCCGGGGAGTACGACATTGGTTTCCTCGCGGGCGGGACCAATACCTTCCGAGTTCTTCGGGAGTTAGTTCTGCAGTCTGTTCCCGAGGAAACTCTGAAGACCCTTCCAGTGGACTTCTCTTCTCTGACTTACAAGAAAGGGCTCAAGATTCTTGCCGGAGAAAACCCCAATATAGATTCAGACAATGAATAGGAAGAGGATCTTTCTTATGACAGGGAGGGTGAAATAGAGAGAGGTAATGATTTTGTTTCATCCCTTCTCTATTTCCTTTTATGTTGCACCAAGTAACTATATTCACTTTAATACTTTCTCTATTTCACCAGGCACAGAGGACGCTCCCCCTGAAGGAGTTCAAGGCAGAACTGGTGATGACCTTGAGGTTGGGGCTCCTCCTGTTGATTTCTCTGCCGCTCCTGCTGAAAGAAGCTACGCTCCTCAGTCCTGAGCTTAGTTATAATTCTTGTTTTGTCCCAATTTACTTTCTCCCCATAACTTAAATTGTAAATTTGAATTGCACGTGAATGAGAATTCTTTGTGTTGCTTCCATCTGTCTCCAAATGAATGAATTCACTTGTTGCACTTTAATTCATGCCTTGATCAAGCCATCAAAATGCTTTAACGTTGCCGAAGTGTGCTATAGGTAAGTGATCAAGACACTTTAGGCTTCCCGTGGAAAGTTGTAGCCAAGTGATCAAAATGCTGTAGGTTTTCCTAAGGCGGTTCGTAGTTGAATAACTGAAGCACTTAAACCTTTTCCCGAATCGATTTGTAATTAACTTATCTAGGTACTTGTACTTTTCTCGAGGCGGGTTATAGCCAAGCGATCAAAGCACTTAAAGCCATTTCCCGAGGAGGGTGATAGCAAAGCTATCAAAGCGTTTAAAGCCATTTCCCGAGGAGGGTGATAGTCAAGTGATCAAAGCGCTTAAAGCCATTTCCCGAGGCGGGTTATAGCCAAGCGATCAAAACACTTAAAGCTTTTTTCCCGAGGAGGGTTATAACTAAGCGATCAAATCGCTTAAAGCTTTTTCCCGAGGTGGGTTATAGCCAAGCGATCAAAGCGCTTAAAGCTTTTTACCGAGGAGGGTTATAGCTAAGCGATTAAAGCGCTTAAAGTTTTTTTTCGAGGCGGGTTATAGCCAAACGATCAAAACGCTTAAAGCTTTTTCCCGAGGAGGGTTATAGCTAAGCGATCAAAGTACTTAAAGCTTTTTCCCGAGGAGGGTTATTTTTGCAAGAAGGTTTCTACTGAAGTAACAAAAATGTTATTCTTAAGAAATTGCAATTGAAGGACCAATTTTATTGATAGTACCTTCGAAGAGTGATATGGGCGCTTTAATCTCTTCCCATTCATTCTAGTGAGCCAGTATGCTCCAGGCCTTACAATTTCTTGAACAATGTATGGTCCTTCCCAATTTGGGATCAGCTTCCCTGTTCGGCTTTTGTTCCCATCGAACTTGTTCACCTTCAGGATTAGATCCCCAATCTAAAAAGTTACTTGTTTCACCTTCTTATCATAGAAGCGTTTCACTCTTTGGCGATAAGATGTCGCCTTGAGATTGGCTTCATCCCTCCTCTCCTCCAGGAGATCGAGTTCCGCCCTGACCCACTCCTTATTCACCTCAGAGTTGAAAACTTGTATGCGAGGCGTTGGCACCCTTGTCTCATATGGGATCACAGTTTTAGCCTCAAATGCAAGAGCAAATGGGGTTTCTCCCGTAGGGGTTCGGGTGATGGTCCGATACGCCCATAGGGTCCCTGGGATCTCCTCTGCCCAGGAAGATCCATGACAAGAACCCTTGTCTTCAAACTGTGGAGAAAAGTCCTATTAGTTACTTCCATCTTGCCATTTGCTTGTGGATGTGTAATTGAGGTCAGCCTATGCTCAATGTTGAACTTATCACAGAACGCCTCAAAGGCTGCGTTTGCGAACTAGCGACCAGTAAAACCCAGGAGTTTTTATGAATAATTTTGATGTTTTATTGTTTTAATTATTTTATTAATGAAAGGAATTCCCTAAATTTTGGTTTATTTTGAAATAGAGGATAAATTGATATGAGATAAATTAGTCACAAAGGAAAGAGGCACAACTTAATTGGAATTAAAAGTATATATATATATATATATATATATATATATATATAATATGTATAGAAAGATGTATGGAAATAACACTTGGAATTAAAATATTGGAATAGGGACGTGCTTGGTTTGAGGTCAGTAATGGAGATGGTTTGAAATTTTGAATCAAATTGGATTGGAGTTGATGTGATGTATGAGTGCTATATGTATATGTTATATTTTTATTCATGACAAGGGTGATGTGATTGAAGTATATTAATAGATATATATATGAGTGAGTTAAGTTATGATTTAAAGACTCCACATTAATATGCACGTGAGCTATCTACAATTGAGATTAATAAAGGGTGATAAATGATGGTGGGTCCCATGGTCAGGTATGGGCAATGGTTTTAAAGTTGTGAAGTTGTGGATTCTCTTATTTTGCGGAGATGTGGACTCTCTGATTTTCTCCGCGTGCGAATTATCCAGATAAGATAAGAGAGATCGTATCGTACCCATCCACAAATTGAGATTATGATAGATCGCCAGGGAGATTCTATAAGAGCAGCATCAACCGCAAACCCTAATCACTCGCATGCCACCGGTGCAGCGGAGGAGGAGGGGACAGCGCTCGATCAACCCAATTGGTTTCCGGTACGCGCTCACGTCCGACCAAACCTCGGGAGTCTTGTAGGGACCGCTAGTAGACGGAGAGGTGGAGAAGAAGGGAGACAACGCTAAAGCTCCAATACGAGATCAGCACCTCGTTCAACCGCCTTCATTGGTAAGTCGTCTGATCTCTGAAAAGTCTTCATAAGAAACCGAGAAGGCATGCATGTAGTCTGTTGAAATTTTGAGATGGTTGTAGGTAGGGATTGCAGGCATGTTCTTGATTTCTATTCATGTTTGTGAGAGAGGTTAAAGAAGTTGTTGTTTTAGTGGGTGTTCTCTAAGATGTTATGCATGTCTTGGGTAAGAGTGATGTACATAGAAGGGTTTGAGAGTAATGAGACCTGTGATTTGGTTTAATAGTGACAGAGAACTCTTAGTAGGTACTTGATGACTTTGTGAGGCTCTGTTGAAGCTTATGGGCTCTTGTGTTAAGAAGTTTATTTATACATGGTTGTAAAGGGTTTGATGATAGTGGTTTCTGTGAATCAATGTTGGTAGTAAGAAGTATTGAGTTGGAGTGAAGTTAGTGAGGTTGAATGTAATCATTGGAGTTATGGACTCTAATAATGGAGGTACTTGTGTACAGAGGCTCATAAACCATAGTTATGAATGGAGAACATTGGATGTGAGGCAAGTATGGAGGTTTAGAGAGGTTGGGGTCTTGTTATTTCATGTGTTTATATGTGTTATTTCATGTGTGTTTATGTGTTGGAATGAATTCTATAATTTCTCTGATAGCCTTGTATAAATTTTGTGTAGAATTATGGAATCAGATTTGGGGAAATTTTTGATTTGTATTTTGCAAAACCTCTTAATTTTGTGAATAAATTGGTGGAGATTGAGTATAATGAGGTCAATTAAGTTGAGTAAGTTGGGTTTATTAATGGGGCGGGCCCCTTTAGTTAGACGTGCATTATAGATGATATTACATGGAAACACTTGTGCATGTGTTGAGTGTGGACCTGTGTTTACCAGTTATCGACGAGGAGCGTGGAGCTTCGTCGGGACAGATACCGAGAGATTGGTTAGATTGCGCTTAGAGGTAAGTTACTCTTGCCTCGTTCCTACTCATTGTTTGGGTTTCTTACTTTGATGAATGCTATTAATTAGCATATCTTTTTTGTGGTATCTGTTTTTCTTGGATGCATGCACATACATGTTTGTTTTGCTCTCTTTCCTCGTATGTGTGTGATTGTTGTGCTTGTGGTAGTGTTGTTACTACCTATTTGTTTGGGCTTACCCACCCGTGGGGCGACACTTGATCATGGGCACATGGTCTTGTGTACTGGCCAGGAGGTGCGCCAACTGAGTTTGTTCTTCCGCCCGGTTCAGTGGAGCGTGGGGGCTCTGGTTTGGGGAACGTTCAGGGACTGGACACCCTGGCGTTTCAGCTTGCCATGCCAGAGGGACGATATTCTGGTTGTCCTGCCTATCAGTGGAGTTGGTTCACTGGCCGTATCGACACGTGGAGAGGTGGAGCTCTGAGAGATCTGACCCAGGAGGGTAGTGTATGCGACTGAGGCGTATTCTTGTCCGGGGATCGTTGTTGAGCTATTTTTCTTTGAAATCCTTTCCAGAGCCCCGAGGGCTAATGCTGGATAGGAGTCTTACCGTTGCAGATGATTGTGGTAGACTCCTAGGATCTGTTTGTGTGGGGTGTAGCCCCGTTGCTTGATGATTCTTGGATTTCGATATCATGTTTCATCATATTGGTCACATGTCTTTTAAGATCCTTGCAGGGTACTTACTGGGCTTTCCATTCGAAAGCTAACTACACTTTCCTTCTCTCATTTCAGGTCCTGAGGAGTAGGTGACTCGAGCTCAGGGACATATAAGAGTCGGGGTGGGATTTTGCTGAGGTCGGAGGATCTCTTTATCTTGTGTTTTATATGTGATCATTTTATTTAGGACCCTAGTAGGGCCTGGACTTGTGTAGGGCATATGGACCCTTTATGATTTATTTTTATTCCGCTGTGATTATCTTGAGGATATTGATTATTTTTATTGGAACTTTTGGTTATTACTTGATATATTGCTTAGTTATTTAGGCCTTGTACTTGGGTGGGGCTCGTCTCCACTTAGGTACGGCCGATCTGTTTACGTGCTCGAGGTCCCGAAATTCGTGTCGGGGAGTGACATGACCATTGTCAGTTATGAAAGCCACTGGGATCCCGAATCAATAGAGTACCGATCTCCACAAAAATGCCTCGCATGCCTTCTCCGTAATAGATGACATCGGCTTAGCTTCGACCCACTTCGTGAAGTAATCAATCACCACAATAATAAATTTCATCTGCCGAGCTTCCAAGGAGAAGGGGCCTAGGACATCAACTCCCCACAAAGCGAACGGCCTTGCACTTGCAATTGAAGTCAAGTGAGCTGATGGGCTCCATGGGACATTTGAGTGGCGCTGGCACGCATCACACTTCTGAACAAACTTGACAGCATCCTTGGCCAATGTACCTTGCCGAAGCACCTTATCACTTAGGGCTCTTCCTCCGAGGTGGTCGCCTGCCTCTCCTCCGTGTATCTCATGTAAGACATATCTCGCCTTGGAGGGACGTAAACATTTCAAGTATCGCAAAGAGAAGGACTTTTTGTAGAGTTGTCCTTCGATTATGCTGTAGCGAGCAGCTCTGACAACGATCCGCCGAGCCTCCTTCGGTTCGGGAGGGAGTACATCATCTTGGAGGTAATTTAATATGGGATCCATCCAACATACCTTATTGTCGATCTCAAGAAGCTCCTCAACTGGTCTACATTCGATTGTCCTCGCTGCGAGGTGCTGAATGTTGACGGGCTACTTTATTTCTGCCTCAGATGTTGCAAATTTTGGTAGGAAATCAGCTTCTTGATTCTCCGCCCTGGGGACTTTGTTGATATGAACTCTCTGGACGCTATCAATGAGCTTCCGAACTATATCCCTGTACTTCTACATATTCTCCTCCCTAGCCTCGAACTCTTCGGTCATATGGCCAACTACCAACTGTGAATCAGTGTTGGCTTGTAGGTTATGAACTCCTAGACCTCGAGCGAGTTGCAGCCCAGCTATCAAGGCTTCATATTCGGCTTCATTATTGGTTTTATTGAAGTTAAACTTCAATACCACTGAGGTACTCCAGCTTAACGGCGATGGCAACACCACCCCTGCTCCCGAACTCTCAGAATTTACCAACCCATCAGTGTAAAGAACCCACTGAGAAGTAGAATGGTCGTGCAATTTGCCCACTCTTGCCACGGGGAAATCTCCCGCGTCGGTTATGGTGAGTTCCACAATGAAATCTGCAAGTACCTGGGCCTTTATTGTTGTTCGGGGCTCGTATCTGATATCATACTCTCCGAGCTCGATTACCCACTTGATTAGTCGCCAGGAGGACTCTGGAGAGTGGAGCACTTACTTCAGGGGCTGATCAGTGAGAACTTTGATCTTGTGAGACTAAAAATATGGTCGAAGTTTCCCAGTAGATGTAACAAGGGCGAGAGCCAGCTTCTCGAGGGGAAGGTACCTTGATTCAGTATATGTAAGAACCTTGCTTGTATAATAGACTGGCTCTTGGGTCCCCCCTTCATCTTTGGTGAGGACTGAGCTGACAACCGAATTAGTAACCGCCAGATAGAGAAGCAATTCCTCCCCAGGCTTCGGTTTCGCCAGGAGAGTAGGTGACTGTAAGTAATCCTTCAGCCGGTTTAATTCATGTTCACATTCTTCGGTCCACTCCACTTTAGGTGCTTTTCTCAAGGCTTAAAAAAATGGAAGATTTTTCTCTCCAGATCTTGAGATGAATCTCCCGAGGGCAGCCAGTCTTTCGTTGAGGCTTTGTATCTCCTTTATGGTCCTCGGAGATCTAGTTTCCATAATGGCTCCGATTTGTTCGGGATTCGCCTTTATGCCTCGGTGCGTAATCATAAACCCGAGGAACTTTCTCGATCGAACACCTAACGCGCATTTGCTAGGATTAAGGCTCATTCCATGAGCCAGCAATGCTGTGAATGTTTCCTTCAGATCCGAGGTATGGTGTTCGGCTGTTACACTTTTCACAAGTATATCATCCATATAAGCTTCAACATTCCTCCCAATCTGCCTTTTGAAGACTTTATTCACCAACCTCTGAAACGTAGCTCCCGCGTTCTTCAATCCGAAGGGCATCACTTTATAGCAATAAGTGCCTTGGGAGGTGATAAAGGATGTTTTCTCCTCATCGGATTTCGCCATCAGGACTTGGTTATATCCCGAAAACACGTCCAGGAAGCTAAGCATTTTATATCCAGAAGTAGAATCTACTAGATTATCAATGAGAGGCAGAGGGTAGTAGTCTTTAGGACAAGCTTTATTGAGATTGGTGAAGTCTCCATGCATTCTCCATTTTCCTAAGGATTTCTTTACCATAACTACATTTGAGAGCCATTCGGGTTATTGGACCTCCCGAATGAACTCCGCTTTAAGCAGTTTATCTACCTCCTCTTCTGCCGCCGCGAGACGGTCTGGAGCATAGTTCCTCTTCTTTTGAAGGACTTACTTGGCAGTCGGATCGGCATTGAGTTGATGCTCGATCACTTCCCGATGAACCCTAGGCATCTCCTCGACAAACCAGGCAAAAATATCAGCATTCTCCTTCAGAATTGTGAGGAGCTCTTTCTGCTTTTCCAACCCAAGCTCTTCCTTGTAACATCCAAAATTTTCTAAGTAAAATTCAGTGAATTTTCAAACATTTTAAATGAGTTTAATTAACTTAAATCAGATTAATTAATATTAATCTCAAGTTAAAGAAAATTAGAATAAAATGGACCGAAATCCATTCTCGCAACTATAGGGTCGAGAGAGGCCTTATTGGGCCAGGCCAGAGTTGTATAGAATAGTTGGAGATGGATAGTCGGCTGAGTTAGATTAATTAAACCAGAAATTTTTTTAAATATTAATTAATCTAGATTAATTAAGTAGGAATATCGGACAAGAATTAGAGTCCCGATAAAGTAGATCTGTCCGAGTCAAAAGCCGAGATTCACGGATCTGGGTCGGGAGAAGAGACGACCCGTGATGCTACAGTCATCCCGTGTCACTGGGGTCGTCTGACCCGGGATTCCCGGATCTGGTCTGAGATAGAGACAAGCCAGAGAACATCATTAGTCGCCCTCGTGACGGCACAGTAAGAAGATAGGGTCGACGAAAAGTCGTTCGGCATGTAGTGAAAGATATTTGAAAGATAATATAGTTTAATAAATACTTTTAGTGAGATAAGGTATTATAATAACTTTGATTAATAAAAAGATTTATTAAAAAAATAAAAAATAAAATAAATGATTCATCTCTTTAAATAGATGAGAGATACAACTCTCTCTCCCCCTTTCCTCTTTCCATCTTCAGACCCAGGCTTCGCGCCCTCTCCCTACGCCTCGGCTCCTATCGGCCGTCGCCCACGGCCGCGTTGCTTAGCCCGCCTCCTCCCCCAGTCTCCGGCTCCAAGTCGTGAGTCGTCCCGCAAGGCCCGCCCGGTCAAGCCGTCATTCACTCCCCGCTGACTAACACCGCCGTAGGAGCTCAGCATTTCTTAGCGGTAGCATCCTTGAGGCTTCCCACGCCACGCTCACGGTTCTCCCCGCGGAGATTTCAAGCAGCTCCGCCATTTAGCTCACAAAGCCCCTACCTCTCACGCCGCACCTCCTCGTCCGACGTCTACCAAGACGGTCATGTACCTACCAAAAGATCTCAAGCTCGAGCCTTTTGTGAGCTTCTCAAACCTTGAATGAAAGGGGTTTTAGTGAATGGGACTGTATAAGTTGAAACCTAGAGAAATTGAAGATTTAGTGTTGTGATTTAATAAGGCAGGGAGGTGATAGAATCGACATGGATGATGAATTGTTAATTTGGTATGTTATGTGTGAATGTTTGTAGAATTTTGGAGCCCTACAATTAGAGGAGGTGTTGCTGAAATTTTTGCCGATATACTTAGATTTATCATGCATAAATTAGCATGTATTTGCTTAAATAAAGTCATGATGTTAGTTTTAAGATAAGTTAATGATGAAGTCAAGTATAGATACTTAGAAGAGAAATCTCGTGTTTTTACCGTACTCTATTTAGTCTTAATTGGAGTATGAATCAAGAATACGGACTCCGTACTTATAGAATTCTTATTCCAACTATCAGGCAAGGGCAGAGGCAAGTCCGTCGCTGAAGGACCGAGCCAGATCTAAGCTCGAACTGGATTAAGGTGAGGGGAATCTACCTGTATAGTTCGTATGTTTTACCATATTTTTATACGATACAGATTTCAGTTCTGAAAGCATGAACTATGAGTTTTTATGAAAGTTTCTAGAGTTTTACAAACCCATTTCATGCTTAGTATTCAGTAACAGAAAGGAGAAACAGTTTCAGATACAGTTAGATTACATTCTATTGATGTACATGTATAGACCAGCGGTGGCTCGTGTAGAGTCAGAGAGTACGACACTGAGTTAGGAGAGGGGTGATTTAAATTCTGATTTAAGTCCGAACTATCTGTTTTTAAACTACTTCCATTTTATAAAAATCAAAACCCCCTTTCCATCCCTTCGGATGCTTAGTGTACTATATATTGTCGACCACTCGTATCAGATATACTTGTTGGTTGCTGGCCATACAGTATTGAAGTAGATGTGTAGTCAGAGAATAGTCTTGTATATTAGATGATGTCACGTTCCTCGCCTTCTAGAGATAGAGCTCATCTCAGAGAGAGAGAGGGCACAGGTACAGATTACCCAAGGAGAATGTCGGTTTCATATTTAATTCACAAGACAGAGAAACAGAAACTCAATTTTGCATTTAAAGAGAACACATTGATCAATGTTTACTTACTCAGTATTCAGTACAGTTTTCAGTATTTTTATTCAATATTTTCTATTCGTGTTTTATACGCCAGATGTCCTTTACAGTTTTACTTATTCTCTACGAATGCAGCTTACACCCGGCAGTTTGTTCCAGCTCAGCTCCGAGCTCAAACCCCTCTTTTGACACTGTGTTTGCAGGACGTTAGACAGGAGAACTTATAGCGGGTCATCTGACCACGAGTTAGAGGAGATGTACTATAGCTGGCTCTGACTCCGTGTCTAGAAATCCTGTATCTTATTTATGAGTGTTGTGAGAATTTATGGTTGAGACAATATCTTATTTGGTGATGTATTAAACAATGTTTATCGTTTGAGGATTATATTATAATATGCTTGCTTAATTACCTTCCGTATGTAGTTAATTCTTCAGTTAATTAGCAGATTACAGCCTTAGGTTTAGGGTTTATTCCTTAGATCTGGCTGGTGTGACACCTGGGTCCTGAAAAGGATAAGGGTGTTACATTCCCCGAGGCGCACAGTTTGCTCGGGAAGGCTTTTATCAAGAGGGAATTCTTTATGACCCTCTACTGGAACAGGGCGGCGGGCTTCTCTCTTCTCATCCTCGTACTGGAGCTCTTCCAAAGTCAGTGTTTCTGCAGCTCGGCTTGATTCTCCCATCTGATGTCTTAGTAGAGTGGAATAGCACTGGCGAGAAGATACATAGGCGCCTCTCCCCTCCCCATTGCCCTCTTCAGTTTGGAACTTTAGCTTCTAGTAGTAGGGGATGGTACTGCGCCCAGTTTGCATAGTGAGGGC
This sequence comes from Dioscorea zingiberensis, assembly GCA_026586065.1. Taxonomy (NCBI): domain Eukaryota; kingdom Viridiplantae; phylum Streptophyta; class Magnoliopsida; order Dioscoreales; family Dioscoreaceae; genus Dioscorea; species Dioscorea zingiberensis. The sequence goes on along the minus strand of CM048820.1, from coordinate 37,759,774 downwards.
CTCCCCATTATTGCATTGTAGCTGGAGGGACACCGCAGAAAGAAATCTATCATCGCGGTAGCCAATTGAGGAGGTTTGTCGAGCGTCATCGGGAGAGAGATCATGCCTTCTGGGTGACGGGAATTTCCGTCGAAGCCTACCAGATGTAACCGAACATGTTTGAGATTCTCCTTCCCAATCTTTATCCTCTCAAAGCAATCCCAGAAGATGATATCGGTTGAGCTCCCCGTGTCAACCAGCACTCTATATATGGTGATGACGCCAACCTTGATATTTACCACCAAGGCATCGCCATGCGGTTGATAGATCCCACTGAGGTCTTCATCAGAGAAGCAAACAGGTGTAGATGAACGGTTCCTCTTCAATGGAGTTGCTTCCTGGACTGAGGCAACCATTCTCGCTTACTGGATCCTGGAGGAAGAACTCTCCCCTCCGCAGCCAGGGCCCCCCCGCAATTAAGGAAAGCTTGATATCAGGATCTTCTGGGTTCGGCGGGTTTCCTGCTATTGTGAGGGATTCTCCACTGCAGTTGACTTCTTCGATAGGAATTGATCAAGCTTTCCTGCTTTGACTAGATCTTCAATAGCGTCCTTGAGATGGACGCAATCTTTAGTGTTGTGCCCCTTGACCTAGTGGTAGGCACAATACTTCTTGCTCTTCCTCATCGATCCAGACTCCTTGATATGCTCGGGTTGCTTCAAGATTTTCTTGTTCTGGATCTGCATCAAAACACTTTCTCTTGAGGTGATGAGGGGGGTGTAGTTCTCATACCTCGCCTTTACTGGCTGTTTCAGGGGATCTTGAGGTCTTCGATCATCTGAGCGAGGGGGTCTATCATCTCTTCGGGATCTTGGATCACCTCGGCGGGAGCTTCTGTACTCTTCCCGTCGTGGCTCCTCCTTTTTGAACTCCCTGACCCGTTGTAGAGCCTCCTCCCTTCGCCCTGTCTTGAACTCCTCAGCGGCGATGAATTGTTGGGCCCTACTCATCACCTCGGACAGATTTCTAGGGACGTGCCCTGAAATGGAGTCCAGGAAGGGACATTCCCGAAGACCATCCATAACTGCGCCTGCCACCATTATGGAGTCTTGATCACTCATCCCTGCTGCTTCTCTGTTGAAGAGATCCAGGTAATCCCGAAGACTCTCACCCTCCATTTGCTTGCACCTGAGAAGCATTACGGGGTTCCTCTTCTGCCTTCTGCAATTTGCAAATCGGTGAAAGAAGAGGTCAGTTAGCTGTTCGAAGCTTGATATTGACCCCAATGGAAGGTTTCTGAACCATTCATGGGCTATATCAGTTAAGGTCTTCGGGAAGACACGACACAGAACCGCTTCGTCGATGCGGTTGTCCATTATCTCGGTGCAGTACCGCTTCACATGCTTATGGGGATTAGTGGTTCCATTGTAGTATCTGATATTGGGGGCTTGGAAGTACTTCGGGAAAGGGGCCTCCCAAATCTCCCTAACAAAAGGAGAATACAGCATCGACATACGGGAGAGGGTTCTCCCCGTCCCATCATCATGGGCTCGACGAGGCGCTCTAGGAGATTGATGGCGCCTGGGTGATTGGCGCCTTGCTGGGAGACCACTGGGTGAATGATACCCTGGGGAGTAGTCCTCTCAACGATGATGGAGTGGCGAGCGCCTCGGGGAGTAACACCTTGGCGAAAGTCGCCAGGATGTCCGGTGCCTCCTGCTTGGTTCGGGTGATATGGAACCACTTGGAGAGGAGTCCTGCCTCCTTCTCCGTGAATTGTCAGCTCGAGGACGCCGTCGACGTCCTGAGCGAGGTGAATCAGAAATTTTAGAAGAGTTTTGGCTCCTACCTCTTCTTGGAGAGAGCTCTCGTTAGCGCGGCAAGTGTACTGCTGATCGTTCGTGGCTCTCTGCTGGTCGGTGATGACATTTGGTACTGTTGCCTAAGAAATATGCCTTTTCACCGCCAGGAGCGTTTGTGTGAGATCTGCGATCTGACGCTCCATTGATTTGAACCTCTCCTCCGAAATCTCCATCATCCTGGGAGTAGGATCAATAACAGGCGGAGGTGAGCTGGTTGGAGGGAAAACTCGGAAGAGAAGGAGAAAGAGCTATGATTTAGGTCAACAATTGATTTTATAGATTGATTGAGGATTGACTTGGATGAGTTTGAGAGAGATCAAAAAGGGAAAACTCGGAAGAGATGGAGAAGGCGTCAGGATTTACATGGAAACCCCAAATCAGGGTGAAAACCACGCAAGATCTCCATTGATGGAGATGAATTCACTATCAATTCAATGAGAGTACATGATTTGTGGAATTTGACTCTCTGGAGCAGCAGGGCTTCGCCGACCATCTAGAGCTTTTTGATGACTTAGTGAGCTCCTCTATTTATAGGCTCCAACGTGGGGGAGTTGCATGGGGAGTAAGCTACCTTTAATAGGCCTCATGGAGGCTAGTAGACTTGCTCCTAATACGCCACGTGGGTGCTAGCTGGAGCTAGCTAAGATGACCGCTCATCATTCTTCCAGATGCTTCTAGATGCCAGGTTGGCATTCAGTTAGATCTCAATGGTCATAACAGTAATTCCTTCTAAGAAGGGCTTAAGTCCTTCGGCTCCTGTCGTAGCTTGTGAGCTCGGGGTTTGTTGTACCTTCTTCGGGCTGGGGTGCATGGCCTCTGAAACCCGAAGAGGTGAGCCTTCAAAACCCGAGGAGATCCGCTTTGATGGAACCAAGGCGGTTCTTTCCTTTTGTTTCCCGAGGAGAACGATTCTAGGTGTAAACTTGAGGAGGTCACTGTTCTGGATGGAAGGATGAGGTTAGTCCACGTGTCAGATGGCAGGCTCCTCGGTTTTTACCCCTATCAATATATATATATATATATTAGAGGACGTGCATGGCTGAAACCAACAATGGATGTTAGTTGGATTTTGAATTTTTAATCAAAATGCATGAGTCATTAAGGAAGGGAATCAAATCCCTGTATGTTAGCCTACATCAACGGATTCTATCTCATCCAAAGCCCTGCCGCGAGCTCCTTTAAAAGAATCACCTCTAAACCATAGCAGCCAACGCCTTATCTCCACCATGAAGGAGACGAGTCCACTGCCTCCAGCGGCGGAGGTCCAACAGCGAGCCAAGAGGAAGAGCGGGGGAGTTCCACCATACTCCGAGCAGGGAATACCCACCGAGGATAACGTCAGAGATCGGAGAAAGAAACTATGCAATCCTCTGAATTTCCCAAGACCACCGTGAGTCGCTAGAGCCATTCTTTGAGCGTCGTGGGGCTCAACCACTCTGTTTTCCAGTCGCTCATCGTTGGAATCGTCTCCCTAGAGTTTCGCGAGCCATCTGGACTCAGGTGAGTAGTTCCCAGACCTATAACTGAGATAAATTGTTTAGTTCTTCTTTAAACCATGAACACATGCATGCTTAGAGAAAAAGGATACTTAGATCTGCATGGCAGGTACTGGATGTTGAGATAATGGGTTGTGTATACATTTATGGATATATAGAAATCTATGGATATATATGCATGGATCCTAGTAATGAGATTAGAGTCATGCATAGAGTGTTGTTGGGGTTTATGTTTGTATTTGAAAGTTGTTAGTGTGAAGTGTTGCTCATAAGTTGTGAGTATAATCATGTGCAAAGAAGGGTTAGAGGAGAAAAGGTAATATTCATATGTGTATGGATGTACATGCTATAATAGGATAGTAGCTTGGTCAAGAGATTTGCAAAACAATTAATTTCTATCCTTGAATGCCTATACTTGCTTATAAGTGTGTTAGAGATGAGTAATGTAGATAAGTCCATTATAAGCTATCTTTGGAGGTATAGTTTGTTTTCTTATGAGAATTTATATATGTCCTGAGTTGAGAAGAGTAGGACATATGGGCCAAAATACTATACGAGAGTAAAAAGATCATATTTAAATAAATAAAGCATAAGTAGGCTCATATGTGATACCGGGCAGGGTAGTGATTAACTTGCGGGCGGTGGTAAACAGGGGGGAATTAATAAAAGAGCAAGAAAAAGGGAGGACAAATAGAGAAGAAAAGTCTCTGAAACTTTTAAAAGGAAAATAAAACTCAATAATCAATGAATAAAATTCAACCCACAAGCCGGGTTTAAATAGCTAAAAAAAACTAAACTAGATAACCTAGAAATTCTATCTTCTTATTCAAATTTGCCCAAATCGGCGAATTTTGGTCCAATAGAAAAACTTATCTAATTGTAAAATAACTAAACAAAACAGATAACTCCTAAAAATCTGAGTTCAAATCGGATTCATATCCTATCCTAAATTGGCATACGAAATATTACCAAAAATAGCAAAAAAACACTGAAAAACAAAGATACGACGAGGAAAATAGTGGAATTTGAGGATGAAGGAAAGGTCCATCTAGCAAAGCTGTGGTCCTCTCGTGCGCGTCGAGCCGAGCTTTCCGAATTGGGGTGGAGCGCGCGAATCCGATATTGGTAGCCAAAGTTATGGCCAAAATACCGAAACGTCCAAAACCGACTCAATTATGGAATTGACTTGACCACCTCCCGTCTTTACGTTGAACCGCCATCCTAGAATCATCTTACTCATGCCTTCTGCATCAATATGTAACTCAAGCCAATATTAGATGGGTAAGGTTGGTGAACCAAAGCCCAAGTTCGATGTATTGAGGTTAGGCTTTAGGTAAGAAAAATAACATGAGCAGGCTTCTATAAGGAACACATAGATCCTTAAGTGGTTGAACCCAAAAGGGATTTAGAATGGCTTAAGCCATAAAACACTCTTATACAAGAGATAGTTATGCTTGTGACAGCATATTGATATAGGTGATGTTACCAAATACCGACGTAGAGCTTAAAGAAACGTCAGGAGGGAGTCTCGTTGATTCTAGTCGTCTATGTGATATAGGTAAGTTACTCTTACCTAGTTCCTACTGAATGGTCGAGTATTCATTGGTTTTGTTACTGTTATGTTTCCTTGATGATTTCAATCATTACTTTATTAATTGCATACACATGTTTGACATTTTGACATGTTGGACTATTTCCATGGTTAAATGTGTATGTTTAGTATCTATGAGATGGTGTTTATTGAACATGCCTGTCCATTGATCGGCACGTCATCGTGGGCACACGTAAGCCTGTGCTCCGTCCTGATAGGTGTGTGTCAGTTTCATTATCTGTTATTGGATGTTCATGCTCACTGAGCATGCCCACCTGTTGAACGACACTTGACCATGAAAACATGTGCTTGTGCGCTGGCCAGGTAGGTGTGGCTTAGTTGAGTTATGTTCTTCCGCCCGGTGCAGTAGAGTGTGGCTCCTGCAGGACGTTCAAGGCCGATGATACACTGGAGTTCTGACATTCCATGCCAAAGAGATTGTAATACTCTAGTTGTCCCGCCCATTAGTGGGTGTGATTCGTTGACCGTGTGGACATATACGAGAGGTTGCGTTACCAACTTACGACCAGATTGTCGTTTCCAGCTGAGGCTAATAATGTTGACCGGGGGATAGTTGAGAGTCTTCCTTGGATTACTCTATCAGAGCTTGAGGCTGTAGTTATGTTTAGGAGTCCCTACCGTTGATAATTCCATGTGGTAGGTTTGAGACTCCCAAACGGTGGCTAGTGCGGGCCATGGTTCTCACTTGCTTGTGATTTAGTCAGGTTTATTGATCTGCTTTACTTGTTATTGGCTTATCTCTTATTTATTACATGACTTTTTTGTGATCCCTACAGGGGTGCTTACTGAGCTTTCCCTTCCAAAGCTCACACACTTATTCTCACTCTTTTTCAGATCCTAAGAAGTAGTTGACTCAGACTTAGGAGTGACACGTGGGTTGGAGATCCTATGTTAAGGTTCGAGAACCTCTTATCTTATTTGTGAGTTAGAGTATGTTATGTAGGACCCTTGTAGGGCCTTGACATTTGTAGGGTGTCTGTACCCTTATTTTATCTTCTGTCGTAAACTCTGATTTATTTTATTATGTTTATTTGGATTTTTCGCTGTTTTTCTGTGGTATGTTCATGATTAGCTAGGCTTTGTATTCGAGTCCAGTGCGCCTCTCTTGGGTATGACCGATCTACTCATGTACTCGAGGCCCGTGATTTGGGGTCGAGGTGTGACAAGTTGGGTGTACGCCCCTGATTTAGGATGGTGAGGGAGAGAAACTTCAGATCTTAAGGAGACCATGGAGCTATTATGTTGTAGATTATTTGTGTTTATGAAGCTACATTATTATACAACATATACCTCTAGATTATTTTTTTTATCATTTGCAATGCATAAGAATAAGATCCTGTATATATATATTAAGATGTATTATATGATAATATAAAACAAAATCAATACTTTAAAATATGTCTAAAAAATTAAAATTATGAGGTTGGCCATGGAGACATAAATATTTTGTGTTTTAGGATATATAAAAAAGTTTTGTTTGCACATCCCTGTAAATATTTGAAATTATTTAAATATCCATATAAAAATGATATTTACTTGAATACCTTACAAATCAACTTTTTATTTATTTATAAAATCATGTGGTTAAGTTAACCCTTCCCTTGAGGTGTCAAACTATGAAACTAATAAATCAAATAAAGGAAAATACTAAAATGGATTGGTTAATATACTTTTTAAATAAGTTTTTGCTAATATACCTCATACCTCTATAAAAATTTAAAATTTTTAAATACTTTTTAAAAGGTTAAGAGTAGGTTAAATACTAGCAAATGACCTTCGCATTGTTCAATATTTTAAAAAATAAAACCTTGAGTAATATGATGACTTTATTAGTATATATTAATTCAATCAATGATGTTTCAATTTCAACAAACCTGAAATCAATATTAGCAAAACAACCTTAAATAAGTTTGAGCCAACCACAAATCACAAATTTTAAAAATAATAATAATAAAAAATATAGTTAATTAATTATACACCCCCCAATAGTGAACTTATTCACTATAGGTCCCTCCCCAAGGACCACCATCTTCCCCCTAGGGTCCTTGGGGGGGGCTTAGGGTGAATAGTATTTTGGGTGTTGGTTTGGTAAAGATAAATAGTGGTTGAATAGTGGAGGGACTTATAATTAAATTGCTCTAAAAAATATAATATATTTTTTCACCTGTTTTTGTCTAATGACAAACCTATCAAGCCTCTCCCATTTCTCTTTTTAAGACGCTTATCTTTGCCCTTATGACATGTGCGCCATTAATTCACCACTCTCCATCCATTGGTGGAGGTCTTTCAGCGGTCTCTCACAACAACACCCATAAATATATAGATTTATATAGGTAAATTGATATTTTTTAAAATTAAAAATAATTTCACTTATTAATATAGATAGACTTTTAAAATTAAAAAAAATCTAAACTTCAAAGAAAATTCAAAAATCCCAACCTAATTTTCGTAGTTTTTAGATTTTCTAAAAACTAAAATTAGAATCCTAACAATTAACAAAAGTTAATGGTCACTGATGATAGGGATATATAAAAAAATAAAAAATAAAACAAACAAGGGTTTATAAGAAAACATCATTTTTTATAAGGATATTTAAGTAAATACACACTTTCTCTATTGGACAAACAATTTTTTCTAAAAAAAATTGTAATAGTGTGATGATCATAAAAAATATTTAATAGGTAATTCACTATTCATCCCTTGAATAGTGAAGTAATTACCAAAAGGTCCTTGGGTAGGGACTTATGGGTAGGGATGGCAATTATACCCAAACCCGACCCGACCCGACCCGACCCGACCCGAGTTTGACGGGGAAAACCCGGTTTGACCGGGTTTCGGGTCGGGTTCGGGTAAAACCCGAATAATATAAAGCGGGTGCGGGGCGGGTATGAGAAACTTGATACCCTACCCGAACCCGAACCCGAACCCGACCCGAAATATAAAATTATTATTCTCCATGAAAATAATGATGGTGATGAATGGGGATTCTAAAGGGCTATGTTCCTTGGATTAAACTTTTCAATTTTTATTTTAGTATCATTTTGTATAAGTTTGAATGTGCACTTTATTATTTTGGTTTGATCTCTTTGAAGATGATGATGAATGGTGGTCATTTTATCTAAAAAGCATTAAGATTTTGGATTGAAGTTTTCAATTTATACTTTATTATTGTTTTATGAGATTTTAAATGTGCATTTTTTTACTTAGGATTGAAATTTTAAATTTTTATTGTTAATGTTATGTGGTAGGGCCTAGAGGACGAGTGAGGATACACTGGGTACCCATTCCCGTCGGGTTCGGGTATGGGGCTGGTTTTAAAACCCGGTATCGGGGGGCGGGAGTGGTCGGCGGGGGTAGGCAAAACCCGCCCCCGACCCGACCCGTTGCCATCCCTACTTATGGGGACTTAAAGTAAATAGTAGGTTAGGTGTGTAGTGTGTAAAGGTGAAACAATGCTTAATAGTGTGAGGGACTATTTGATAATTACCTCTAAATTTAAACACAAACCAAAAATCTTTATTTTCATTGTCATGATTATTGGACTAATTCCTTTTGTAAATTAACATCTTGGAGGGACCTTTACGCAAAAAGGGCTCCAAAATATCCCTAAACAATCCTACGTCACAGTCCAACCCCAAGAAGCACCCGGCGACAGACCTACCACTAGAAGCACCCGGTGATAAACCCTAATCCTTCCATCTCAGTATCCCGCCCCCCTCCCAATTTCTTGTCCCGCCTCCCGCTTCGACTCACCACCATCACCTTCACGGCCTCGTCGGTGCCATCGGCGCCTCTGCCGCCCTCGGTCTCGGTCTCGGGCCTCGGCTGGTAGTGTGTTTTTTATTCTAAGTTATCTTGAAAGTGAGATTTAGTTTAAGAGTTTGGGAAAACATAGGATAAAAGTTACCCATACTTGCAGTGGTATATAAGTAAAAAAGCACCGTTCCGGCCGCAGAAGAAGATACACTGTCGGCGCGCTTCAATCCCTAGTTCTCAGTGTGGATCAGGAAAGCTCCCTGTAGCCTAGCGGCATACTTAGGGTTTGCGTTTAGATTGCAAGAGATGAAGGTCAAAGTAATATCTCGCTCTACGGAAGATTTCACCCGAGAGCGCAGCCAAGATCTTCATGTGAGTTTTTTCCTAGTCTTGTTTGTCTCCGGCTAGTTTTTGAGATGTTTCATAACTGTTACAATTATTCAGAATTTTTCAATTTGTTTTTTGTATCAATGGCATCCAATTGTTGGAATATATGATTTGGTAGAAAAGTGAATTGCTTAGCTGATACAATCAGAAAGAATTACTCAATATGTTGTTTGATTGCTGAAAATAATGACATCAAACCAATTCTGTTGGAATATATGATTTTGTGTGATATTCATGTATTCTGTTTTGGTGGTGAAATTGAATTTTTTAGCTGATACAATTAGTATGAATTATCATCAAACCAATTCTGTTGGAATATATGATTTTGTGTGATATGCATGTATTCTGCAAAAGTGAATTTCCTAGCTGATACAATAAGATGAATTACTGAATTTTTTGTTTGATTGCTGAAAACAGTCATCAAACCAATGCTGTTGGAATATATGATTTTTTTTACAGTATTCATCTCTTCATTTGCTTTTGTTGACAGAAAGTGTTTCGGAACTATGATCCTAATCTCCGGACACAAGAAAAGGCCATTGAGTATACCCGTGCTCTAAATGCTGCCAAGTTGGAGAAGGTTTTTTTTTTATTTATTTATTTATAATAATATGTATTTTTAATGCATTGTTACTTCCTTGTTTGCTGATTTTTTTATTTGGTTTAACCTGATGAATTGTTTGTTGGATTCATTAGATATTTGCAAGGCCTTTTATTGGTGCAATGGATGGGCATATTGATGCAGTCTCTTGCATGGCAAAGAATCCCAATCACTTGAAAGGGATTTTTTCTGGTTCAATGGATGGAGGTATGAACTTCATATTATCTGGCTTTTCTTTTGGTCATTACTTCAGAAATGCCATATTGTGATATTTAGTTCAACATGCACTAAATATGTGTAATCTTTATGACTTCATTGAGTATCTTGGTCGCATGACTGAGTTCCTACCCATCTTTTTATTAAAACAGGCCTTATATGACATATGGCAACTTAATTCATATTGGATTCTTATTCTAATATTACTCCCCTAGTATATATGTAAGCCATTAATTGTTTTCCACGTTAAACTTGTTCAAACTTGTTACATTGAAATGAGGCAAATGCTAGCTTCTTAATATGATAATGGTAAGAAATGTCATGAAGGAAATTATCTCCTTGGTGGTTGCAACATATTTGATTAAGTAAAGATGTGCCCCAAATGATTTTTCTGATGGCACACAAAACTAGGTTGATTATGCCAATTACTATGGAGGGGCAAGCTAACAACTTTAATCTTTTCATTGTAACAAAAAGAGTCCTTTGTCACATCAGTACAAACACTTTTAGAGATTCCATGAACTTGGTAAATGAGTCCCATTCACAATCTTGCAAGTGGCAATCCCAGTTCATTTTCATATTTAACCTTCAGTGAATAAAAGAACAGAACTTAAAAATTTCTTATCCAGTAAATGGACCTCCAATGATAATAGGAGTGCTTTTCCAAATGGAAGTCTATTAATGCTTTTGTTGAAGTCATGAACAAGAAAATGCATGGATGGAAAAAACTTTTTCATGCTTTCTGAAAACAATATGCATTTTTTTCTCCTATTTTTATGCTTGCCAACCACTAACATCTGGTACTTCACTCAAACAGAGTTACACCAACTATATAACTTTATTCTGTTATGTTTTGTGTATAATGTGGTGCTGTGTATGTCCGTCTTATGCCTCAAACTATAATAACATTTTCAATCTGCTAACTATGAAACAAATGAGTGAATGATTAAAAAGTTTGATTCATCTAATTAGTTTTTTTTCTCTGTGGCAGATATTCGCCTTTGGGATATAGCTACCAGGTGCTGTAATAAACTTATTTTCCTTTTTTTTAAAATCTTTCTTATAAGGATTGTCTTGAAACTAAGTGTTGTTTTTTATGCAATAATATCAAAATTAGTCTCCCTTACCTAGCGTAGATGGGTTTCTACAGTTGCCATTGGAAGACTGTGTTTTTCAACTTTTCTACTGATACTTGTTATTTTGCATATGTCTAACTTCTATGGTGGAACCTTGTATCCTTGATTACCTTTTTTTACATTTTCTGGTGAATGTTCATTTGAAAAATGTCAAACAGGAGGACAACATGTCAATTCAGTGGTCATGAAGGTCCTGTACGAGGTTTAACAGTGTCTACTGATGGCAATGTTCTTGTATCTTGTGGCAATGATTGCAGGTGACTCTATTATTGGTTTTTATTGTCTTTTTTGATATTTGACACTATTCAGGCATAATCATTTTTTCTTAATGAATATGGGAACTATGATTTACCTTGTTTGTCTCTGTGAGATAGTCTAAATTATTATTATATTGTGTTGATTAGATCTAAATTAACTAGGGGGTATTCTATTTGAATCATTTCAAGACGCTATTTCCTTACTCTATTTCTTTCATGTGTAGTGTCAAGCTTTGGAAAGTGCCAAGCTCTTTTGAGTTCAGTGATACAGTTGAAGATGCTGAGGTTTGTAATTATGTGGGGGATCTTATGTTTAATGAATTTGTTTTTGTTTCTTCCATTTTCATTTGGTTGATTTTTGTCATTTCAGCCTCTGGCGAACTATGTTTGGAAGTATGCTTTCCGGTGAGGATTTTGTAGTGTTGTATCATATTCTACAGATCAAGGGCCAATTGATAAGGATCATTATCAATTGGCTGAATTTACTTTTATTCTTATAAACACACATGACCTTTCTTAAATCTCTAGTGCTGTTGATCACCAATGGGCGAGTAATATTTTTGCAACTGGTGGTGCACAGGTTGATATTTGGGATCATAACAGGTTTGTTATTCATTTGATTATTCATTATAAAGCCAACCATAAGCCACATTCTATAACTTGCATTTTTGCACAAAAAGGTCAAATCCGGTGAACAGTTATGAGTGGGGGACGGCTACAATAGTTTCCTTGCGATTTAATGCTGGAGAACCTGATGTGCTTGCTACCTCAGCTAGGTATGAGAAACTCATTTTTGAAATTTTAAATTAGGGAAGTTGCATTTGTTACTTGTTCACTTTTCAGTCACCTAGTTTCACATTTTCTTCCTATGTATGATAAAATTATGACTAATCGGCTTTTCATTGAAATTTAAAATCAATATTTAACTTCCTCGATATTAACATCCTAGTTTTATTAAGAGAAAATGACCAAGAGTTCCTTGAGAATTTTTGTTTTGATCATGAGGTCCTTAGAAGTTTTCAACATACCAAAAGTCCCACTTTTTTTAGATAAATGACTCCTTAGTCCAAACCAATAGTAAAAATGACAATTTACCTCCACCCTCCACCCTAACCCCAGCCTCAATACCATCCCAGAATCAGAGCATGTCAGTGCTTGGCCAACAGCAGCAGGTGCGCTGGCATAGCTAGCCCCAATTTCAGATGATATTAGGGTTAGGGTTAGGGTTAGAAGTAAAGGCCAAACCATTGTTGTACCAGTGATTTAAATTAAAGAGTAATTCATTTAAAAATTAGGAAGGGGAGCCTTGGCGCAACGATAAAGTTATTGCCATGTGACTAGGAGGTCACGGGTTCGAGTTCTGGAAACAATCTCTTACAAAAAAGCTAAGTTAGGCTGTGTACAATAGACCCAAGTTGTCTGACCCTTCCCCGGACCCCACGCACATGCGGGAGCTTTGTTGCACCGGGTTGCTCTTTTTTCATTAAAAAATTAGGGGCTTTCTAGTAAATATAAAATTTTTAGAGACCTCAAAAGCAAAATTCTTAAAGACCTTGTGGGTTTTTCTCTTATTAAATGCATTAACCTTAAGGTCAAAACTTTACAAATATCCTAAAGTTCAGTGTAATACTTATTATTGATGATGGTAAGATTAGACTTTTACTCTTACCTATGAAATTTCAAAGGGATGTGAATTTTGCTAATGGAAGATATTTACTATGCTTTGTAGTGATCGTAGCATAACAATTTATGATTTACGCATGTCTTCCCCAGCTAGGAAAGTCATTATGAAGGTATGATTGTCATTTACATGTTTGGATGTGATAATCTTCTGTTTATTTTTATGCTGCTAATTTTCACTCCTTTTTTGTATATTATGGTCTTGTTATTAATAGTTGTGTTGCTCCTCAACAAAAGTTATCTATATAAAAATCCTGGTATAAAAAATGGGGAAATGAAGATATCTTTCATAATCAAGTTTGTATTGTTGCTTAACAATTAACATACTTTATCTTGAAAGTTTTGTTGATGTTCCATAAATTATCCATAGACATTTTTTGCTATATAAAAAATCAAGGGTAAATGGTGATTGGACAGTAAACATCTTTCTCTGAATACATGTTCATAATTACAATCATGGTTATGTGGAGATTTGAAACGACCAATTACAAATCATTAATCTTGCTTGCTTGTATGTAAAGTTGATGATAAACCTTAAGAGCTTACTATGGGCTTCCAATTGGTCCTAGATCTGATAGTGATGGTAAGGCGTGTTGGGTCTGTCATACTGTTATGTAATGCTTTCTCTTTATTATGTGCATGTTAGTAATTGAAAAGACAATGAAGTGCAAAATTGTGGTTAAATAATTTTAGATTTTTGAGTAAATTATGAAAACTGTGACTTTACATCATTCATTATAATATTTTTTGTTTGATCTATTTCTGGAACCTAACCTCTATTCTTTTATACAGACAAAAACTAATGCTTTATCCTGGAACCCAATGGAACCCATGAACTTTACAGCGGTAAGTATACTAATGGAGACATTTTTCTAGGTGCTACTAGTTGTGTACTGAACAAATATTTTCTTGAGATTTTGCTATATATGATGCTTTGTATGCAAAATCTGATAAGTTCCCATGATATAGGTTATGATTAATTTAGTGCTATGCGTTTCTTAGATGCTACAAGTTGTGTACTGAACAAATATTTTGTTTGAACTTTTGCTATATTTGATGCTTTGTATGTAAAATCTGATAAGTTCCCATGATACAGGTTATGATTAATTTAATAACATGCTTAACCTCAACATGTTTTATTTTGAGCTTTTACCTTCTAGACTATGATTTTAACACTGTTGTCTATGGCGAAAGAGTCTAAAGAAGCTCTAGTTAATACTACTTCTAACCTACAGTTCTGTTTATTAGATGAAACTTTATATAATGCTTTCTTCTTTTTTAATGTAGGCAAATGAAGATTGCAACTGTTATACTTATGATGCTAGAAAACTGGATGAAGCCAAATGTGTTCATCAAGATCATGTTTCTGCTGTGTAAGCAGAATGAACTTTTCCTATGATTTCATATTTCCCTACTTTTAAATGTCAATTTCAGTTATATAAGCTCCTACATTAATTTTCATGATGATTCTGGTTTTAGGATGGATATTGATTACTCTCCAACAGGCAGGGAATTCGTCACTGGTTCTTATGATAGAACAGTAAGTTATATTCTTTGTGAGATATTGCGTTTATCAAATACTAGACATTCATGTAGAAAATCATTCTGTTTCTGCCCTACAAAATTTATTCTCTAATGTAAAAAATCTTTGAATTTTGCAGGTAAGGATATTTCGGTACAATGGTGGGCATAGCAGGGAGATTTATCACACTAAGAGAATGCAAAGGTCTTCTAGCTTTTTTATTCTTCTAATTTCATATTGTAATCCCAATTGTTGAGTTCTATCAATGTGACATATTTTATCTTTCTTGATGATGTACAAATTGCTCGCATGGTATGTGTTGACTCTGGTTTTGGGCAGGGTATTTAACTTTTACTAGAACACTAGTTTAAAATAGGTATATCGTAGGACTGATTTTGACACATCTTTCAATTGCTTCAAATACTGTATGCTGTGCTATATAATTATCTGCCAGAACCTAGATATGTGATCTCTTAAGGTCTTTGCCTTCTGAGGAGCTGAGGATGAATGTTGTAGGCTGCTCTTTCTCTCTCTTTCTCTCTCTCTCAAGGTCTTTGTGTGTGTGTGCGCCATTGAGTAAATAATTCTATGGTTTGTTTCCATTTACATGCTACCTATTTCTACCTAAACCAAAGGTATTCACTCAGATTGCATTTCTCTGTAGGGTGTTTTGTGTCAAATACAGCTGCGATGGGACTTATGTTATTTCTGGGAGTGATGACACCAATCTTCGGCTATGGAAGGCTAATGCTTCAGAGCAGCTGGGAGTTGTAAGAATTTCTCTCCTTTTGAATTGTTGGAAACGTGTGTTAGGGAAGATCATTCTTCCCATTAGTGCTAGCAAACTTGTCTATATGTGAGATGATCATGGTGTCGAAGAAATTATTGAGAGAAATCTTTAAGTTAGAAGGATAATTTTTTTGCTCGAACATCGGAAACCTTTCTCAGAAATTGTTCCTGTGCTATACATTCTATTATACTTGAATGTAAAACATTTTTCTGATGAACAATGCCGCAACTGTGCAGGAATTCATCTAGTTTTCTACACTGCTCTTGCTTAAAATATGTACACCACTGATATCAAATAAATAAATAAATAAATAAATAAATAAATAAAATATGTATACCACATTGTCCCTATCCATATATATGTAATATCATCTAACCAGATTGATAGAGCAATCTTTCTTCTCCTTTTCCTAGTGATGGTGAAAGCTAGTGATTGTAGTTTCAATCTTAAATGTTCAATTAATAAATCCTGCATTGCTTCTTATAAGTTGCTATTTTCCGTGTATATATCAAGAGGTTAGAGATTAATTAACAGCTTTTCTGACGTGTCTTTCCTTTATGATACAGCTACTTCCCAGAGAGGTCAAGAAACAGGAATACCTAGATGCTGTCAAGAACCGTTACAAACACCTTCCTGAGGTGAAGCGCATTGTCAGGTAAGCGGCACTGAATATTTATCACCAAAATAAGTTTCTGGAGCTATTCATATGTATATCCTTTGGATTGAGTGCGAATAGTTCATGCCTAATGAGTTAATTGATGATTGTGCAGGCATCGACACTTACCGAAACCTATTTACAAGGCTGCTGCCTTGAGACGAACAATGGTTGAAGCCGAAAGAAAGAAAGAGGAAAGGCGGAGAGCACACAGTGCCCCGGGAAGCACATCTTCACAGCCATTCAGGAAAAGAAGGATCATACAGGAAATTGAGTGAGATAATGCAGGAAACTGAGTGACTTGATCATTTATGGAAAAGGACAAGCACCATAAGTGAGTAATTTTGGTACCATATGCAAAAGGAAGTGCAAGGCTTGGTTGGAAACTTGGAAATGAGTTCATCTATTTCATGTAATTTTTTTACTTTTAATTTTTGGCCCAAATATATCAGGTCAAAGTTGTGAAAGAACTTGGTGAGACTCATTTGTTCGGTTCGCAATTTTTCAATGTAACTAAAGATTTTTGAAGCCTATATCCTTATATTTAGACCTGATTACTAGATCAAATCTCAATCAATTATTTGTCATGAGCTAACAGCTTGCTTATAAAATTGTGGGGTTGCATTTTTTTCTATGAAATAAATTCTTTTTTCATGGTGAGTTGAATTTCAATTGTCTTTGTGTTTATGGGTACTGATTGTCATCTTTCTATATCTGATTATGCTTGATTTACTAATAGTAGCTCACTCTAGCTTCTTTAAATTCGTCCAATGTGTTTTATTCTCGGTTTGGAGTGCGCTTGGCTTATATTGGGAGGAAAATTTCCTCAAGATTTTCTTACCAAATAACTTGAGCAATACAGCCAAGGACTTCATCTTTGTGACTCAAGTAAAATCACGATCCGCTGTTTTGTTGTGTGAAACTTCATTAACTTAGTTGGCTGTAAGCTAATAGATTTATTTGCTTTGGTTGTTGTGATTAATCTGATAACTAAATGAGATCCAACTATGCACAAGTCATTGAACCTGCATAATTAATTGACTAATGACAAACATTTATTAAGGCCTCTCAAATATTGTTGATTATGGTTTATAAATTCCCGAAGGTGTACTGGAAATCCTTTAATGGTTGCTAACTGATCTTGTAAAAAGGTCTGCTAGCATATGTAAGGTTTTCGGTGGTAATATGACACTAGTCAAGATTGTGATTATCCTGCGGGTCAAATTCAAATCAATTTCATAAAAATCAAGTCTAAATTTGAAACTAGTCCACAAACCGGACTAAATAGCTTGAGATCTTACTATTTTGGAAATTTTGTCAAATATAGCAAAAGTTCAATATTATTCAAATTTAAAATTTAAAACAAGCCAAATAATCAACCAAAATCCTGGACTAAATCAAGTTCAAGTTACATCATAATTTGATAGACATAATTTGATAGACGATTTATTACCAAAAATAGCAAAAAATATCTAAACAGTGATCTGACGGGAAAACAACAGAATTTGAATTTGAAAACGACACTCATTGAGTGTAGCTTGGTGACCATGGTGTGAGCGTCAAAAAGAGCTTTCCAGATTTGGGTCATATGCTTGATTCCGACACCCGTACCCAAAGTTATGGCCAAACGACTAGAATGCGCCATTTAGCTCGAATCCTCCTGCATCAGTCACCTCGGGTTGGAAAGAACTCGCCCTTGAGTTCACAATAGCGTCTTCAAAATCCATGAAACAATGACTCACCGGATCCAGTCTTCTGATCCTTGAACTTATTATTATAGTCGCCAACAAGAAACGATCACGAGTTAATATAACCTAAACAAAATCACCAACATTATAAAATACATGACGATGATGATTGTTAACCTGAGTCTTGTACTTGGCATTATTCTCATGAATGACCAGTTTCACCCGCTTATGGTAGGCACTGCTAACGTAAAAGCTCTTCCAAAAATCACTAATAAACTTTGTGTCACAATCTGAAGTGATGGATCGAGAAACACCATGCAAACGTACAATCTCCCTGAAGTAGAGATGTGTGATTCGAGGAGCATGCTTCTTTGGCAAAATCCCCCAGAAGTAGAGATTGATCGAGGAACCATCTTTCTTTGGTACTGATAGGGCATGGACTATACATGGGCTCATACAATCTCGGATATAGTCACTCTTCAACAGCTCTCCCATATGTTGTTGCAACTCTTTAGCCTCCTTTTGATTGAGGCAGTATGCCAATCGAATAGGCAAACTCGACCCGGGAATAAGATCACAGTGCTATTCCGGCAAGGTAATAGAGCATAAACTATATTTTCTTGCTCGATCCTGCCTAAAAACCTAGACATAGAAAGTAGGGTAGTAGTATTGGTTACCGGGGCAGGAGTGGGTTCTTCCCATCGTGATGCCAACACATCGCTAGACTCATCATCGTCATAGATGGCTTGCCAATCTCCTCCTCGTAATCATCATAAATGGGCCCGCCAATCTCTTCCTTGTAATCATGATAGATGGGCTCGCCAATCTCCTCCTCATCACCATAGACGAGCTTGCCAATCACCTCCTCGTCATCGTCGTATATGGGTTCGCTAAACTCCTTCGGAACGCTATGATCATGGTGCTAGAGTTTCTCATTCGAAACCTGCCCACAACGACCATGATCAAAATCCTGCACCGCAAGACACTAGGATAACTTTGTGACTTGCCTCTACAAATCCTCAATCATCAAACGCCGGGATAGCTTTATGACTTTCCTCTACAAATCTGTAATCACCACCTCTTGAATGCTTTGATCAGAGTGTTGGACTTCCTCCTTCAAAACCTGCCCACGATGACCATGACCACGACCACCAGCCATTGAAGTTGATGTGATCTCACCCTAGGAAGATGTTGAAGCTCTGGTACCAACTGATGCTGGGTAGGATATCAATTATCCTGTAAGCTAGCTGCAACCGATGATTTGCCAAGGAAGAACACAAGAAGACACCTACACAAGAGAGAAAACGTCTCTCAAATTCAAATCAATTTCATAAAAATCAAGTCTAACCTGAGCTAGTCCACAAGCTGGACTAAATAGTTGGAAACCCTAAAATCCTACTATTTTGTAAATTTTGCCAAAAAATAGCAAAAGTCCAAAATTATTAAAAATTTAAAATTTAAAACAAGCTAAATAACCAACAAAAATCCTAAACTAAATTAAGTTCAAATTACTTCCTAATTTGAGAGAAGATTTATTACAAAAAAATAGCAAAAAATATCTAAACCGTGATTAGGTGGGACAACAACGGAATTGAAATTTGAAAACGACACCCATTGAGTGTAGCTTGATGACAGTGGTGTGAGCGTTGAAAAGAGCTTTCTGGATTGGGGTCATATGCGTGATTCCGACACCCGTAGCCAAAGCCTCCTACATCATAATATCAACCATGAACCATTTTATCCTGGCTGGATGCTTGATTGTGTTGTTTTGTATGAAGAATAAGCAACTTTGAAAGATAAGCATGCCTATTGGTGTTTGATACGCGTTCAATTAACCATAAATTTTTATTATTTTAATCTTCATTTTGCATGGTATCTGAAGAATTTATAGGCCACCGATATGACTTTATGTTGAATTTGGCTTACAGGACATTAGACAGGCCCAAGAGAAAAAACAATGAAATTCGGAATTAATCGAGGCTAAAACGAAGCACAAAAGAATTCACACGGGCATGCGTAAGCACGTGCCCGCACACAACACAGAGGAGCCCCGCACACAAGTACGCGCCCTTGCAGTGATAACGTGGACTAGTTCTTTTAGGTGCGCACAAGCACGTGCCTGTGCAGAGATGGCCATAGGATCTCTACTGAAGCATGCGCCAGCGTACGATCGTACCAATACCCATGTAGATCGTACCTAGATCCAAGTTTATCCAAATTTAAAAGATTACGATTGGAGATCGCGTTCAGCCGAGATAGAGCCTATAAATTGAAGATGATTAGGGTTTTCAGAGGGGGTCATATTCCACTTTAATAATATACTTTCAAAATTCATCTCGTGACGGTGAGGGGATCTAGGAGAAGCTTAATCATACACCCTTGCACCCCACCAATAGTGGAGGAAAGAGCGTTGGACATTATGTTTGCTTTCTTTTCCTCTTACTTTATTTTGGATGTGTGTTCCCCTTTAATGGGGAACTACTTTGATAGATATTTGGGCATGTTGAACCTTCGAGTTATAGTTTAATTTTCTGATTTAGGTTTTTATTTCTGATTGGTTACTTGAATAATTGAGATCTATTGAATGTTTTGCATGGATTGAATTTCTACATTTGCAACAACCCTGATTTTCAATTCTAGTTCACCGAGAAAAGAAGCGAACGCCTCCCCGGTGAAGACATACTTCAATAGAAAGGATCATGATCACACTTATAACTCGGGTATTTAGGCAAGAGACTCCTTTAGATGTATTATTCCAATTATTATTCCAAGTTATAGTTTCCCTAGAACATCATGCAGTGAGGGTACTGAGATTAGTAATTCGCCTCGACGGAGGGTATGAAAGCACCATAGGAACCCTTGGTCCATTATCTTTCAACCATCAGTTTAGAAACCTATATCTCACTATCTGTATGAAAACCTTGAGAAGATATATCGCCCGAGTAACTCCCTTGTCTGATTGATTACCCCTTTTTGATCCCATCCTTCTTTCATAGTTCAAGTCTTTAGCTTTCCTTAGAAAATTAGGTTAAAAAATCCCACCAAAATTCTGATTTGACTAGATATTGGAAGATTAGTGTTTTTGGTAATCCTCGGTCCCTGAGGATTGATATCCGACTTTTAGAGTCCACTTTATTACTTGATACGACCTGTGCACTTGCGGTAGTAAGCATAAGCATTAGGAAGCACATCAAGTTTTTGGCATCATTGCAGAGGACTGAGGTTATTAGGTACACTTCTATTCTTCTTCTTCGTCATTAGTTTAGGATTCTTATTTTTCTTTTTCTTTTTATCCAACGCTAGTTTTCCTCGCACTACCTACTCTCTACACCTCGAGTGAGAAACCGGTGTATGACCCGAGCAAACCCTACAGGGTTGGTCGAAGAAGATAGCGAGATCGAAAGGACGTTACACCGAAGGATCAGAGAGTTGGAGAATATAACTTTTGAACCAGCTCCAGACGCCTCACTAAGTGAACCCTTAGGAACAGAGAATTTGACAGCTTTAGACGTCAACATTGAGTTCAAAGAACCAACAGCGATGACCGAAAAGAGAAGGACACTATCTGAATATGAAAGGCCGGAGTACACAGGAGACGAGTTCAGTGTTCAACCACCGCCAATGAATGTGAACTTCAAGATCAAAGCTAGCATATGAACATGATCCTGAACATAGCTCAGTTTGATGATTGTCCAGATGAGGACCCCCATGCCCATCTGGCACGTTTTGTTCAGATATGTAACATGTCTAAGATCATAGGGGCATTTGACGACGCAATCAGACTGAGGCTTTTTCCGTTCAGCTTGCGCGAGACAGTTTATAGGTGGCTTACCACACTACCTGCAGGGAGTATTAAGACTTTGAGAGGTATGATTGACAAATTTTTACGAAGATACTTTCCTCCAAGCAAGGCAGTTAGGATCCGACGAGAGATATCATTCTTCAATAAAGGAGAAACAGAATCGTTATTCGAAGCTCATGAGAGATATAATGATCTACTTTGGCAATGTCCCCATCATGGTCTCTAGCCGCATATAAGGATTCATACCTTCTATCCTGGTCTGAACAACCACACCAGACAACATGTAGATGCGATTGGAGGATCATTAGGCAATAAATACCCCAAGGTTGCGGAACAATTATTCAAAAGCACGGCAAGCAATGAATCGCATTGGTCTACAAGAGTGGTAAAAACAAAAAAAATAAAAGATGCTCATATGCAGAAGAAATCATCCCCATCGTCGTCATTGGTGGCATCCTTGTCATAATATGCGGCCGCATCCTGGAGATCTACTCCAGTCTGTGTCATGGGTGGGGCTGGAGGCCATGGTGGCAATGGATAGTCAACTCCCTACTGTCGTAAGAAGTAGTCTACTCTGCCCACCAGCTACTGAAGTAGGGAGCGCTCAGCCTAAGTGAATATGGTGGTTGATGGTGGAGGTACTATAGGTTCGTCTGTGATGGAGGAGGTGGAGGTGTTGTATTGGGTCCTGTAGCGGCTCTTGGGTCCTATGACTCTGTAGGGGCTACAGGCGTGTATCTGTTTCCTTGTGTAGTCTGGCTAGGCTGTAGCATCCGCATCGCGTGCATGATCTCGACTATCTGCATCCATCCAATGATCTCATCGGAGAGGACGCCCATCCCTCGTGCTAATCGGGTAATGTTAGGACCTGCGAACAACATTATGATCCTAGGGTTGGATGCTTGATGCATCAGAAGCTCTTCTACGACCCAACCCAGGTGGAGAGGGAATCCATTCATCATGCTCTATAGATATAAAAAGTCCCGGGTGCTGACGACTCCTGTGCTCAGTCCTCGTTCTGTGATCAAATAGCTGAGGACCATATGGATGTATCAAAGGGCTGGGGACCGGAGAATGGAGGCCTTCGACCGCCGAGGGTCGTAATGTGTGTCTGTGTTAAGCCTCCTCCCAGTGACCTCTGGAGTCTCCTCAGCGAGTCTGTCAATCCGAAGCTGTCGATAGTCTGGTGTAGTGGTGAACTCGATATCGTAGAGTCCCAATCGAACAACGAAGTCTGTGTAGCTCATCTGGAATATCACGCCGCCCAGCTGGAACTCGATCTGACCAGGTTGGTCCCACGAGATGAAGTTCCTGGCAAGGGTGAATGTGGCCAGTACCTCCAAGGTCAGCTCCCTGTACGTCCTCTCTCGGATGGCTAAGAAACGACCCCAGGCTCCCACCTCGAAGTATCTTTGTACGTCTATGGCAAGGCCGACCTCTCGAAGGGTATCCCAGTCTATGTGCCGACCCCGCGTGCATAGGCACGGTAAATGTGGGCTCCGCCGGCGATTGAGAGCTCCCCACTCCGCTCTTCCTCTTTGCTGGGGACCGGGGCCCAGATGTGGTCCTCTTCCTTGGCGACATGGTGGTGGTGGTTTGCCGGACTGAAAGAATGCACAGTCATGTTATTGAGGAGCACGACCGTGCTCTGGTGTCAATGTCAATAGTGAAGCCTGCGGTGAAAGTCGTTAGTCTCTGATGGGGTTCGCGGGCTCCTGTGAGGCTTCGTCGGCAGCTCTCAGTCGAGGCTGTGGAGTAGAGAAGAGGAAGGTCGAGGTCGCTGAAGGGGTACAGCGGCTCAAACTCTTCTGCGTTTAGTTCTAGGTTTTTTGTCGGCTGGCTTGAGCACACCCTATAAACATGTCCGTGTTTAATAAGCACGGTCGTGCTCTTCAGAAGCACGGTCGTGTTCTTTTCAACCTCTATTTTCCTGAGAAGTACACGGCTTGAAACATGGGCATGCTTGTGCTCGTACTTATTTCCCCAGTAGAACACAGCCATGCTCTTTGGAAGCAGGACTGTGTTTCTTTGTTCACGCTTCGCCTTTTCGCACCCCGAGAGTTTCAAGGCCTAGAGCACAGCCGTGCAATTTTCTGTTGCTTCTTTCTTTCCTCCACGCCGCTCTGCCATCCTTCTTCCTGTATGTTAGTGGCTCCAAACATGAAAGATTAGTCATTAAACCTTCTAGAATGAGCATCGTCATGTATTTTACCACTAATGTATTCATAACTAGAATTCTAAGCTAACCTAATTGAACTTACAAACTAACCGAGCTTGGGTTGCCTCCCAAAGAGTGCTTGTTTAACGTTATTACCTTGACTTACCTTGGTGTTGAAGATGGTTTGAAGAGTTGGGTCTCTCCTTGGTCATTGCCTTGTAGGCCATGTCCTACAAACTGTTCACTCAGAAAAGAGATAAATTTATACTCACAGAAATTTTTGTTGAGTGGTGTTGAATTCGTTGCTATAGTTGTAGGTGATTGGTTCTTTCTTTTAATTTGTCAAGTCTTTTTGCCAAGTTCTCCTCCTTTGTCTCCTTGGCATTCGTGGTTTTTGCTTGTGCTCCTTTGTCGCCTCAATCAGTTCTTCCTGGGGTGGAGTGTTCTCCAGCAGGTCTTTTAGCTGATTCTTCAATATTTCCTCTTGCACATGGTCAGAAACATAGTCATCAACAACATCAATAAAATAGCTACAATTATCAAGTTCCATGGGGTGTCGCATCGTGTCCTTGAGCTTGAAAAATACTGCTTCCTCCTCAACTCTCAGTGTCATTCAACTGTCCTTGAAATCGAATAGTGATTGTGCGGTCTTTAAAAATGGTCTTCCAAGGATGAGGGGCACCTTTGCTTGATCATCAAGATCCAAAATATAGAAGTCCACCGGGAATAATTATCAATTTTTACTAATACATCTTCAACAATCCCTCGAGGGTGCCGGATGGATCTATCTATCATCTAAAGTGTTACTATTGTTGGCTTCGACTCTCCTATGCTTTTGGAGTATATTGTAAGGCATCAGATAGATACTTTCTCCAATGTCTGCCAGGGCCTTCTCGTCGACTAATCCTCAAATAGTACAAGGAATTATGCAACTCCCCGGATCTTTTTCCTTTGTTGGGAAATTGTTGGTGAGGACTGCCAAGCATTGTTCATTCAGTGTTGCTGTGGAAACCTCCTCCAACTTCCTGTTATTGGTTAGCAGTTCTTTGAAAAACTTGGCATACCGTATCGTTTGAGCAAGTGATTCCACAAACAGGACGTTGATGTGTAGTGTCTTGAACTTGTCTAGGAAATTCTTGAACTGCTCGTCTTGTTGGTCCTTCTTCAGCTTTGCTGGGTAAGCTAACTTGGGCTTGTATTCTGGTACCTTGTTCTTATCTATCTCCATCTTGTCTTCAACCTCAGACTTGTTCTCTTTGGGTTGGTTGACAGTAGTGTCTCTTGTAGCCTTGACTTGTGATGGGGTCACTTCCCTTCAACTTCGGAGTATGATGGCCTTGACAGACCCTTGGGTTGACTTCTGTATTACTCAGAAGGGTGCCAGCCGGGCGTTCTGCTAGTGATTGCGCTATTTGGGCTACTTGGTGCTCCAGGTTTTGGAGTAATGCTTGCTGATTTTTCATCATCACTTCATGTTTGGTAAGTCGGGTCTCATTTTCTTAAAAGTATTGTGCGAAACAGTTGTCCAAGCATGGGGTTTTCTTCTCTTGTTGGCTTGTTTGACCACATGACATTGGGTTTCCTTGAAGTGGGGTTGCTCTTGGTTGCCCCGAATACTTTACCGGCATACTGTAAGAGAAATTGGGGTGGTTTCTCTATCCGAGATTGTATATGGAGCTGTATGGGTTGCCTTGCCCCCCCCCCCCTACGTAGTCAACTTCCTCTATTTGTTCAGGGCTCCCTTCTTCTGGCTTGTTCCCACATGAATTGTACATCATTACCGGTGTGGGTTGCTGATAACTGAGGATCTCCAATTTGTTGCTTATTCCTTCCACCTTAGATGCCAGGTTGTGTAACACATCCAACTCATGTATCCTGACCACCTTGCTCTATTTGGTTCTCTCAGAACTCCATTGGTATCCATTGGTGGCTACCTCATCATTTAAGTCTCTACCTGTGTTAGGATCCTTGCTGCAAAGTGAACTATTTGCTGCTGCATCTAGCATCTACTTGGTGGCTATGTTCAGTCCATTGTAGAATGTTTGAACCTGCATCCAGTCTTCTATACCATGCTGAGCGCATTTTCTGAGCATCTCCTTGTATCTCTCCTATGTGGCGTACAATGTTTCTGTCTCCATCTGTCTAAAGGAAGAGATGTCACTTCTCATCTTCGTTATCTTGGCCAGTGGAAAATACCTCATCAAGAACTTCTCGTTCAAATGGGCCCATGTTGTGATTGACCCATAAGGAAAGGAGTTTAACCATTGTTTTGCCGATTCTTTGACTGAGAAGGGGAACAATCTGAGATGGATGGTGTCTGTTGGTACCCCGTTCACTGAAATTGTGTCGTTGATTTCCAAGAAACACTGCAAGTGTGCATATGGGTCTTCATCTTGGAAACCATCGAATTGGCATGATTGCTTGACCATCGGGATGAAATGATTCTTCAATTCAAAGGTGTGACCTGTGACTAGTGGTGGGATGATACTTGAGCTAATGCTGTCCAAGTTTGGCTTTGTATAATCAGATATGGATTGAGGCGGTGCCGCTATTGGTTCTGGTTGATTAACTTCTGAACTAGATTTCTTTATTGTCGTCTTTTGGAGAAGGGCTTCTCTTAATTGACGATGAAGGTGACGTTCAAATCTGCATCAAGTACTTCAGCTGGGTATGGGACTCATCTTCTGGTCATGCACTAGTACCCTAAAAAGAGGAAAGAAATCTGATCAAATGTGAAAATAAAAGTTTTTGTGGTTGTGTTATTATTATTATCATTCTTTTTGGATTTTTGGGTAAATTAAAACAAAATAGCTAGGATAGAAAATTCTAATATTCCTAGAATTACTAGTCCCTGGCAATGGCGCCAAAAACTTGATGAACACACAAATATGCATGACACTCTCCCGCATGTATATGGGGTCGATCAAGTAGTAAAGTACCCAAAGGTAGGGTAGTCGAATCCACAGGGACTGGATACTAATACTAGTTATCCTTTATTACTGTCACGCCCTGACCCGGATCCCGGGACCTCGGGCATGCTCACAGACTGGCCGTACCCAAGTGGAGACGAGCCCCACTTAGATACAAGGTCTAAGTAGTCAAAATCATGCAAAAACATAATCCACTAATTTCAATAATCAGAGTCATACAGAAGAATTTAAAACATAACTAAACGCCCTACACGGGTAATGGCCCTATAGGGTCCTACAAAAAGAAATACGATCTCACACACAAGTAAACCTGAGGTCCTCGAACCCCTACTAGAATATCTCGATCCCTCGCACAGCTCCTGATCCCGAGTCACCTACACCTCAAGTCCTAGAACAAAAGAAGGGAAACAAGTGGAATGAGCTTTCGAATGGAAAGCTCAGTAAGTACCCCCCGCAAGGAATGCGAAGAGGTTATGAAAACAGTCATGTAAAAGTGATCCACACAAAGCAATACCATAGGAAAGATTAAGCTCAAAACACACGAGGATCACTATCACTAAGCACAGGCACAAAGCATGAAGACAAATTAAACATGAAGAACAAACTTGTGATCTCCCCTGCTGCCATCGACCTAAGCCGATCTTAAATCTTATCATCCAGACCCTTGAGTCTGGTAGCGCTTCTACATGTACGTACACGGCCAGCGTATCATCCCACTGACGGGTGGACATCCAGAGTTTCCTCCCCCTGGTAGGACTACAGGACGTCCAGAGTGTCCTCCCCCTGGACGCCCGCAACATAATCTGCACTGAACGGGAGATTCCACAACACAAGAAAAAAACTGGAACACCAACCAGGACGGAGCACCGGCTCACGTGTTTCCACGACCATGTGCCGATCAACGGGAAGGCTTGTCCAGTGTACACAAGAATGTCCAACAAAACTAACACATCAATATGCATACACTAACATGGAAATTCGATAAGGCAAGAAAGCGAATAAATGTATGCAAATCCAAACCACAGAATACCAATCATGGTGATATCAAGGTCAATAAACAATGCAACATTAGCTCAAGGATATTCAATAATATCAAGATCAATAAACGCTCAAGCAATAAAGCATAAACAAAAGCACAAAATCAAAAAAAAACCCAAAGTTGGGTGGGTACTAGGCAGGTGCACTTACAAAAGTCACGAAGTCTACGTCAATCCTGATGAACACAAGTTAAATTGGTATCCTCACTATCCTCATTATAATTTATTAATATTGACAATAATATTAATGTATAATTCCTGAACCCATTGCGCAGTCCCAAAGAATAGCTCATAACTTTTTACCCAAAAACCCGTTTGAGTTGATCCAAGGCTTGTTGGAAAGATCTCTTCCTCATCTTTCCAAAGGTATCTTACACAACCCTATCGGTAACTACAGGATGCCCAACTGTCCCTCGAAGAAGACAGCCAGGCTGCAGCCATTCGTGTCTACTTGACAATACTTGGTCCATTAAATAATAAAAATAATCTAACTCAAACTACCCAATCAAGTCTAACCTGACCAACTCACCATAACTACTCACCTAATATGAAAGCCCAATAAAACTCATTACCTGCACTAGTTATAACCAAAACCCAGAAACCTTATCATTTCATGTCTTCATTATCAAACCCCATAAGACCCTGTCTAGTTTGCTCATAGCCTTTCATTAAATTAAGTCCATCTCTGAACATAATCTTCAGGCCTCTCCATGCCACTCAGGTACCTACCTGGCCATCAACTCACCATCCTCAATATTACCACACCCTTATTAAACATTAAATTAAACACAAAGCCTCCAAGTAACATTAACACAAACTCAAGATATACCTATATTTCACTATGAACCATCCTTGCTCTCTAGATGAACAAGTGGAAGTCTAAATCCATCCCACTGTCTACCCATCTCCATGAACAAACCAAGCAAGGTTAGGAGGCACCATTGTCCACCTACTCTCTAACACCCAACATTCGTTATCTCCACCTTCTATTACCTCCATACAGAACCAAAGGTCCATCAAACATCGTCAAAGACCCACAAGACCTTTAAATACTATCTAAGTATTCATTGTCACCAAATCATTAACAGAGATACAACAAATCATTTCCTTCGAGGACACAACCCAAGCATCTATATCATCTTCACCAAAGTTATCCAAAATAATCCAAACTAAATAGTATCCATAAATATACATATACACTTGAGACCCTGCAGGACTTGTCATCATCCAAGGACATGCAACCCCTTTCTTTCTCTCTCTAGGTCTCTCTACACAAGCACAACAACCTCAAACAACCACCAAAACACCTCACAGGTTAACCCCAATGAATATCATCTACCATGGTACCTAATACTTCTATCAAAGCATTGTCAACATCTAAGAAGGTGTAACAAATAGAGTAAACCCAAGGATGCATGATAAACCTATCTCATCTTATTTTTCTTTATCAATCAGACTACTTCATCAACGAATACCTCCATCCTACATACAACTCTATGCATGGACTAAACCTGGTTATCGTTGAATCTTAATGAGGTTTATGTAATCATGCATACTCATTCACAAGGTTTCAAGAACATAGTATGACTTGTAGGGGTTTAGAAACTCACCACTACGTACCGCTCGCTGCTCCTCCTCGGAATCAACCGATCTCCCTCTCAAACCTTCTCTGTCTCTCTAGGTGATGGTGGTGGCGGTGCTATTCGCTAAAGTTTGGGTATTCTCCAGTTTATAAAGAGGTGCGGAGGAACTAGGATTAGTTCGTGATCCTCCACGGTTGCGAAATGGGCCGAGAGTGGTTGGGCGGTTCGACTCTCGCGGAGGAGATGAGAAGGAAGCGTGAGAGGATAAGAATTCCTCATATCTGATTCATGTGCATATGAAAACATGAGATTTTAATAAAAACCTCCTAACTTTCCTCCTATTTACTCCTAATTGTGCATAACTTCTTATCTTGCCATTTTAGTAAAGAACCCCTGTGCTTCTATTTATTTGCACACTAGTGAGAGAATTCCTTTTGGAGTTAACCCCTCCCTTTTAACACATTTACATGCAAATCATTTTTCTTGGGAGTGTGGCAATTTTATGTAAGGTCCTCAAACTTGATTAAATTGCCAATAAGTACTCATAAACCCAATATCATTCCAATAAAGATTTAATCCAAATAAATCCCATTATTTCTAATTAAACCCAGGTTAAGGAGTTCTCCCAATTAAAAACTAATTTAGATGAAATAAAATCCCAACGATCAAATCATCTTAATATCTACTTCATATATCTATCCATTATTATAAGATATTTATTTTAATACTTGAATTTTTTTATACAAATATATCATCTATGAGTACTCATTCTCAAATAAGTCCAAATTGATGAATTCCTAAATTAATTCAATCACCGAAATAAATTATTCCACATTTAACTTTATTCCTTTTTACGTTTCCAATCAAGTCTAATTAGTTTCAAATTTTGGGGACTTCCATAATTAAATCAATTAATAAGTAATCAAATAAATTTTTTTATTCATTCTTTTCAAATTCCCCGATCACATATAATTGCCAAAATGCCCTTGGTGACTCCAAACAATTCCACTTAAGGGATTAGCTAATTGAATCCCCCCTTTCATCTCCCAGCAAGAGACATATCTTTAATAAACTAATTAATTACAGGAAAACTTAAAGGGTGCTTATACATAACTTTTTAATCAACTAAATGCTTAATTAATAAATAGGAATTTCAAACAAATCCGACATTGGGAACATTCCCTTATTAACCAATCGACTAAAACAAAAAGTATGAAAGAGAAAAACTTTATCCTCAAAAAAAAAAAAAATAATAATAAAAAAATTCTCGATTCTCACAATTACCTAGCCTGAACTAAACTATGTGTAATAATTGGTACGATAGAATATATTAATTAAAAGACTAATATGAAAAGTTGAAGGATTTGGGTAAATCAGGGATGAGATATGGCGCCTCAGATCACAATCCTCCTAGGAATCCCTTCCTAATGATTGATTCCCTATTACCGGCTAATTACTAACAACTCCTGGACAATATAACAATTGCAGTTCTCAGCGCAACAACTGATCTCTCGTGATGCTCATGCACATCGAAACACCTATGTTCAGCTAAAACCTATCTAGATGAATCCCTGGGCTAATGCAATATTCTAACCGTTCTGAATCACCGTACAAACATTGAAGGTGATAGATGCTCTAACCCACTATGGTAGATGACTCAAGGCTTATGCACAGAAAAACCATACAAGGATATCTAGAAGAGTAACAACTCTGGACTAATGCAATGATAACCACACGACCATCCAACACAAATACTAATATGCAAATACTATCCCCTGAGGAGATAGATGATCGAGCTTATGGAAGAGAAACTACGGAGAGTTGCAAACACAAACAATCATGATACTAACAAGAATTATTAATAAAGTAAAACCGAATATATCAGGAAATCAATAACAAGTTCATCCTAAGGTTCATATGTTCGAGGCACCACAGAAGGTTTAGCCTCTCATATTATGGACTACCATAACTACGATACAAGAGGAGACTATAAAGGTAGGCATAGAAATCTTCCCTGGATTGTCTCCGTTGCCTTCAATTCCTCTCTCAAACCCTAGCCGTTACAGCGAGAATCGCCCGAGACTGAGCCACCCAAAGTTGCTTTGTTAGGTTTACACAGTGGCTATTTATAGATTTTTAATATGTGAAGTATAGCTGTGTTAATCTGGTACATGCCCATGTTGGCTTGACCATGACCCTGTTAATCCCGAGCATGCCCGTGTTCTTCATAATTGCATTGCGGCTGACGCATTTTCAATCAGAGAGTTACATGGTCTTGGATCGCCCATGCTTGATAAACATGGCCATGCTAAGTGAGAGCACGATCGTGCACTTCTTTGCAAGTGTGGTCTTTAGCTTTTTTTGCTTCAGTATGTTCCGTTTCTTGTTCCTTTTGCTCTGGTTGCCTGTTTACCTGTCCAATCACAAAGGAATACCCACAAAAGTACAAAAATAGCGAATTGATGCTTGAAAACGAGATAAGTACATATAAATATGATAAGGAGAATATGTATAATAATGCACTTATCACTAACCATGTGGATTTGTGCTTCTAACTCTATTCCCTCTAGCATGTATCTATCTTTGTGATTCCCACTAAGCGAAGGTCATACATTACTAGAATTCTAAGGCACAGTGTGATTAGTCTTCATTGTTTAGTACTCTTGTTTGACTTGTTCAGCTCATTAACTATTGCATGTGTCATATCTGTCTAAATTGCGGAGTAAGTGATCCTCTAAATGTGGTATTTCCTTAGTGATTCTTTCAGGACCTTGGCTTGTCACATGAGTCTGAATTTCAAGCAAGAGCGCACCGCATCGCGCAAGCAAGGCATTACCACGCCAGACACAAACAAAGCTTCACGCAAGACCGCGCAGCAAGCAATATCGCGCTCCTCACCAAAGAAGCCAAGCCCTTAAGCAAGCTCAACTCAAAGATGTTCGAGAAGCGCAATCTAGGGGCATTTAAATCGATTAATCAGGCTTTGAAGTGACCCTTCACATATATTTCATGGCCATTGTAGACCAACATTGAATCAAATTGCCAAATTGAATTTTTGTGTTGTGAGTCTTATTGTGCATTACTTGAGGAAAAGCAATTGTTCATATTTGGGGGGGTGATAGCCCTTGGAAGAGAGCTATTTTTGTAGGCAATTAGTATATGTTTAGGGCCTAGATATGGGGTTTTAAAGTAGATAACACATGATTTCGGTCCTAAGATGCAATACATGGCCAAAGTAGTTTTCTCATGCGAAAAATTTGAGCTTATTATCTATTTTGTGTATATGGATGCTAAAAAGACCAAAATTCTTGTAAAGCAGGTAAAAAAGGGAGTAGCTAAGTAGATAGCATCATGATGCCCATGGGAGCATGCATCACAATGATTAAACAGGATTCCAGCAAACTCTCAAAAAGATCTGAACATCACGATGCCACAAATGTCTGCCATGATGATAAAGCGAGGCAGACAATAGAGATCCCCAGCTTTTATTAGTATCATGATGCTCATATGGAGCATCGCGATGTTATAGGGGAGACAGAAGTCAAAATTGCCAGCTGCTGTCAGTATCGCGATGTAAGCAGGGAGCATTCAGATACTCAAGATAGGAGGCTTCTCGTGAAAATGCAGAAATATCACAATGTGCACAAATCGTATCGTGATGCTTTATCTGAGGCCTCCAGAGTTAATTAACTTCACGATGCTCATCCTAGCATCAGGACGCAGGATCCCGGGGTTATATATAGACCCGAAATTTTAGGTTTTGAGCTATCTTTGGGCTCATGAGCGGCAGTGAGTGTAGAGCTATAATCTGAGGGTCTTCAATAGCTTTTGAGACTTAGGTTTCTCTAATCAAGAGAGGGAATCATTACACTTTTTTTATTGAATCTTTATTTCCTCTTTTTATACTTAAACATGGATGTTTGTCTTAATGTTGTCATGGATTTGAATGGAATCATTGTAATGGTAGCTTAAACACCATTTCTAGGGTTGTTTGGACTCATGGCTTGACATTCATATTATCCTTTGATTGCTTAATTGCGTTATTATGGGTATGCTTATGATTCTATACTATTTATATCATTTGCCGACGGGCAATGACTATCTATAGTACTCAATGCATAGACATATGTATGTGAGGAAAGTATTGGATTATAGGGTGGAGTGGAGTGACCACCAAGTTATCGATAGCTTAGACATATGCATCGGTAGTCCAAAATAGTGATTGAATCTAGGTCCTATAATGTTTCTCCTTCACCATAGATATATGGGTAGGTTTGGAAGTATTCTCCTTAGATATAAGGGCTTGTAGGTTGCACCCGGAGTGCACATAAGTGTTGGATTCATCATTGATTAACCCATACCCCTAGCAAATACAATCGTAGAAATCATAGGAGAAAATCCTTCCAAGTCGTTGAGACATACAACCCTATATCCTTTTGATTGAGAGAGGAATCCCAAGTGACCCTTGTATTCTTCTTACACATATAGAAATTAGATACCATTTGCTTGTGCTTTTGATTGACTTTGAGCAATTTAATACACTCTTACTAGTTAGACTATTTTACCGTTCCCTGAGGATTCGACCCAGTACTTACCAGATTTTATTACGTTCAACTACGTATACTTGCGTGTTCATAGCCGACGGTCAACAAGGGTCAAGAATTCCATCATTGAAATACTTAAACTAAAAGTAGGGTTTTCTCAAACAAAAACCTAGGATGTTGGATCTCCCTTGAAAGAATCCCTATAAGGAGTTTCACCTTTTAATTGATAAAGTATAGATAGGAAATTAGCTCAGTAGAAACATATCTATCTATCCATGGCTTTTAAAATAGGGTAAACAACATGAATAGTCACCTAATTATTAGTGGGTTTCAATTTTGGTCACTCACCTAAAAGAAGTTATGACTCGGTCACTTAAGTTTAAGATTTTGGTTTTTTGGGTCACTCGCGCTCACAGTGTTAACGGCGATCTGACATGAGCCGCCACGTGGCATACCTTCTCAATTATGACCAACGTGTACAGCCTTATGTGAACCCCCATCTTCTTCTCCAAACCGCTTCTCTCAACCCTAACCCCTTTTTCTTGTTCTTTGAAACTTCCGTGGCCTTGAAGGCCTAATCACCGGGATCTCGTCGTGGTTCAATCATGGCATCAGGAAAGAGAAGGGTCAAAGATAGAAGTAGAGACCCTACGAAGTTGAAAGAAAAGGTTGGTATTTACCCTTGTTTCCTTGTTCTGCCTATTTCCACTCAACCCACTTTCTTTCAAGTTGGTTGATTTTGTATAGTTTATGTCTGTTATAAAAGATAAAAAGAATCTAGTTTATTTCAGTAATTATGCAAAATGGATTCTGATCTGAAGAACTATTTGTTTGGGAGGGTCTTTGAGTGGTGTTTGCTCTTAGAAAGGGGAAAAGTAGTGTTTTTTGAAGAATATAATTTTTGATATCTTGTTTTCTAATTTTATTTAATTGTCTCTAGAAGTGTGCAAATTATCCTGTAAGACATTTAAGAGTTAGTTATTTAGACATAGTTTCACAAATGACCACATGTATGCATGCATTAGCAACTTCAATGGCAGCACAACAATGAAAAATTAGATTCACCAAAACTTTAAACAAAATCATGCTAATACAACTCTTGTCCCATTTAAACTACTTGAAGATTATAATTCTTATTCATTTAGTGGTAGTAGTGTAGGGAAAAAAATTTATTCTAGTGGTTGAAAGATCTCTTGTCATATTAAATATTTAGTACTTCATCTTCTTGTAATTTAAATTATTGTTAAGAATTTTTCATGCTCCTACAATAATAATGGGTGAAACATCTCTTGTTACATTTGAACATTTAGTATTTTATATTCTTCCCATTCAACCTAGTTGTTCAACATTTTTTTCATAGCCCTGTAGTGACACTAGGTCTGTGTAAAAAATGTTGCTTATATAGTATTATCCTGTAGGTAATTTGAGAATTGGTGGAGTGATGAATTTTTGCAGGTGGATACTACTGCTCTTCAGTTTGAGAATCAAAGGTCTGCTGAGAAAATGAAGCCTATTTTTTCATAGCATGAAAATAGTCCTAGATTTCAAGTTGATGAGGTAGATGAAGGTAATTGCTTTGAAGAAGGGTTTAATTCAAAATTTAACAATAGCACTTCTAACCCTGATTTCCATCAGAGTAACTATGACATGGAAGATGATAATGACCAAGTGTCTGAGGTTAATGTTGATCTAGGAATAGAGGAGGTATAGGTTGACAAATAGGTTCAGGAGTAGGGTTTGGGTTAGGGACTTCCATAAGGATTGGGGGTAGAGATGTCGATGAAGACTCAAAATATGAAAATTCAGGTTCTTTTCACAGTTTGCCTAAATCTGATGTTGTAGATGTTTCATCAAGGAGAAGATTCTTAGAAAATTCAACCAATAAACAATTATAGAAAAACCTAATTTACAATTAGGTCTGTTGTTTGATAGTAGGGAGATATTGAAAGAGACAGTGAAGCAGTATAGGAGGAAGAATAGTTACAATTTGAAGTTTGTAAGGAATGTAAGAAAAGAGTTAGGATGTTTGCAAAACTGACTGCCCATGGGTATTGTGGGGAGCTAAATTGCATCCAAAAGATAATTTGGACTATAATGGCATATTAAAACATATGGTAGTGAGCGCACATTCTTGAAGGACATGAATAATAGGAATATTACTTTAAAGTGGTTCACACATCATTATCTGCACAAGTTTATCAATGATGAAAATTATTCCATCAGTTCTTTGCAGCAAGATATGAGGGTATATTTTAATACATTGGCCTCATTAACAAAGTGCCATAGGGCTAAATTAATAGAACTAGAAGTTGTCTTAGGGAATGCAAAAGAGGAAAATGGAAAGATTTATGACTACTTGGGAGAACTTCAGCAAACTAATGGAGAAACCACGGCAATAAGTTTTTTAGGTTGCAGATTATCCTTAAGATTGTATATTTGCCTACAAGCATGTAAGGAGGGCTTTAAATCTTGTTGTAGACCTATTATCAGTCTTGATGGATGTTTCTTAAAAGGATAATATGGAGTGCATTTGATGGTAGCGGTAGGAAATGATGCAAATGATTGCATGTACCATCTTGCATTTGTTGCAGTTGAAAGTGAGAATTTTGACTCCTGGCGCTGGTTCATTCAGCTATTAAAACAAGATTTGGAAATCGTCATTACATACCATTGGTCATTTGTGTTAGATAAGCAGAAGATATATATATTTTTTTTCCTTGTTTCTTAATGAATTAGTAACTATACTTATATGGTTTCTAAGAATATTAATTATTAAACTCAACTTGTCTAGAGACTTATGGAGGCCTTGCTAGAATTGATGCCAAATCCCGAGCATAGAAACTATGTGAGGTATTTGTACACCAATTTTAAGTCCCAAACTAACAACAGAGGAAAGGCATTGAAAGATTGTCTATGAAAAGCTGCAGAGCTACTATTTCAAGGAGTATGAAGATGCCAAGACTGAAATGAAGAGTTTATTTGTGGGTGCCTATAATTGGTTGCAAGCTAAAGACTATAAACAATGATCCAAGTCATACACTTTTCCACAATGACTAAGTGTGATATGCTACTTAATAATCTTTGTGAGTGCTTTAACAAGTACATCCTAGAGGCAAGAGGGAAACTTATTCTGACTATGATGGAAACTATAAGGACTAAGTTAATGTAGAGATTTGCAATGAAGAAAGTAGCTACTGCAAAATACACAGGACCTCTATGTCCTAAAATTCAAACAAAGCTTGATAAAATAATTCAAGACTCGAATAGATGGTGGGCCAAACATGCTAGTGGTCCATAATACCTAGTCACTTGTGGTCCAGCAAACTAGCATGTTATTGACATGGAGCTCCAGTCTTGTATATGAAGAAAATGTGATCTCACTATTATCCCATGTGTCTATGAAATTGCATTGATGTTTGTTACTGAAGAGAGGCCTGAATATTATGTGAACCCATGCTACCATAAGGATACATGGTTGAAGATATATTCACATTTTATTCAACCCATCAGATGTGCAAACCAGTGAAGTCATGTAGACTGTCTCCCATGCTGCGAAGGCCTCCAAGCAAACCACGCAAGAGTAGGAGGAAGAAAGTAGATGAAGCATCTCAAAATAAATGTAAAGTATGGAAGAAAGGAATGAAACTGGATTGTGGTAAATGTAGAAAGTCATGCCATAATATGAGGACATGTAGGGAAGAGATTGGCGGTAAAAACAGACTCAATCCAAATTCTGTAACAACATTAAAACCATCTAAATTGATTGTAAGTACATCACATCCATATTGTAGTTTGTTAATTGTCAATTTTAATATATGTGTAATTTATTAACTAGCAAAACCTAATGTATTACTTCTTATTTTTTTCAGCCCAGGAGAGTTAGTGGAATCACTCAAATACAAGCTTCAACTGTAAAAGTAAAAGTAAATTATGCCTTATTTAATTTCTCTAAGTGATTACTATTATTGTGAAAATCCTTAACATCCAAGGTAAAAGTAATGAAGTTCCTATTTAAACAATAGCACTTAGATTGGTGTAAAATAGTATTCTATGTTAATGATTGGCCAAATATTTTGTTTCCTAGAGATGCACTAAAACAATTGAAAATGATGGCTCATCAAGTCAACCATCTAGAATGATTGTTAGGTGGATGCCTGATGTGAGTTACTAAACCCTAAAACATTACTTTTTCTCTTAATGGTTTTTTTTTACTGACTTGTGTTATTTGGGACTATTTGGAAGGGTTCCTTACAGGTTTTTTATACATAAGAAAGTGGTGTTACTGGAGCTAATGCAAATCAACCGAGGCAACAAAATAGACATCAAGGAAGACTCGCCCCATCAAGGTATATGGGAGAAAAATCTCAAGATGCAAACAAGGTTAAAAGAAAAAGAAAATTACCCAAATTAATCCAATCACTGGAAATATTGCACAACAGAACAAGAGAAGGCCATACACTTCTACACAACACAAGAATTGTTACCGGGATCTTGTGCATACTGTGCAAACATTAGCTAAGTTTGTCTTTTGGAAGTTTTTTTTTTAATTTTTTTTTTTTTAAGAATCATGTAACTAGTTGAGAACATTGTTCAGTTTGTCTTTTAGGATTACAATATCAAATTGCAAAAGTTTTGTAATATTGGAAACATATGACATATAATTAGTTGAAATGAAATTACCATTTTTGTACAAGTGTTCTAAAAAAGAATTTCTATTTTATGCAATTCTGGCTATACAAAACTTTTGTAGACACTTTTATACTCTTTGCATTGATTTTATTCCCTAGAACTTAACTAGTGAGGGTACTAGGTTGAGTAATCACCCTCGAGCGAGGGGATGAAATCGTATTAGGAACCCTTGGCCAATGATTCACCAAGATTCAACATAGAGAGAATTATCCACATCTAAGGAAATCCAAAGGGGATTCAATCACCCAAGTATCCCCCTTCATCGATTGACATCTTCAAGATCAATTGCAATTGTTAATTTGCTTTATTAGCCTTAGATTTAGATAAGTTTAGTTTTAAATAATAATTTGTCAATTTTAGCAAATTTAGATTAGATGATAAGGTTCTAAGGTTAATTTTTGAGGCTATTTAACTTGGACTTGTGGGTTAGTTTTCATTATTGAATTTTGATTAATAATATTTTCCTGAATTTGAGTATTTTCTCTGGTTCTTTTGGTTCTTCGTTTGTTCTTCCTTGCGATCCTTGGACTGGCTCATTTGGATAATTCTACCCGCGTCGGTTGGTATCGAGCTCATCATCTTCACAGGAGGCGTCATGTGACATCGATGGTAGTGGTCTTGGTCGTGGGTTAGACGAGTTCCGGTGAGAAAGGCCAATCTGGTGACACAGCGCGCGGAAGGCGATGAACAAGGATCTACAAAGCAAGTGGCGGAGTTAACCCAACGCTTGATGATCAAGGATTTGCAGAGGCAAGTCAAGAAATTATCAAGGCTTTTGACGGCGATCGATTTTGATCATGGTTGTCATGGGCAGGTTCCGGCTGAGGAAGTCCAGCACCATAATCATAGCGATCACAGGTTTGGCCAACCTATCTACCAACCCATCTATGACGATGATGCAGAGGAGGAGATCTCGCCCATCTTCAACGATGATGCGGACTAGGACATTTGTCCCATCTTCAACAATGATGTGGATGAGGAGATCTCTCCCATCTATGACGACTACGAGGAGGAAATTGGCAAGCCCGAGGAGGAGATTGGTGAGCCCATCTATGATGATAATGGGACTAGCATTGCGTTGGTATCTTGATGGGAGGAAAACACTCCTGGCCCGGCAATCAACACTACTAACCTACTTTCTGTCTCTAGGGTTTTGATTGAGATCAAGCATGGAGATCCAAACCTACCAACAGAGGTGCAGTCGAACTCGGGGTCGAGTTCTTTCCAACCCGGGGTGACTGATGCAGGAGGCTCGAGTCAAAGACGGGAAGTTATCGAGTCAATTCCAAGATTGGGTCGATTTTAGGTGTGGTTCAATATTTTTGCCATAACTTTGGCTACCGATATCAGAATTGGGCGTTCAACCCAATTCGAAAAGCTCTTTGTGGTGCGCACGACATGGGGATGTCATATTAAAAAGAACTTTAGTTATTTTTTCTATTTTTAGAAATATTTAATCCGCCGAATTAGGGTTTTTGGTCTTTTTTCTATTTTTGATAATATTTCATATGCCAAATTAGGATAGGATTTGAATCCGATCAATTTGAATCCGATTTGATCTCGGATTTTTAGGAGTTATCTGATTTGTTTAGAGTTTTAAATTTAGATAAGTTTAGTTTTAAATAATAATTTGTCAATTTTAGCAAATTTAGATTAGATGATAAGGTTTCTAGGTTAATTTTTTAGGCTATTTAACCCAGCTTGTGGGTTAGTTTTTCATTATTGAATTTTGATTAATAATATTTTCTTGAATTTCAGAGTATTTTCTCTGGTTCTTTTGGTTCTTCGTTTGTTCTTCCTTGCGATCCTTGGACCCGGCTAGCCCGGGGGATAATCGCTACTCCGCCCTGAGTCAGAAATCAGATATGAAATTCAGGTTTGTCTTCTTCCACAGAGATAGACTTCATGGACGACCTTGCTCGAAACTATGGTTGTCCTATTCTCTCTCACCCACACCTCCTCTTTCCACCTTGCAAAGCCTCCACCTTGACCGTTTTCCCCTATCTTGCTTGCACCATGGTCGAAGCTATCACCATGGTCGAAGTATAACAGGATCCTGGAGATTATGGTTCGTAGGTTTAGAGATGGGGTCGAGAGAAGCGGTTAAGAGAAGAAGATTGGGGTTCATATTAGGCTGTACGCGTGGGTCATAAATGAGAAGGTATGCCACGTGGCAGGCTATCTTATCTCGCAGTTAACACCGTGAGCGCAAGTGAACCAAAAAACCATAATCTTAAACTCAAGTGACTGAATCGTAAATTATTTTAGGTGAGTGACCAAAATAGAAACTCACTAATAGTTAGGTGACTATTCATGTTGTTTACCCTTTAAAATAAACCTGGTCAACTCTATCATAATATCAATGCCTATGTATGGACTTAATACTTATGTAATTCCAAATGTTACTCTTGAAAGCATATTTAAATTGGTTAGGAACTTCATTTCGAGGAAGAAAAGGAAGGGTACTCGGGCCCATTATAAAATTGAGTACTATCTCTAGACCTAAAACTGTAGGTGGCTTGCATATTAGGGACCTAAAAATAATGAAAACTATACTCCTGGCTAAGCAATCTTTAGAACTACTCAATAACTCAGATAAACTTTGGGTAGACTTATGAGGAACAAGTATGGTTAACTGAATATTTGGTTAGGACCTGAGAAATCCAAAGTTTTTTAACATTTGGAAGCCTCCTAACCTTTGCAAAACAGATCGAGGAACACTTACCACCAAGTAAAATCTTAATGATTGACTCTGTGATGTCACATCCGTGGTTATTTGATAGCCTAATCTAGATGAAACCTACATTTATAAATATGGACTATGATCAAACCAACTTGCATGTAAAAAAGTTATGTTAAGGAGAGGGATGGGATATTGATCCAATTAAGGAAATCTTTCTAGCGATCATAATAGGGGAAATTAGTAATAAGCAAATTTAAGAGGAATATGGGAGTAATGAACGCTACTGGCTACTTGGGACAATAAGAGAGTGTATAACTGTAGCAGTATATAATTTATGTAAAAATAAAATAAAGGAAGACCACTGGCCAGGCTGGAGGCTACTATAAAAGCTGAAGGTGGCACTGAGGATCAAGACCTTTTATGAAAATTTTTCCATGGAAAACTACCAACAAAGGAGTTTCTGTATAACATTAAAATGGGGCTTGATGAACCCATTTCATTGTGAAATCTAAATAGTGAAAATATCTACCATTTGTTTCATGTATGTAGGGAGACCTAACTAGGTGTGGAGATTGGTAAGGTCTAGAGGACATCTCAAGGATTGGACCATGGAAGAGTGAAATCTATTGGAAGGAACCTGGATCACAAGAGGAAACATAGAGGAGAACACGATATCAAATGAGAGGAAAGCTATTGATGCTACTATTTTATGGCAGATTTGGAGAGGAAGATGCAAAACCATTTTGCAAAAGAGAAGCTTCTATACTCAAGTAGTAGCAGAGGCCAACATCAATATGACTGTAGAATATGTGTGAAGCCATGACCAAGAAGAGAAAATTGAAAAAGGAATTAAAAAGGGGATGATTAGTAGAAATGCTAGTATAAATTTGTTTGGGCCTACAAAAGATTGCAGACATAGGAGGAAAGGAGGCCTAGATCTATATGGATAATGTACAGGTGTCAAGTCTACTATAGAGGTGAAAAAAATGCCCAGATTGAAAAACAAAGAAGACCATGGAAGTGTTTAAAAAAGTACTAAAAAACATGAAGGCCTCGGGTACAACATACGTCCAAAGGGAGGCTAATCAAATGGCTAATATATTAGAAAAAGAGGCAAGATGGGATAACAAGACAATCATTTTTGATGGAGCCTATGAGTTATCGAGGTTGTTGAATCAGATCTGCTTTGGTGCATATGTAATAGTTAGCTAAGCTTAGCTTTTTCCCTACCAAAATATATATTGTAAAAAATTACTAAATAAATTGTTTACTCCCCTTCATCGTTATAAATTGAATAATTATTCACACATTTTTTTTATAGAAATAATCAATCTAGAAAAATTAATATGCCACTCTGATAAACAAGGAAACTCAACACCATACAATTGTCAAATAACAAACTACATGAAGACAAGCAGATTACATGGTTCGACCAAACTCTAGGCCTACATACATGGGAGAACAATGTGGACTTTTATTAATCTTGGAGATTGCAATTACAAGAAGAAATATCTGACCTTAGATGTGAGAATCCACAAGCAAGAAAACATCACCAAAGGACAAGCAAATCCCCAAGGAGTTGCTACCTTCAAATACAAGAATAGATCTCTCTCTAACGACCAAGAGAAAGCCCTCTTTTTGCCCTTGCTTCCAATTCTCTCTTTCTCTCTCTTCTCCCACTCTCTATCTCTATGTTGTTACAATTAAATAGACTAAGCCTTATTTATAGCCCTATAGAGATAACTCCTATTCTGGTATGAATAGGATTTAAACATCTATCTTTAAACTAACCCTATCTCTAATCATAAATAGAATAGGATTCAAACCGGCCCTAGTTTGAATATGAGTCATTATCAACTTTTGTATCTAACTTAATCTTATATTGAGAATAAGCAGGAGTAAGTTACTAACACAACCAACTAGTTTGAGATTTGGCTTCACCCAAAATAGGCCCTCATGCACCAAATATCAGCAATCTCCTACTTGAAGGCAAATCACCAACCTTTAATATAGGCACCATATTATCATTCAAGCATTGCTCTCCAATTTTCAAGCTTATGTTTTGATACGCCCACAAAACTTCCTACACATTAACTCCATAGGAACAACTTTTCTCAACAAATCGGCAAGGTTCTTTGAAGTATAAATCTTCTCAACATCTTGCTTTTGCCCATAGCCTTTGACAACAAACCTTGCCTTAAACCTCTTGGATCCATTTCCTTCTTCCTTGATGACATACTCCCATCTATTCTTCAA
This sequence comes from Dioscorea zingiberensis, assembly GCA_026586065.1. Lineage (NCBI taxonomy): Eukaryota > Viridiplantae > Streptophyta > Magnoliopsida > Dioscoreales > Dioscoreaceae > Dioscorea > Dioscorea zingiberensis. Next base: position 37,716,455 of record CM048820.1, on the reverse strand, counting down.
TACTTTACAACTAGAAGTTCCACTAACTCCCATATGTGGTTTTGATGCACAAAGTTCATCTCTTCTTTCATTGCCTTTTACCATTTAAAGCTTTCTTGGCAATTCATTTCTTTCTGAAAGGACTCAGGTTCACCAACATCAGTAAACAAAGCATAGTACAGAGATGGTGAATATCTTGAGTAGGCTTGTGAATTCTAGTGGATCTTCTCAACTGGTGTCGGTGTGCTATGCATACTCTCATCAATCTCATGCCCTTCATGATGATCTTCAATAGTATGTATAATTTTTTCATGATCGCTATCACCTTCATGGTGTGGAGAATAATTTTCTTAAATATTTCTTGGAGGACCATCCTTCACTTGTACAACATCAACAAGCTTTTCTTTCCCATGCTCTTCACCAATATCTTCATTGAACATGTCATCCTTTCTAAACATAACATCTCAACTCTGAATAGTATTCTTGGCAATAGGATCCCAAAACCTATAACCGAAGTCATCACCTCTGTATGCAAGGAATGCCCTCCTTTTTGACTTGGCATCAAGCTTTAATTTGCTCTAGCTTCCTTTGGGATTTGGACATAAGCTTCAAAACAAAACACTCTTAAATAATTAAAAGAGATTTTCTTCCTTTTCCAAAGACTTTTCGGAATCCCACCCCCCAATGCAACACAAGGTGACATGTTGATCAAATAAGCAGCGGTGTTTGCAGCTTCAACCCAAAAGGACTTGGGTAAACCTGAGTGAGATAACATGCTTGGAACCTGTTTCACAATAGTTTGGTTCATTCTTTCAACAACTCCATTTTGTTGGGCAGAATAAGGAACAATTTTTCACTCTTTTGATGTCATTTTCTGGACAAAACTCATCAAAGGAACTAGAACAAAATTCACCACCATTATCAGTTTGCAAGCACTTTACAAACCTTTCACTTTCCTTTTCGACATGAGCTTTAAATCTCTTATATATTTCAAAATTTTGGTTTTTGAAAGCCAAAGGATAAATCCAACACTTTCTAGAATAATCATCTAGAAAAGTAACAAAATAAGAAGGTCCCCCAAGTGATTTAACATTGAAACGACCGAAAACATCATAATAAATCATCTCTAATTATTTACTCTTAGTATGCAATTCATTTCTTTTAACGGTAACTCCATGTTGCTTGCCCATGATGCAATGCACAAAACACTCAAGAAATGAATGCTCAAAGAAGGAATGGGTTTTTGTTCTTGCAGTACCTTCGTACCATACTCACTTAGGTGACTAAGTCTTCTATGCCAAATTCGCATATCAACACCATTGCTTGTTGTGGAAACAACTTGCTTTGAATCTTTAGGGTTTCAAGCAATTCCATGAAGTATAAAGACTCCTAACTTTCTGGCAAGTCAAAATAGTCATGCAACCTTTTGAAATCTTCCAAGAGCCTCTTCCAAAAGTGACAACAAAATCGGATTCATCCAACTGACGTGCCGAAATAAGTTTTTTTGTAATCTCTGAAACATGGCACACATTTGACAATGTATACTTCCTTCCATCTACTTGTTTGATCACAACATCACTAATGCCCACTATATTACAAGCTCGATCATTACAAAGATAAACAAAACCATGATCAATATGTGTGTAATTACAAAAACAAGATTTATGTGGACATATATGAAAAGAAGTACTAGAGTCCACAACCCAAGTGTCAATACTAAATAAGGTCGTGCATGCAACACTCAATGTAACTCCACCTTCATCATCTGAAATCATCTGAAATGATATTAGATCTACCAATTGTATCCTTGTCTTTCTACCTTTGCTTGTTCTTTAAAACATAACAATCTTTCTTTGTGTGACCCGGCTTCTTGCAATACCAACAAGTTAACCTTCGATCTTGAGATTTTGACCTTCCTTTACTTTAAGATCTATTCCTTGTGCTAGGAGATTGATCTCGTGTTGTGGTCTGCCCCCTTTCACCAATAGATAGTGCTTGGTTCAAGTCACTAGATAAATGATTTGTAGCATACCTAGTCTCTTCATTCGATAATGAAGCAACAACATCATTCATCTTGAACTTGCTCTCCATTGTATTCGCCACAGTAGTCACAAGTGTATCCCAACTTGAAGGTAGCGAACTCAAAAGAAATAGACAAAGCACCTCTTCATCAAGAATAATGTTAAGAGACTTCAACTGTGTCGCAATAGAGCTAAACTCACTCACATGATTAAGAATAGTAGAACCTTCTTGCATCTTCAAGAGAAATAATCTCTTAATATCATGCATCTTATTCACACTCTATGGTTGGTCGAATGATTGCTCCAAAGTCTCCCATAATTTAGAAGCCGTCTTTCATTGATAAACATCAAATAAGATAGTTGGTGAGATACAAGGTCGGATCACCGCCAAACATTGCCTATCACTTGTTTCCCATTCATGATCCTTCATGCTAAATGGTTGTGCAGATTTACCTTTGAGTGGTATATGCCACTCTCATAAACAAGGAAATCTCAACGCCATATAATTGTCTAATAACAAACCACAAGAAGACAAGCAAATTTCGTGGTTGGCCAAACTCCAGGCCTACATCAATTGGAGAACAATGCCGACTTTTATTAATCTTGGAGATTGAAATTACAAGAGGAAAGATCTGACCTTAGATGTGAGAATCCACAAGCAAGAAAACTTCACCAAAGGACAAACAAAACCCCAAGGATTTGCTATCTTCAAACTTAAGAACATAACTCTCTCAAACCACAAAGAGAAAGCCCTCTTCAGGCCCTTGCTTCCAACTCCTCTCTCTCCTCTCCCACTCTCTATCTCTATATTGTTATAATTTAATAGACTAAGCCTTGTTTATAACCCTATAGAGGTAACTCTTATTCTAATATGAATATGATTTAATCTATCTTTAAACCAACCTTATCTCTAATTATAATTAGAGTAGTATTCAAACACTAGTTTAAATATGAGTCATTATTAACTTTTGGATCAAACTTAATCCTATATATATTGAGAATAAGGAGGAGTAAGTTGCTAACACAACCAATTAGGTTGGGATTAATTTTACCAAAAATAGCCCTTATGTATCAAATATCAACACATTTTAAGCAATTAAATATAATACTTGAAGAGTTCAACCATAAGCTTGAACTGTTATTCTAATATCAATCACTAACATCTATCTTTAAACCAACCCTATCTCTAGATATAATTAGAGTATGATTCAAACCCAGTCATTATCACCTTTTGGATCAAACTTAATCTTTTTTTTATTTTTGAATAAGATCAAACTTAATCTTATATTGAAAATAAGCAAGAGTTAAAACAAGCAATTAGTTTGGGATTTAATTTCACCCAAAATAGGCCCTCATGCACCAAATATCAACACATTTTAAGCAATTAAATATGATATAGTAAGAGTTCAAACATAAGCTTAAACTGTTATTATAATATCTATCATTAACATCTATTTTTAAACCAACTCTATCTCTAAACATAATTAGAGTATGATTCAAACCCAGTCATTATTAACTTTTGGATCAAACTTAATCTTATATTGAGAATAAACAGAAGTAAGTTGTTAAGACAACCAATTAGTTTGGGATATAATTTCACCCAAAATCGCCCCTCATACACCAAATATCAACACATTTTAAGCAATTAAATATAATACTTGAAGAGTTCAAACATAAGCTCGAACTGTTATTATAATATCTATCACTAACATAAAATATTACATTCACTTTGCTAGATTACCTGGTTTAGATCGGAAAAATTATTTAATATTTCATCCTTTTATGAAAGATTAATCTTTTATTAAGTTGATTTTTTTTATAATTTAAATAGTTATTAAATTAACTTGAGTAGTTAAGTTTCATGAACAATTAAAGCATGGACTTCAAAAGATAACATAAACATAATATTATCCATATGTATAAAAGTACATTGACTTCAATCGAGTTTTAAATTCTTGCAACAAAAATCAGATTTTAAAATTACAACGGCGTGGCATGTCATCAAGCACTCAAGTGATGATTGATTCAACTGTTTGAATTTTTTCATACAAAACATAGAACATGATCGGGCACTTGATTTATTATATATTATGATGTAATTTTGGTGTTTTAAAGGGTGTATATATATAAAATACGTGGACCAGTGACCAGCCGACCAACCAAAGATCACACAATCCAGAGCCTCCAGTTTCCTTGGACTCCTGAACTTCGTCCCAAACCAAACATGCTGAATTCTAGATCCCTAACATTCAGAGCCACAGATGCTCTAATTTTATCAATCAATTTCATTGTTTTCACTTTCTTAGATTTTCTCGAGTTCTTGCTCTGCTTCCTGTACTGCATTCTTGATAAATTTCTCGACAAAAACCCTTTTCCTTGTTACTGCTATAGGAGGGATGGAGGTCAGGAGGAGCTCTCAGAGACTCTCTATGGGAGGACAAATCTTTTCAGAAAAATGGTGGTTTTCAGTAGGAGGAGAAGAAGAAGTGGTGGTTTAAGGCCGAGTTATCGACGATGGTCCGACTGTGGTTGCAGGGAGTGTGTTTCTTGGCAGGCGAAGGAGGAGCAGAGGCTTCACTTTGTTATCAAGGAGGCATTTCAAGGTGAATTCATATTTTCATCAAAGTGCAAATTTTTATTGCCTTGCGTGCTGACGAATGAGATTGGGTATTGGTTTCTTTGGTGATTCACTTGAACATACACACCTGTAGTGTCGCTAAGTGTTCTAAATGCATGTTTCACAGATTCAATCATCTTTGAATTTGCAGTCCATTTTTTCTATTGTCAATTTTTTATTGGTAAATGACACAGATGATCACTAAACTATGTGCGAGTTCCTATTTTGATCACTCAACTAAAAAAAATTTCAATTGGCTCTATTAACTTATTATTCTCTTTCAATTAGGTCACTATGGTCTACGGCATTAACGGCAAGCTGACGTGGCAAGCCACGTCACAAGCAACTTACCACGTCAGCTTGCCCAAATTGTTGTTCTTCCCCTTTTCTTTCCCTCACTAGTGCTCGAGCCCTTTTTGCTTTCACTGCCAAGCCTTCAAAACCCAAGCCTTGTTTGTTATCCCTAAATAATGGCGTCGGGCATGGGAGTGAGCAGTCACTGGGAGGGTGGCAGAGATAATGGTCGTGCAGGTTAGACTGATGACCGGAATTGTGGTCGGCAATCCCTTTTTAGTTGAAAAAGGAGAACGAAATGAAAAAAGGGAAGTTCGGGTAGAGCTTCTGTATCCGTGTCGCAGGGTGTTGGGAGTGCAAACAAAGTCCTACATCGGATAATTGAGAAAAGTGAAGGGGCATATATATGGTTGGTAACATTCCATAACAACAAGGCTTTTTGGGTTAAGCCCAAGAACAAAACCGTGCGGGCTCGGACCTAAAGCGAACAATATTGTTGCTAGTGTTGGCAGTGATCCGACAATGGCCTTGGCGTTCCACATAAGACGTGTGCTCCAACGCAGTGATGTCCAAGGATGTCGATGGTGTTTCGCCTGAGAGGAGGCTAATTATGTGGTCCTTTGTTTTAGGGGAGGATTGTTGGAAGTGCAAACATAGTCCCACATCGGATAATTGGAGAAGAGTTAAGCGGTATATATATGGTTGGTAACATTCCATAACAACAAGGCCTTTTAGGTTAAGCCAAAGAACAAAACCGTACGGGCTCGTGCTTAAAGCGGATAATATTGTTGCTAGTGTGGAATATGAGGTGCCCCCGGTCCTAACACAGGGCTTCTGCATCCATATGGTAGTTTGGGCAGACTGACGTGGTAAGTTGCATGTGACGTGGCTTGCCACGTCAACCTGCCGTTAACGTCGTATGCCATAGTGACTTGATTGGAAGAGAATAATAGATTAAGGGAGCCAATTGAAATTTTTTGTAGTTAGAGTGATCAAAATAGGAACTCACACATAGTTTAGTGACCATCTGTGTCATTTACCTATTTTTTATTTTGATTTCTGATTTAATGTTGTAGATACTGTCTAGTTTGTGTGGAGTATTGGAAGTTAACTTTCCAAAATATAGTCCTAAATCTATTTGTTAAAAGTAACAGGAAAAAGACTTGGAGTTAACTGATCCCAATGCAAATTTCACAGATTAGAACATTTTGAATTTATAGTCTATTTGTTCTGTTATTAACTTTTGATTTTGACTTATGATGCAACTTTGTGGTGATATGATCTTGTATGTCTAGAGTATGGCAAAGTATTAAGTATGCGCTTAAGTCTATTTGTTGGAAGCTGAATTAGAACAGACTCGAAGGTAACTTAACTGATCCAATGCAAGCTTCAGAGATTCAATCATCTTTGAATTTGTTGTCTATTTGTTCTATTATTAGCTTTTGATTTTGATTTCTGATGCAATGTTTTGGATACAATCTTGTACATCTCTGAGTATGACTAGGTATCAAGTATGTGCTTAAGTTTATTTCTTAAAACCAGCGGTAAAAGGACTTGGAAGTTTTTACTCATCTGATCTCAATGCAAGTTTTACAGATTCAATCATCATTGAGTTTATAGTCTACCTGTTCTACTATTAACTTTTTACCTGTTCTACTATTAACTTTTTTTTTTGACAAAGGCGACAAGCCCCCTCCCCCCCCCAGCGCAGCACCCGTGCAACTATTAACTTTTGATTTTGATTTCTGATGCATTGTTTTGGATATCGCCTTGTATGTCTAGAATATGACAATTTATTAAAAAGTATGCACCTAACTCTATTTGTTAAATGCAGAATGAAAACAGAATTGAAGTTCACTCTAACCTAAATGCAAGTTTCTCAGACAATGAATTTATAGTTTATTTTTTTCCAATTTATATTTCTTATTTTGATTTCTAATGTAATGTTTTGGATATTGTCCTGTATGTCTAGAATTTAACAAGGTACCTAGAAACCAATCTATTTTATCAGTAAATTGGTATTGCTCTTGATTTTTAACAGATGAAAGTGAAGGTGGCCAGAAAGGTTCCATTGAAAATGTTATGTTCATACATGGGTTTCTCTCTTCTTCCTCACTGTGGGTTGAAACAGTTTTCCCAAATATATCTGAAACTGCGCATCTGAATCTACTGGCAGTTGATCTTCTGGGCTTTGGTAGAAGTCCGAAACCTATGGATTGTTTGTACAGATTGAAAGACCACTTAGACATGGTCGAGAAGTCGGTTATCCAACCATTTTATTTGCAATCTTTTCACTTGGTCGCACACTCAATGGGTTGCATAATCGCATTGGCTTTTGCTGCCAAGCACCCGAAGCATATAAAATCGATTACCCTCATTGCACCTGTAAGTGGAAGTACCTCAACACAAAGAAAAGCTGATATTTCATCATACTAATCACATGCTATTCATTTCAGCCATACTTCTCGTCTGATGAAAAAGCAAGTTTCACAGCACTGAATACATTGTCTGGAAAAAAGATTTGGCCACCATTTTTATTCGTAACAGCAATATTGACATGGTATGAGCATTTGGGAAGAACAATTTGTTTCATCTTATGCAGAAACCATGTATTCTGGGAATGGCTTTTGAGGCTGATGACAAGGAATAGGTAGTACATAAATCCAATTTAACGTTTTCCTTTGACTTGAACTACGTGAGATGCGCATAAAGTATTATGATACATAAACATGAATTAACTGCAAATATCTTCTTGCAGGGACATTCACTTCTTGCTCATAGACTTGACAAGGCACACACATCATTCTGCATGGCATACAATGCACAATGTGATATGTGGAGAGGCCAAATTGCTGGACAGTTACTTGGAAACTGTGAAAAGAGAAGGGATCTCAGTGAAAATAATTCACGGAGATAAAGATCAAGTGATTCCTTTGGAATGCAGCTTCAAATTGAAAGAGAAGCTCCCTCATGCTGAGCTACAGATCATCGCCAATACTGACCATCAAACTGTGATTCTGGGTAGGGAGAAGGACTTCACAAGAGAATTAGAAGAGTTTTGGTTCTCTTCCATTGATTGCAAAAGAGCTTCCAAAGTTGCATGAATTTAATCAGTGAAACATAATATTAGTTTAGCAGAAACATTTATATGAGAAGGTGCAGGTTTTGATTCCATTCTTGCAGCTGTCAATAACAGGCCTTTTGAACTCATATTAAACTCTGGCCATTAATTCATTCATTTCATTCATTCATTTCATTCAGTGGAGAGTAATGAAGGAGGTACAGAGGACTTTGCAGTGAAATCAGAGTTTTAATGGTGAGATTAGATGCAACGATGCAAGGCTAGCAAGAGAAGAGAATTCCTCTTTTTATTATTATTATTATTTTTTTATTTAAAAGTCTCTGCCAATAATGCAATAAACACACAAGATTAAAAAATCATTGCATATGAACAATTTTTTGTATGGATTGGGATTAAGGAATACAAATGGATTGGGATTAAGTTTAATGTTGGGATTAAGAATGAGGATTAGTTTTGATGAGGGTGGGGAACAAGTTTTCATATTATTTCATGTTGGATGATTTTACCTTTAAATATTTAATTTTATAAATAAACTTAAAAATTATGAAATATAATTAATAAAAAAATTATTTTAATATTTAAGATGGATAGCTAAAATAAGTTCAGAACTCAAAATTGTTTGAAAAAAATTGAATACATATTAACCCATATTATAAAAAAGCGTAGACAAAATATTGTAAAAAGGAAAAAGTGGAAGCAGATTATACATAGTTGATACCAAGATACATTGGAATTATAATCTTAATCCAAATTAACATTATTGGGATTAAGCAGTAAATGTTTGCAATGAGATTTGTCTACTTTTAAACTTTATAAAAAAAAATTTAAAAAAAATATGTTTGGAATTAGATATTTGGCTCTTAATCCAAGAATTCACAATCCTCCATTTCATCGTCCTTAAGAAAAAACTGAAGTCTAGCCATTAGGTCCATTTTTTTTATTTTAGGCCTATAGTTTTTTGAGCAGTGTGGCAGAAGGATTAATGGGCTTAATCCACCGTTTTTTTTTTAATAAAATAGATAAACTATATTCATTTATACAGATAAGATCCACCGCTTATTCTCTATATTTATATTTGCAAACTTAGAAAACAAAGGGAACAAGAGAATATGGATTATCTGTAATAAAATAAATAATAGGAAGTTTTTTTAATGTATGTGATATCTCAATACAGATGGATATACACATAATTTCTTGAAGAAGGCCATTAGATATGAAAAGTTAATACCATCCCTGTCACCTTTCTGCTACCTTAGTACTGGCTATTTTAACCAAGAGCTTGTTCTCTTGTCTTATTACCTACATTCAGTCTCTACCCTGATATCTCAAATGAATTTTTGCCAGAATTACTGCCTTCTGTCCTTGAGGAATCAATCCTCAATGTTATCACTTTGATTCTTATAATATGTTTATTGTCTCACATAGTGGGTTTTTTTTTTTTTTTTTTGTGTTTAGCTTTCTCCTTGACTTATATGATGTTATTATTATTTCTTTATTTTTTCACATTCAATAAATAATATTTATTTATTTCTTATTATTATTATTTATTATTATTTTTTAATAAAGTTAAAACCGGATTCATTCATAAAATATGAAATTATATGGTACATAAAGCTAGATACATAAATATGTCCGCCTGGCAACATGGTGTCGGCGGTTGCAGTTATGCTTGGAAGCACCCTTAACCCTAAGGTATCCTTCTCCCTGGAATCAAAGTTCATAGTAGTCTCCCTTACATCATCCAATCCTGAGTCATCCTCCCCTTCTTCAACTCCTTGCGCATAGCTCTACTTGATTATCGATTCTATCGGTACCAGCTTCTGTTTCTTGGCCGTACGTGCGACATCAAACCAAGATAACATTTGAAAGTCTATCCCACGGATCATTCTGGAAAAAACGCGTCATTTTCCGCAGAAATATTCCTGGTTTCTTTCACTCCAGATGCTCCAAATAATCGCCATGATCACTAACTGCCATCCTGCTTTGGCTTCTTTGCGAAGCCGATTCCACATAGTACTGCCCCCATGGCCCCATAGGTCTTGTATACTACGGGGGGTCCAATTGATCCTAAAAAACGGACAGTAGTGCCCCCAAAGTTTTTGCGCTTTCGGGCACGTGAGGAATAGATGCTCAATTGATTCTGCATGTCTTGAACCAAGGTAACATTGTGTGTTGCTTCCCCTCCACCCTCGCTTGATTAGGTTATCAAGCGTGAGTAATTTGTTGTCCCATGCCAACCGTGCGAATAGCTTGACCTTTGTTCGGCAGGTTATTTGCAAAATATCTTCCATATATATAGTGCAACGAAGTCCGCCATCTACAAGAAAGTTGTACAGGGACTTTACAGAGAAGTCTTTCCCAAACTGCCAATGTCGCTCATACTCGGCCTCTCCTCCGTGGCCGAGCTTAGAATGGCAGCAATGTTAGCAAAAGCCCTGGTCTCCTCCTGGGTTAAAGGCTCCTCCCTCGGTAGTGGCACATAGCTTTGCCAATAATTCCTTGCTTGTTTTACAGAGATATCCAGGTCACGTATCAGCTGTTTCAAAGTATCTAGTGCTGCTATAGGAGCACTCCCGTTAAGACATTTATCATGCCCGAAGTTGATAGTGTCCTCCCTCCTAGCTCTAGCCTGAATCCCTGGCTCAATCGCCTTCTAATACGACATTATCCCTCGCCAACAGTAAGAGGCTCGCCCTGGTGGTTTCACGTGTGGGTTGGTATAGGAGTTCCGAAAGTATTGAGTGCTTAATCACTATGAGCCATATCTCGGCCTTGTCATTCGAGATATGCCACCACTATTTGCCCAACATGGCGACATTCAAGGTGTATAAATCAATGATTCCCCAGCCCCTTGCCTTAAGTACATCCAACAGGAACCCCCATCATAGGGGGTCTACAAAGGCGTTTCTAATCTACTAGCCTGTAGAAGCTCTTCTGCAAATCCGGTCCTTGCCATAAGAAATCGCATCATAGGGCATCGATGAGATGAATAACCCATTCCGAGAACTTGTAGATAGGAATGGCAGGTAACACGGAGTTATGACTCCCCCCTCTCTCCCCACCCAGTCACCCTTGCCACGTGCTGATCCTGTTTTTGATTTTGGGGATGAGCTTTTCCCAATCTTCCTTCCGTCGCTTGGTCACAAATATCAAAATTTCCAGGTATGTTATAGGCAGCTTGTTAATTTTGCAGTTCAATATGCCTGCCAGCGCCTCTGTAGGATGATCTTTGGTGTTGATTGGGACTAGCATGGTCTTGAGGTAGTTTATGTGTAGCCTAGAGAGCCCTTCATATAAATAGAAAATTAGTTTGAGGATCCTTAGGTGCTCAATCCCACCAGAACATAGTACCAGAAGATCATTAGCATATTGTAGTGTTGTAATTTCCTCCCCCTGATTTCCTCAGCATATACCATGAAATAGGTTGGCTCTATTGGCCTTAGCTAGCATTGCACAGAAAACATCTACGACTATGACGAATAGGAGGGGTGAAAGGGGATCCCATGTCGGAATCTCCTCTTGTGTCTCACATACCCCTGTAGTGTCCCGTTAATTAGAATCCTAGATTTAGCTGTCCAGAAGATCATTTGAATCCATAGTATCCATCTAGGACCAAAGTTGCCTTAAGTACATCCAACAGGAACCCCCAGTCTATCATATCGAAGGTTTTTCCAAAATCCACCTTCAGAAGTATCCCTCCTTGTCTACTTCTTCTCATGATATTAATGAGCTCCTATGTTATAACTATAGTGTCTTGAATGCTCCTGCCCTTGATGAAAGCCATCTACGAATCATCGATCAGCTGTTACATTAGTAGTTGCAACCTATTGGCGAGGACCTGGGTAATAATTTTCATGGAAAAGTTGATCAGACTAATTGGACGATAATCCTTGATCTCCCATGAGGACTCGATTTTTGGGATCAAGACAATGAGCCCAATTGAGTCATTCCAATTGTGTCTCTCCCCTATAGAGCTCATCGAATAGCTTCATAAGATCCGCTTTCATGAAGTCCCATCCTTGGTGGTAGATGTCTATTGGAAAACCATCCGGACCCGGTGCCTTCTCCGAATTAAGCTCCTTAATTGCAGCCAGACTTCCTCTATTGTGAATGGCTCCTCCAGTCAGCCCATGTTGACATGCGGTTGTTCAGAAAGAAGTTGTTCCTAAATTTGTTGTAACTGAGTTCTCTTGTGCTACCCTGTAAAGCTCTGAAATTGGAGGCGAATGCACCGATGATTGGTTTAGTACTGGTGAGAGTGGACCTGGTACACGCACAAGGTGCGCGATAAACTACCCGCAAGTGTACGAGGATGATCAAATAGTAAAGTGCCCAAAGGTAGGGTTATCAAATCTATGGGGACTGGAATACTAGTACTAACTATCCTTGCTATCTAGTCTAAAACTATGGAAGGAATTGTGATTGATTCATTTTCCTAAAAAAAAACTAACGCGAACAATTGGTAGATAATGAGAAGTCAGAGATGAACGTGGCACCTCAGATCACAATCCTCCTAAGATTCCTTTGTTAATAAGAGAATTCTAAGTATTGACCATCCATTAATTAATTCTTGGGAGTTTGACTATTGTACCATCTAGATGCCACATCCCATCTCTCGGTATACAAATCGAACTCATTACTTATGCATAATTATAATCGAACTAAGAGAGATATGGACCTATGCATAAAAATACACGCAAGTCAAAACCCTAGCATGTATATCCGTTGCCAGAATATAATGAGGTATATGACCTTGGCTCATGCAAAATACGATCACATAAATCAATCAAAAAATCTCAAGAATCATCAATAAAAGAAAGCCAATAAATAAAAGAATTCAATTAACAAATAATGTTAGGGTTCATGTGTCTTAGGTACCACCAATCACAAAATTTCAAGAATCATCAATAAAAGAAAGCCAATAAATAAAAGAATTCAATTAACAAATAATGCTAGGGTTCATGTGTCTTAGGCACCACTAAAGGGGTTCAGTTTCTCATACTAATGAAAACACTAACAAAGATACCAGAGGAAGACATAATTGAAAATATGGGGACTCTCTTGCTCGATGTCTTCTTCTCCTTCGATTTTCTCTGAAGCCCTAGCCATCGCTCGAAATGCCACCGAAGACTAATCTGCCAGCGTCCCCGAAATCTGTGTCCTTGGCGGCTTATATAGGATTTTGTTTTAATTTGGCACGGGCGTGTGCATCTGATGCACACTCATGCCAACTCTCATAATCGGTCTCCACACGTTTTGAAGACAGAGGAGTGCGCGGGCATGTACACGAACGTGCACATCTCTATTGAGGTCGTGCACATCTCTGTGAGGCTGTGCACATCTTTGTAAGGGGCTCTTTCAGCTTGTTTCGTCCTGGTTTGTCCCGTTTCTCGTTCCTTTCGCTCCAGGTACCTATTATACCTACTAAATCACAAAACAAACCCAGAGAAGCACAAAAGTAGAGGAATTGGTGTGAAACAACGGGATAAGTGCATGCAAATATGATAAAAATATATGTATGATTGTGCAAATATTGATATGTGTATGTTATGTTACTGATGCTTATACCTCAAGTGCACGGGTCGTATCAAGTAATAAAGTGGATTATGAAAGTCGGATGTCGAACCCACAGAGACCTAGACCACTAATTGTATCTAATTATCTGCTACCTAGTCTATTCAAAGATTGTTGGTTTACTAATCTAATTACTAAAAAGGAAATTGGCTTAAGAACACTTGGTGAAAATAGTAATGGCAAACAATCAAAGAAGGAAGATACTTGGGCATTGAATCCCCTCCAGATATTTATAGATTGGAGAAAGTATGGATTTCATATTGATGAATATAAGGTATGGACCAAGAATTCCTACAACGGTTTCACACCCTCTTTAGAGGTGAGTTACTAATCTACGCTTGTGAGTAGTTCTAGGGAACACATAATCTTGGAAGAGTTGTGGGAATAATCCATTTTACAAAGTCTCTCTCCTAAATATCCGATCTCTTGGCATGTTCATAACTCCCACCTATTAAAGTAGATCTAGGGTATATAGAGGGAGCGTTATTGTCTACAGCTTCTATAGATCAAGATTGACACTTAGAGCAGTTGCAATATAAAGCATCAATACCATAAAAAATATTCAATAGGTTCTCAAATATTGAAATATTCATTCAAATATAGAAATCCATACAAGCAAGATTAAGCATAAATCCGGAGGTTCATCATGCCCAAGTATCTAAAAAGTTAGTTCGCCATTAAAGGGGAACACAAATCCAATACAATCTCTAAGGAAAAGAGAAGAATCATGATAAGAAACTCTCTTTCCTCCACCGTTGGCGATGACAGTTGGTGATGTCCCTTCAATGCTCGCCTTCCTCCTCCAAAGTCTTCAATGATGCCCTAATCTCGAAGATGGAGAGAAGGTTGGGAGCCTCAAAGAGGATGATGATGTTCAAGATCCAAAAGCCCCTTCTCAAAACTCTAAATCAGCTATTTATAGGGTTCAAACTAATACAGATAATTAGTAACCTAATCAGCCAAATTCGGACTCAAATCAGCATCAAATTTTGTTAACTTGCGTCTGGGCACGAGGCATACAGACGCTCGGCATACGGGCACTCTTACGGCCGTATGCTTGCCCGTATTCAGTTCCTTAAGTTACACGGTTGGTGATACGGCCGTGTGCTTGCCCGTGTAGCTCTCTGTATGTTAGGGATATGTGTGCTCAGAGTCTCCATACGGGTGCTTACGGCTGTAAGCATGCCCGTATCTTTATTTATACGGGCGCTTACGACCATAAGTTGGTCCGTATGGCTTCAGTAAAATTGAGAATAGCTTAAAAATAAGAATTAATACAAATTAAGTATCAATGGGCAAGAATTACTCGAGATCACATGAATAATGTACAATGAATTGATATAAAAACATGATCAATTGAACGCTTATCACAAATATCCCCACACTTAAGCGTTTGCTTGTCCTCAAGCGAACAAAGAAATAAAATTTCAAAAGATGAGAAGCGTTCAACCTCAGGCTAAAGCATTTATATTTTGTTGTACCCAAAGAATTCACCATTGACAATTTGCATTTTCCTATTTCTATACTTCAGACTTAGATCAATCTCATGGCGTGATTTAAAATCACTGAGAGTTTCACTCCACTTACCATGTTCCCGAGTTTTAGAGTGGCAAGTATACCCTCAGTGGACTCTAGAGGTTCTTTGAGGCCTTACGTACGAAGCAACTAGCCCTTAAAAAAAAATAAGCTATCTTTTTTATTCATTTCTGTCAAAATTTTCAATTTTTTTTCTTTTCTTTTCACATGATCCCGGTAGGTCATCTCTAATAGATCCGACTTTCCGGGGGACCAAAGATTAACATAGATTTTAGATCTCCCTTTCTGGGGGATGTACATACTAGTTAGGGACCGGAGCACCCAACTACTCAAAAGATTACAACTCTACATTCACGCGCTCATGCCCACAAGTGACTTTTTAGCTTGAGAGACACTCGGATTAGGAGCCAAAAACCCAAGCTTCTTCATCACCAAGAGTAGAGGAGCACTATCTTGGTTCTTATTTTCAAAATCTCTATATACAAAAATTTATTCACTATGTACAACTCTATTTGCAAGTGCTAGAAGTTTGAACTAGTGCCACAAAAAACTCTTGGAGCCATTGAAAGTAGTACTTAACAATCTAAATCAAAGAAACATAATTATGGGTTATCAAATGTCACTAGAGAACATATAATAGTCATGAAGATTTTCTCTAAGTGTCCAAAGTGTTTCATAGGAAAAATTTTTAAATTTATCTCAAATTGTGCAAATTAAGAGTAAAACAAAATTGAATAAAATTTTTCAACATGCCGTCATTGGTGTACACTAAGCATGTATATATGTAAAGATTTACAATGAATTCATAGGATATCATCCCCCCACTTAAATATTTCCAATGAATTAAACAATAAAGATGTGCAATGAATTTCATAGCTACACATGTGTACCCATCCCCACACTTAAAATTTTTCACTGTCCTCAATGCAAACAATAAAGCATGTAAATGATAGGGATATAATAAAAGAAGAAGATGGGCAAACTAAAACTTCCCCGATTCATTTGGGGAATGTGTCCAATTGCTTGAGTGATATAAAAGGGGCTGCGTCCACAATTTGAGAAACAACTTTGCAAGCATCAAAGAGAATCAGAAGACACGATCGCACAATGGGATAAAGGAATTGTGTATTTAATTTTAGAAGGGTAATCCCGCACTCATGAGTACAAGAGCTATGAAGATATAGTGACGAGGAGGTGAAACCCTATAAGATGACTAATACAAAGCAAATCCTAGTCGTCCTCCTTAGGGGAGGCGGCATGGTCCGCGCTGGCTTGCTTGTCGGCCGAGGGTGGGGCGATGTTGGGAGGAGGTGGTGGAGGTTGAGCGCGTGTGTGAAGGATGCCCAAAATGTGTTTTAGATCATTTCGGATTTGTCGTTGTTCGGCCCGCAACTGCTCGTGGTTCTCGACTGCGCGTTGGAGCTCAAGGTGGATTGCCACCAGTTCTTGATCGTTGGAAGCACTTGGACGAACCATGGTGAGCCGGAGATTGTGAGGGAGTAGAAAGGGAAGAAGATAGAGTGTAGGGGCGGCTAGGGTTTTGGGGCAGAAATACGGAAAGGGCGGAAAGAGTGCGCACCGCGCGACCCCCTAGGCATTTGGGCGGTCTTACGTGCGTATGATCGCTCGTATGCACCTCATATGGGTACTTACGGCCGTATTATACCTTATGTGATGTTTTATGAAGGCATTCGGGCGTAAGTATACCCGTACATGTCATCTTACGGGCTGATACGACCGTATGTGTGCCGTATGCTGCGCAGAGAGAACAACTCTTTGGTCTTTCATCCTATATTTTCGGAATACCCCTGTCCCGGTCCTCTAAGCTATGAGTGTTAACCTGTTGGCTCGAGATAGAGGGTACGGTGTGGATATTTCAGAAGAAAAACTAATTATGCTAGACTAACACTATGAAACCATAAGAAAATGAATTTTTAGAAACTTGGGTTGTCTTCCAAGAAGCGCTAGTTTAATGTCACTAGCTCAACATTATTCTTGTCATGTTCAAGGAGGGTCGAATAGTCGAAGATTTCCACTTCCCTCTTCTTGAGTGCTACTATCGTAGTAGAGCTTTAGTCTCTGCCCATTTACCTTGAACGTCCCTTTCGCATAGTGGTAGATTTATACTGCTCCATGGGGGTTAAATCTTGTAACTGTGAAGGGTCCTGACCATCGTGAACTTAGCTTACTCGGGAAGAATCGAAGCCGTAAGTTGAACAATAAGACCTGATCTCCATCCTTAAATTGCCTTCGTTACTTGATTAATTTATCGTGACGTAGCTTGGTGCGCTCTTTATACAATTTCGAATTTTCATATGTGGTATAGCGATATTCATCGAATTCATTTAATTGGAGTTTTCGATTATCACCTGTGAGAGAAGGATCATAGTTAAGAAATTGGGTTGCCCAAAATACTTTGTGCTCTAATTCCACTGGTAAATAACATGCCTTTCCGTACACTAGTCGATATGGGGTGCTCCCTGTAGGCTCCTTGTAGGCTGTTCGGTATGCACATAATGCATCATCTAACTTATCGAACCAGTCTTTCCTATGATATGCCACTGTTTTTTTTTTCTAAAATATACTTTAGTTCCCTATTTGAAACCTCGACCTGCCCACTAGTTTGGGGATGGTAAGGGGTTGAAGTGCGGTGTATGACTCGGTATCGTTTGAGGATTTTAGCAAATTGGGTGTTGCAAAAATGAGTACCTCGATCACTAATGATGGCTCTAGGTGTGCCGAATCAGGAGAAAAACTTTTTCAAGAATTTGACTAGCTCCTAGTATCGGCTTAAGGTAATTCTTGTGCTTCAACCCATCTGGAGACATAATCCACTGTGACTAGAATGAACTTGTTTCCATTCGAGTTTGGGAAAGGGCCCATGAAGTCTATAGCCAAAATATCAAACACTTTCACATACTTGGGTTGACTTTTGTGGCATCTCATCACAGCGGGATATATTTCCTGAACGTTGGCAACTGTCGCAATGCTGAATAAACTCCCAGGTATCTTGGAATAGTGTGGGCCAATAGAAACCTGTATCAAGGACCTTCTTTACTGTTTGGTTTGGGCTATAATGTTCCCCAACTGGTCCTGCATGGCAATGGCTCAGAATTTTCCACCCTTCTTCCCAGAGGACACATCTTCGAAGTATCTGATTGGCACAAATCCAAAGTAGGTATAGGTCATTCCATATGTAATACTTAAGATCGGCAATGAACTTTTTTTTTGGGCGTATGAATAACCCTCAAGGAGTTCTTTCGCGACTAAATAGTTAGCATAGTCTACAAACCAGAGTAGCTCAGCTTCTTTGTGCAACGCACGTATACCATATAATTGCTCTTCAGGGAATGAGTCATTGATGTCTTTATCTCTTGATGTTTCCCTGTACAGGTTTTCTAGTCGAGGCAAATGATCTGCAGCTAAATTCTCTGTTCCCTTCTTATCCTTGATTTCTAAATCAAACTCTTGTAGTAGTAGTACCCACCGGATCAATTGTGGTTTTGCATCGGTTTCGGTTAGCACATAGCGTAGAGCCGAATGATCTGTATAGACTATCACTTTGGATAAGACAAGGTATGAGAGAAACTTATCAAATGCGAATACCATGGCAAGGAGTTTTTTTTTTCTGTTGTTGTATAATTATCTTGTGCATGAATGACGGTTTTACTCGCATAGTAAATGGGTTGAAAGTGCTTATTACGCCTTTGCCCCAGGATTGCACCTTTCACATAATCACTAGCGTCATACATTAACTCGAATGGTAGATTCCAGTCTTGTGTTGTCATAATGGGCGCGCGAGTGAGTTCTGTCTTCAGTGTGTTGAAAGCGGCCAGGCATTCACCATCAAAGTTAAATGGAGTATCCTTTTCAAAAAGTTTAGTAAATGGTATCACAATTTTTGAGAAGTCCTTTATAAAGCATTTGTAAAACCCGGCGCGCCCTAAGAAGCTTCTTATGGGCTTGACGGATTATGTGCGTATGTTATGTGACTAATGCTTATACCGCAAGTGCATGGGTCATATCAAGTGATAAAGTGAACTATGAAAGTCGGATATTGAACTAATTGAGACCTAGACCACTAATCGTATCTAATTATTTGCTACCTAGTCTATCCAAAGGTTGTTGGTTTACTAATCTAATTACTAAAAAAGAAATTGGTTTAAGAACACTTGGTGAAAATAGTGGTGTCAATCAATCAGAGAAGGAAGATACTTGGGCATTGAATCCCCTCCAGATATTTATAGATTGGAGATAGTATGGATTTCATATTGATGAATAAGAGGTATGGACCAAGAATTCCTAAAACACTTTCACAACCTCTTTCGAGGTGAGTTACTAATCTACGCTCGTGAGTAGTTCTAGGGAATATATAATCTTGGAAGATTTGTGGGAATAATCCATTTTACAAAGTCTCTCTCCTAAACATGCGATCTCTCGGCATATTCATAATTCCCACCTATTGAAGTAGATCTAGAGTATATAGAGGGAGCGTTATTGTCTACAGCTTCTATAGATCTAAATTGACACTTTGAGTTGTCGCAACATAAAGCATCAATACCATACAAAACATTCAATAGGTTCTAGAATATTGAAATATTCATTCAAATATAGAAATCCATACAAGCAAGATTAAGCATAAATCCGGAGGTTCATCATGCCCAAGTATCTAACAAGTTAGTTCGCCATTAAAGGGAAACACAAATCGAATACAATCTCAAAGGAAAAGATAAGAATCATGATAAGAAACACTCTTCCCTCCACTGTTGGCGATGACTGTTGGCGATGACCGTTTGCGATGTCCCTTCAATGCCTGCCTTCCTCCCTTTTCTCCAAAGTCTTCAATGATGCCCTAATCTCCAAGATGGAGAGAAGGCTGGGAGCCTCCAAGAGGATGATGATGTTCATGATCCAAAAGCCCCTTCTCTAAACCCTAAATCGGCTATTTATAGGGTTCAGACTAATACAGATGATTATTACCCCAATCAGTCAAATTTGGACTCTAATAATCATAAAATTGGGCTAACTCGCATCTGGGCACGAGGCCTATGGGCGTTCTTACAACCGTATGCTTGCCTGTATGCAGTTTCCCAGGTTACACGGTTGGTGATACTGCCGTGTGCTTGCCCGTGTAACTCTCTGTATGTTGGGGAGATGTGTGCTCAGAGTCTCCATACGGGTGCTTACGGCTGTAACCATGCCCGTACCTTTATTCATATGGGAGTTTACGGCCGTAAGCTGGCCCGTATGGCTTTGTAAAATTGAGAATAGCTTCGATTTGATCTTTCTTTCTTCTATTTAGCTCTCGAAGCTCTCTAGTGCCCTGAAAATAAGAATTAACACAAATTAAGTATCAATGGGCAAAAATTACTCAAAATAACATGAGTAATGTACAATGAATTGATATAAAAACATGATCAATTGAACGCTTTTCACTTATCATACCCCCACACTTAAATTTGTGCTTGTCCTCACGCAAAATAAATATATAAAGAAAATAGATAAGTGCAAAATCTTCGATCTCAAAATAGTTGGGAGTCCCTCTTGTGGCCGGGCAAACACAATGTTGAGTACTATGGATGCTTTTTACAAAAAATAGGTTTTGCCTTGTACTTAAACCCCCTACGTGTGTGTGTAACCCTTCGTATGGTGCCGCTTACCAACTCAAGCCCGGTCTAGCTAGTCTAACCTTTATTAACTAACTTCTTTTCCTAACAATCTCTGGCATACATCCAATGAGGTAGCCTTTTCCCTTGGTAAGTCATCAAGTGAACATTTGTGATGCCCAAGATTTTACTACTCAAAGGCATCTTTCATGCTTTAAAGGTGATGGCTCTTTCTACCATCTTTTCTATATCGTTTGGGTATAGCTAAAGGATCCGACTTTCTGGCCGATAGGGCATCCCTAATAGATCCGACTTTCAGGTTATGTTAACCGCACTCTAATCTTTTTTTTTCATAAATAACATAAACTAGTGGTCACAAACTAGGCAGAATCCGAACCTAAGTAGACAAGTAACAACACAATCAGGGTTTGTGCTCAAAATTTTATGAGGTGTCTGGTAAAGGCTTATATAGTATACTTTTGAAAAAATTAGCCACCAACACTAATGTTAACCTAGACACAAAAGAGGACCCTATTAATTTGCTCATAGATCATCCTAAATCAGCATTTATCATAAACAATATAATTTCCTATAATCAATCCCTCCCCCACACTTAAATTATGCATTATCCTCAATGCACACAATATATGTACTAAAATATGTCATGTGAAGGCGAGATGGGAGAGAGAAAGTGAACTTATCTCAGTGTGTATCATGATGTGCCTATTCTTTTCGATGTGTTTCCTGTCAAGTGTTAATTTCAACTTTTCCTAAGAACATGGAAGGCACAAAAAGTGAAACTCCATAGCATAGAGAAAGACTAAACCCTTTATGAATAGACTTACTAAAAGAAAAAGAAAATACAAAAGTGGTAAATAAAAAGATAAAGAAGAAGATGATGCTCATATGCCGAAATCGTCCACCACCTCGGTGTTGTTGGAGTCATCTTCAGTATCCTCTCGATCGGCATCATCTCTAGTAGCACTGTCTCGAGCTGCCATCCCCATGTCTCCAGTGGTCTGAGCTGATGGTAGTTGCAGGGGTGGATACACAATGCCCTAGCGATCTAGTTATAGTTGGGTAGAGTGCACCAACTAGAGGAGAAGGGCATCCCTGTCCATCGGGGTTAGTATTGGTGCTGCTGGTGAAGATGATGTACTGGGTCTTGCTGCTGTTGCATCCTACGGCTCGGTCTGCTCCCTGGGTGCCGGGGGCTCATTGGGGGCTGAGGCTGTGTATCTGACACCGTGAGATGTCCGTGCGGCTCGCAGCATACCCATCGCCCTCAGTGTGTCGATGGTGACTGTGGTGGAGCTCCCCACGATCGTCATCTGTCTCGTTACATGCTATGATAAGACCCCCGAGCCAGTCTAGTGATGTATGGCCTTACGAAAATGGCTACTATCTTGGTGTGGGTCTCCTGATGTATGAGGAGCTCGGCCACAACCCATCCCAGGTACGATGGGAAACCATTAATTATACTCTGAAGGTACAGTAAGTCTTTGGTGCTCAGGACTCCTGTGCTTCATCCTCGCCCTATGATCGTATGGCTAAGGATCAGATGTATGTACCTGAGGCCGGGGGAACAGGAAAGTGGATGCTTTCGACCGTCGTGGGTCATAGTGTGGGACCGTACTGAGCCTCCTTCAGAAAGACTTATTTGTCTCGCCGGCCGGCCGATTAATCCTCAGCCCATGGTACTCTAGAGTCACTTTGTACTCTCGAACATAGAGTCCCAGGTTGATGGCAAAGTCGATGTAGCTCATCTGGAATATGACGCCACCCAACCTAAACTCGATCTGGTCCGGTCGATGCCAGGTAATGAGACCTCTGGCGATCTGGAATGTCAATAGTACCTCTAAAGTCATCTTCCGATAGGTCATCTCCTGAATATCAAGATGATGCCACCATCCTCCCACGTCGAGGTATCTCTATACCTCTGCTGTAAGGCCTACTGTCTCCAAGACGCCCTAGTCGATGTGTCGGGTGTCTCCAAAGCTCAACTACTAGAGACAGAAGTGCCTGCCGGTGAACATCGACATCGTGAAGGTCAACTCCTGCGGGGTAGATATATATGGAGGTGCCTAGGTCTGGGAGCTCCCCTCTTCCTTCTGCTTCTTCCTTCTTGGCTACTCCTTGGATGGTCTCTTAGGTAGCATGATGCTTCAAAGTTTGTGGCTCTCTGGAGAGGGAGCTGCACGACCGTGCACAAAGGGGGCAAATGGAGGATCGCAGGTGGAAAGGGGGTGGGACGGAGGTGCAGGCCACGGTTGTATGCGGAGAGGGAATAGCATATGAAAGTGGCGTATGCGATCTAGGTTTTAAAACCTAGCCTGTCTCTCGCACGGCCTTGTGCACGGGCATACGCAAGGGTATGCCATTTCTTTGTTTCGCCGCTCCCCAGTGCAAGCCCATGCAAATGCAATGCACGGAAGTGTGTATTGATGTTGTTTGTGAGAGGGAAAATCACTAGAGGTGCACGGTCTTCGGCACGACCGTGCACAGTTGAACTAAGGCCATGCACATCTCTGTCTTGTTGTATTTGTCCATTTTTCCTATTATTTCCCTTGGACCTGTTTGTTAGTGACTCCAAAAGAAAATATTTATTTGTTAAACATATAGGAATCACCAAATTATTCAGAACATCATCTAACTGAAATATTTATCACAATTCTACTTGTATTAGGAACTAAAGCGATAATGATACTAGAAAACTCACCTAACTTGGGTTGCCTACCAAGAAGCACTTGTTTAACATCACTAGCTTGACCTACCTATTTACGCTTAGTAAGGCTCAAAAAGATAGAGCCTCTATACTTCCCTGCTGGGAGGATATACGCCCTGTAAATTGTATACTTAATGAATCGATGAATTCATACTCATAGGAATTAGTCTTGAGTGGTCCCAGTCATGGGGCTGAAGGGAGAAGGTCATAATTTCTTTTGCTTTTTCTAAATCTCCGTAACCACGCTTTCTTTTTACTCTGCTTGAGTCATCAGTTTTGCCTGTTCCTCTGCCTTTTGATTCCTTATCATAGTCATCCCAGGGTGGTGCGTCCTTGAACAGGTCATCTAGTTGATCCTTTAGTTTTTCATCTTGCATAAATTTGGAAACACAGTTATCAAGGTGATCAATGAAATAACAAGTGCTATCAAGCTCCATGGGATATCACATGGCATCCTTGAGTTTGAAGACCACAACTTCTTCTCTAACCCTCAATATCATTCGGTCGTCTTTAATATCAAATAGTGCTTGTGCAATCTTTAGGAAAAGTCTTCCAAGAATGAGTGACACCTCTACCTGGTGATCCAAGTCCAAGATATATAAAGCCACGGGGAAGATGAACTTATCAACCTTTACTAGCACGTCCTCAACTACCCCTCGAGGGTGACGAATTGATCTATCCGCCATCTTAAGTGTCACCTTTGTCGGTTTTGGCTCCCTAATTCCCAGCTTTTGGAGTACCTTGTATGGCATGAGATTGATGCTTGCTCCAATGTCAACTAGGGAATGTTCGTCTACCAATCCTCCAATTGTGCAAGGGATTATGTAACTCCCTGGGTCCTTTTTTTTCTTGGTAATGTGTTGATGAAAACGGCCGAGCATTGTTCGTTCAAGGTTTGCCAGAGACACTTCCTTCAGTTTTCTCTTGTTGGTAAGCAATTCCTTCAAAAACTTCGCATATCGCGGCATTTGTGCAAATGCTTCCGCAAAGGGTATATTGATGTGTAGTGCCTTGAAAACATCCAAAAATTTTCTGAACTGCTCATCCTGTTGGTTCTTCTTCAACTTGGTTGGATAAGCTATGTTAGGTTTATACTCGGGCATCATTGGTGCTTCTTTTTCCTTACCCATGGTCGGATTTTTGGTACTCTCTATTTTGTCTTCTTCGGGGAGTGTAGAGGTTGTTTCTTAAGTCTCCTTGACCCTTAGTGGTTCTAGCTCTGTTCCCCTTCTAAGGGTGATAGCCTTGACAGACTCCCTTTGATTAACCTCTGTGTTTCTTGGAAGAGCACCTACTGGTCTTTCCACCAATATCTTAGCTATCTGGGCAACTTGATGTTCAAGATTCTACAAAGATGCTTATTGGTTTCTCATTATCTCCTCGTGCCTAAAAGCTCGTGCTTCATTTGTTTGAATGTACTGTGTGATCAAGCTTTCCAAGTTTTCTCCCTTCTTTTCATGTGCTGTTCAGTTCCTTAAGTTAGGGTTGTCCTTGGTTACCCTGAGGTGCCGTAGGAGAAGTTGGGGTAGCTCTTGCATCCAGGGTTATAGGTGAAGCTATATGGATTGTTTTGTGATCTTCCTATGAAATCAAATTCTTCTACTTGTTCGTCTTTTCCTTCCTCTGTCTTATTCCCACATCCATTGCACATGAATACCAGTATTTGCTGTTGGGCACTGATGTTGTCTATCTTTTTGCTGAGGGCCTCTACCGTGGCTGCCAGAGCTGTTATCCCATCTGGCCACCTTTCATTGTTTGGTCCTTTCAGAGCTTCATTGATATACATTAGTGGCCATCTTATCCACTAGTTCCTTGGCTACTTCAGGATCCTTGCTATGATAGGAGCCGCCTACTTCTGCGTCCAACATCTGTTTGGTAGCTATATTCAGTCCATTGTAGAAAGTTTGAACTTGCATCCCATCTTCTACCCCAAGCTAGGGGCACTTCCTGAGCATGTCCTTGTATCTCTCCCATGTGTCATATAATATTTCCATCTCCAACTGCCTGAAGGAAGGGATATCACTCCGTAGCTTTGTTATTATGGCTGGTGGAAAATATTTCATTAGGAACTTCTCAGCCAACTGTGCCCATGTCGTGATGGAATCATGTAGTAAGGAGCTCAGCCACTGTTTTGCTCTACCTCTGACTGAGAAAGGAAAAAACTTGAGGTGTATGGTGTCTGAGGGTACTTCGTTTATCACGTTTATGTCACTAATCTCAAGGAAACTTAACAAGTGTGCTTACGGGGCCTCCTCTTGGAACCCATCAATCTGACACGACTGTTTAACCATCTGGATGACGTGTGGCTTCAGTTCAAAGTTGTGCCCATCGACCGGTGGTGGGATGATACTTGAGCTGATGTCATCCAGGTTCGGCCTCGCGAAATATGATATGGATCGGGTTAGTGCCGCTATCAGTCTTGGTTGATTGCCTTCTGTGCTGGACTCTGCTGTTGTTGTCTTCTTGAGAAGGTCGTCTCGAATTTGACGGTGAAGGTTGCACTCAAAATCTAGATCAGGTACTTCCACTAGATATGGAGTCCTGCTTCTGGTCATTCACTGGTTCCTTCACAGAAAAAAACAGACCCGAAAGTAAAATATATATTCTTGTTTTTTTTTTTATTTTTAGTAAAAGTAAACTAGACAATCTAATTAGAATAACAAATTCAAATGTTCCTAACATTGCCAGTCCCCAGCAATGGCGCCAAAAACTTGGTACACGCACAAGGTGCGCCACAAACTACCCCAAAGATTTCCTTGTTCTACAATCTTAGTCTTTTCCTATTGAGGGTCCATTTTTTGTCCACCAGGATGGCCCCATTCCCAGCATATCTGTTGCCCTCCCACCATTGCTTTATCATCCCTCAAAAACCTTCGTGTTTACCCCATGCTCAGTTGAATCTAAAGATAATATTAGGTTGGTTGAAGATACCGCATTCCAGGCAAATAGGTGTGTAATCTGAGCTGACCTTGGGTAGTGCAGATTGCCAAATACACGGGAACCTGGACACCTAGTCCCCAGACATCAAGAATCGGTCAAGCCTCGCTATTGAAGGTACATCTCTATCATTATTCCAGGTGAATGGACGCCTATGTAATGGCGGGTCAAACACTTGAAGTATTTAGATGACCTGCTCAAACAGTTCAACATCCTACTTCGTACAAGCTCTCTGATTACGTTCCCCACTCCCATGAGTAGATTTGAAGTCACCTCTGATTATTCAAGGCCCATCCCACCATTGTCTGATATCGGCCATCTCATCCCAGAAAGCTATCTTCTGAGCTTGTTCATAGGGCCCATAAATAGTGGTAAGCATCCACTTCTATGCTTCCTTAGTGTTTTCAAGAATCATAGTAATGGAGTAGTTGTCTGTAAAAGTATTTATAGCTCTCAGGTTGTTGTTGTTCGACCCAATACAACACCCACCCCGAGTATTCTCAATTGGTAGAACAAGGCGATCATTATAGAGTTTGCTACCTAACGATCACCTAATTTGGTTATCTATAACGGCTAGCTTTGTCTCTTTATAGACAAAAGACATCCACACACAAGATAGCACTTCTTTCGCTTTCCCAATCCTGTGACGTTCCATGAGATGATTTTTATCAAATAGCTATTAAGTTGCCTTGAGCAGGGATCCCAGGAGGCCTAGTTGGCTTAGGTGGTACCTCACTAAGCCCTTGAAGAGTCCATCTTCCTCATGTGTGCTATATATTCCGACCGTTCTTCTTTAGTTTGGCCAATCACCACTCCCATCATAAGGGCCTTTGATACCATGTCCTCTTCCGGCCAATCAACATGAGTAAGTGAAATGTTGATTAGTTCAGCATCGTTACACTCAACATTTATTGTCTTCTTCCTTTTGTTTTGGTTTGGGCCATCCTTGTTTTGTGTGTTTGGCACCGGTGGATCAATTTCCACCTATCTCGGTCTTTCCATAGGTTTGTAGGGGTTCTTCTCGGCCATTATGGTTGCCTGTGCTAGTTTTAAGAATTGAGGGATAGTATGGTCATTTCTCTATTTCTCTTGCTCTTCCTTGTCTTTGTAATAATCCCCGGCATCATCAGTGACAAGGTTCAAGGACCCTCTAACTCTTCTAAGTTTCAGTTTACTTCAGTCAATGTTGAGAGCCTCTCCCAAATTTGGTCAAGATATTGATAAGTCTTGTTGATTAGTAAGCTTAGTTAGATTTGTAGTTGAAAGTGATAAGATTTGCCTTGATATAGTTAATCTGGGCTGCATTGATAACTCAGGAGTTGTTACATATGTTGGGTTGGCCAAAAGAGTAGGACAGACCCAGCTCCTCTTGCCCCTTAATGCCAACGATTTCAGGGAAGACAAAAAAAGACTGGTCCATTCCCCGAGCGTTGTTATTTCCCCACTAGGCCTTAGGGTCCCACTTGCGCCAGCTAGCAGAAGAAGAGTCATTAGTGCCACTACATCAGTGCTTACCCCTGTGGCTTGGTTTCGGCACCGGGTTTGTGACCCCATAATCTGACCAAGAGCCCTAGGATTGGGACCGGTCCACGTAGTGTCCACCACATTACCCTTGTACCTCTGAGAGAAAAGGACCCATCATTTGTGTCCGAGACCCAATTAGCTGTTGACTTAGTGGAGGCCAACGTTTCTTGGGCCGAAACGTTTCCTTCTGTACCCACCTTTGTCGACCATTGGTCCGCTGATATGACGACGGAAGGACCCTAGCCTTCTGCTGGGGTTCACCCGCATTGTCGGTCGGTCCCTGGGAGACAGCGGACCGGTCTCCGCAGAGCTCCCATGTAACCCAATTCTCCGGCCGACGACCGCCTTCATGAATGAAGATTCCGATAAGCGGCCGACATTCAAACCCCTTCCAAGGATGCTCAGAGCCTTTTCCGGCGCCTTCCCTTTCTTCTCGCACGTCCAGGGACCTTTATCTTCTCTTCTGGACGGTTCTGGGGCCTCCTCTCCCTGGTTCGAAGACCTCGCCGGTGGTGGCGGAGCTTCGCAGTTCATCGGCCTCTTCTTCTTGCTCCATAGTAGTGCAGCCTGTCTCGACTCCATCTCAACAACGATCTTGTGCTTCCGCCTGCCAATACTCGCCTTGATAGTAGAAGGGAGCTCCCTTCCTCATCTTACCCAAATCGCCGCCTTGAAATTATCCGCGAACTCCGTACCATGTTTATCGGCGAAGATAAGCTTGCTAACCGGTTTGACCAATCTGGCGAGTGTGGCACGGTGTCTGCAAAAGAGGGGGACATACCAAAGCAACGCCCAACACTTCTCTCCATCAGGTTTCTTCTTCACCCCCATGTCCGGTGTCAACTACTTAAAGGTCAGTGAGAACCAGGGAAGATAAGGTATTATTGATGAACTGTGAGAATGAGTGAATCACACAGACTATTTATAAATTCTAGGAGTTGGTTAAAATTAAAATCCAAACCTTCTAGCAAAATAATAACAATAATAATAATAATAATAATAATAATAATAATAATAATAATAATAATAATAATAATAATAATAATAATAATAATTAAAAAAAATTCAAACCCAAACCAGTGATTCTCTCTATAAAACTATGATTGGAAATTACTTTAATAAGCTTGTGGAGTGTCACAAGCTGAAAACTCACGCACACATCGAGCGAGAGGTTCGCACGCCATAGCACGCTCACGGCCAGTTAGCATACAGACTCCAGCGAGACACAGTGACACACTCTGCCGAGAAGCCCGCACGTATAGAGTTCGCGTGCAACATGTAGACTCCACAGAAGCGTAGAGCGGAAGTTTGCTGAGGACTCTCACGCCACAAGCACACCAGTCCCACGCGTAGAGCCAGTTCTATGTGATAGAAGTCTACCAAGAGCTACAGTAAAGTCTTTGAGGCGCTAGAACAGAGATTCTCACTAGCCTGCATGATCAAGCAAGCCAAACATAAGCTACACATGGATCCAAGCAAGGGTTAAGAGCAAGAGGAAAGGGAGAAGAGATAGTTTGAGTGAATGAATCTCTCTTCTATTCACTATTCCTCCTATACATCACCACCCATATACCTATATACAGACAAATAAGTAAGAGCAAGAGGAAGAGGAGAAGAGACAGTTTGAGTAAATGAATCTCTCTTCTATTCATTATTCCTCCTATACATCACCACCCATATACATACATACAAGGAAGTTATAGACTTCTAGAAGGGACACATAAGCCATCTTACATCATAACGACACATGGTCACACATCCACTATACACATGTCCTATCTATCAAAAAATACATAGGATTGCCAACCTGTTACAAGGTTGCACAAACACACCCCAAAACATCTCCAACTTCAAAGGCTAAGGAACAAATAACACTGTTCCATCGGAACACTTAGCCAAAAATCCAACCAACCAACATGATATGTCTCAACCCCTAACAATTCTCCCCCACCTGTGCCACCGATGTCCTCGTCGTGGTCTTGAACCTCAGGTTGTGGTGTTGAAGTTACCGAATCTCATGTCATAGTTCTTCTCTGACTAGTTCTACAAAACCACAATCAAACACGTGCACACTTTGTACACACACACTGCATACTATAGCTGCTTTCCCCAGCCTGCGTCTCGCGCTGAGGTCTAGCACCATGTACCTACATCTCTCTGTGCTCCTATGTACCACCCAGCGCGTCTGCGCACGGAGTTGTGTACCTTAGCCAACACCTTGGCTTTATGTACATCAACTTGTACCTACACACCACCCTCATGGTTGTGCACTATGCCGCACACCTGCACACCACGTCCTCGCGTCTATACACCGTGAAACTTTACACTTTATTTCACACCTTTGCACCGTGACTTCAGCACCTACGCACCATGCCATCAAGATTAGCCAACATCATACTTGGCCGATTTCAGTGTGCTAACCTTGCACACTGTCTTGCCGTGCATACTCCCGCGCACAACACCGTATTTGCGCACCACTCCCATTTTTGCACGCATAAGGGGTGATTCCTTCAACCCCAGTTGCTTGGCTCTACCACTGCACCAAGGAGTTGAAGTAAGTTAAGTTTTATCACTTCGCCCTCATGGTCTGTTACTTGTGCTCTTATAGCACTCAATGCCTTCCTCTTGGGCAATCTTGGATGTAATGTGGCCCATCGCAGAAGTAACAAGTCTGTTGAGTAAACAAAAGGGCCTTACCTTTCTCTTCCCCCTTGTCCTACGACTGAAATTTACCCTTCTCTGACTACACTCTTGCCACTTGTGCTCCCCCACCATTGCCCTTCCTATAATTTCTAGCTCTGGGTTGGAATTTCTAGCCACTTTGATCAAATGCAACTTTATGCATTATCCTTTCAAATTTAGGTCTCCTGAAATCCATCAAAGACTTTGCAGCAATGATGGCTTGCGCTAAGAATTGCATTGAATGACACTGCAGTTCTAGCTTGGCCCATGGTTGGAGTCCAGTCATAAAGTAGAGCAACTTGTCTTCTTCATTGAGGTCTAGGATTTCAAGCAGCAAGTTAGTTAACTCAGTCTTGGTGTATGCATGAGCCATCTCAACTTCTCCATAGCTTTCAACCTCACATTCCCAGTATAGAAGTGCCACATAAAATCCTCTTTGAATTCCTCCCAAGTATGGAGAGCAAACACTCCTTGTTTGATCTCCCCACTACGCCGTCTCCACCACAAGAGTGCATTGTCGAACATGTAATTAAAATAGTAGCAATCGTGATCTTTCCCATATCATTATCAACCTTCAAATATCGCAAATACCTCTTTGCACTCCAGGGAAAGGCATCAAGTTGCTTTGCATCCCATTTACCATCATAAGAATCAAGCTTAGGAGCATTGAACTACACCAAATCAAGCCCAAAGGTAGAATTGAGCATAACTTTCTTGCACAATGCCTAATGCCCAATTATCACCAACTCTATTCAACTCATTCAGAATCGCATCCCCGAAAGAAGCCATATCAGCTCGCATCTAGTCCATCTAGACATTAACTCTCTTGATGAAACTCTTTATCATAGAAGTTAAGGTACCCCGAAACTCATTCCAAAACTCCTCCATAGTAGTAGAAAAACTTTCATGTTTCGGGACCTCTTCCTTCAGACGAATCACCGAGTCACCCACGACGCTTTCCATTTGAGCCAACAGTGTATCCAATGTAGCAAGAGTTTCCTTTGGATACTTTTCCTTTTTCTTTTGCTTGGCTTTCCCAGCTCCACCATCCACAGTAGATTGGGACTTAGCCATGCTAGCAAAAGTAGACTATAAGGCAACCTTTCACTAGCTCATGACCAGCTTCATACATTACCAGATCTTAGCTCTTCACAATGATCAGATCTTTACTCTTCTTGCTCAAGACCTACCAGCATCACGTCTCACTGATAGCATACTCTTTGTTAATAGATCCAATTGGCCCAAAGACCAACACAGACTTCATAGCTATAGTACCTTGCTCTGATATCACTTTCTCATAGACTGAGAGTGGGCACAAATATTGAGTGAGGCGTTCGCACGCTACAAGACACTCATGGCCCAGTTAGCACACAAACTCCGTCGAGACACAATTACGCACTCTACCAGGAGACTTGCATACATGAAGCTCGTGCGCAGAGCGCAAACTCTGCCAAAGCGCATAGCTCAAGTCTGGCCAGGATTCTCACGCCATAAGCACACCAGCCCCACGCATGGAGTCAATTCTAAATAACAGAAGTCCTCTGAGAGCTACAGTAAAGTCTATAAAGCGCTTAAATAGAGATTCCGACCAGCCTATATGACCAAGCCAACCAAACACAAGGCACATGATAAGTGCATATTTATACACATTTTTATACTATATTTTCTTGCACTTCGCTTATTTTTTTCATAGATTTCTTTATTTTTATGCTATTTTTTGTATTTTATTGTTGCAGGATAGGTATACAGGTGCTCAGGACAAAAGAAGCAAAAATCAAATCAATTTTGAGCAAAATGAGCTGCAAAAGTCAAAAAATTATTAAAAGATATACAGGGCTCTAAAGCTGATCTCCACCATTCTGATTGAATAACAAGGATGCACAAAGACCCAATTAACATTTAGGTCAATCCGAGGTAAAATGGTCATCCGATCTAACCTTCAGATGAAGACTACATAGACTTAGAAAAGAACACGGCCCAAACACGAGCTAAACACGGCCGTGTTGATTCGAGGACTTATATTTTTTATAATTTCTCATAGCACACTCTCCCTGCCCTTAGCATGGTCGTGTTTCCAAATAATATAGGTTTGTTTAGCTCGTATGCAGGTTGTGTACATCTCAGGATTAGCAAAAACCGTGTCAATTCAATTCCAAAATATTTCAGAGTTATATACAGGGCCAAAACAGCCTCAACACGGCAGTGTGTCATAAATTTGAATCCTATAAAAGGCGGCAATATACAAATTGAAAAGGACTTGCTGTGACTCTTCGATCAATGGCTAGGGTTTCGAGCGGAGACTAAAGGCGGAGGAGACATCGATCTAGGAAGTTGTCTATATTTAATTATGTCTTCCTCCTTAGATTTTGTGTAAGGTTTTGTTAGTATGAGAGGCTAAAACTTTTGTGGTGCATCGGACTCATTGTGATTAAATTCCTCTTTCTTTAGTACTAGGCTTTTCTTTTTGATAATTCTTGTGAATCATCTATGAGTGCTTCATGCTTGTGGTTTGTTAGGGCGAAATCCTTGACTACATCTTTGAGTTTCTTGATTAGGTAAAGAGATCTTGGTCAAGCTAGATCCGGGCATAGATGATAGGATGTAAGTGCACTCTGAGTGATCGAGTATATGTTGTTGTAGTTTCCAGATTAGGGTAAGACCTAATAGTGGGAATCACAAAACCTTATAATGCAATCATAAGGTGAGTCTCCGTATAGGATTAGGGTTTTCATGTGTGAGAGATTGTGGTCAAACTAATTTAGGGTTCCTCATTGTCCAACAATACATTAGTTAGAAAGCTTGTATTAGGAATTTAGTCAAGCAAAGTATTCCTAGGAGGACAGAGATATGGAATATCATGTTCTCTACCTTAATTTAACCTAGATTGGCCATCTATTCACCATTGTCTTTCTTTAGATTTATTTGTTATAATTAAATTAGCACTCCTATTTTTAGGCTAAATAATTGAAGACAATGTAGTACTAGCTCTACCGGTCCCTGTGGATTTGACTACCCTACTCTCAGGGTACTTTACTACTTGAGCAATCCTGTGCACTTGCAGAAGATTGCTCGCAAAGCATTAAGTTTTTGGCACTGTTACCGGGGATTGTCTTTCTAGGAATATTAGGATTCTGTTTTTCTAGCCATTGTATTTTTCTTTTAATATTGTATTATCTCATATTCCTATTTGAGTATTTGTATTGGACTAATAATGTCTTTTCCACAACGTGATGAGGATTGACATCAGTTCAAGTTGCCATATTATGGGCATCCATCATTAGAAGATCTCCTTGCATATCACATTCATCATCATGAAACGAGCTTGAGAGAGTTAGAGTCTATAAAGGTCAAGGAATTGGATTTGGGAGAATCTAAGGTGGTCGAGTAATTGGATTTTGAAGATGAGTTCAGATATGTTCATGCAGTCGTTATTGAGCGAAACACGTCCCATCTCCCCATTGGTAGTTTGTGAGGAACCCCTCGTCAAGCAAGTCATGTCTAATTCTATGCGCACAAATAGTAAAGTCAGTTGGAATGTGGTAAATCAAGAATCCCGACAAGACATTGAGGTAGACTTGAAACAAAGTGTGGATGCAGAAGCAAGGGGAGTGTTTTGAGGACAAAGTTGAGGAAACCTTTGCACAAACCAACCAAGGTGAAGATCTTATCAAAGATACTCCATCTAGTGAGGACAATGAAGAAACTCATCCCCCTCCCCCTTTTTCTCAATGAGAACTTCCAGAAGAACTGAATGACCAAATCAAGTCCATTTTCCAAGAAAAGGGAGAAAGTATGGAACTATGCTCGATGAAGTCAAGCAAGGAGGAAGAATGTTATATCAACCCCAGCATCAATGCCACTTCGTTTTATGAACCCATATGGACCAATATTTTCTCATCGATAAAGTTGATAGATGGCATAAAAACTCAGTTTTAACAAGAAGAGCCGAACACATCACATAGTTGATCACAATAGAATCCCCCAAGCTCGTCCGAAAGCATGAGACAGTTGTTGGGTGATAAGTGTTCAATTGAGCCTAATTTCATATCGTATTCATGTATGTTTAACATGCTATTTTGATGGAGTTATAGCCCGTCGGTATCTAAAAAGTGTTGATTTTGATTGATAGGGCATAATAGCGATACACTGGGAGAAAGGAAGCTTTTAAGGAGTAATCAAGACTGAAATGAAGCAAATTGAAGGTAGCACAACCCCATACGAGCTCCCATACGACCTATATAAACCTTTGAATCAAAACGGTCTCTGCATCAAGCCTCTCGGGACCATGTACAGCTAGGATGGGGCCATATGGGGTGTCTTACGGTATGATATACGACCGTATGCATTGACTTGCATTATATATGGGACTGCATACGACCCATATGAATGCCCATACGGCATAACCCTCTCTTAAACTGCGGACTTAGGCAGAGGCAGAAAGGTAAAATGTCACTCCAAAACCCTAGGAGGAAATATAAATACAAATGATTAGGGCTTTGGATGGGGAGAATTATCTTGGAGAAAAAAAAAACCTTGGATTATGGATTGGGAGCCCCACCTCCCAATCTTGGAGAGATAGAAGGACAAAGCATTGAAGAGGGAGTCAATAAAACCACCACAGTGTCTGTAATGGTATTTCTCATTATGATCCTTTTGATTTGTACTCTCTTTGTTTTGGATTGTTGTTCTCAATTCATGAGGAACTAATTTTGTAGATACTTGGGTATGATGAACCTTTGATTATGTAGTAATGAGATGTTGATTTCTATGTTTGAATGATTAGTTTAGCTTTGTTAGTCTATTGGATGTTTTCATTGTTATGTTAGTCTCTCTATGTTGCAAGAGTCTGGAGAGATCACCGTAGTCCATATGGGGGAAGAAGCGAGCGCTTCCTCATGTGTAGACCGACTCCAATAGAGGGGATTGTGAGTACACTGAGAGCTTGGGTGCTAAGGAGAGCGAGCCCTTAATATGACTTATTCCCACAATCTTTATAAGATATAGGTTCCCCAGATCGTAATGCAATTGATGGAATTAGGTATTGATCTCCTCGAGAGAGGGATTTAGTACACCTTAGGAAGCCTTGGCGTAAACCCTACCAATCATCAACATAGAAATTTTTGTCTTTCTATAGAGTAAAATCTAAGGGGGATTCATCACCCAAGTATCCCCTTCTCATGATTGATTGTCATCAAGGTTAACTCCCATTTCCATAGCTAGAATTGTTAATTACCCAAATTTAGATTTAGTTCACAAACACCCATCTTTGGATAGACTAGATAATAGATGAGTAGTTATTACTTGTATTTTCTTTTTCCTTGAGGATCGATACCCGACTTTTCAAGAGTCTACTCTATTACTTGATATGACCGGTGCACTTGAGGATTTTGTGCATCATTGAGAGTAACGGAAACAAATGGTTAAAATCTTCCTTGTTCATTGGACGGGTATCTCTACATGATGTTGAGCCATCTGCCGACACAATCAGGACTTCAAAAAAGTGGCTAATTCAATACAGAAAGGAAGCTCTTGAGAAGGATACAGTAACTCTTATCATCAAAGATCCGGAATAACATAAAGGGGGTCCAGCTAGAGCTCTAACATCTTGTGCTTCTTGGGAGGCAACCTACGTTTTCTAGTTAATTCTCATATTTTTCTGTTTATGGATCTTAGGAACTTGGACATCGATTCTCCCGGTCGAGAGTAGCAACATCACTCTACATCTATTTAGTAAAGTCCCAAAACTTTGCACCCCTCTTTTATTTTGCATGTCATATTTGTTTCACTACACATATAGAATACATTGGGAATGATGTATAATTCAAGTGTGTGCGAGGGATCTGTTATTGATTATATTCCCTATGATGAGTGTTGATTTATGATGATATATGATGTTTAATGTTTGGGAGTCTTCTTTTAGTCTAAGTGGATATTAGTGTTAAGTGTCACTTTTTGAAACACATATAACATAATTTTACCTTTACTAGACATCCCACAAATCCTTGAGAACAAACCCTAACTTTGGTGTCACTTGTCTGCTTAGGTTTGGATTTTAGCTAGTTTTGACCATTAGTGATTTGTTCTTGTGGAAAAAAAAATCTGGAAAGTTGGATCCATTAGGGATGCCCTACCATAAGAATGATAGAAAATAAGCCCTGAAAGTTGGATCCATTAGGGATGCCCTACCGGCCTGAAAGTCAGATCCTTTAGAGATGCCCTACTGGGAAAATAAAAATAAAAAAGATGGTAGATAGTGATATCAACTTTGAAGCGTGAAAGCTACTCTTGAGTAGTCGGATAAAGTGCATCACAAATGTTCACTTGATGACCTACCCGAAGAAATGTGTAACGCCCTGATTTTTCTAATAATTACTTTCTAACTTTTTGAAAAATAAATCGGGGGTTAATCACAGATGAATAAAGATCTAGATAATTAAAGACATTACTAATCAATTTAATATCCAAATAATACAATTTACTAAGTAATTAAATGGTTAAGATATTAATTATTATAAGCACTTGTTATTATTATTGAGTGGAAATGTAACAATGGCAAATGAGGTTAATTAAAAACTTTGGTAAATTAGTGAACCAAGTGTGACATAAATAAAGCTTGGTTAATGGGATGAATATTTTTAGTTTAGGCATGTTATAGAATGGAATTATTCGGAGCAAGTAACAAGGGTTTAAATCACCAACTTATAAATGAATGGTTTAATGGGTGATAATAGATGAGAATAAATAGAATTAATTGGAAGTGTGACAAATACTATAGTAGTATAGTATTTCAAGTTATTTAATATTTATAAGTATGATGAGAGGAATTTCTTCTCTCTCTCTCTCTTTCTCTCTCTCTCATTCCTTCCCACTCACCAGCCCCAAATCGTGTCGTGCCCTAGACTGGGCCGCGCCCCTTCCTTCTCGCTCCGCCGGCAAGCCCAGCCGCGAGCCGCACCCATGTCGGCAGCAGCTCCGCTCGAGCCCAACTCCCTTCGTCGCGACGGTCCAGCGGAGGCGTCGTCCGGCCGCGCCCGGTCCGCCTCGTCGTGCGCTGCGCCACATCATCTCCGGCCTTGACCACAGCGCCGCCTTCCACGGCGTGGCAGCCCACCGGCGAGCCCCCTCCGCCTGTACGCGTAGCAGCAGCCTCGCCGCTGCCAGGCCGTCCCTCTGCCCGGCAGTCCGCCCCTCAGCCCGGACCGCCCCAGCCCCAGTGCCACCTAATTGCAGTCGCCTCCTCGCGGCTTTGACGAGCAGCGCCGCCACGGCACCGCCTCTCCACCGGCCCTTTTCGAGCACCGGCAGCTGAGCCTCATTCCTCCTTCCCCAGCCGACGACAGTGAGCTCTAATTGAAATTGGGGAAAACCCCAATTAGATGCATGATTAATTGAAATTATGGGCTGTTAATAGGGGAATTAGAATGTTGGATGATAATGGGGTAAATTCATGTTAAAGGTGATGAATGTTTGTATAGTGATTTAAAGCCCTAGATACAAAGGGAACTTTGTCAAAATTTTCGGGAAAATCTAGATACATCTAATTACATTTAAATACTTAAGAATACGGACCATGAACACATTTAGGAACTCATGATGGTTTAAATACATTGGCATATTATCAAGGTAGGTACGTTCATATTTTTGTTGTTGGAGTGACCGCTTATAGACTACTTGTAACCGTATGAACTCTAGGTTATACATGAGCAAATGTTCATGATCATGAATAACTTTTTGATTAATCTTAAAGAGCATGATAGAACCTCTAATTGATTACTTTGAAAGGGGCATACTGGTAGTTTCCCTAGCGTTGCTAATAATCAAGATAATGCGATCTCTTAAGATAAGTACTTTTCGTATTTTCATGTGTCTAGAAGCACGTATTATGTGTTAAGCAAAAAAATAATTGTTAATTAGAATCGGGGTCGAGATAAATTGTTATGCTCTAAAGAATCTAAGTGGAGTGTAAGACAACTTGCTTAGGAGCATGTTAGAAATTGTTAAGTTGAGATTAAGAGAAAGAAAAGCTAAGTTCTGTAATTTAGCAATTTCCGTATTTCATGCTTTAGATATACGAAGTCATGTAAGAGAAATTGTACTTTAATTTAACTTGATGGAAACCATCGTACTTTAACGCACCTAATTAGAGTATAAGATAGGAATACGGATTCTGTATTCTTAAACTTTCATATTTAGTTTATCGTATTCGATCGAGTTTAAAGTAGAATACGAGATAAGAATACGGTTTTCACACTTCTGAAAGTCCGTATTTTTCTTTATTTTAAGGACAAGGAAAACGCAAAGGCTCCGCGGGAGCTTCAGTAGGACCGAGCCAGATCTAGGAATTTGCTAAGGACATCAGGTGAGTGATTACACTATACTTGGAATGGTGTGAGGGAACACAACTATAAATTTATTGTATTTCCCTCGTATCTTATCGTATTGATTTCCTGGAGAATTCATATTATGGAAATGCTACTTTACATGAAATGCTTCAAGCTTTCAAATATGATTTGTTGATTTATTTCTGACATTGAAATTATGTTTATGAAAAGCATGTGAAAATATATACACATTTTAGAACTTGAAATGATAGACATATTAGTGTATTACACCTTACTCACATACATGCCTGCGCCAAACGTGGCTCTACAATAGAACCAGAGAGTACGATACTAGGTAGGGAAGGGGTGGTTTTATACAATTTTGTTTTTACTAGTCCAACTATCTGTTTTTCAAACCCTCCTGATTTCAAGAAAACAAAACCCCCTTCCCGTACCCATCGGGTGCTTAGTATACGTATATACTCTTATAGTTCACGGTCGATGAGTTGATCCGACCGGAGAGATATCGAGTGTTGGTTTATTCCACTCTGGTGCCGTTGTATGAAAGTAGAGGTGTAGATGACACTAATATGAGAGATGACGAGGATTTGATTCCACAGCTTGTCACCCTACGGTTGTTGATACGGTCCAACCTGGGAGGACCATGACATGTGTGGAATTGATCTATTTCTCCCAGATGAGGAGTTGTTTCCATAGCTTGTCACCCCACGGTTGTTGATACAGTCCAACCTGGGAGGACCATGACATGTGTGGAATTCATCTCCCGTTCTGATGATAAAAGATTAAAGAAATGCTACGAGTATATCATTTGATTTAATTGGATATTGCCATGAATCTTATTATGATTAGTATGTTGTTTTTCATGTTTTAAATATGGTTCAGTCTTTGTACATGTTAATTGACTGAGAAATAAAGTTCAGTCTTTGTACATGTTAATTGACTGAGAAATAAAGCATATGATTGGCATTCTTTCGATACTATTTTATTTGATATTATAGTTGTACCTTGTATAGTGATTCTCACTCAAGTGAAATGTGCAGGTAGACGAGATTGAGTTCTCATGTAGATGGCTCTGACTTAGCAGAAGAGGATAGTCTGTCCTTTTATGATGATTAAATTTTAGAATGCTTCCGCAAGAATTGTAAAGTTTGTATAAGTTTAAATACTTCATTTATTAATTAAGTTTATTTAGTTTGATTATTATTGTCAACAGGTTTAAATTATACAGCTTATGGGCTGGGTGCACTCCCGACCCAGCTGGTGTGACATTCTGTCCCTGTGTCGGGATAGGGTGTTACAAAATGGCTTGCTCATTAGATGTATGTAGCTACTACCAAAATAAAAGAGTCAAAAACAAAGGAAGGGAGTTTAGTTTAGTAAACAAGGTCCATACTAGCTTGGCCAGACTTTGGTTAATAAAGGCACCATAGGAGGGGTCGCACACATACACGTGGAAAGTTGAGTTTAGGGTGAAACTTAGTTTTTCTTACAATCTTCATGGCGCTCAACAATATGACTTCCAGGATACCAAAGGGAATCCCAACTAGTTTTGAGATCGGAGATCATGCACTCATTTACTTTTCTGTATTCTCTTTGCTTGAGGACAAGCAAAAGTTTATGTGTGGGGGTATTATGATAAGTGCATATTTATACATACTTTCATACTATATTTTCATAACTTCTCTTGTATTTTCACATAGATTTCTTTATTTTTGTGCTCTATTGGGTATTTTGTTGTCAAAGAAAAAGTATACATGTGCTCAGGACAATTGAAGCGAAAATCGAATCAATTCGGAGAAAAATAGGCTGCAGAGGTCAAGAATTTATTACAATAGCTACAAGACTCTAAAGCCAATCTCCACTGTTCAGATTGAAGGAAAAGGAGTTAAAAATATCAAATGAAAATTCCAAGTCAATCCAAGGTGAAATAGTCATCCAATCGAACTTTTGATCAAGAATGCGCAGACTCAGAAACGAACACGACCCAAACATGGGCTAAGTATGATTATGTTGATTCCAGGACTCAGATTTTTGATGATTTCTTAGAGCATGCTCTCCCTTTCCTGAGCATAGCCATGTTTCAAAGAACATAGGTGTGTTTAGCCAGTGTGCAGGCCGTGTATATCTCGGGATTAGCCAAAACCACGTTATTTCGATTCCAGAAGATTCTACATTTATACACGGGGCCCACACGGCCTTGTATCATAAATTTGAAGCCTATAAAAGGCCGCCAGATGTAAATTAAAAAGGACTTTTGGCAACTATTTTGTAGACATCTAGAGTTACAAGTGGAGACTGAAGGTGGAAGAGATATCAATCTGGGAAGTTGTCTATCTTTAATTATGTCTTTCTCCTTAGATTTTGAGTTAGCTTTTTTTAGTATGAGAGGCTAAACCTTCTGTGGTGCCTCGAATTCAAGAACTCTAAGATGAACTTGTAATTAAGTTCCTTTTTCTTTAATACTAGGCTTTTCTTTTTGATAATTCTTGCGAATCATCTATATGTGCTTCATATTTGTGGTTTTTTAGGGAGGAAGCCCCGATCCCATATCTAAGTAAGTTGATTAGGTAGAGAGATCTTTACCATGGTAGATCCTGCATAGATGATTGGAGGTGTGTGCACACCAAGAGATCGAGTGTACAGTGTCGCACTTTCTGAATTAATGTATGAACTAATGTTGCGAATCATAAAACCTTATAATTCAATCATATGGGATCAAGGTTTGGCTACGCGAGAGATCGTGGTCAAAATAATTTAGGGTTTCTCATGGTCCAAGAATACATCAGTTAGAGAGATAGTATTAGGAATTTTGTCGAGCAAAGGATTCCTAGGGGTACAGAGATCTGTTGTACCATATTCTCTACCTTGATTTTACCTAGATTTTCCAAGTGTTCACCGTATTACTTCTTTTTATTTCTTAGTTAGAATTAGATTAGCACTCCTATTTTCGGGCTAGATTATAGAAAACAAAGTAGTACTAGCTTTACCGGTACCTGTGGGTTCGACTACCCTACCCTTAGGGTACTTTATTACTGGAGCAATCCCATGCACTTGCAGGAGATTGAATGCTAAGCATCACCACACAAGGATCCAAGCAAGGAGCAGGAGCAAGAGGAAGAGGATAAGAGACAGTTTGCCAGTGGGATCACTTTGTTCCTCAATACTTGCTCTTTCCTATTGAGGATCTATATCGGCCCTGCTACATATGTCAAGTCTTCCTCCAAATCCAGAGATGACTCCATCACCACATAGGTTGGATCAGGTACATATTTCTGAAACATGAGTACATAAAATACATTATGGATCCTCAAAAACCTCAGGTACATATTTCCGAAACATGAACACATAAAATACATTATGTGTTCCTTTCCAAGTGGATACTTTAAGGAACACATAATCCTCCACTATGAACTTCAAATCACAGTGGCGATTATTGGCATAACTCATTTGTCTATCCTGAGGTACCTTCAATTGTTCCCTAATAAGCTTGATCTTCTCTGTTATAACTTGAACTAACTCAAGATTGATAAGTGTTCAAATGAGCATATTTACTTATCACTTATACCCATTTTTTTCATATCAAATGCATTGATTTATAGCCTACTGGTACTTAAAATGCTTCATATTTTGTAAACATGGCATATATAAGCAACCCCGACGTAGAGGAAGCATTTATCAACAAAACGAAGGACAAACGAAGACATTTTGAAGAAAACAGGGGTTAAACGGCCTGGTGAACGGCCATTCACACCTGGGCATAGGAGCAGACACCCAAGGAGATGAACAGCCTTGTGAACGGCCGTCCAACTGCCGGTTCAGAGCAACCTGTGAGCTGAACCGACTGATGAACCGCCAGTTGAACTGCCGGTTCAGAGCAACCTGTGAGCTGAACGGACTGATGAACAGGCCGTTCACGAGGCCGTTCACCGTAACCTTTGCAATTCCACGGGCCCAATCAAGGGCAATGTTGTAATTTCTTAAGTGAAACCCTAATACATGGGTATAAATAGTTAAGTAGGAGAGTTTAGAGAGAGGTTGGCTTGGGAGAGAAGCTAAAAGAGAGAGATTAGGGTTTGGGGGTCATCTCCCCCAAATCTTGAGAATAGATAACCATTGGAGTTGCAATCTTGGAGGTAATGGTGTTCTCTATTACCTTTTTATTAGTTTGTAAACTTTTCCATTTTGGTTTGAGTTCCCCATTGATGGGGAACTAATCTATTGGTACTTGGGTATGATAAATTTTTGGATTATGCATTAATTGGCAATGAATGTTTATGAGGATTTGTTGGTTTGTTCTTGAATGTCTAATGAATGTTTCGTATTGATTGTGATTTCATTATTAGAAATTACTTGAGTGCATACAAGGGTTAGAGCGGACGCCTCCTTGTATTAGGAACCTACTTCATTAGAAAGTATTATGAGTACACCGAGGAATCGGGTACTAGAAGGGCGAACGAATCTTTCAAACTACTTCACCCCCATAATCCTTCCAAGTTTGAGTTCCCTTGATCTTAAGACATACCTAGGTGATTAGTTATCCAATCACCTTGGAAGAGGGATTGGATATAATTTAGGAATTCTTGGCACAAGAACTACCAACTTAGATTCATAAATATCCTTGTTTATCTAAAGAATTGAAATCCAAAAGGGATTCATGCCCAAGTATCCTCTCTTGCTATTGATTTACCCCAATCAACTCTCGATTTTCAGTTCTTACTTTCAACCTCTTTAGTTCTTTAGTTTTGAAAACCAAAACCCCCCAATTTACCATTTAGACTAGGTTATTAAAGCTTGGTTTACACTTAGCAATCTCTATTCCCTGTGGTTCGACATCCGACTTCCCATAGTCCACTTTATTACTTGACCACGACCCGTATACTTGCGGAATAGGATTGCTAGTTAGAGTAGGATTTTATTAATTTAGTCTCTTATTTTCTTGTTTGCTTTTTCTTATTCTATTTTATTTTATTTTGATCCTTTGGATACTCATTTTTCGTCTTATCTCTACGTTCGAGGAGTCGTTGTATGACCCGAAGGAACCCCAAGGGTCTACTGGAAAGAGATAGTGAAATTGACAGAACATTTCACTTACGTTTGAGAGGATTAGAAGGTTCATCGCTGGATCCTTCTGCTGAAGCAGAAAACTTAGTCACAGTTGAGATTGACACTGAAACTGAAGTAGTACCCATTATGGCCGAAAGAAGGCCTACATTAGATGACTATGAGCGATCTCAATACACCAGAGAAGAATTCAGCATCCACCCTCCGAATGTTAATATCAACACCTTTGAGATCAAGGGAAGCACAATGCATATGCTTCAAAATTCGGCTCAATTTGATGAAAGGCCAGACGAAGACCCTTATGCGCATATAGCAAAGTTCCTTCAAATCTGCAGCATTTCTAAGCCAGATGGAGTCACCGATAAAGCCATTCGATTGCGACTCTTTCCATGGAGTCTACGAGGAGGGGCCTATAGTTGGCTCACATCGCTCCCTT
This sequence comes from Dioscorea zingiberensis, assembly GCA_026586065.1. NCBI lineage: Eukaryota > Viridiplantae > Streptophyta > Magnoliopsida > Dioscoreales > Dioscoreaceae > Dioscorea > Dioscorea zingiberensis. The sequence goes on along the minus strand of CM048820.1, from coordinate 37,672,039 downwards.
CGGGTTCCATCCGTTCTTGGGCTGACATGCTAGAGAAATTCCTGGGCCCCTACTTCCCACCAAACAAGGCCGCAAAGCTCCGATCTGACATCAATGCCTTCAGGCAGAATTGGGGTGAAACATTTTCTGATGCCTATGAAAGGTTCAGGGAACTACTTCGTCGTTGCCCTCAGCATGGTTTAGATGCTTGTAGCAAGGTCCGCACCTTCTATAATGGATTAGACAATGCTAATAGAGTCTTGGTGGATTGTGCTGCAGGAGGTTCATTAAGCAACAAGTACCCCTAAGAAGCAAAGAAGATCTTCGAAGACATGGCCGGGAATGAGGCCCATTGGTCCACAAGGGATAAGCAAGTTAAGCTCGTGGGATCGGTAGAAGGCCCTCCTTCTATAGACACTTCCCTTGCTGAAAAATTGGACACCCTGTCAAAACAAATTGACCGCCTTACCGTGGGTGGTGCCCCCCATGTTGGTATTAGCTCAGTTCCTATTGCCGTTATGTTTTGCACTACTTGTGGAGGAGGCCACGAGCTATCGGATTGTCCGATCTCTTGTACTGAGACATCACCTATGGAGCAAGTCAAATACATGGGAAACTAACAGAGAATGCCAAACAATCAGTATCGACCACAAAACCCAATGTGGAACAACCCGACGCTTTCATATGGAAACCCCCAAGCGGGACAATATACACCCGGTTTTCAGCCGATGCCAAGGCCACCGCAAGAAAAGAAATCCAACTTGGAAGAAACCATGTTGAAGTTCATGCAAGACACTAGTGCCTCAATCAAAAATCTTCAAGCAGCATTTCAGGGATTGGAAAACCAGGTGGGGTAATTGGCAAAGGATGTCTCAACAAGGCCACAAGGTACCCTTCCGGGAAACACGGAGGCAAACCCCCGGGAGCATTGCAAGGCCATTTCCTTGAGAAGTGGCAAAGAAGTGCAGTCATCCATTGCACCACCGCCGATTGAAAGTGCTGTGGAGGTTGAGGAAGTTGAGCCCCAACAAAACTCAACAGGGAAACCAGCAGAGAAAGAGAAAGGGGTAGATCAAACACCCCAAGCCACATATCAACCTCAACTTCCATATCCGGAGAGGCTCAGAAAGGACAAGGAAGATGCTCAGTTCACAAAATTCATGAGCACGATTAAACAGCTACACATCAGCCTACCGTTGGTGGAAGTCCTTGCCCAGATGCCAAAGTATGCTAAATTTATGAAGGAACTGGTCTCCAACAAACGGAAGCTGGAAGATGCAGACGCTGTCACATTGAATGCTCGATGTTCTGCAATATTACAACATGAGCTACCCAAAAAGCTGAAGGACCCAGGGAGCTTCGTAGTCCCTTGCATGTTGGGTAAAGGAGTTGTGAAAAAGGCACTAGCAGACTCCGGTGTAAGTATAAATGTGATGCCCTACAAGCTGTACATGCAGTTAGGTCTTTCAGCCCCAAAGCCGACGGGGATGACACTTCAACTAGCCGATAGATCAGTAAGAAGACCAAAGGGGCTAGCTGAAGATGTGTTGATTCAGATTAATCAATTTGTATTCCCAGCTGATTTTGTCCTTCTAGATGTTGATGATAATGTAGATGTCCCGATTATACTCGGTCGCCCCTTTTTGGCCACAGCTCAAGCTTTAGAGGACCATGCTCATGGCCAACTGTCACTTCGAGTCGGGGACCAAGAAGTGGTGTTTAAACTGCCTGAAGCCATGCGACATACATACAATGGATCACAATGACACCTCTTATAGTGTCGATGAAGTTGACAAGATTACTACTGACTGCTTGGAGGACTTTTTATATGCTGATCCAGCAATTCAATGTTTGGGGGAACTCAATGAACAACATGAAGAACTCATGAATGTTGGCACTGCCCCAACTCAACCTCCAAGGTTATCGAGGAATTCAAAGTGGAAGGAGCTAAAACTAATTGACGGTGGCTATATATGGAGACAAAGAAAAAGGGTACCTCCTAATTCCTCAACTCACCCACTAAATGAAGGTGACCCTGGTATGAATTCTCAAACTTGCTCCATATATGATAATTTGGGAAAGATTTTGTTTGGTAAGTGTTTTTATGGAAATACTGATGGATACCTCTTCACATATGATCCTCCATAGGTAAGATGAGGTACGTCAAGCTCGTGACGTTAAACAAGCGCTTCTTGGGAGGCAACCCAAGTCAAAAAAAATTTCAATTTTGTTTCCTTGTGTCCTTTGTTTTAGAGTGATAAAATTTGTGAGATATGTTGATATTAAATCTCTCTCATCTGCATCTGCATCATTAGACTCATCATGTTAGTCATGCACTGAGTTTTGTTCAAAATTTGGGCTTTAAAGAACCAGTACAATGCATGAAATTCACAACATTTTGTGTACTGACCAGTGAACGGCCGTTGACTGGACCGTTCACACTGTTATTTATACTGTCGTTACTCATTCTCTGCAAACACCCTAATTCAGTGTCTCAAAGCTAGCTTTGCAGGAAAACCGGCAGCACAAATCTTTCGTGAAGTACACCATGTCCCAACTCAATTTGCGCATAAGGGTTCCGCTACTCCTTCCTCACCAACACTTCCAAGTTGTATCACCATCAACACCACCTCGAGTGGAAGCCCCACGCCCATGCATTGAAAATGATGAAGAGGAAGATACAACCGTGGTGCTCACAGACGCATTCGCCCTCCTAAACATCAAACGGCAGCAACCACAAGAGCACAAACAACTGTAGCACCAACCTTGCATCTCTCATCTAAAGCCATACTAGCATCCGATGAGCAGCTACATACGAAACATTGAGATTCATTATTAACAGAACTCCTTTTTCAATTTTTGTTTAATTCCAGCACTTTGTCACAAGGACCCCGCCCTATGACCTCCCTTTTATCTACTTTTGTGCACTATTGACTATATAATCCCCCTTGGCACCACCTCTCTATATGACTATATTTTGCAGGAACCCGTGGTGGCACACCTCGGCAACAGCCTTCATGTATAGATCGCAATGCCACATCATCTACTTCATTAAACCGGGGAAGTTTCAGTTTGCCCTCCTCCTCATTCTTATTGAAATTTGTTTACTATACAATCTAATTGTGTACATTGAGGACAATGTACGACTTTAAGTGTGGGGATGGGTGGCTCCCTTCCATTGATAAATTTATTGCAAAACTCTAAGTGTGGGGATAGGGAGCTAATTATTTGAATTTCATAACATTCATTGAAAATATCTATACACAAGAGCAACATGTTTGACATGGACCTATGATGGCACTATTAGGGAATGGAATGTTTCACTCTACTTCTTGTTCACCATTTTAGTACTCAAATTTTTTTTTTTAGAATTCTCCTATGACACACCATGGACATCTAGAGATTATATTCATGAAATTCAAAAGCTCTAGTCACAATAGATAACCCACTGCCATGTTTTGTTGACTTTATTTGCTAAGCATTTCCCTCAATGGCTCCAAGAGGATTCGTGGCACTAGTTTAGCTTCTAACCCTTCATAATTCAACTTAGTGGACAAGTAAGAGAAAAATAAAATAGTATGTACATAGTAGTTGAGTCACTAGAGCAATAAAGACAGTGTTCCGCTACTTGTTGTGATGAAGTAGTTTGGGGTCCTGGCCCCTAATCAGGGTGTTCCTTAATTCGAAAAGTCACTTCTAAGTATGAGCACATCTAGGTAGAGTTGTAACCCTCTAAGTACCCGGGTGTTCTGGTGCCTAAACAGCATGTGCATCCTGAAGAAAAGAGGACCTACACTCTACACTGATCTTTAGCACGGGAAAGTCGGATCCATTAGAGATGCCCTACCAGTTTAAAAAAAAAAAGGACTCTCGAGCTTGTCCACCATTTTCTCAATAGAGGGTTGGTTGTCATAAAACTTAGGGCCTCAAGGACTCTCTAGAGTCCATTGAGGGAATGCTTGTCTTGCTAAGACTCTAGAACATGGTATGTGGAGTGAAAACACTCATCTAGAGCCGCGATGACATTATACAAACTCTAGGTCCCAGTGTGAAAATAGGAGAACACACACACTTCGATGGTGAACTTGAGATAGAGCAGATTTATTATTATTATTATTGGAGGTTGAACACTTATCATTTTTTTTTTACTTGTACTTTCATTGTCTTGTTTGCTTGAGGACAAGCAAATACTTAAGTGTGGGGATATTTGATAAGTGTTCAAATGAGCATATTTACTTATCACTTATACACATTTTTTCATATCAAATGCATTGATTTATAGCCTACTGGTACTTAAAATGCTTCATATTTTGTAAACAGGGCATATATAAGCAACCCCGACGTAGAGGAAGCATTTATCAACAAAACGAAGGACAAACGAAGACATTTTGAAGAAAACAGGGGTTAAACGGCCTGGTGAACGGCCATTCACACCTGGGCATAGGAGCAGACACCCAAGGAGATGAACGGCCTTGTGAACTGTCGTCCAACTGCCGGTTGAGCAACTGTGGCTGAACCGGTGATGAACCGCCAGTTGAACTGCCGGTTCAAAGCAACTGTGGTGAGCGGCGTGATGAACCGCCCGGTTGAGCTCCTTGAGCAACAATGGTGAGCGGTGATGAAGCGGGCCTTTCACGAGGCCGTTCACCGTAACCTTTGCAATTCCACGGGCCCAATCAAGGACAATGTTGTAATTTCTTAAGTGAAACCCTAATACATGGGTATAAATAGTTAAGTAGGAGAGTTTAGAGAGAGGTTGGCTTGGGAGAGAAGCTAAAAGAGAGAGATTAGGGTTTGGGGGTCATCTCCCCCAAATCTTGAGAATAGATAACCATTAGAGTTGCAATCTTGGAGGTAATTGTGTTCTCTATTACCTTTTCATTAGTTTGTAAACTTTTCCATTTTGGTTTGAGTTCCCCATTGATGGGGAACTAATCTATTGGTACTTGGGTATGATGAATTTTTGGATTATGCATTAATTGGCAATGAATGTTTATGAGGATTTGTTGGTTTGTTCTTGAATGTCTAATGAATGTTTTGTATTGATTGTGATTTCATTATTAGAAATTACTTGAGTGCATACAAGGGTTAGAGCGGACGCCTCCTTGTATTAGGAACCTACTTCATTAGAAAGTATTATGAGTACACCGAGGAATCGGGTACTAGAAGGGCGAACGACTCTTTCAAACTACTTCACTCCCAAAATCCTTCCAAGATTTGAGTTCCCTTGATCTTAAGACAATCCTAGGAGATTAGTTATCCAATCACCTTGGAAGAGGGATTGGATATAATTTAGGAATTCTTGGCACAAGAACTACCAACTTAGATTCATAAATATCCTTGTTTATCTAAAGAATTGAAATCCAAAAAGGATTCATGCCCAAGTATCCTCTCTTGCTATTGATTTACCCCAATCAACTCTCGATTTTCAGTTCTTACTTTCAACCTTTTTAGTTCTTTAGTTTTGAAAACCAAAACCCCCCAATTTACCATTTAGACTAGGTTATTAAAGCTTGGTTTACACTTAGCAATCTCTATTCCCTGTGGTTCGACATCCGACTTCCCATAGTCCACTTTATTACTTGACCACGACCCGTATACTTGCGGAATCCACCCCATCAACCAGGTATCTTTCTCTCTCCTTCTTCATCCTAGCATAATGGAGTTATGCACCTCCTATGATGCAAAGCCTCGAATGGTGGCATCCCGATGCTGCTCTGGTAGCTATTATTATAGGCAAACAATATGAACCCCAGATGTTGATCCTAATTCCCTGAGAACTCCATGACATAGGCTCAAAGCATATCCTCCAGTATTTGTATTGTTCTCTCAGTTTGCCCGTTTGTTGTGGGTGGAATGCCATGCTGAAATTCAACTTTGTCCCAAAAGCCTTAGGCAGACTCCACCAGAAATGGATGTAAACATCAGGTCTCTATCAGATATTATGGATACAGGTACCCTAATCTCATATCAATCTTGGAGAAAATACATGCTTCCTACAGTTGATCAAATAGGCCATCAATACGAGGTATTGGGTACTATTTCTGATAATGATCCCATTCAGCTGCCTGTAGTCGATACACTTCCTTATAGTGTCGTCTTTCTTATTCACAAATAGCATCAGTGTACCCTAGGGTGAGACACTAGGTCTAATAATCCCTTTTTCCAATAGATCTTTCAGTTGAACCTTTAACTCTTTCAGTTCCACTGAAGCCATCCTTTAGGGTGCTCTAGAAATAGGAGTTGACCCTGAAATTAATTCAATAGTGAATTCTACATCCCTGGATGGTAGCAACCCTGATAGTTCGCCAGGAAATACATACGGAAACTTGCATACCACCGGTATCTTCTGCATATCAATGTCTGTCATGCTCGCCACGGAGGTTTCTTCAGTCTTAGCTCACATCCCATAAAAAAAATCTATGTGTTGCATGGATTTTGGAATTTCACTATCTTCAGATGTCAGTCAACAGTGGCATAGTGGGCGGACAACTAGTCCATACCCAATATGGCATCGAAATCATGGATCCTTAGAGTGATCAAATCTGCTATCAGCTCATTGTTGTCTACTCTTACATCACACCCTTCATACACTATATTTATAATCATAGTGTTACCTATGAGGGATGATACTACCATAGGTTCTACTAATTGAGTTTCACATACACTTGTAGCCAATGCAAAAGCAGTAGAAATGTAGGAATGTGTAGAGATACGATTAATAAGAATGCAAGCATAAGTACTATAGATCTTCATCATACCTGCGATGATATTAGGAGTATCAACAACCTTCTGTTGTGTCAATACAAAGGCCTGTCCTCCGAGCTCGAACTGAGCTCAATGGTCTACTCTGGATCTCTTACCAGAAGACCCTGCTCTGCTATCTCCAATATTGTGCACAGCTGAAAACCTATGTCCCTGTTGCATACCTTGGCTCCTTATTGCACTAACATGTGGAGCTCCTCTACTCCTCTGAGCAAGAAAAGGACACTCTCTCTTGAAACGCCCTTGGAACTGATAGTGGAAATACTTTTCCAGCTGTTCTGTAGGCTCTATATGATTTCTTCCATATTCCTGAGTCTAGGCTTTCCCTTGTCTTTCTCTTGTCCCGATCAGTCCCCAGTCTTTGTGTCTGGACACTTTGCTCCACTCTGAGTGTAGACTCCACCATATTACCATAATCTCCCTATCCTGCAGTTGTCACAATAATCCTAATCTCATCTCTGAGTCCCTGCTTGAACCTCTAGCACCTCTCTCAAGGATCAACTACCATGGATGGTGCATAACAGGGGCCAACTAAGTGAATCAGACCTCGTACTTTGGCATTGACATACTGCCCTATACCAAATATATAAACTCAACTTGCTTTGCATCCCAGTAGACCTGAGGCAGGTACTGCCGGTCAAACTTTCCCCTGAAGTAGGCCCATTGTATAGTCTTGGGGTCTGGGTGACTGCCAATCATTGACTCCCACCATAATAGAGCAAGCTGCTCCAGTAGCAAGGTAACATAAGCTACCTTATCCTGATTCAAGCACCTCAGAGCTTGGAAGATCCTCTCCACATGCTTGATCCAAGCTTCGGCTACGGCCGAATCTATTGTCCCAACAAAAAGTGTCGAACCCATCTTTCTAGCCTTGATGAATGGCTCCTGTTCCCTTGGCCTCTCCTTCTGGTGCTGTGGGAAAGCCTCTAGTGACTGCGTGAAGCACTCTAGACTACCTTGCATCCTAGGGTCATACCCCTGTATAGGAGGAGCCTGAGATGATTCTCCTTCATCATCCCTACTCCCAATGGCTACTATGTCTAGCACCTCGACTAGGTCAACACGTGGCACCCTAGGTGGCTTACCCAGTATTCTTTTGGTCGACATTTTTCAATACACAACTATATATTAGTATACAGTGATTATAATCTAAGTTATGTCTATCGGTGCAATCTCTCAACCTGTGGCTCTGACCACCGCTAGAACTCTCTGTGATCTATGCTCTGATACCAATAAATGTCATACCCATCCTTCAACCTAGGAGGATGCAGCACCAACTGGGCCAGCTGTACAATCCAGCACAACGGCTGTTTGGCTTGTTATCCTGCTAATCTGTATAGACTGATATAAACAACAAGCATAATAAATAAATTTGTTTATTAAGCATACACAATCTAACCAGTCTTGAGAAAATAACATAAAGTGATACACATAATGTTTCTAGCAAACTATAGGCTCAAATACTAACACATAACATAGTACGGAGTCAACCAACAGACTAACACGTTAGAGCCCACTACAGGGTACAAAACTTTTGCTCGCCAGTATGAGGTACTAACTAAGTCCCTGTCTAATACGTACCAAGAAAATGTATAAGGAGTGGACACTAATATATACCAAAAAGCACGTCTCAAGTCAAAAATAACAAAACAATCTGTACAATTTAAGAAACCTAAAAAAATGGTGATTAATGCATCATCTTAAATTCATTTAAGCATAAAAAGCATAAATTGAAAATCCGGATAAATCCCACAAAACATGCAATCACAATATCGTATCACATAGGCGATGATGACACACAAATTGACCTCGCATACACCCAAACTCAACGGCCCTGATCATACCAGATAATGTATGCCAGGTTGACCAACTCAACGCCTAAACCTTATGACTGGACAAACTCAAGAAACCGTAGGGTCTCGATAGTCGGACCAACTTAATGAGCTGTAAGACAACTTGTTGCATGCACATGGATGCCCCCAAAGGGCAGAATACTTGGTACCATGCTCCCCTAAGGGTATGGGTACCATGTGCGGTCCCAAAGACCTAAATGGCTCATACTCGAACCCCTGGTATAAACAAACATTTTTTCTTTAAGGTGCATACCTGGTGAGATCCCCAATATCCCTGTTGTCCTGTATTTATTCTTTTATTCACAGTGCATTTATATATAAATATCGACCTCAACACAAGAACAATCATACAACATCATCCATAATACTTTAACAATATCAAACATTATCAAAGGCACAATCTAGAAACATAACCTTTGTACAAAAATATTCATTTGAAAATAGTGATAAAAAACCAAATAATATGTTCAATAATATATATCAAATTTAGTGATGTCCACTCTCACCTGAGCCTAGTAAGTCTCTATGGATGACTCGGTCCCTCTGCTGCTCCTGCTACGCCTTTCCCTATACCTAGCAAGTATAATAACAAAAAATAAAAACTAGGGTACTATTTATGTACCACTTGTATAAATGTCCACGCATGTATACTTATTTACATATTTGGTTTCATATGCACTTAACAATTTAGTGGTTACTCATTAACCATGAACCCACCCACAACATCCAATTATGAATCCTAAAACTTGATTAATCAATAAACATCATCATCATCATCATTACTAAGGATTTCCCTACTTAAATGTTAATTCCAACTTTAGTTTTTTGGTAGCTATGTTAAGTGATCAAACATTCCCCATGTTCTTCATCTTAAAATTCTTTTGGCATTCTCACAGATGAAAAGCAGGTTCAATTGGAATGATTTAATATTCCTAGTATAAGAGACCAAAGAATAATCTATAGGGAAAAGACCCACAATCAACTCTGCTAATATATGAGAAATTAGTATTGACTAAACAAATTTAAATACCAAAAATGATATAAAAAACAACATGGAGATTATCATACATGCACCACAGAAACCTCCTTTAGAGAGGTGTGTTTGTGCTGTTGACCAAACAAATTAAGACAAATCCATCTCGAGTCTCGAATATTCTCTACCCACTGCTTAAATATGCTTAATGAGATGAAAAAACTAAGAGTCAAACAATGCTTTTGGAGTAGCTCGTGTAAAAAAGTCTTATGGTACTGTCTACTATAAATAATAATTAGTTAAGAAGTCCAAGGAATCTGGTATAAAACTAAATCAAGTTACTAGTTATTTTTTTTTATAGCAATACATTTCAAGAGAATGCAGGGCATTCATCCATAAGCCCAAACTAGCAAAAGCACATGACAACATAATAAGATTTATTCATATACTAGGATCCTTTGAAAGCACTAGAAATCTCATGGCATTAAGTCTTTAAAACACTATCTAACTGCATAACCAGCTCTCTGGGGTATTTTATCAAACACCAAAATCCATTGGTTCTATATAGTAGGACCAACCTGAAATCCCTTATTATACATTCATTAATTCACCAATACATACTGATTTCATTTAACTCCATATTCATCAAACAATATAATCACATTCATGACATTATTAAGAGCTCACTTGGATTTCAATTCGAGCTCATAGAGGTATCGTGCCTTACTCTTGTCTAGGGCTATCTTCTTCGCGAGTAGAACTAGAGATTATGTTGCTCGGTTGAAGGATCGAAGGATTACGTTGGATAGAAGTAAGAGATTGTCACAGACTTCCCTTCTAGGATGGGAATAAGGCGGTCGCAGGGGATGGTCATTGCTCAAAGAAAGGAGAGACTTTCTCTCGGTCTTGCAGCTCGTGGTCACCGGGGATCCACCTCTTGCCTTGCTTTGTCATCGAGAAGGTGAAGAGATGATGTCCGTGTAATGGAGCTCTTCTAGAGAATAAGAAGGCTCAAACAGAGCTGAGGTCTTCTAGCTCGGCCAAAGGACCTCGTTACCGCGCCGGGTCGCTGGAGTCTCTCCAAAGGTCCAACTGTCGCCAGGAGAGTAGAAGAGGTGCTCGGTCGAACGGATGAAGAAGAGAAGCTAAATTCTCAAAGAGAATGCAAGTGTTCTCCCTCCCTCTTTATTTCACTCTCTTAGCCATAAAAAGGTTTTTTAAAAGGACTTAAAGCTATGTGTTGTGGATACACGGGAGTCCTTTCTCCCTCTCAATAAATTCTTTACATTTGAAGTGAAAACCGAAAGTAAGGTCAAAACCCCTATGGGTTTACATGAAATTACTATAGTTTCACATGAAATCCTTTTGCGCATCTTTTTGACCACTTAACCTTACTTGATTATGGTCAACAAAATCTGATTAAAGGTAATCAAGACTTAACCCATCCTATTCCTCTAACTAGAACTTCTTAATAATTTTGCAATCCAATCCCTGTATTATCACTAATATCTAAATTTCCCCTAACAATATTATTTGGAAATTTAAACATGATTTTCAGGGAAAAATCGTGGTGTTACACTCAAACTCACATAGTCCTAGAAAAAGGGATGAGTTCAAACAGCTGACACAAGATCTTGGATTGATCGACGGCCCTCTCCTAGGACAACAATTCACATAGGCTAATGGGAGATCATCCCCCGCGTTTGCTCGGCTGGAAAAATTTCATATATCCACGGAATAGGTTTCGGGCTTCTTAAGTATATGGCTAACAGGGCCTTCCAAGAGTGTGACTAGACCATGTAAAGATCATCTAGGTTTTTTGATATCCACACCCCCTGTCAACCCCATTCCGCTACAATTGAGATTGGGGGAACACAAAGGGTTTTTGGGAGATGATAGACACTACCTGGCGCTTGCAACAATTGAAAATAGGTGTGGTGTATATACTAACAAAGAGGCTAAGTACTTCTACAAAGAAACTTTAAAGTTGGAAGAAAGAAACCCTTAACCAGAGGACAGAGAGAAAGAAGGAATTCAACTTAGAAATTTATAGGCTAGATGTGATAAAGGAATCCAAATCCTTCACAAGCGAGGAAGAGGAGAATGAGGCAACCTACAAAAAGTAATACTAAAAGATGATCTTGGAAGAAGAATCCTATTGGTGGCAGAGATCAAGGATAGACAGGCTTCAACAAGGGGATGAAAATACCAAATTATTTTTCATCCCATTGCAAATCACAAAATATATATATATATATATATATATATATATATATATATATATATATATATATATATAGGGAGAAGGATGGCAAGACACGTGGTGCGCATCAGAACTATCCACGTGTCGATATTATAGGGTCCCTCATTGAGATTGGGTCGGCCTATATTGAACCAGCCCATATCACAACAACCTTCTCTTGCACCATATCAAATCAGCCACTCAATATCGGAAACAAAGTCACAACAAATCAGATCAGGTTGGGCCGATGAGTCACCAATGCAGCACATATCGGAAGACAACACCGACTCATCACTCCAGAGACACTCCTCACTTCTTCTGTCCGAAATACACTCTCAACTCATCGGGATAATACCGTTATTGCAAGAAACCTTCTAGAAGGATTACAGCTGTCAAAAAGCTTAGATCCAGCTAGACGCTTAGCTGGAGCCTAGCTAGAGTCTTAGCTAGCAGAGCACGTAGCCTAATTCAGTAAGACACGTGTTGAAATACCAAGCTTCTTCTCCAAGCCACAGAAGCCTATAAAAGGCAATGACCTTGACTCATTTGGGGCATGAGAAAACATGCAGCGAAACTCTGCTTCTCTGAAGATTGATCCACTTTTTCCTTTTCCACTTGTAAAATGCCTTTCAAGGCCCAAATATATGAGAATTTCCCTCTTTCATCCGTGGTTTTTTCCCTTTCTAAGGGTTTTCCACGTTAAATCTTTGTCCCCTACTCTTGTTTGATTAATTTTCTTTTCACTTTCTCATTGTTCAAAGCCCTGCAAATCAAACAAATTTAATCGTAGACTAGAAATTGGGATTGATCTCAAGGCAGGCCCAATTTCATAGTCAACATATATATATATATATATATATATATATATATATATATATATATATATATATATATATATTAAATAGATAAAATAGATTCAACATGAGGGGGAAAGACTTACTTCACCATAACAGATCAGAAAAGCCATTGAATTAAATTTCAACAATTTATTGCGGGAAAGAACAGGATATGCGATAAAAGACCATCTAGGATAGATTGTTTGCTCATAAGAAGTCAAACCTCTCGCCTCTAGAGATCCCATTCAAGGAAGAAGAGATCAAACAAACAATGGAAGAAGTAGGAGCAATCATAGCTCCTGGACCTGATGGATTTCCAATGACCTTTTATAAACAAGGCTGGAATATCTTGAAATATGATATCCTTAACTCTTTGAGGATTTTTTTCCATAGAACTACAAATTTGGAACGTCTCAATTGGGCACATATTCTCCTAACCCCCTAAAACAATGCTCCCAAAAGAAAAAAGACTATATGCCAATAAGCTTGATTATTGCTCAGTCAAGATTATCTCCAAGGTGCTGGTGAACCATCTGAGAAAGGTCATTGGAGATCTGGTTAATCACTACCAAGCTACCTTTATCAAAGGAAAAATGTTCCACGTCCATAAGCTGAAAAAGAACTACCAAGCTACCTTTATCAAAGGAAAAATGTTCCACGTCCATAAGCTGAAAAAGAATATCTTGATCAAAGTGGACTTCGAGAAAGCCTTTAATATAGTGGATTGGAACTTCCTTCTTGAAATTCTACAAGCAAGAGGCTTTGGATCCAAATGGATAGGATGGATAAGCACGATGCAATATTCATCGTGTTCTCCACAATGTTATTAGAGGTAGTCAAAGCCAACATCTACGATGGCATTCAAACAGGACTATGTAGAGAAGACACGGTGGCATCCCTTCACTATGTTGATGACCTGCTAGTCTTCTATACGGGGGACCTCACCCATTTGAGGACTTTAAAATTGATCTTCTATCATTTTGAGGGTCATTCAGGATTGAGTATAAACTTCAACAAGATTGTTATCATCCCAATTAAAACAAAAGGATATAACACCCTAGATGTAGCAACAATCACCAACTGCCCAATAACAACCTTCCCAATCAAATATCTAGGAGTACCGATCCCGGGAGAAAGTTCAAAGAAGGAAGGCTGGTGGGAGCTTATTGAGGGAATTAGAAGGTGATTGGTGGGATGCAAATAAAAGCTTCTATCTCTCACAGAAGGCTCACCCAAATCAACTGAGTCCTGACCACAATGCCCATCCACTGGATGTTAATATATCGACTACCTAAGTTGGTTATTCACAAGATTGATGTCATAAAAAAATATTTTCTATGGAAAGGGGTTGAGAAGAACCCACACGCTTACCATTTGGTTAGTTAGGATACATTGTATTAAACAAAGTCACAAGGAGTTTGGGGTAGTCTAAATTTGTGAGAATTTACCGAAGTAATTCTAGGGATATGGTAGTGCAGAATTCTCACAAGACAGGGCGAGCTATGTTAACAAATCTTCAGAAAATGATATTTTAGTGGAAATTTTTATGATGCCCATAAGTAGGCCCTGAGGCAAGGATCCTTCTTCCAGAAAGGTATATGCCTAGAATGACCTCCAATATCAAATCCAGACCAGAAAATGGCAGATCCATAAATTTTTGGATGGACAATTGACTAGAGGAATATTCGCCCTGGAATAAACTACCAAGTTGTCGCACATTGATTCTTAAAAGATCACTTTCCTTCGAGGAGGCTAGGGATATTGTATGAAGAAGTAAACCGTTAATCAACCCAGACCCACTACTTGAAGGAGACTTGGCGGAATTTCAGTCTCTAATTTAACACATGTAGAGTTTGAACCTACTAAACTCTAGGCCTGGTGAGCGAATATGGGAGCTGGCACCAACCCATTGGTTCTCGGTTAAAACCCTATATCATTTCAGGATGGATGAGGGTATTTGAAGTGGTATACAAAAGGACTTCTAGAGGATCCCATGCCAACTGATGGTCAAACTCTTCTCCTTGTTAGCCAGAGAAAATAAGATTCTCATTCTAGATAATCTACCTAGGCGAAAAAAGGGATGGACCTGGACGCTATGCTATCTGTGTCAAACGGACAAGGAAATATTGGCTTACAAACTAGATCATGTCCTTATACTAACAATATTTGGCAACATTTTCACAATATTTTCAACATACATGTAGACTCTTCCGGGCTTTAAGACATGTAGAGTATGAGAGTTCCACCCTTTAGGGTGGACAAACCATAAAAGGGGGGTGAAACTTCATAATCCTTGCAGTCACCTGGTTTATATGGGGAGAAAGAAACTTGTAGCCAAGCAGCCGAGGTTGGAGGTGATCCAAAATCTGGTTAAGAAAAGCTTGGAATTCTCGAAGGGAACCTCGCATCATGTCAACGAAAGTGACAAGGCCTTTGAGGACAACACCCCTATGAGAGGAAGCTCTTAAAGCACCAAAGACACAATCAGGAGACCTCAGACTACTTGTTTTTGCTCTTTTATATAATCTGGTTGTGCATTATGTATTTATTGTAGTCAATTTCTTTATCTAATGAAATTTAATGTGATTTGTCCACTTTATAAAAAAAAATTCTCTTGATCAATATACTCCAAATATGTTAATGTTGATGATAATTTAGGGTGGAAATACAAGTTAACATAAATGGGCATTTACTTAAGTTACACACACACTTATAATTATAAGTTAAGGATAAGTCCAGAGTGAAGATTGGTAACCATATTTTCTGACATATAATTAAAAAAAAGAAAAAAACATTGTTTTCTTTTATACATTAATTAGACATAATTTCTGATTTGATTGATGCCAGGCCACATTAACATTGGTTTAATGTTCCACTAAGCTCTAGTCTTACATTTAAATAATAAGATCCCAGCTGTGACCGTGATGAGGGGCTAGGGTTGCTATCTCTTCTCATTGGTGGCCTCACATGTTCAACCTAAGATGTCAGCCATAAATATGAGCACTTAATGCAAGGATAGAGAAGCATCTCTTTCCTATAAAGGCCTTTTCTTTACATTTTGGTACTTTTAGCAATCACATGCTTACACCCAAGCAAAACTATTGTAGCTAGTAATTACACAAATGTGAAACATATAATCTGATTTTTCTTTTATTTATTTATTTATTTATTTATTTATTTATTTATTTATTTATTTATAAGATTGTGGTTTTAAGTTGGTCAAGTAAATTTAACATGCAAAATATTGATGGAAATTATGGAAAAAGTTTCATTAATTTAGTTTTAAATTTTTATTATTTTAATTTATCTCTTTGAATTATGATCTTTGGGCTTAATCCTACCTAAACAATTTATAAATACTTTCCATATTATATATTATATGAATAGAACGCATAGTGTTTGTCAGATTTTAAATGTTTGTTTTTTTTGGACAATATTGAATCTTACGATAAGAGTGTCATATATTGAAGACTTTTTGTATTGAGATCTTTTACAACATAAATTTATATCTTTTATATTATTTCCCCCAATTTTTTTTTCCAATAAATATAACTTTAATAGTAATCATTTTTATGATATAGTCCTATGCCACAAGTGATAATTAAAACTAATGACCATGGTATTAGTTTGGAAAGAAACCTCATTTTCACCATTGTGGTGGTCTCGGCATTACCAAGAGGAGCAGCATTTGCTGTTTCAAGATCATTCTTAAAACTTTCACGAATTTCGTCTTTATTAGTTTTTTTAATTATTAATATATGATATTATCATGTTTAGGTGTTAACATGGAACTTCTTATATTAGAGATGGTCTTAAGAAGAAAGGGGGAAAATAGCTCAAGGCCTTTAACTTTCATTGAGTTTAACAAGTAATTCAATTCCCACTCAAATTAAAGTAACCAAAAGGCCATGGAATGAAAAGATCAAAGTTATTTTTTCCATGATATAATTAAACACCATTTCCATTCTTAGAGAAAGCAATTGCAGTGCAACGGTATGCATGCAAAGCATCCATGCACACAAGTCTTTCCTTATAGAGAATCAATCACCTCTGTCTCTTTTTCCTTTTCTTTGTGGTCCAACTAGAGACCCCTTTTTTGCCCAAGAGCACCATGAATGCCTATTAGACTTGTGATAATTGGCCAATTTGCCAACCCACACCATGTGAACTACACTCTCGTGGCTTTTCTTGATCCAATTCCTGAACCATTAATATATAGTTCTCTTTCCCACTCTATTCTGTTTTCACTCATCCTTCATTTCTCATTTTAATACTGCAAACTTTTCAATAAGCGATTTTCTGTTTTCATTCATGGTTCTCCTTTCTCATCCTAAACAAACATTTCAAGATCAGAGATTATCTAATCCTCTCCCCTCTTGCATGCAAAGCTCTCGAGTGTGCATGGTTTCAACTTTCAATTCATATCTTTGATATGTATTGTTATCAGAGTATGATCATCAGAAAAACCAATAATTAGAGATTCAATGTGGGGTTCTGATTCTTCAAGGCCACCACACAAATATGTTAATTCATTGAAGAAGGCTGTGAGTTGGTTATTTTGTACTAATAAATGGTTTTGGCCCATGCATGGTTGCCAACTTTAATGGAGCCTTTACTGCACACTTTATTACATGTCCCCCAGATCCTTTTGTCAGTGAGCCCAGGATCTGTCCCACATCCATTGAGAGATTGATCATAGAAATTTAAACTAACCTTCATATCCCCACCAATCCCTTTGCAAGAACACACACATGCACACACACATACAACTCTGACACAAACCTGAGTTGGTACTCAGTAGAGGAGAGAGAGAAGAACTAAACTTTTGATCTGCTGAAATCCAAAGAAAGTTTTATTCATTAAAATTAAACACTGATGCATGCATGGTTATCTTATATTTGTCTAACTTAGTTTTGATGACGTCTATTTCTTTAGTTTCTAAAACTCCTCATTACCATATATGTTTGTAGAGAGAGAGAGAGGGAGAGGGAGAGAGATAGAGAGGGACATATCTTAAAGATTTAGAACAATGAGTTTGAGCAGCAATCAGCAGGGAGCTCCATGAGCCCATCCGTCTGAACTGAAGGCTCGTCAAGGAGCCACTTCTCAAGCACAGAGAAAGGAGGATGGTTTTGGCCATCTAAGAGTCTTGGCTTGAACTCAGCTTGATCATGATCACCCAGAAAAGGCTGATGAGCCTCATGGATCTCCGATGCAATGCCTGAACTTAGGTTCTCTAAGGAGCTCAATACTGGCTCTACCTGATCCTCAGAAACAATCGCTTGATAGGGCTGCAGTAGAATTGTTTGGTGGTGGTGTTGTTGTTGTTGCTTATCTTGAAAAGTCTTTGGGGGGGACCTCATCCATCCTTCCAAGAGCCTTGATATATTCTCTGTACTTGAAGCATATGTTGAAGAGCTTGGGTTAATCTTGCTCATCTCTGATGTGAGATCAGGGTAAGCAGTGGGGCTTGAATCAGATGAAGTGACATAGCTATCTATTGCAGTCTGGAACTTCTTGATCTTCTTCTTCAAGTGAGTATTCCAGTAGTTCTTGATATCATTGTCTGTTCTTTGAGGGAGGTATGAAGCTATGGCTGCCCACCTGCAAAATTAATGATCATGTGAGAGAAAAATTAGAGAGATTGAGATCATGGTTTCTGAGAATATATATATATATATATATATATATATATATATACCTGTTGCCAAGCAAAGCTTGGAGATGAATGATCATTCCTTCTTCATGTGGAGTGAAGTTGCCTCTCTTGATGCCTGGCCTGAGGTAGTTTGTCCATCTAAGTCTGCAACTCTTGCTACATCTCAGCAAACCTTCAGATAAGCATATGACCAGAAGAACTAGTGAGATGATTAATTTAGTGATGAAAACAAGCCACAAAGTCCTAAAATTCAGATCTGAACTCCATGGAAGTATATATGTTAATTTGCATGTATATGCATGCATGCATGCATAGCAGCTTACCAGTGTTGGTAGGCACTGATCTCCAGTTTCCAGGGCCATGCTCTTGGATGTAGGACACCAAGATGATGTCCTCCTCTGGAGTCCATGGCCCTTTCTTGATGCCAACCTTATCACAGCAAGGAGGCCTCCCCATGTCTGCTTCACAAACTGATCCAATTTACTAATAACCCTAATCCTCTCTCTCTCTCTCTCTATTTCTTCTCTTGATCTCCTCTTCTCTTGCTTTCTCTCTATCTCTCTCTCTCTTTTTCTCTATCTATGTTTTTTTCTCTCTCTTTCTTTTCATGTATGAAATGAAATATATAGGATGACTTGAGAGAGCCAAGTGTGCCTTTTTCACCTAGCATCTACCCTGCTGACTCATTTGCTCTTTTCCTCTTTCTTTTTAACAAAGTCAGCCTCTCCTTCTCTTCTCTATCTCTCTCCTCTTTCCCCTTTATTTTTAGTAGTGATCACATGAATCAGAGAGAAGCCCTTCTTTAAAAGGCACAAGTGTTTAAAGCCATATATATATGCTTAGTGAAAAGCATCAAGTGATCAGGCACAGATTTATTAATACCAATATTTATTTTTTTAGTTATGTTGATGCCAAAAACCGGTCCGTCTCACGTTTTGGTTGCTGTTGCCTCGTGATCTGGTCTCAGCCTTTCGAAAAACGGTTGAAATTTGTAATTGATGTGGACGCTTACTTCAGGTTTGAATAGTGGATCCCTTGGAATGCCGGGTGTTCTGGAGGAATTTTGGGGAGGAAACTGTTGATGAGGATGATCGGAATTATCCCCTTTTTGTTTCTGGATATCTGGACGAGTCTGTAAATAGGAGAGGGGAGCGATCGGAATTGGGCCTTGCTGCCCGGATTTAACTCCGATGATTAAGTCAGAATTTTTGTGAGAAAAAAGGAGGGTTTGGTGAATTTTTAGACTTCTTGGGTACAGGTTAATTGATTGTTCAAGTCCCCTTTCTTTACTATAGTTGTTCTTCTTTTATAGAAAAGTTGAAGGCGATTTAGGAAAATATCTGGATAAAGACGGTTGTGGAAATATCTTGTGAGGCGGTGAGAAAATATCTCGTGAGGCGGTCGTGAGGCGGTGAGAAAATATCTGCCTACTGTGTAGGTAAGTAGAAAATATCTGCCTACTGTAGAGGCAAGTAGATAATACTTACTTACTGTAGAGGCGTTAGATATTTTCTTCCTTAGGAAATTACGTGGCCATGAGCACCTCAAGTTTCGGATAAAAAGGTTTTGGGTTTGCTTAATTCCGAGCGGATTTGTTTGTAGAGTTGAAAGATAACAAATGCCTCATTCTCAATTACCGAGTGGAATTTCGCTAGAAAAGCAGTAACAGAAGATTTGATATTAGGTGGTATTGCCACGTGGCCAGAGGGATGTGGCCCCGTGCTTAATACGTGGCCATTTGGGTAAGTGACATGTGCTTTGCCAAATATTTCCGTAACATTAGTCCCCCCAAAAGTGTACTTGTTCGAAAAATCTGAGTGAAGAGTGAGCTAGGCGCACTTTTCGCTTGGTTCGAGAACAAGTATTTTTCTTAGTTGGCAAGTCTATATAGGTGTAGGTATCTGTCTCTAGGATGGTAAGGCGCACATGCTTTTAATAGGCGACTGACACTTGTTTCTTTTAGATAATTCTTTGTGTTGTCTTTTCGTTGTTTTGAATCGAGGTATGAATACACTGAATCTTTCTCCTGAATTTTTGCTTATAGTGTCGATAGGTTTTTCTATTTAAGGAGCTTATATGGATAGTGTTCCTTATTCATTTTGTTCTTATCTTTGTACAATGGCTCTTCTTTAGCGTTTATCTTTTTTCAAGTTTTTCACTTTTACTATTTCTACTCGTCATTTGCGAATTCCAGTTTCTTTTTATGAACACCTAGAGGGATTGAGGACTGGAGTTGTTCACTTGGTGAGTCCGAACGGCTGCATATGGCAGTCTCTTCTGGTTATTGACGAGGACACAGGTGAGATTTGTTTTGAGGATGGGTGGGAGATCTTTCATGTTGATCACGATGTTGAGGCGGGAGATCTTTTAGTCATTACCTATGCAGGGGGCACACGTTTCGAATTTGAAATATTCGGAAGTGACTCCTGCTGTAAAGAAGTGGACCCTAATCTTTGCCCACGCGTTTTACAGGGGTTTCCTAGTGATAACGAAGATAGCGACGGTTGTGGAAGTCCGTGCATCTCTTCCGAATTTTGTCCGAGCGGGTCATCGGATGGATCCATTGGATCCATTAACTAGGAAAATTCCGATGGACAATAGTGTTTATTACGGTTCGGGTTCAATGTAACTGTTTTTGTCATGAATAAATAAAGTTCGTCGTTTTGTTTATAACTTCTTTGATTTCTTCAAGGAATGATCGCTGGTGATCCTATGTTGGGATATGTGTTTTGTCTTTTATGATATTAGCTCTATTTTTATGTTGTACAGCGCCTATTATTCCCTGGGGAGACACGTGTTTTTCACACTGTTTCGCATTAAAGGGAGAAGGTGGCGCGACGTGCGCGGCGTGCGCTTTGTCAACATCATGATGGGCGCGGCTACCCATGTGTGTCAGGCGGCGTTTGGTATGCTGCGTTTGGTATGCTGACGTTTAAGATGGAATTTTGAACCGTTTATAATGATGGTCATCTGAATGGTCCGGATTTGGGGATGTTTGGTTCAACGGTCCGATCGGGATGTAGTTTTGGGATCTAACGGCCAAGGGTTCATCTCCCTTTCATATAACAAGGCGGAGAAGGTTTTATCTCGAAATCGGAATAGTATTTTCTTCAGACTTTCTTCTTCGAACTCTCTTCTTCTCCGGCGAGCTCTGTTTATCAATTTTCTGTGTTTTTTCACCTCTTTCTCTTCTAAGGTAATGGCTAGTGTATCTTCTTCCTCTAGTTCTTCTCATGAATCTCATGAATCTCATGAATCTGCTACTTCCCAACCGTCTTCGATCCCTTCTCCGTCTGAACCCATAGTTTCTGTCGCGATTTCAGGCGGGCCTGGGGATGCTCCGGTCCAGAGTTTGAGGATTCATCCAGCTTCTAAAGCGATGGGTAGAGGGTCTGACACCTTCATAAGCCTCCTTGAGCAGAAGGATGTCGATAGTTTGGTAGATAAATATGAAATAGATCGTTCTTTGTTTGAGGTTAGGGTTCCATGTTCTTGAGAGAGGGCAAGTTCTCCTAGGGAGGGGGAGATAGCCATCTACCAAGATGCGCTGTTGTGTAGTCTTAGGATTCCTTTTTCTAGTTTTGCCAAGGCTATCTTAGAAGAATATCGTTTATGTCCTTCGCAATTAACTCCGAACTCTTGGAGATTGCTCAATGGTTTTGTCATTGTGTTTAACAATTATGGGGTAAATCCGACTGTTCGTTGGTTCCGCATGTTATTCAGTTTACACCTAGAGTCTAATGCCGACTGGTATTACTTTTTGGCTCGTTTCGGGAGGAAGTTTCTAGGTAAAGTCCCTACTTCCATTAAACGATGGAAGAGTAAGTTCTTCTTTGTCAAAAGTAAATTCGAGTGGGATGTCCGAACCAAGTGGGAGGTTCCCCGAACGGATATCGCTTGTGAGGAGATGACAAAGGAAGAAGAAGTTCTCTTTAAGTCAATGGCGGGGATTTCTGGGGTTTACATGGATACTTTCTTAACCAAGGAAAATCTTCTTAAGTGTCGTTTAATAGTAGCTACTGGTAGGGTTTATTTATGCATCTAACTTAGTTTAGTCGTGAGCCGGGATATCTAACATGCTTCGGAATTTATCCTTGTAGGAAATCCGATAGAGGATGATGATTTGGATCTTGCTAGGACATCTTGGCCTCTTTCGAGGGTGAAGTTCATCCACCCTTGCCTCGTGGGCAAAAAAAGAAGGAAGTGACATCCAGCAAAAGTGCTGATACTTCCAAGGAAGAAAAGAAGAAGAGGAAAAGAAAAGACGTCACTTCTCCGAAGGAGAGGGTCAAAAGTGACCTCGTCGTAGGGTCCTCATAGGAGAGGAGGACGAAGAAAAAGAATTCTGAGGACGCGTCAGGTCCCAGAATTACGGGAGAACAGGCGAATTCACCTCAGCCAAAGATTCTCCCGGCTTTAGCTCCAATTCCAGAGGGCCCCTCCCCTAGTCGGCCGGAGGATATCCTCTTTAGGGAGGTGAGAGTATACTTCTGAAGGCTATATATTGTTCCACTAAGAATTTTTGACTTAGGTTTATTTTATAGGTGGAGGCAGGAGAAGCAGTTCTCATGGATAAGCTAAGGGAGGTAGACTTAGTTCTCAAAGGACAGATGATTCGATGGAAGGAATTGCCTTCAGAGGATATCCCTTTTCGGGATGCCGCGTCCGTGAAGAACGTTTTGATGGCCATGAGGCCCGAACAACTCTCTACCAAACTTCGAGAGGCTGGAAGGGAAGAGGCTACTCGCCAGCTTTTCCGTTCAGCTATGATGGTAAAAACTATACTTGTGCTTCTTTTATGCCCTTGTTTGATATTATCGCTTATAATTCATTTTTTTATTTCTGTAGACTGCTCAATGAGCGGATCTAGTTAGCAATCTTTGTCAAGAAGACTTGACAAAGATGGAGACAAGTAGAGCATAGATTGCCCAACTAAGCTCTAGGGTAGCGGCATTAGAGGAAAAAGAGAAGAAACATCTTGTCGTTATTCATGCCCATGAGCAAGATAAGGCCGAGCGGCTTCAACAGTTGGCTGCCATGGAGAAAGAGAAGAATGATTTAGCAGCCAAGCTTGTTAATTCCGAGGGCTCTCTTCTTACTGCTGAAGGGAATATCAAGAAATTACAAGATGAATCCAGCAGTTTGAAAGAGGAACTAAAATCTCCTTAAACTGAGCGAGCTGAAGCCCGATGGGAGTTAAAGTTGAAGGTTGCTGAGCTGGCTGCCGTCCAGACCGAGTTAGAGGAAGTTAAAGGGGAGCGTGACGCGCTAAAGGAAGATCTAACTTCCAGACAAAAGGCTCCTAAATCCGACTCGCAAGAAATGAAAGATTTAAGAGAACGAGCGGAAAAGTTGGAGAAGGAGGTCACTCGGCTTAGAGCGCGAGCGAAAGAGGGGGCCACACGCATATATTCGTTAGTGCAACAGGTGGGTCACCATGTTCCTCCTGTGGAAGTTTTATCGATGGGGCTTGCTGGAGTCTTAAAGAAGTTTACAGAACTGAAGGAGCAACAAATTATAAAGACTCCAGAGACCCCTGCCCCGCCTCATCTGAAATGCCGACTCAAGCTTCCCAAGAAGCAGTTGAACACCAGGAAGGCCCTAGTACTTAGGGTTTTTTATGAGATGTTTTTGTAGATATTCAAGTGTTTTGAATGTAGCTTTTATTCATGGGAATGAAATACAAACCTTTATTTTGGTGAAGATTTATTTCCGAGTCATGGTTACTTGTAACCATTTAAGAAATCCTTCGCAAAGTCTTTCTTCTTTTTGCATTTGGCTTGTAAGTTAAGCTTCGTGGCAAGTTCTTCTCTTCTTAGTCCAATCGTGGGACTTTAATTTGCTGAATAAGATCCTTGTCTTTGTGAATGAGATTGTTGCCTCATATTTCGATCGAGATTTTTGCCCCCTACTCTAGATGAAAATTGTCTCTTATCCTTGTAGGATAATTTTTTTGCCTCATCTTATAGGGATGGGATTTTCACCTCATCTTCAGTTGGAATTTCTGAACAGAAATTTTGGTTTTATTTCATGAAACATTTAGGAGACTGCTACAGAATTCATTGATAGTAGCGTCGCAGGTGTTCAGCATGAAATGGACGCTTGAGCATTTTTCCTTCCATATTGACGAGATAATAAGTGCCCGCTCGGACAATCTTCTGTATGACGTAAGGGCCTTCCCAGTTAGGAGTTAGCTTCCCAGTTCGGCTTTTGTTTCCCTGGAATTCGTTTTCTCTTAAGACCAGATCGCCGATTTGGAAGAAGACTCTTTTTACCCTTGTGTCGTAGAACCTTTTTACTCTTCGGCGAAAGATTGCTGCCTTTGTTTCTGCAACTTCTCTTCTCTCTTCCAGTAGGTCAAGTTCCGCTCGGAGATTCTTCTCATTTTCTTCTGATGAAAAAGTTTGTTGTGTTCGTAAGGTAGGCATTCCTATTTCTGCAGGGATGACTGCTTCTGCCCCATAAGTAAGAGAGAATGGAGTTTCCCCTGTGGGGGTTCTTGTAGTTGTTCGATAAGCCCAAAGAGCGCTCGGAATTTCCTCAACCCAATTAGTTCCATTTTTAGATACCCGGGTTTTGAGAGCTTGGAGCAAGGTGCAATTCGTTACTTCTACTTGGCCGTTGGCTTGGGGATGTGTCACAGAAGTTAGTCTGGCGGGAAAAGCTCGGCACATACGGGCATCAGTGATTCCAGAGAGCAGCATCTTTGATCGGAAAGACTTCAGGTGACAGGACGGATCGGTTTTGCCCTCATATGCAGTCATAGCAGGTGGTCGAAAACTGTCAGGAACTTGCTCATCCAGTATTTCCTTGATAAAAGGAGAGCGTGTAGTGAGAACATGCCTTTCGGACTTCTGGTTTCCTCGAGAGGGCCACATTGCCGTTCTTACATCGCGGTTGGAACAGACGGACTATTCCGTTCTGTTCTTGTGGTAGCTTGCTCTCCACGTCGAGCGGAAGGAGGTTCCGAACTGGCGGAGAAGGCGGTCCCCTCTCTTCTTTCTTCATGGGTGCGGGTCCTTGTCCTCCCTCTGCTTTCAGAATTAGCTAATGGGGCTGTCGGCATCTTTGGTGGAATTTGTGTGGGTGGGAGTGGTGGATGGGCCAAAGTGTGAACAGCTTGAGCCAACTGCTCTAATTGTTTCTGCATATTAAGATAAAAATCTGGGACGGGTCCCTAGGGTACCACGGGTGGATTTTCCAATGGAGGTAAGATGGTTGGATTTTCCGGTGAATTCCCCCCAGTCCTCCGGGCTTCACTAGGTATTTCAATATTGCCAGGCGCTCCTTGTTCTTGGATTCGTTTAGATTTTCTGGTAGTAATCATTTAGCTTTTCGTAAGGTCCCCACGGACGGCGCCAAACTGTTGATGCCAAAAACCGGTCCGTCTCACGTTTTGGTTGCTGTTGCCTCGTGATCTGGTCTCAGCCTTTCGACAAACGGTTGAAATTTGTAATTGATGTGGACGCTTACTTCAGGTTTTGAATAGTGGATGCCTTGGAATGCCGGGTGTTCTGGAGGAATTTTGGGGAGGAAACTATTGATGAGGATGATCGGAATTGTCCCCCTTTTGTTTCTGGATATCTGGACGAGTCTATAAAAAGGAGAGGGGAGCGATCGGAATTGGGCCTTGCTACCCGGATTTAACTCCGATGATTAAGTCAGAATTTTTGTGAGAAAAAAAGGAGGGTTTGGTGAATTTTTAGACTTCTTGGGTACAGGTTAATTGATTGTTCAAGTCCCATTTCTTTACTATAGTTGTTCTTCTTTTATAGAAAAGTTGAAGGCATTTTAGGAAAATATCTGGATGAAGGCGGTTGTGGAAATATCTTGTGAGGCGGTGAGAAAATATCTCGTGAGGCGGTCGTGAGGCGGTGAGAAAATATTTGCCTACTGTGTAGGTAAGTAGAAAATATCTGCCTACTGTAGAGGCAAGTGGATAATACTTACTTACTGTAGAGGCGTTAGAGATTTTCTTCCTTAGGAAATTACGTGGCCATGAGTATCTCAAGTTTCGGATAAAAAGGTTTTGGGTTTGTTTAATTCCGAGCGGATTTGTTTGTAGAGTTGAAAGATAACAAATGCCTCATTCTCAATTACCGAGCGGAATTTCGCTAGAAAAGCAGTAACATAAGATTTGATATTAGGTGGTATTGTCACGTGGCCAGAGGGATATGGCCCCGTGCTTAATACGTGGCCATTTGGGTAAGTGACACATGTTTTGCCAAATATTTCCGTAACAAGTTATATATTAAGCTCATATAAATTGTAAAAACAATGAACTTTCTTTAGACGTAAGATTCTTAACTCAAAAGAAAACTTAATATGGAGTTTTTACACTCTTGAATTAACAAGTGGTATAGGTCCACCACCTTGTACATGCTATAACCGGTGCATGTACACTGATGTTTACAAATTCCAATTCATTGTTTAAGATACTTGTATATGCATGAACTCTTGTCATGGAGTAACGTATACTCTTTGTGCACCCTACCTGTGTACCATACTTTGAATTAATTAAACAGCTTGTCTGCCACTTGCCAAATAGGTGATCAACATTGGCTTTTAATTGTAAACTCAAAACTTACTCTTGAACATAATAATGTTAATCTATAAACCCTAAAACTATATTAAGAGAAGATATATGAAATAAATTGAAGTTCTAAAAATTACCTTTAGATTCATATGATGCATGTTTGTTCTTCAATGTTTTCTATTTCATGATGTTTTTATTGGGAAGTCGAATTTTTATGGTATGTAATAGAACTATGATATGTCCACTTTATTTTGAAAAAAATCTATATCCCAAAATTAATTTAAATAAACTTTTATATTATGTGGTCCTTTGAAAAAGAATATTTGCACCAATATCCCTCAAAATTTACAAGGCATTCCTCATTGCATATAAAGTTGCACAAGAGCTTTTTTATTTTATTTTTTTTTAATAAAGGCAACAAGCGTCCCCCAAAAAAAGTTAAGGATTGACAACAGGTGTAGAACTCATGCAACGCAACTGAGCCCACACTTTGCAAGAGGAGGGGCTTGATCTCGAGACCCTGCACAAGAGTTTATTAATTGTAACTAGTTAAAATAGAAAATTAAAAGAGAGAGATGTGTATATACAAAAATTTCAAAAATCTCTTTCGTGACATATGAATAAATAGAATATTTTTGGAAGTATATATATATATATATATACTATCAAAAAAACAGTGATAATTTCAGAAGTATGAAGTGTTGGGTGAGATGTTAGGGTGCATGAAGTGTATATTTGAGTTGTGTATAATGAATGGACTTTTGACAAATGGTGTAGATACAGCCACTCGCAACTTGTCAACAGCCGTTGAAATCTAATACCCAAAAAGAGAGCTTATGTCCTTGTAGAGGACACTTAATTATGATGAACAATAGTTAATTAATTTCTATCCATCTATAAACCACCATTTTGTCTTAAGCAAATTAAAGTATAAATAATATATATATATATATATATATATATATATATATATATATATATATATATATATATATGTTAGCTTGTGATCGTGTTATGCCACGTGGACCATTCAGATCTCCAACGAACTGATGATGACTTCTTGGATAGAAGACTATGTTGTTGGTGTTCTCTCTGCGAGTTCACCTATGATGGGGACAAAAGGGAAGGAACCAGTGAGGGGGTAGGGCTCTATCACCCGTGCTCGCTCCGATGGTTAAGTCAGTAACTTGATAGGAGAAGGAGGAAGAGGAGGAGCAGTTTTTCAAAGAGGTTGAGTTTTGCTTAGTCGTTTAACTCTTTTCCTAGATTTTTCCTCCTTATGTACTTCCCCCAGTTCTTTGGGGTTCGTGTCCCCTTTACCTCTTCATTATGAGGATATTCTGAGATATGAGGATCTTTTGAGAGGCTATCCCCTCTCCTAGGGTGGCTTTGACTTGCCCTACGAAGGTATGGCGGTGCCTTGTTATACTTGTGTTGCATTAATGAGGATATGATTTAGACACGTGGTATGCCTGATCTCTCGTGTATCACTAGCCCCCCCCCGGAATTCTTGAGGTCTTCATCATGGCCTCAGGTTAAGTTTAGGGTTCGGGAGCATGTCGGCGAGTGCAGGAATTGTGGTCTCTCGCTTTGTCAGGAGGCTATGTTAAGGTGTTTTGCCATACCCCCAGTGAGACGAGAGATTTTACCTCGGCGCTTCTGAGGTCTTAATTGGGACGACATAATCCACGTCTTCCTCGATTTTCATGCCACCTTGATGAACAGGCGTGTCCTCTCGCGTTTCGAGGAGTTTCCATTTGAGGGACCGCTAGGTGCCGCAATGGGGTGAACGATGACTATAATGACACGTGTCTCTTTTCTGGCAGGTTTAACGCCACCTGAAGCCGATCGCGACCGTTACCTTTCAAATACCTGTATTCCAATTTCGCTTATTTCGCAGTTTGGTTCCTTATTGCTCCATCTCTCTTTGCAAGGAGTTTTTCTTGGGTCTTCCACTCCAATCTTCTTATTTTGGCTTGCACTTCTCGCTAAGGTAATGATGCGTTCTTCCACGGCTATTGGAGCGAGGGAAACTGTAGTCAGGTCCCCTCCCATCCTGCTAGAAGGAGCGGGTATCGCCACAATTCATATTTCTTTGTCCCTTAGTGAGCTTGAGCGGGAGGCACGCGAGTCTCTCCTTAGGTTTCCACCTTTCACTTGTAGACTTCCCAGGTCCGATGAGAGGGCGAATGATCCTCATGAAGGTGAAATCGTTGTCTACACAGATGCCCTATCCTCAAGTCTTAGGCTCCCTTTTGCTCCCATATTTCATGAGATTCTTCTGTATCACTGATTGCGCCCTACGTAATTGGTTCCCAATTCATGGAGGGTTCTTTGTGGGTTTGTCATGATTTTTCAATCGCTTGGGTTGAAAATAACTATGCGCTAGTTCTGCCTTTTGTTCTTCTTGAAACCTTCCCCTTCTCCCGGCTGGTACTATTTTTGTGCTCGCCCTGGGAAGTCCTTCTTGGGTCCCCGCCTATCTTCTTTTGGCGAGTGGAGAGATAAGTTCTTTTTTCTTTCTTCTAAAGATGCTTTGAGGGTCCCACTCAGTGTAGACAACTAAGAACGAATACTTCATGAGAGAAAGGGGAGTCGGTCGAGGAGAGGATGCAACTGGAAATTCTCTAGAGTTTACACAAAACTCCTTTAGACTTGTTCATGACCCCAACAAATCTCAGGGACCATGGATTTTTCTTAGCAATGGGTAGGAGATATTTTACTTCATCATCTGATTCTCGGTAGGGTATACTAACATAGATTTTCTTTTGTCAGGTCCTAGGATGGACTTCGACGAGCTGGTGGGTTCCCTTACTTTCGAGGCCTGCGTTTCTTCAGTTGCTACATCGAGCGGAAAGAAAAGGAAATTGTCGGGTGAGTCGAGTGATCAGGGTGGGAAGTCTAATGAGGATTGGCTTGATTCCTTGAGTGACTGGGAAGAGGAGACTCCTGCTTTTGAGCTAAGTGGTCATCCTTCTTCAATTGTGACGACCGGGGCCCTCGAGGAGGATGACGTAGTGGTGTTGATTCCTCCCGGCCGGTTCCGCATACTCCAGAAGTTCGCCCCCTTAAGCTGGCTTAGTAGGGACTTCTCGGGGCGATGGAGTTGTTTCGAATAAGGCGGGAGAAGCGCCCTTTTGGGATCATGTTTCATATATTTCGGCTGACGCGAGGAAAGCTACCGCGGCTCCTGAAAGCATTCGTTACCCAAACCTGGAGGCAGAACTGTTGACTCTGTCCAAGCGATTAATTACCGACCGCCTCGCCTCCCTTAATTTGACAGTATAAGAATTGTTATTCTAATGGTTCTCCATTTGTGCATTTTTTTTCATCCTGTTGTGTTGTTTTAGGTAAGCTAATTTCTAGATCACACCGCCCGACGTCTTCCCAGCGAGGTGGATGAGGAGAAGACCACTGATGACTTACTGAACTCACTCAAATCCGAGGAAGTGGATCTGAAGAAGTTGGTGGAGGGACTTCAGGAGGCCTTGGCACTCATTGAGAAGGATCGAGACCGCTGGATGGAGGAATGTGAAGCTTCAAAGTGGCTATGCAACGAGTTAGGGACTAGGGTGGAACTTCTCAGGCGAGAAAGAAGCGGTTGCCAATGAGTTGGTTGCAGCCCATGGGCTTGCGCAGGCTCTTCAAAGGAAGCAAGATGCCATAGTCCAGGATTTGGTTGTGACCAAACAATCCTTGGAGGCCGCTGAGAAAGCCCGTGAAGACGAGGAAGCCCGGAGATATGAACTTATCGGTATCGTCATCGATGATTACATAGGCTCCCATTCATTGGTCGAAGATTTGCTAGAAGCGATAGGGAATCATCTTTAATCTCGAGAATTCTGGGCCTATCTTCATGAGGAACGTCGAAGGGCCGCGGACGAAGTTGTGACTAAGTTCAAAGCTAGTGCGGAGTTCAAGGGGGTCGCCCAAAACTGCGCTAAAGATGGTTTCTCCATATTTCAAACTTTGGCTCACGTTTGTTAGGACCTGAGGCTTAGGAAAATATATTATGTAGAGGCTTTTAAGGTTTGGAAGGAGATTCAGAAGAAAGAGAAAGCCAAATGTTCTGTCATGGGTCCCTCTTGTAGTGGGTAATTTGTATTTTACACTCTATTACCTGGTTGTTTTGTGTAATCCTAATGTCTTCCCAAGGACTATCGTTATCTATACTTGAGTCTAGCATCTTTTAATAAGAATATCTCATATGCCTTTTGGCAAAATGGCATCTCTCTTTTTTACTTTATCGCACTTTTCATTTTGCTGTTGCACTTTTTCATTTTGTTGTACTACGTCATCGTGTCGCCGCTTGTGGTGTGCTTGTAGGGTATTCTACTTCCCCTTCTAGCTTCCCGAGATTGCACAGATCTTTGAGTAACTTGGTTTTTATTCCCATGCGTCCTTTTAGCGGGTGTTATGATATTGATCACACTCTTGGGTATTGCTATGCTACTCACACTCCTGGGTGTCGCGATGGCGGTCATGCTCCAGGGTGAGGCGTTTGCGTACACACCCCTAAGTGCCTTTCTAGTGAGAGTGCTCTTCTAAGGAAGGGACCTCAAGTGTGTAAGAACTATTTTTGGGAAATCGGCCCTTTTAAGAGATGGACTTTAAATACAGGTTTTGGGAACCCGACCCTCATCGTGGAGGGACTTTTGACGCATAAGAACAATTTTTGAGAAATTAGCCATTTTAGGAGAGGGACTTTTCAGCTTTATTCATAATATTTCTTCAAGTGTTCAGAATGGAAATTTGGGAACCCGACCCTCACTTTTCCACCTCAACATTGAACAATCTGTGGTGACATGCAACATGCCCACAAGCACCCCCATCTTTCTTTGTCCCTTCTTTAGGTACAACTTCTGTCATCCGTTGACCCCCGTCCTTGGTTGTAGATCTATATGGTCCATCAGCTGCTGCAATATTGTGGACTAGTCATCGTGACCATCACTTCCTAGAACTTGGATTGTTCCTTCATCCCTTTACATAAAAAAGATGCCGTTGCTCCTTCCAAATTGTGACTTGGCCGTAACGACATGGAAGTCACTGATTGGGGTGTTCCCTTTCTCTTCGATCTCGATCTTAGCATCGTCTCCTCCTCCCGATGCTTCCGAGCCCCTTTATTACCTTAATTCATTGCTGCCTCATTCGCCCCTCCCTATATTGTTCGCCAATAGTAGCACCATCATAACTCACATTGTAAAACCATCAATTTGACGTCAAGCAGGATAGCGATTATCCCACGGGCTAACTGGATCCAAGGACCGCACGGAAGAACAAACGAAGAACCAAAAGAAACCCAAGAAAATACTCTGAAATTAAGGAAAATACTCTTATTCAAAACTCAATAATGAAAAGTCAACCCACAAGCCAGGTTAAATTTTTTTCAAAGACTAACCTAGAAATCCTATCATCTTATCTAAATTGCCAAAATTGGCAAATTATTATTCAAAAGTAAAACTTATCTAAATTAAAACTCTAAACAAATCAGATAACTCCTAAAAATCCTAGATCAAATCGGATTCAAATCATATCCTATTTTGATAAATAAGTTTAAAATAGCAAAAATATCTAAACAATGATATGGCAGGATAACAACAGAATTTGAATTCAAAGATGATGCCCACGAAGTCGATCTGGGTGACCACGAGGTGCGCGCCGAAACGAGTTTTCCGGATTGAGTTCAAATGCATGATTCTGACATCTGTAGCTAAAGTTATCGCCAAAATACAGAACCGCCCCCAAAACTGCTCCAATCACGGAATTGGCTCGATCACTTCCAGTCTTTACGTTGATCCGCCAACTCGGCAACAACTGACCCGAGTCTCCTGCATCAGTCACCTCGGGTTGAAAAAAACTCATCCTCGAGTTCAAAACAACATCTCTAGAATCGTCTGAAGTCTTCAAGGTTGGTCCAATCTTCTACGTAATCGTCATAGATGGGCGAGATCTCCTCCTTATAATCTTCATAGATGGTGAGATCTCCTCCTCGTAATCTTCATAGAAGGGTGAGATCTCCTCTTCCTCATCGTCGTATACGGGCGAGATCTCCATGTGATCATCATAGATTGGCGAGATCACCGTACCTCGTATTTGTCGTAGATGGGCGAGCTCACCTCCTCCTCATCATCGTTATAGGTGGGTGAGATCTCCTCATCATCATGATCGTCGTAGATAGGTTGGCCAAACCTCTGATCGCTATGATCATGGTGGTGGACTTCCTCAGCCAGAACGTGCCTATGACAACCAGGATCAAAATCTATCGCCGCCAAACGTCTTGATAACTTCGTGACTTGCCTCTGCAAATCCTTAATCATCAAGCGCTGGGTTAACTCCACGACTTGCCTCTTTAGATCCTCGTTCATCACCCCCTAGGGTGCTCCAGTCATGGTTATAGAATTCCTCAGTCGGAACCTGTCCACCACGTCGACTATGGCCACCACGATCTCCAGACATTGATGCCGATACCACACGAAGAAGACGAGCTCTCTGATACCAATTGACGCCAAGTAGGATAGCGATTATCCCGCGGGCTAGCCAGATCCAAGAACTGCAAGGAAGAACAAACGAAGAACCAAATGAAACAGAGAAAATACTCTGAAATGCAGGAAAATACTTTTATTCAAAACTCAATAATGAAAAATCAACCCACAAGTCTTGTTAAATAGCTTTCAAAGACTAACCTAGAAACCTTATCATCTTATCTAAATTGCCAAAATTGGCAAATTATTATTCAAAACTAAAACTTATCTAAATTTAAAACTCTAAACAAATCAGATAACTCCTAAAAATCCAAGATCAAATTGGATTCAAATCCTATCCTAATTTGATAAATAATTTTAAAAATAGCAAAAATATCTAAACAGTGATATCGCGGGATAACAATAGAATTTGAATTCGAAGATGATGCCCACCACGACGATTTAAGTGACCATGTGGTGTGCACCGAAACGAGCTTTCCGGATTTGGTTCAAACGCGTGATTCCAATATCTGTAGCTAAAGTTATGACCAAAATACAGAACCACCCCCAAAACTGCTCCAATCACAGTATCGGCTCGATTACTTCCAATCTTTACGTTGATCCGCCAACTCCGCACCAACTGACTCAAGCTTCATGCATCACAATTCCACCCATATGCTATGCCGATGGCTTCCTATCCTACAGTAGATGAAGCACGGTGGCTTCTTCCCCCCTCCTCACCGTCACAATCGCTCGGGCGTTGTCCCCATATATCCCTCCCCGACCGTCGACAAAGACCAACTCTATGACCAGCTTCGAAACCCTCACTATTGTATCACGGTTCCAACAGAAAAGGGGAAGGTAAACCATCTGAACCTTGCGCATTTTTTTCCCTCAACTATGGTCGGATTCTAGAAATCTAGTGACAATGGCTTGAAAGTGAGGATGAAATTTGGTAGCTCCATCTGCTTGACCGCTTCCAGACCCTTAGTGACAGTTTGGGACGGACAGGCGACAATATAGTGGCCATCGCTGAATGCCTAGATACTCAAAGTTCAACTATTGTCAAAATTGTCTTCAGCTTTGCCGCGATCCGCTTCCTATTGATGATGTTATCCTTTACCTCCAAGATAGTGACGATGTTGAATCTCTTGAGCTCTTCTTTCCCTCACAATTTTACTATCAAGAGCAAGTGAAATATAATGATAATCAAGCTCCTCAATGATCTCTCGGGTCTTCCTTACTAACTTGATCACTATAGTGCCACGAGCAATGACTGGCTTGATCACCAGTGCTTCTTTATCTTTCTACTTCCCTTTTCTATAATCCTTGTCCTTAGTGGCCTTACAGATTTTTTTTCCCTGTCATTCAGGCAATTGATTGCTCTATGGCCCACTCCTCTGCATCAACGACATGTGATGGCTCTGCGAAACGGTTGGAGCAGTATCCCTACTAGAAACAATGCCCACGCACTACAACAGGGTTTGTGGACCTTTGGTAGTGAACGACGTTGGGGTTCCTTACGTCGCTTGGGCCTTAGTTTACTGCTCTGTCGCCTTATTTTTTTTAAAGTCCATCTCCATCCAACCTCTCTCGTTGAGAGCTAAGGACAGAGGAGCTCTCGAGGTAGTCAATGCGGAGTTGAGGAAATTCAGGTCATTCCCTCATAGTGCACTAGTGTGCGAAAGGCCCTCACACAACGGACTTGTCTAGGAGATAATCTAACGACGTGGTGGTGGGGGTTCGTTCATGGCTGGGCGGAGGGGAATGGCCTTGATGCCCTTCCCATTTCTCACGGGTATTGACTTATGATTCCACACTCGGGTTATGTTAAATTATATTTAAACAAGAGTTAATGAATATAAGATAAGTGCACAAAAAAAAAAGAAAGAAAAATTATGACACTTGTTGTTTTTTGTAATTCCATGTCTTTCTCACTATTCAAATCAGAATTAAGGATGGGGAGTTCTTGTTAATGTTTCTGCCCTAGTGTTGGCTCACTTCATACTTAAGTGCGTGGCATCCTTCTCATTAGAGGGGGGCACGGGCTGGGTTTTAACCCGGCCCGGCAAAAACTGCCGGGTCGGAAAACCATAACCGGCCCGCTATAGTACGGGTCAGGTAAAACCCAACCAGTGACCCGGCTGGTTTACCCGCCGGGCCGGGCCGGGTTGACCCGGGTCGACCCGTTTGCTTTTTTTTTTTTTTCATTTTTTTAAAATTTTTTCAAGTTTTTAAACTGATGTAAATATATATTGGTTTTTATACTTTAGTTGATTTTAGTTTTTTGATATTAAATCATTGAATTTAATATGATTTCATATTAATTTGTATTTGAGGGTATTATGGTCATTTTATTATTTCTGCAACCATACTATACCATCAAAACAAACACAAACAGCTTATTAACCATACCATACCATACCATCTTTCCAAACACAGTAAACAATAATTACAACACCATACCATACAATACCATACCATACCATACATTACGAAACCATGAGAACCAATCATCCAAACAAGGCCTTAATGTTTGAATAATTAGGAAGGATAATAAATTTTATATTTTTGAGCTTTTTTTTCCTTGAAGAGAGATTTTTGCATTCTCTGATTACCAATAATTAAGGTTTTTTATTGTTATTTCCTTATTTTAAATAGCTTGTCATTTAAATATTTTTGAACTTTATAATTCTTTTGGTTTTTATAATGTTTGAATAATTAGTGCAGGATAATGAATTTTATATATTGAGTTTTTTTCCCCTTTAAGAGAGATTTTTGCATTCTTTGATTGTCAATAATGAAGACTTTTTATGGTTATTGAATTATTTCCTTATTTTTTAATAGCTTGCCATTTATATACTCTTTTGTGATTTTATAATTTTTTTTTTGTTTTCTTAATGTTTAAATAATTAATGTAGGATAGTGAATTTTATAGATTGATTTTTTTTTTTTGCCTTTTATGAGAGATTTTTGCATTATTTGATTGTCAATAATAAAGGATTTTTATTGTTATTTCCTCGATTTTAAGTAGATTGTCAATTATATGCTCTTTGTGATTTTATGTTTTTTTTTTGTATTTTCGTATTGTTTGAATAATTAGTGTAGGAGGATAATGAATTTTATAGATTGATTTTTTTTTTCCTTCTAGAGAGATTTTTGCATTCAATAGTTGTCAATAATGAAGGTTTTTTTATGGTTATTTCCTTATTTTTTTTAAGTAGTTTGCCATTTATATGTTTTTTTATAATTTTTGTTTGTTTTCTTGATATTTGAATAATGAGCGTAGGATAATGAATTTTATAGTTTTCAATTTTTAAATATTTTTCTTATTCTATTTTTATATCAAAATATCATTATTTTTTTTACATTTTTTTAAATATTTTGCTATTTTTTAATATACAGTTATATATTTTTTGAAAAAAATAAAAAAATTAGAAAAACCGGCGGGTTGGGCCCGGCCCGTCGGTTCTATAAGGGTGCCGGGGCCGGTTACGGGTCACCCAAAGGTGACCCGTGACTCGCCGAGTCCGGCGGGTCAACCCGGCCCGGCGGGTCAACCTGTGGCCCGGGCGAGTTCTGGTTCAAAGTTTGGCCTGCCTGGAATAGGCGCGTTGGGCCCGTCGGGCCTGGTTAACTGGCCCGTGCCCATCTCTACTTCTCATCACTCATGCATATTAATATGTTGATGCCAAAAACTGGTCCACCTCACGCTTTGGCTACTGTGGCCTCGG
Organism: Dioscorea zingiberensis; assembly: GCA_026586065.1. NCBI lineage: Eukaryota > Viridiplantae > Streptophyta > Magnoliopsida > Dioscoreales > Dioscoreaceae > Dioscorea > Dioscorea zingiberensis. The sequence continues at coordinate 37,635,001 of CM048820.1, read as the reverse complement.
GATCTGGTCTCAGCCTTCAACAAACAGTTGAAATTTATAGTTGGTGTGGACGCTTACTTCAACTTCTGAATGAGGAACACGGAGAGTGCTTTAGAAATCCGTTCGGAATTATCTTAGCTTTCCTATAAGAGGGAGAAAAGAGTGATCGGAATTGGGCCTTTCTGCCCGGATTCAGCTCCGATGCTTAAGTCAGAAAACTCGTAAACAGGTAGTTTTAGACATGAGTCAGCTCTTTTTATCACGATTTTTCCGATCCCCTTTTTTCTCCTTTATCGCTCTTCTTTTATAGCAACTTAAAGGCGGTTTAGGGAAGGCGGTGGAGCAAGGCGGTGAGAATGAGAAAATATCTTCTAAGGCGGTGAGAAAATATCTCTACTAAGGCGGTAAGAAAATATCTGCCTACTGTGTAGGTGCTACGTAGGTAAGTAGAAAATATCTACCTACTGTGTAGGTACTACGTGTGTAAGTAGAAAATATCTGCCTACTATAGAGGCAAGTGGATAAGATCTACTTACTGTAGAGGCGTTAGACACGCTCTTACCCAGATGGCCACCACCTTCTTGCTTCTTGTATAATTCCGACGGACTTTTTGTAGGGGTGAGCCCTCCTTATTTGCCGGACGGAATTTATGCTAATGAATTTGGTGGTGACTGACTGTCTTGTGGCCAAAAGAAATGTAGCCCTGTGTATGACAGGTGGCCATTTAGGCAGGCGACATGTGTTTTACCGAATATTTCCGTAACATAATATTTAAATTAACGATGTAATTTTACGCTATGAATTATAGTTTCTTTTTTTTTTTATTTTCTATAAGTATTATTTATATCAACTCATATATTAATGTGACAAAACATAATTAAAATAAATATGAAAATTAATTTAAAAAAATTAAGGAATCCGGTCATATCCATTTAGGGTGCGTTTGGTTAGAGGTAGTTTCAAATACATGGATTTTGAATTACATTGTAGTTGTAAATCCATGGATTTGAAAATACAGGAGAGTCAAATCCAGTGTTTGGTTGGATGTATTTGAAAGTACAGGATTTTGAAAGTTTGTGTTTGGTTTGATGTATTTAGAGTGTTGGATTATAATTTCAGATATAGTTATTCATGGTGAGGTTACCCCCATTATAGACTATTAGTATATTTTATTAATAATAAAAGCCTCATAAATTTTTTTTAAATTAATATATATATAATTATTTTTAATAATTATTTTCTTAAAAAATTAGATTATTATTATATATATAATATATATTTTTTTAAAAAATAATTATAATAATATTTACAAGTTATAATACTTGATTATTATGGATGTATTTAACATAATATTAATTTTTGATGATAGTTATATGAATAATTTATATTATTGTAAATAAATTTAAAGATTATTTTTTTAAAAAATTATATATATATATATATATATATATATATATATATAGTGATATTACTGTGCATTCCCACTCGTCTCCCGTTTGGCCCCCTGGAGCATGTTTAAAGGATTTCCAACCGTACGGATGGGAAGATCATCGAAAAATAAGCTAGCATGTCCATTTTCATACAATTTGGTAACTGTTTAGTTCTCCCACTTAACGGTTCTTATTTTATAGAAATTTAAACGGTCCAAAATTTCAACTATTAAGTGGGAGGACCAAACGATTATCAAATTATATGAAAATCGACGTACTAGCTTATTTTTCGATGATCTTTCCATCCATACGGTTGAAAATTTTTAAAACTCTTCAAATAACCAAATAGGAGGTCATTTACTTACACAATAATATAATAGAAAAAAAAAAAAATTTCACTCACCTGATCCCTCACGTGAAATCACGTGAGGGATTGAATTCTTGGATTTGGTACTACGGCCAAATCGGCCGTAGTTCCAAATCCCATAGTTAGGGGAGTTGAGAATGCAGTGGATTTGCAAATCCTACAAATCCAGTCAACCAAACACCCGATTTCAAAAGCAACTGGATTGATAAATACACTGGATTTGAAATCCAGTGAAACAAACAGCCCCTTAATCCAAACCAAGCCTAAGCGAGAGGAATTTGAGCCCAATCAACTTGGCCCAGTGAATAATTCAAGATAGAAACCTACAGTACTGTGGGATTGTGATTGAGATTCATCAAGCATGAGAAAGTTCATATCCATTTAATCCAAATCATATGTCGCTCTGTTGAAAGGAAGATCAGGCTCAATATCTAACATATATAAATCCTTAGACACTACCTTTCTCCACGTAATCCTAGGTCTACCTCTACACCTCTTCTTACTTTTTATAACTAAACTATCACATTTTCAAACCAAAGCATCTGGGGTCTCCGGCGTACGTGTCCAAATCACGTTAAATGCCTTCTCTTATTTATTTTCAATTTGTGCAACAGCTAATATGAATTCTCTGGTTTATCCATTTATATATATATATATATATATATATATATATATATATATATATATATATAAAACAAGGAAGTGCGAAAAAAAAAATCGTCACTCTTGTTGTTTTTTTAACAAACAAACCTCCAAAGAAAAATTATGAAGCTCTTGTAGTTTTTTTTTACAACAAACATTCAAAATAAAAAATAAAAAATAAAATTCAGACTAATTTCCAACTTTTTGTGCCTTTCAAGACTTCCAACTTTTTCTCCATCTCTCCACCAAAAATCTCATTAGATTTGATAACATCTTTCAAAGTTTTATACTTATTAGTGAGCACATTTAATGCTATTGAATTATTAAAGAAGGCAAAATTTATACATCATATCTTTCAACATTATCCACGATACATAAATATCATGTGTACATTTAATAAAACAGATATTTTACATGAAATAAACTATTGGCTTCGGAGAACCTTGTGCATTTTTCACAAGAAAGACAAATTCACAATATAAAGTAATTTTTAAATAAAAACCCTTAAATTCTCTAAAATTCCAATTAGAATCAGATTTATAAATAACCATCTATAAAGTTTTCTTATAATTTTGAAGATCGGATCATGCTTATACTCAAAAGTAATTTATTAAACTATCCAATTTTAATGAAATTTGGAAAAATTTCTGAATATTCTCCATAAACTAATGTGGTTTATCTATTTTAATAAAAAATAAAATAAAATAAAATAAAGTAAAATTTGAAAAAATAACCATTACAGCACAAACAAGAAAATTTACCCCTTGTTTGGTTGGAGGTTTTTGGAGGGGTGAGGAAGGGTTTGGGGATTTTTTTGCGTTTGGTTGGGGGTATGAGAGAGGGTGAGGAGGGGTGACAAATCCCTCCAAACTCCTCATTTTCCACTCCCCCAAATCGGGGTTTTTTGGAGGGGTGGAAACGTTTTTATTTTTCAAACTCAAAAAATCACTTGAAAATACCATCTTGCCCTTCACTTATTTTCAGAATTCCATCTAAGTCCTAGCTTTTATATTAGCTTTAATATAATTGATATTAATTAGTTTAATTTTAACTTTTATACTAATATAATTAGTAATAATAAAATTTGTATTTTTTAATAATTAATATTAATTATACTTAAATTAATATAATTAATATTAATTAGTTTAATACTAAATTTTATACTAATATAATTAATAGTAATAAAATTTGTATTGGTTTAATAATTAGTATTAATTATACTGAAATTCATATAACCTTTAGCTTTAATATAATTAATATTAATTAATATTAAATTAATAAGAATAATACACATTACACTTTTCCTCACTCTTTCCTCCAACCAAACATTATCATTATTTATTTTATACTAAAGGGTAAATTTGTCAAATGTACATTACACTCCTTCTCACTCTTACTCACAACCAAATAAAAAAAAGATTCCTCCTTCTCCCTCCCCCCATTGAACCAAACATAAAATTTTTCAAAACCCTTTAAATCCCTCCACTCCAAACTCCCTGTCACCCCTTCCCTCCAAACTCCCCCTTTGAACCAAACAAGGGATAGTTGGCTCATTAATTAACTCTTGAGTGTCCTTTCTCATAATTCCATGTCTTTCTCACTATTCAAATCAGAAGGATGGGGGAGTTCTTGTTAATGTTTCTGGCCCAGTGTTGGCTCACTTCATACTCAAGTGCGTGGCATCCTTCTCATCGCTCATGTATGTTAATGTTTTAATTAACTATATAATTTTACATTACGGAATATAGTTTCTATTTAGTTTTCTATAAGTATTATTTATATCAACTCATATTTCAATGTAAATAAACATAATTAAAACAAATACTAAAATTAATTAAAAGAAACAGGAATCCGTTCTTATCCATTAATTTAATCCAATGAGCCCAATCAACTTGGCCCATTGGATAACCCAAGATAGAGACCTACATAGTGGGATTGTGATTGAGATTGATCAAGCATAAGAAACTGTGTTGATGTACAAGTTCATATTACCTCCCTGTATATATATTTCTTGATGTAATGCCTAATCTTATGATTTAACTCTAAAACTTATTGTTTTAGGAAAAACAATCAAAATTAATGAACATGTATAATAATAGTAGAAACAAACAAAAAGCAATGGAGGAAAACGTGGCAGACTGCTCTTCATTATCCACACAAGATATTAATTAAAATTGGCATGTAGGTTAACTAGTCTTGTTCAGTATCTCTTATATGGACTAATGAATATGAAAAAAACAAGTAGGATATAGAGTTGATGTTTATACATTGCCAAATATGGTGGTATATTCGTTTATACATCAATCAATATAAATGCACTATTTGTGGGTGTACTGTGGTGCATTTCTCAATGAGATTTTAACTTGCCACCCTCCTAAAAAATAGGGTAATTTGTCAAAATGATCCTAGGTCATTTATTTTATTATTTTTTTGGCCCCAAGTCAAATGTTATTGTCAAAATGACCCTCGCGTTGCCTATTCAACAGCCATAATGCTGATTAGGTTACTAAAAATAATAATAAACTATTTTTCAGAGATCTAATCAGCATGTGAAACACCGATTAGCTCCGGAGACCAAGAAAATGAACTTTTTAGAGCTAATCGGCCTGAAAACGAACTCTCTGGAGTTAATCAACTTTTCAAAGAGAACGATTAGCTCACAAAATAACGATTACCACCACAAACTTTCCATGAGCTCTCTGAAGCTAATCAACATTTCAAATACTGATTAGCTCCACAGAGCATGAAAATGAACTTTCTAAAGCTAATCGATCTTTGAAATGCAGTTTAGCTCCACAAACAACGAAAATGAGCTCTTTGAAACTAATCGGCTATTCAAATGCCGATTAGCTAATATAGTCAGCAGTTTAATTACTGACTGGGTAGCCCAAGGTCATTTTAACAAATATTTTCAAACTAGGACCAAAAAAATAATAAAATAAATAATTCAGGGCCATTTTGGTAAATTACCCTAAAAAATATCCAAATGATACTAAAGGAATTGACCAAGTGCATGTAGCCCAAAGAACTCCATAACCACAGGTCCACAACTGTGGTTTGCTCTATTTCTCCTCCCAATTAAGTTGATGCAAGCTTTCTTTTTCTGAACTCGTTAGTCAGAAAGGAATAATATAATGGCATTAAAGTTTACATAACCTTGCACTGATGGTCACAACATGCATGGAATACCTTGAGTTCTGTCTTTATGAAATGGACCGCATGCACCTGGTTGTTCTAGCTAGCTTCAACTTAAACCCAAAACATGAAACAAAGATCCAGTCCTCATATGTAGTATAGTGTTTATATTGATGTGAAACCAACATAGGAAATGGCCAAAAGTATTAGATATTGGCTTGCAAGAAGAGTCCAAGTTGGGCAGTCATAATCACGGTCCCCAGTAGACATACGCCTCCCTGATTCCATATATATTTCTCATGGCAAAAGCAAGAGTGCAGTAGCAGGTAAGCAACATAGCAATAAATCCTCAAGGCTTGGCTTGATGAAGACTGTCATGCTGCAGCTTACAATGCTATGTACTTGTGATGCTAATGCCAGCTATTGTGCATGTGATGCATGTCTTACAGCTCAGGATTGAACTTAACTGGGGGGGTTCAAGAAGTTCTATCTATAACGTTGATGAAAATTAATGGAGAACTTAACTTCAGCAAATAATACAAGTATTCCACACAAATTCCAGTACAATTTTCTATAAAAGCTCCCTGAGGCATAGAAATGTAATTTAAAATCCATGCAAAGAAATTGCTCCACGATGTAGGTTTTCAGACAACAAAAACTAATTATAGATCAATAAAAGAATGTTGTTTATCTATTTTTTAAAAAATAAAAATAAAAATAAATAATAAATAATAAATAATAAAACTAATATAGATGGATAAGTTCAGAGTTATTTAAGAAGCTTCATAGAGGAGATCCCAAAAAAAATGTAATTGAGATAGAACCAGAACCACTTAAATTAAGATGGAAAATGAGAAAAGTCAACTATGTTGTGTTTTTTTTTCTTTCTCTGCAAACAAAATAAACAATTCTCACTTTAGGAAGATTATGACAATTGGATAAGTGATAGAGAAGTTTAATTTGATAAATATGAACAAGCAGCCAGAAGTACACCTCACCTCAAGAGTAACTCAAATCCTCAACCTCTACTTGCTCTAGAGAATGTGCTTCCCAACTTTTCTTGATAAAGTTCTTTAAATTTTTCATCCCAAACTGTTTTCAAATCCGTTTATAATCTTGACTTAAATTTTCAAACCCATCCCACCCAAATCCGTCCCAAACACACTTACTTCTTTTTAAAAAATATAAATGATAGAAAATCACAAATTCGTCAGATTAAGCCTTATTAAATCTAAATAAAAAATCTTTACATATATATGTGAAAAATAACAATTTTATTTACATTGACAATTAGTTTTTTTAAATGAATACATATATATGCACAAACACACTAACTTATATATAACTACATGTATATACACTATATACATTTACATATTTACATGTATAACCTATATCATTTTTTTTTTGAATTTCGTATTTCATGTTTCACGGATTCTATATCAATTATTCATAAAATATATATAAACTTGTTAGGGTTTTAATTTTAAAATTTAAATCTGCCCAAAAACCTTATTATTGTTTTAAACAGTCCTATCATGATTTGGGTGAAGACGGTATCCATATCATTGCCAAATATTCAAACATACACATTATACTTTGACCTTTTGGCCTATTTGTACCTGGTCCCTTGCGTAAGACAAAAGAGGTATGTTCTCCTGTGAGATCCCGGGATCGAGCCCCCACACACATAAGATGAGGGCTCATGTGTGTAGCAACTAAGCTCCATGTTGCGGTTTAGGTAAGGAGGAGAGGATGAGATTAGACTACAGTGGAGGAGATAGGGAGAAGATAGATTAGAGAAGATGAGATTCGAGACAGGGGAGGCTCAGAGGAAAAGAGGAGATGAGATTAGAGATGAGATTGAGAGGAAGAGTTGTAGAGGAGAAGAAGGGTTAGAGGAAGGAGACGAAGCTTTTGATTAATATTCCCTAACTTCTCTATCATATTCATTGTAGTTATATAGAGTTGTTACAACCATCCTTGACAGTCTTCTAACAACCTTTTGTGGAGCATACTAACATACACCAAAGGTGCACGCACACCCATCGTCACCATCATACGCTCTCCTATAAAAAAGCCTATGTTCCTAATTACAGGTAAGGATTCCTAATTACATACTAATAAACTCACTTAAAACTAAACATTAACCCATGATAAACTCCATCTTCAGTAACAAAAAAGGAAGCCTGCAACATCTTCGCCTCCCCTAGACCAACACCTTGTCATCAAGGTGGAAGTCCGACAAATCCGTGCGAAAAGGGAGGGTGGACGTTAACTGCCTCGCCGAGTTTGGGCCAAGAACCCTGTTGAGCACCGAGGACCGAATCGAGGATGGGACAGGATTTTCGTCCATCTTGGCCGACAGAGGAGGGGGGCGACATGTGTGCCTCGGAGTAAATCGCGTGTCACAGTTAAAGCGTAGGCCTCATTCTCGCTGTGAAGCCATCTCGGCCGGCAACAATCTTTTGATAGGTAGAGGTGTCGGTTTGGGGTTGAGTGGAAGGGTAGCAGAGGAGGTGACTCTGGTGACCGGTCAAGCAGAGGAGGTGGAGTAGTCAGGGGGAAGAAGCTCACGGTGTCCCATTTGTCCTTCACCAGTTTGGCCATCCCAATTGCTTCATGGAGGGTGAACGATCACAGCAAGTAGAGTTTGCGCTGAATATCATCGCGGAGGCTGAAAAGGAAATAGTTCAAAAGGTTGGTGTGACTGAGGTCGGGAATACGAGTGGATAGTCCTTTGAACTCGCCGAGGTAAACGGCCATCGTGGAGCATTGCTAGAGTTTGAACAACTATACCTCATGGTTGACAAATGTAGACGGGCCGAATCGGAGTTCCACCAAATGGGTGAAGACCTCTCATATTGTCACTTGGTTGGTGGCGTGCATCCAATGGTACCATTGGAGGGCCGAGCCGATCATGTAGAAGGTGGCAAATGTCGACTTCTACTTACTGGTTGCATGATGGTACGCGAAGAAGTGTTTGATTTGGAAGAGCCAGTTCGAGCACCTTGTCACCAAAGAACAATGGAATCTCAAGCTTCGATAAACGTGAGTTGGAGGTACAGTGGGGTGTCATGGCGCTTGGGAGCCTTGAATGTGGTGCGACACCAGTAAGGTAACAGTTGGGGTGGTAACAGCGGTGGCTGGTTATCTGGGGACGTCTTTAGCTTAGTGACTTTGACCACTAAGTCGGCCAAGACTGTTAATTGAGAAGACACGTTCTCAGCGAGAGCATCCAACTTGCTAAGCATGGCTGCGAACTGTTCCTCCATCGTGCAAGAGCGGGTGACTTGTCCGTCAGTCATGGTGAGAGGACCAGGAATCAATGAAAGCACCAAATGTTGAGGTTTAGGTAAGGAGGAGATGATGAGATGAGACTGCAATGGAGGAGATAGGGAGAAGATAGATTGGAGAAGATGAGATTAGAGACAGGGGATGCTCAGAGGAGAAGAGGATATGAGATTGGAGATGAGATTGAGAGGAAGAGTTGCAGAGGAGAAGAACTGTCAAAGGAAGCAGACGAAGCTTTTGATTAATTTTCCCTGACTTCTCTATAATATTCATTGTAGTTATATAGAGTTGTTACCACAACCCTTGATAGTCTTGTAACAACCAAAGGTGCACACCCATCAACACTACCATCACAGGCTCTCCTATTAAAAGCCTATTTTCCTAATTACATGGTAAGGATTCCTATTTACATACTAATAAACTCACTTAAAACTAAACATTAACCCACGATAAACTCCATCTTCAGTAACAGATGAGGAAGCCTACAACACTCCACTTCTAGGCATGTCCATGACTTTCATGGTGGGGGCGCTTGTGGCCTTTGTCCAAAAAAAAAAAATGATATTTTGATATTTATTTGATTTTATAATATTATAAACATAATAAAAGTGAACCGACTCTCATATGATTTTCAGTTTTACCAGTTTACGGATGAGATTTGATAATAATTTCAAGAACCATTAGATAAATTAATATTATTAAATTTTTATTAAAAATATATTCAAAAAGTTCAATAGTGAAGTGCACTTTTCTAATCAAGATGCTCTTATTATCAAAGACATTGAAAAACCTAATACAAGATGTTACAATTTGAGCCCACAGATTAAGAGTAATCGGACTAAATTTAAGCTATTTCTTTATTTGAGTCTTCATACATTTAGCACCTTCTTATATTAGTATTTCCTTCCATGTGTTTAGTTTCCCCTGGCATGCAAGTTATTATTAATTAGGAAACTTATTTCTCAATGACTCCTGGTTTTTTTTTTTTGGGATAAAGTGGATAAATCATATATTTCATTTCATTAATAATATCTCATGATACAACTACACTATATTATTGGAGGTACATGAGATTCAATAGGCTTAATTTCCTTGGAGCTTTCTGGGTGAATTGCCTAAGTTGAACCCCACTCCGGGTCGGTTGTCTATACCGGGGTTTCGTCATCGATGTAGTCTGCATCGGGTGGTCTTTGTGGCTGGCCTTCCAACCTTGTGAACTCAAGACTTCCATTTGCAATCGATTCCATCGTTTGCAACTTTGACCTTTTGGCTGGGGGAGCTACATCAAACTATGGGAGATTGAGGAAATCAATATTTTGGATTAATTTCTTGAAAACAAGATGGAAGCATCTTTTGTTTCTTTCCATCCATATACTCAAGGTTAACACCATCACACCATGTCCTACCTTGTCTTTGCTTTCTTTCCACTTGCTTGGAAAAGAGAGTTGTAACCCAGATATATGAAGGTTGAACCGCTTACCCCCTTAGGCCGATCATGTTGCTATAGTGTTTCCAAATGTCAGCTGAATAGGGGCATTGAAGTAGTAGGTGTGTAATCATTTTTGGCCCCTACCTTGCATAGGTAGAAATTAGTTCTACCCCCCTTCCATTTCTTTTGGCTAGGTTTGGTAGGATTAGGATTTTGTCATTCCAGGCCAACCAAGCGAAGTATTTAACCTTTAGGGGCCATGCAAATTTCTAGAATTCAACCTTAACTAGACATCTCAGGCCTTTATCTGGCTTAAAGCTTCAACGGGATTTGACTGTGAACAGTCCATTTGTCTTGTGTTTTCATAGATGGGTGTCATCTTGTCTATTATCCCTCTGCATGATATTGTTTTGAACAATCCATTTGTTGTGGGTTTTCATAGAAAGCACAAAAGCACTGCACCACTACCTCCACCATCGCCACCAGCAGCACCTGTACTAGCTCCAGGACGGACCCCAGCCGAGTACGATGCATGACTAGACTGGCTGATGGGGGCCGTCCACTTCTTGATCCAGCAGGGTGGTCACCAGTACCCACCCCACCACTTGCTCCCCCACACACACCACGAGAGATGTAGGGATGGAAGCTAGCGACAACTTTGAGACCTCTAACAACGAGGAGGAGCATGACGACTAAGCATCAAGAGTTTTCTTTTTTTTTTACCACCATTTTTGTATTTTTCTTTTATTTTTGAAAACCGAGGCATCACGGTTTCCCTATCTCTATATATTATATTTTGAGCATTGGTTTTGTGCTTTCTATGTCACAGGGTATTTTGAAAACCATGGCACAAGAGTTTGTCAGGAGTCTTCAAACGAGCAGCACCACTAAGTTATGGAGAGTAATCCCATTTAGTTTTTTTTTATCTTGCATGTCATATCATCTTTTATTATGCATACATTGAGTACATTGGGGACAATGTACAATTTAAGTGTGGGGGAGGGATTGGCTATGCTTATATTGTTCATAATGAGTGCTGATTTAAGATGATCTATAATAGTTAATGATTAGGTTATCCACTTTGAATCTAGATTGACATTAGCGTTAGGTGTCAACTTTTTTTCACAAATATATATATTTAGTCTTGCCTTTACTTGACATCTCACAAAAATTTTGAGCACAAACCCTGACTTTGTTGTCACTTGCCTGCTTAGGTTTAGACTCCAGTTAGTTTAACCATTAGAGAAGCATTAATATTAGTCTTCTTTTTTATTTTTAAAAACGCAAAAATGAATTTTTGGTCCTTATACTATGGTATATTGTTCATTTTGGTCCCAAGGTTGAGGTGCCAGTCAGCTGGCATATGTGCTGAATATATGAATTTCTAAACATGATGTGGCATCCTACATGGCATGGTGATGTGGCAAAATATTTGAACTCCCGAAATATTAATCATTTAATAATGACGTGACACGCCACATTAGTATGCCACGTGTCAAAAAATTCAGAAAATTTCTAAAAATTTCTTAAAAATTCTAAAAATTCAAAACAAAATCCCAAAAAAATTTAGAAAAATCTAAACAATAAACAGGATTTTTTCCGATTAGAATTCTTAAAAATTCTAAAAGTTCTAAAAAAATAAAAAAATTTCTAAAAAATTTCAAAAATTAAAAAAATAAAAAATAAATAGAATTTTAAAAAAATTCTAAAAAATCCGGTTAGAATTATATAAAATTCTAAAAATTAAAAAAAGACTCTAAAAAATAAACATATTTTTTTAGAGTAATCACAACAATCAACCTAGAAAAAAAGTAAAAAAATGTGCTTGTATGTTGTGATTGTTGTGATTAACGTTATTGAGGTTATGAAGAAGTTGGAATGGTTTTGAAGATGTTCCTTTAATAAATATTTTTTGTGCACCTTTTCCTATCTTTTTTCTAGGTTTATTGTTGTGACTACAAATTAAGCCCGTTTTCATTTTATAAATTATAAATCACATTTTTTTTTACCATTTTTCATGGTTGATTAGTGTGATTAGGTTAAAAAATCATGTTTATTTTTTTTTTTGGATTTTTATGATTTTTAAAGATTTTTTTTAGACTTTTTTTTTAAAAATTTTTAGATCTTTTTAGATTTTTTTTATTTTTTAGAATTTAGAATTTTTAGAATTTTTTAGAATTCTAACCGGGTTTTTAGAAATTTTTTTTTAAAATTGTGTTTATTTTTTAGAATTTTTTTAGAATTTTTTTAAAATTTAAAAAACATTATTTTTTAAAGAATTTTTAGAATTTTTTAGAAATCTAACCGGAATTTTTAGAATTGTTTAAAAAAAATCCTATTTATTTTTAAGAATTTTTAATATTTTTTTATAAATTTATGGAATTTTTTTAGAATTTTGTAGAATTTTTAGAATATTTTATAAATCTTTTGACACGTGGTATGCCACATTAGCATGCCACGTCAACATGCCTACATGGTACACTGACGTGGTGTGTCATGTTATTATTAAATTATTAATATTTCAGGAGTTCAAATAATTTGCCACGTTAGCATGCCACGTGGGATGCCATGTCATATTAAAAAAAATTCATGTATTCAACCTGTATGCCACTAGCTGCCATCTTAGCCCTAGGGACCATAATTACCAAAACTCTAAAAGTACAGGGGCTATATTTAATATTTTCATAGTACAGGGACCAAAATGAACAATATACCATAGTAAAGGAACCAAAAATGTATTTTTGCCTTAAAACAAAAAGAAGAAAAGAAAATATGTTAGAGTGGCTGGAATAACCGGAAACTCGGATCCGTCAAGGTTGCCCTATTGGTCAGAAAGTCAGATCCATTAGGGATACGCTACTAGTATAGAAAAGATGGTAGAAATAGCTATGGCCTTTGAAAAGTAAAAGCCACCCTTGAGTAGTCTGATAATGCGCACACAAATGTTCACTTGATGACCTACCGGGGAAAGGGCTACCTCATAGGATGTATAAAGCTACTACCCCCAGCTACAAGATTTAAAATCAGTAGTCTAGAGAATAAGGTTCAGACTAGCTGGGTCAGGTTTGAGCTAATAAGCGGCAACATAGGAAGGGTTACACACATACATGTGGGGAGTTCAAGTATAAGGTGGGACCTACTTTCAAATAAAACTATCATGACACACACTGTGTTTTCCCGGGCACCAGAGAGACTCCCAAGTATTTGTGAGATCGAAGATCAGCCACTCATTATCTTGCTTATATTCTATGTTTTCTTTGCTTGAGGACAAGCAAATGTTTAAGTGTAGGGGTATTTATGATGAGTGCATAATTATACATATCTTCTTACCATATTTCTTTGTCCTTTGCATCCATTTTGGCATAGTTTCTCCTACTTTTGTGTGTTGTTGGGTGTTTTGTATAATTTGGTAGATAATTCAGCACTTTGGAGAAAAGAAGCAAATTCGGGAGCAGTTCGGAGCATGAAAGGCCAAAACAGAGCATAACACTGTTATCCACACAGGCGTGTTAATTGCGCATGTAGATTCAAATCGAGATTGATTTAGAAGCGCGTCAGCCTATTGAAGACACGGCTACGTGTCAAACGACACCGTCGTGTACTACTCCATGTCTACGTAGAAACCGTGTTTCTAGAAAGCTCCTGAAAAGCACAAAGGCGTGTACCAGATGACACTGGTAGGTAGCATAAAATCTAAAGCTTATAAAAGGTCGTTGGTTCAACTTTTCAGGGGACTTTTGGCGTATCAAGGAACCGACGGCTAAGGTTTCAGAGAGAAGTTGAAGGCAGAGGAAGTATCATGCCAGGGAGTTCATGAGTCTTCTTATGTCTTCCTCCATATTTATTGTGATGTTTTTCTTTAGTATGAGAGGCTAAACCCCTTGTGGTACCTTGGATCCTTGAACTCTTAGATGAACTTGTGAATCTTTCTCCTTCTTAATATTAGTCTTCTTTTTATTTATTTCTGCGAGTTGTCTATGTGTGCTTATTCGTATGGTTTGTTAGTTCGAAAGCGTGGGCCATATAATTGGAATTGCTTGATACATGACGAGAGATCGCGGTCAAGCTAGGTCTTAGCGCATAGACAATAGGGTGGTCGCTTGGATTGCTTTGCAACCGCAACTCACTTTCCGGATTAGGGTAAAACCTAGTAGTAAGAACCATAGAACACTAATAATAATGCAATCATGTGGCGAAGTCACTGTATTTGGACTAGGATTTCGTTGTCGAGAGATCGAGGCTAAACTAATTTAGGGTTCTTCACGGTCTAGGAATAGATAAATTAGATTACTAGTATTAAAGGATTACTAGTCATGAGGAATTCTTAGGGGATAGTGATCCAAGGTACCATACTCTCTTGATTGATAAACCCTAGATTGCCAACTATCATCTTAGCTAGTTCACTTTAGACTTCTAATTCGGATCAATCGATCACCAACCATATTTTCTAGGCTCGGTAATAGAGTTCTAATGAGTACCAGTGTCGATCCCTGTAGATTCGACTGTCATACCCTCAGGGTACTTTACTACTTGAGCGACCGTGCACTTGCGGGTGAGCAACACATGAGTGTTAATCTAATCCTTACTAAGAAATCTAAAGATGAACTAAAGTGAACAGTTGTAAATCTAGGGTATATTAATGCAGAGATTATGATACCCCAGATCTCTATCACCCAAAGAATTCCTTACTCGATTGGTTTCCTAATACGCTATCTAATTGATCTGTTCTTGGACCATGAGTAACCCTAATTTAGTTCAAATTCGATCTCTTGGTGGCCAAACCCTAATTCGCATATGACGATACTAATCGCCTCATGATTGCATTAAGTTATGTGATTCTCACTATTAGGTTTTACCCTAATCCAGAAAGTATGATACCATACACCCGATCTCTTGGCGTGTACTTTTACTAATTAAGCCTTGATCAAGTATGACTGAGATCTCTCTACCAAATCATTCAATTCAAATATACAAATTAGGGCTCTCGCACTAGCAATTTGCAAGGATTAAGCACAGATTGATGGTTCACAAGAACAAATCAAAACTAATATTATAAAAAGAGGAAAATAGTCAAAGGTTTCTCCTGGGTTTCAAGAATCCGAGGAACCACAGATGAAACCTAACACAAGATCTAAATAATAAGACATAAATAAAGGTGATTGACTTCCCCGATCGATGTCTTCTTTGCAGTCAATCTAAGCCGAAACCCCAGTCGTCAGTGGAAGAATCACCAAAAGTCCCCTAATAAGTTGCATTTGACGACCTTTTATAGACTTTGAATTGACGAGGTACGGTCGTGCTTAGGGCATGTTTAGGCCGTGCTTGTTTATTTATAAAAAAAATAAATAATGAAAAATAAATGTATCCTTATCTTGAAATTTTAATTATTAAAATTTTAAATAAATTTAAATTCAAAATATATGATATTATCTGGTCATATCTCGAGGCGGGCTAAGGAAACAAATCACGAGGTGGGCCCAAGATCCAAATCCCAAGCATGTCCGAGAACACAAATCTCAAGGCAATCTCAAATTCCAAGATAGCCCGAGAACACAAACCTTGAGGTAATCTCAAATTCCAAGGTAGCTCGAGAATACAAATCTCGAGGCAATCTAGATAATACAAATCCCAAGATCCATGATAACCTGAGAACACAAATCTCGAGGCAATTTAAAGAATGCATATCCCAAGGCAAATAAAAAATTTAATTTAATTTTAAATTTTTCATTTAATCCTTTCCATCTCTTATCCAATCTATCACAATGTTACGAGACTTCTTAATTGGCGGGGAGAGGTTTTCTTCATTAAGATAAAGATGAGGAGAAAACATTTAAATGGAAGAAAGAAAAAGAGAAGGAGGAAATTTTTGAGACACGCGAAAGAACGGAAGAAGTCCGAGAAATAATAAGAAAGCTAGTCCATAAGTAGAAGAGAAGACGAAGGTAATATTCTTCTATAAATATATATATTTCGAGAAAAGCCTTAGAACCCATACCAAGATCCCATGCTCCGATGACCTATCAAGTTTTAATGAACATCGCTAGAGGAAGCTGATACATATTATATTATAAATATGTTATATTCTCAAGAAGCTGACGAATGGAAGCTCTGTATCTCTTCATCGACGAGCTGTAGGCCTCCGATATTGCTGTTTGGAAGCTTTGCGCCCCTTCACTGATGAGCTGTTGGCCTCTGATGTTGCCGCTTGTAAGCTCTACACCCTTTAACGATGAGCTACTGGCCTCCGATGTTGCTGCTTGGAAGCTATGTACCCCTTTACCGACTAGCAGACAATTCACGGTGAGCACTACCGAAGGAGATCACCGTCATATAAACATACATACTCTATTATGAAGGATAAATGGAAGTCTTCGCACCTCTCGCCGCTGTTGTTAAACCCTAACGAGCACTATAGGTGATGATCAAAAGGAGACAAGACCCCTCTACATCTCTTTGTTGTTACGAAACTTGACGAGCACTGCTGGTAGTTATATATATATATATATATATATATATATATATATATATATAATGATGAAGAGAAAGAGACGCTCCCAATGCTTCTCTAAAAGTCTATGGCCCCATTTATTTCTCCTCTTATTAGTTGATCATTCAAATACTGGTAATTCTAGGCTAAGGGCTTCGACCAATGAGACCCTCAATGAAATTGTCCTGTCTTGAAGGATACCTGAGATTTCTAATATCTTGTGTTAATTGCTACAAAAGATCATAAAAATTAGGACAAACTATGGAGATTTAAGGTTGTTTGCAAGTGTTGCTCAGAAGTTGAATGTTTGTGATGAGATGAGTTTCATAAGTCAACAGGTTACTGCAGGATTATGAGGGGAAATGAGAATGTTATGAATGTTATGGGGTGTTTTGAATGTTATGAATGAGAATAAATAGCTTCAAATATTATAGTGTTGTTGCAAAGGTCAGCAATAGTAACTTTTATAAAGAAATGCATTTAATGTCATGCCAAATGCTTTTTTATGTAAAACACTCTGTATATGTTAGATAAAATGCCTCAAAGGGGGTCATAACTTCTTATTTCAAGAAATTCAAATGTGACTATAGCAGTAAATGTTGGATCTGCACTATAGTTTCTAGACTTCTGCTATGCATTTTCAAGGGTCCTGACATCAAAGAAAGGTTAGTCCGAAATTGTCCTCTAAGAACTATCAAGAACCAATAGAAAGTCTTTGAAAGTGCATCCATCAATTGTTGGATTATGTATAAAATTGATATCATTGATCTAGTGGAACCTGGGAGAGTATGGTCTTTAGTGAACTCTAAAATTAGTGCAAGCTCGTAGTTAAAAGAACTCTTGCATAATGTATAAGTGAGGAATGTCATTTGATAAGTGTCCATTTGAGCGTAATTTTATACCATATTCATGAATGTTTTTCATGTGATTTTGGAGTATTATAGTCCGCAGGTACTTAAAAAGTGTTAATTTTGTTAAACATGGCATATTAAAGGTGTTTCAAGAGAAAGGAGACTTTTGAAGGCTTTTCGGAGGCAAAAACATCAAAGTTAGCAGGTATAAAAGGCCTACAAATGTTCCAATACATTATGGCGAAGTTCTCCGAAGATTTGGAGTAAAAACATGGCTATTTGAGAGGCATACGGGCAAGCATATGGGGCCGTGGAGATAGATGCTATAGTAATTTCAGCTTTTTCTATTTTTTCCCACAAGGCCCGTATAAGCCATACGGGGTAGCATATGGTCCGATATACGGCCGCACGAATGGACCTGCATCTCATACGAGATCTTGTATGGCTCGTATGACTCAGGGAATGAATTTGCAGGAATATACGGGCCCATATACGCCTGTATGGATGCCCGTATGGCCTATTTCTAGGCCTGATTTGCACCCAATTTTCACATGATTTGACCCAACACGGACACTATAGGCGTAACCCCTATAAATACCGGCGTTCTAGGGTTACGAAGGCATCTCTTGGCCTTTGGCCACCTTTTGGGCAGACTTGAAGATCTTGGAGTTCATTGATGGCTAGGGTTTGAAGGGATCCTCTTGGGAACGAGGTAGGGCTTGAAGGGAGATCATCATCAACGATCCAATCTCCACACCAACAGTGGAGGAAACATCGGAGAGAGGTTTATTTGTGTTTATTTTGATGTTTTCTCCTTTTCTTGTATTGGATTTGTGTTCCCCTTCCATGGGGAACTAATATTCTAGGTATTTGGGCATGTTGAACTGGCGCTGTTAAAATTGACTCGATATTATTGGAAGGAAATCAGGAAGTATATTAGAGATTAGGAGGATGTGGTAACTCACATGTAAAGGCCTGCATACAAACAAAGATCGATGGTTCATATATGATAAAGAGGATGAGCAAGTCATTTAGAGGTACATTACATCATCATGAGTATCTTCATACAAACTACATAGTTTTTATCCATAGTTTGACTTGATTTGACAAGTAAATGAAACAATTAAATTTCATATTCCTTCCAAAAATGTTTTCAAGGTTGCAACATGTAGGAAAAACTGGATACATCTATGGTTGAAGCAATTAGCAATTCAACAAATGAAAGGGGGCTCTATCAGCAGTGAAATAGGTGGCTTTAAATTCCCTTTCACTCGATGGTTAAAGGACAAGATATGAAGATGCTTGCAGAGAAGCTAGAAAATAAATGTCTTAAATTATGGGAATTCGGAAGGCAATTTTGTGATGCTATTAGCTTAATAAAAAACCGTGCATGCACCAAAAGCATAACATTGAAGCAGTCAATTCATCGTTAAGAGTTGTTAAATAACACTATAGTAGATTTGTCTTCCTCCATGCATGTGCGCGTGGAAGCGGTTAGGCTTACTTCAAGTGCAATGTGACATCATTGTTTGAAGTATGAATTTCATTTCTCTCCGAAGGAAAAATATTGTAATATGGGTATAAGAATAACATGCCAAAAAGTTATAAGGTCTTATTTGAAAGAAGTTACTCGATCTGATTGCATTAGCTCAAATGAAGTTAGGAGTTGGGAACCAAGACCTTAACTTAGTTGGTTGAATTAAGCTTAAATCAAGACGATCGATAAAATAGAAATCTAAAAACAACACACATATCGATTCAACAATGGAATACGCATCTTGATGCAGATGATAAAACACAAATC
Organism: Dioscorea zingiberensis; assembly: GCA_026586065.1. Lineage (NCBI taxonomy): Eukaryota > Viridiplantae > Streptophyta > Magnoliopsida > Dioscoreales > Dioscoreaceae > Dioscorea > Dioscorea zingiberensis. The sequence continues at coordinate 37,615,583 of CM048820.1, read as the reverse complement.
TCAAACCAACACATATCTTGAGGCGGCAGTAGAACACACATCTTGAGACAGCCGATGTAATGCAACTCTCAAACCCAACACACATCTCGAGGCGGCGATAGAACATGCATCTTGAGGAGGTTGATAAAATACAAATCTTGAAGGGCCACGAATCTTGAAGCGGTGATGAGCAAGTATCTTGAGGGGGCAAATAAATACAAATTTAAAAACTACACGAATCTCAAAGCGGCGATGAGCACCCATCTTGAGGTGACCAATAAATACAAAATTTTAAAATGACACATATCTTGAGATGGCGATGAAACACTCATCTCGAGACGGTCAATAAAAATATAAATTATAAAGCGGTGCAAATCTTAAGGCGACGATGAAGCATGTATCTTGGGGCATCCAATGCAACATGAATCCTAAAGTGGCAAAGCATACATACCAAGAAAGAAGGCGGTGTTGTTTATATATAATAAATGAATGAATAATATATATATATATATATATATATATATATATATATACATATATAATAAAAATAAAAAAAAAATAATAATAACAATAAGTTATGGTTTGCAAATATAGGAATCATTTTTATCCATTGCCTCTATTTGTACTTATGCCCTTAATCGGAGGTTCCCGAAACGATTATTGGGTAATTAATAATAAAGGCTTGCCTCTATTTGGAATGGAAGAACCCACAATAACCACAAATAAAAAAACAATAAAACAAGCATTTGTGATTCGATATATCGCCTGGTATCTCTTCGCAAACATGATGTCAAGTGGAAATTTTTTATCCTATGGTGCTTATCTCTGGAAGCTTCAGGAATCGATTCGGAGTGTTTATAGATAGTCCCGAGATAAGTACGGGCAGAACAAGCCCGTGCTCTTTGGAAGCATGCTCGTGCTCTGAGTAAATGAACTGTGCTTAGCAAAAAGCCTAGTACTGGATCAGCACGCCTTCAACACGACCATACTTAGGTCATGCTCTTCTCTAGAACATGCCTTTTTAGCTTCTTTTGCTCCGAATTAAGTCAATTTTCACTTCTTTTGTTTCGAGTTCGAGCACCTATTTTCATGTTCAACAACAATAAAATACCCAACATTGCACAAAAATAAATGAATCTATATAAAAATACAAGTAAAATGCATGCAAATATAGTGTAAAAATATGTATGATCATGCACTTATCATATACCCCCACACTTAATTCTTCTTGTTGTCAAGCAAAGAAAATATGAAATAGAGAAAAATAGATGAGTGCATGATCTCCGATCTCAAAACAATTGGAAGTCCATCTGGTGTGTCTGGGAAAACAAAGTGTATAGTGACATGAAGGTTTTTAAAGAAAATAGGTTTCACCTTGTACTCATACTCCCCATGTGTGTGTGTGTGTATGTAACCCCTCCTATAGTGTTCCTTGCTAACTCAAGCCCGGCCTAGCTTGTCTAGACCTTATTCACTAAACTAAGTTCGGCTAACTCTTTTATTTGTATGTTAGCTTCATACATCCAATGTGGTAGCCTTTTGCCCCCGGTAGGTCATCAAGTGAAAATTTGTAATGGCTATTATCTAACTACTCAAGAACGGTTTTCATTCTTTAATGGCGATAACTCTTTCCACCATCTTGTAGGGCATCCCTAATGGATCTGACTTTCCGGACGGTAGGGAATCCCTAATGGCTTCGATTTTCTGGATTTATTTTTTATCTTTCTTTCAGTAGGGCATCACTAATGGATCCGACTTTCCATTTTTTTTTTTTAGAATGAGCAAATCTACTAATGGTCAAAACTAGTTTGTCAGGTGTCAAGTAAAGTTGAAGCTATGTTATATATATATATATATATATATATATATATATATATATATATATTGAAAAATAACACACAACACTAATGTTCGCCTAGACCTAAAGAGGACTCCCAATTAATAACTATTGTAGTTCATCATAAATCAATACTCATCATGAACAATATCCCCAATAAGTAATCCCTCCCCCACACTTAAATTATACATTGTCCCCAATGTACACAATGTATGCAAATATGAGAATATGCCATGTAAAATAAAAGGGGAAAAAGATTCTTGATAGTAACCTTGTATAGTGATATAGTTGCTGTTGACTGGGGGATTCTTGTCCATGTTTCAAAGTTCGATAATTCCAATTCCCTTCTGAAAATCATCAAAGGCACACAAGTGAAATAGGAGATCCACTAATAGAACCAAATTTGTACATGTGAGATAGAAAAAAAAAAGTACAAAAGTGGTAAAAAATAAAATCTATGATGCTTCTCCTAGGTGGAACTCCTAATGGTAGCCACGTCCTCAAAGTCGTTGTCGTCCACCTCTATATCTCTCGTGGTCCGTGCTAAGTATAGTAGAGGGGGTGGAACCTGAATCCCTAGTTTGTTGGTGATCTTGACGAGGACTGTCGACACCCATTCATGGAATGCTACTGGATCAGCTGGGACTAGGGCTGGTGCTGTGCTGGGTCCGAAGATTGCTGCTGGGTCCTCGGGGGTTGCGGCCCTGTAAGCGGTACCGCGTGCTATACGTGTGGCCCATAGTATCCCCATCACACGTAGGGTCTTCATAGTGAATGGGGAGGAATCCGCAACCACAGTCATCCTTACGGCTATGGTCCTTGGTAGTAGACCAATCCCTTGGGCGAGTCTTGGGATGTACGTGCCCGTGAAGATAACTCCAAGTTTGGGATTCGTCACCTGGTGTAGAAGGAACTGTGTGATGACCCATCCAAGGTGGAGTGGGATCTCGTCAAACATGCTCAACGGGAACAAAAAGTCCCTTGAGTTGATAACTCCAGTACTGTTTCCCCGCCCTATGATGTTGTGACTAAGTTTGGCCTGAATATGCCTGAGGGCGAGGAAGCGGAGTGCTGAGGCTTGCAACCACTGAGGGTCGTAGATCGGGTCAGTGCTAAGCCACTGCCAGTTGATGTCAAGTTGGTCATACTCGGTGGTCCTGGTGTACTCCTCGGCATAGAGCCCCAAGTAGATGTTGAATTGTGGTTTGCTCAGCCGATTCATGGCACCGCCGACCTGAAACTGGACCTGGTCCGCTCAATATAACAGATGACCCCCTTATTGATGGTGAGGGTCAAGAGCACCTCCAGTGTGAGCTCGCGGTAGGACACCTCGTTTATCGTTAGGAGACAATGTTATGCCCCCACCACCAGGTGTTGTCGGACCTCAAAGGTGAGACCCATCTCCTCAAGCATGTGCAGTTGATCGTGCGGGTCTAGCTGAATCACTACCTACTCAAGATCTCGTAGTGGTCGTTGTGTGTAGGCAGTCCGAAGGTCAGCTCTGTTGGGGCGGCTTGGGAGCTTCCTTCTCCCCTTTACCTCTTTGATGGCTTCTTTTCAAGTCTCTTGAATATGGTTGGCTAGAGAAGAACTGAGAAAAAGATGGAACACTGGCTTGTTGGTAAGAAGCCAAAGATCGGCGAAGTACAAGCATGTTCACCAGAGGAGGTGATGAAGCTCTAGTGGATTTTGGTGAAATCAGGGTGAAATAAAGGAATAGATATAGGAATCTTGCGGGAAACTTGAAGGGAGGCTTGAGCGAGGTAGCTAGGGGAGATATTTGGGAGAGAAACACTTAATTTTGGCCTTGAAATCAAATTAAGACGCCCTAAATTTCTATTCGTTAGGTCGAGCAAGGGCTAAGCACGAGCTTGTTTAACACGTGTTGAAGGAGACACGGGCGTTTTCGAGCCGTGTTAGGCCCATGCTTCTCTATGTTTTTTATGAAATTGCGATCAGGAAAAGAGCACGCATGCCTGTGCTCGGAGCTCTCAGACCATGCTTATGAAATCAGGCCCTAAAGCTTGCCGTGGTTAGGGCTTATTTCTCTCTGTATGTGTGTTTTCCACCTTCCCAAGATAAGCATGGTTGAAACACGGCTGTGCTTTTCCCGTGCTTATCTCTATGACTTCCCTGACTAATTTTTACCCCAAAAATGGAAATTTTGATTGATACGCACTTATAAAGCACAAAATCACAGATAAATCATCGTTGATAACCTATATTAACCCAAATTCTAAGTTACTATGACTACGATGAAACTATGAACTAACTAGAAAATGAGACAAGAAATCTAACTAGAAATGCTTAGGTTGCCTCCCAAAAAACGCTTGTTTTACGATCACATAGGGGAACGCGCACATCATTACTTATACCCCCCACGCCTTGCCTTTTTCAAATGTCACCTCTCAAAATATAGCACCAAGAGACAAATGGGTACTGAGCATTAAATCCCATTCCAGCTTTAAATGCTCATTTCGACAGTAAGCACTACAATCTTTAGTCAAAGGCACAATCCTAATCGAAGAAAACTTCCAACACATGTTTTCAAAAATAATAATACTTGACCTACTCAACCAACACTCGGCTTAAACAATGGTTTACAAGAACCTCATTCGACCCCCGTTCGGCCAACGTTCTACCCGTGACACGGGAATTCTCTTACTAGCTTCCCCAGTACTGAACTCCAAAACACAATCCAAACTTCGCCATCAACCCCAAACAATCCAATGCTTAGCTTTTCGAGCCGACTGATGATCGAAGACCACACGCATCATTCGACCTTTATGCAAGCATACTTAGGGGGAGACTGATGATACGGGTAAAAATGGAATCACACATGACTTCCATCCAACCGCCCACGTGGAAGAGCTACAAATCATCCTCCGCCTGAGTCCAAGGTATTCCACACGACATTCGGCCAAATATGAAGGAAGAGCCGAGAAGCTTCCAGAAGCTCAGCCAGTCTTTTAGAAGAGCTTCAGCTAGTACCTAACTGGAAGTCTAGCTGGCATCCAGTTAGCGATCTAGCTGGCGCTGAACTGGAACCTAACTAGCGTCTAGCTGGCACGCAAGTGGATGGAAACTTGGGCAACAAGACTCAATGACTAGAGACTATAAAAGGAAGAGAGGGAGAGCCATTTTAGGGGGCTTCGGATGATCATTCATAGTGCTCGAGACTATCCCATTCCTCTTTCTCATTTCTCTCTCCCATTTTTTGGATCATTCCATCTACTTTTCCACAAGCACTTGTCTCTTGTAATGGATAACATCATAGTGGATTATCTCTTACCAAAGGGCATCGTAGTTTTTCCCTGATTTTTTAGGGTTTTCCATGTAAAATTTGGTGTTCTTTCTCCCTGTTTTTCTTGATTTTCCTTTCCTTTTAATTCAGTCCCGTAAGCTAAACAAATTCAACCGTTGGTAAGAATCAGGCTTGATTCCAATTTTTGAGCTAACATAAGTAATATTTTATTTCCATCCAAACAGGATCTTACCTTTTTTTCCTTTATGAAAATGGAGCTATTTAGCGTCGGATTTTACATTGTCGCTGCCAAATGCCTACTAATTTTCTTGATTGTTTGGTGCACCATGAAAAAGAAAGGAATTTTGCTCAAATAAAAGGAAAAAGAAATGATATTGCAAAAACCAGCAAACCATAAGCATCCAAAACCTGGAATGTTACCTTCATAAATGAACAAACATGCCTTGCCCATTTAGGTTAAAGCTGGAAGTGGGGTTCCATTTCTTCACTCTTCTGCCTGCACTTCTCCATTTGTTGTTATTCTGTTGTTCTTTTGCTTGATGAAAGATGACAATACTGGTTGTTTTATGATCACACTCCACTTCTCGTTGTTGCAGTATAGAACACATGTTTCACAGGTCTTCACATCCCAACAACCATTGAAGTCATAGTTGAGATATCGACACATGTTTGAGGTTGTAAGCTTCATTTCCTAAGTTTTTCAATGCAAAAAAAGATTCTCCAAAAAGTGTATGGAAACAAACTGGTACAAATGTTACTCTTGCACGCTTTGCTTCTTTCTTGCTGTTTGTTCTCTAAGGCCTCTTACACTTCATTTAAAAGATAAAGTTCATTTAGTATATGTGGCTGACTGAGATCATGGGGAAGGATGGGCTACACCAGTTTTCCCACGCTGATCCGCTTCATTAATTGCAACATGATATTTAGACTTTTATGTTATATTATATTACTAATTACATCAAATTTGCATGCTCATCTTAGTATTGACATGTGTGAAATGTGAGTATTGAATAAGTTGTTTATTTTTTACATTAAGAGCCAACCACACCATATATATATATATATATATATATATATATATATATAGAGAGAGAGAGAGAGAGAGAGAGAGAGAGAGAGGGGGATTGATTTAATCAAGCCGGCCGCAAGTGCTGTCGCCTGATAGTATCACCCAATATTTTTAAAACCAGACCGGGAAGTGAATCGGCCTCACAACTGGGTCATGGGTCAGTCGGTCTGACCGGATGATGTCATATATATAAATATATATAAATATAAATATAAATAAATTATATATATATATATATATATATATATATATATATATATATATATATATATATATATATATTATTTATATATCTTAGATATATTGTTTTAAAGTGTTGATTTGTTATCCTATCTTAATGTTTTTAAATAATTTTAATTAAAAAATGAATGGATAAATTGATCAAAGTGCAACCCAATAAGATAGATAAACATAATAAATATATTAATAAAAACAAGGAATATATATATATATATATATATATATAGAGAGAGAGAGAGAGAGAGAGAGAGAGAGAGAGAGAGTGGGTTGGCAAATATTAATTATATATTTTATGATTGGGTTGGATGTAATTAGATAGAAATAAGATGGTGTTTAGAAAGGGAACCATTAGTATTTTATTTGCATAAATTTTAGTCCCACATTGGTTGTGGAGAGCAAAGGAGAGGAGGTGGTTGCTATAAAGTGAGTTGGGCTTTGATAGAGATCAAACCTTTCATGGCTTTTAAGGCTAAAAAAAATCGGGTTTTTCCTGGTTCTGGTCCAATCGGTCGGTTCACCGGTTCCGGGTGGGTTTGACTGGTTCAATTGTTGGTCAACAATTGATATAAAATCTGACCCGACTGATAGCCGGTTCCCGGTTTTACCGGTCCGGTCCGGGTTTAGAAACATTGGTATCACCCATACATATATGATAATATATAGATTTATGTATAGATAATATTTTAGATATACTATATATATTTATATCTATTTATCTATATATTTTATATAATTATTATTATATATATATATATGTTGTTAAGGTGAAAATCAGTTTTGATCCCAACTTCATTTTAACGGTTGAATTTGTTTGAGTAGCGAGACTTAAGAGCAAAGGGGAAATCGAAGTGAAATCAAGCAATCAAAGAGAAGAACGTCAGTTTAACGTGGAAAACCCTCAAATCGGGGAAAAACAACGGGCTTTATCGGTGAGGGCAAACTCCACTAATGATTCCTAGTACTGTAGAGAAGAAGAAGATGGCTTGGGAAGGAGACTTGGTAGCTTGGATACATGGGGAGGTGGGGAATATATATATATATATATATATATATATATATATAGAGAGAGAGAGAGAGAGAGAGAGAGAGAGAGAGAGCTGGCTCTTCAGAGTGACAGGGCTTCGCCGTCAGGAGAGACCTCCTCTTTAGTGTGATGTTCCCTTTCTTTTATAGACTGGGAGAGGCTTGGGGTCCTAGCTACAGCTACTCGCGGCTCAATCCTCTGTCTTTGGCTTGAACCATTGTTTTGCTTGCTACTCAAGTTACTGTTCATCATGTGGCCCAAGCTAGCGCCACAGCTTCAATCCGGCTCTAACAGTTTACTCTTCTAGAAACCTCTCAAAGCCCTCCTTCGGATGTGGTGAAGCAGTATGTCGCGGGGCTCCAAATCCGATTGAACTGGCGTGGATTGAACTGGCACGAATCCGAAGGAAGGCTCTTCTGTTACTGGCGCGAATTGAGCTGGCACGAATCTGAAGGGGGGTAGCATTATAACTATGCATGGTCATAGCTTGGTTCGGTGCGAATCGGACTCAAGTGACATTTTAACTATGCATGGTCATAGCTTGGTAGTACTGGGGTTCCAAAGGGGATTACATCATGGATCCGAGGGGGGATACCTTATGATTTGGTGCAGAGAGCTTCCTATAGTTCTACTACATGGACGCTTAGGTGGATGTCACATCTCTTCCCACTTTTACCCCTATCATCAGTCCCTCCTTATATATGCTCAAGTCGAGTCCGAGCGATAAGCGTATAGTCTTCGGTCATCGATTGGCTTGGTAATCGGAGCATATAATCGGTTGGGCAAGCGTCGCTTGGGTAAGCACTGTGCTTTGAGCTTGCTCTTCTATTTTTGACAAGGGTACAAAAGTGTGGCGTTGAAGTATGCCGAGTTGGGGAGAGGGAGGGGGGGGGGGGGGGTTCACGAATAGCCATGTTCTCTTCGGATTTGATTGGATGCGATGCTGATCGGTGAGATCTGGGAGGCTTGTGCTGCAAGCTTTGCTTGGTCATGGCCGTACTCTCTTTGTAGGATGTGGGGCCCATAGACAAGGCGGGTATTTAATGCTTGGGGGTGTTTTGTCTTCCAACGCTATTCCCCGAGGACGGCAGCGGGCGCTAGGGGGATGTTGGTGATGATGGGCGCGTCCCCCGACGCGACGCATGGCGGCTATCCACCCAGCCTCTAGTGACGGCCTTGCTCGAGTCGTCAGATGTGAATCCACGTGTCTGGCTTAGATTTCTTATGTTTCTCGAAAACCAATCCGAGCCGTTGGCGAAGATTCTGGCCATTCAGCTATTGTGCCTGGGATTTGGTTACAATTTTTAAACGGGAATTCCTTCGTTTCCTTCCTGCATTTGCCTTATTCTCCATTGCGTGACTGTTGCATATGCTCTGAGTCGACCCTGCAAGCTGGTATCCCCTTTCTTAATAGAGGTGTGGAGTCTTCTTCTTCCCCTGCTCTTTCTTTTTCTTCTTTAGCCGAAGCTTCTTCGTCTAGGGTGAGTCCCAAACCTGATAAGGGACCCATGGTTTATTCTAATTCTTATCCCAATCTTCTTGGGTGGAAAACATTCATAACCTAGCCGTCGAGTACATGATTTCCGCCAACCCTTGCCCCCTGTCTTATAGGATCCCGAAGCCATCCGAGAGTGTGAGTTCTCCTTCAAAGGAGGGTGAACTCCTTATTTATCATGATACACTGTTAGGGGCCTTAGGCTTCCTTTTCCTAAACTTTTCCGGGATATTTTTGAAGAATTTAATGTCTGTCCTTCACAACATGCCCCAAATTCTTGAAGGTGTATGTACGGGTTTGTCATAGTGTCTCTTCACTGTGGGATACTGCCCACCATTCCTCTGTTTAAGGTCTTCTTCGGTTTGAGCCGAGAACACGGTACTGACTGGTATTACTTCGGCGCTTAGTCGAAGAGACGCTTCCTCGGTCCGGTCCCTTCTTCCATCAAGGGATGGAAGAGTAAGTTCCTTTTTGTCTCTAGTAAGGGGGATTTAGGAGTAAGAACCTGATAGGAAGGAATTGTCGACCTAGGAGAACGCTCAACTTGAGAAGCTTCGGCAATTTCGTTCCCTTCCTGTCGACACATACCTAACCCCATAAATCCTTTATGACACCGACTTGTTTAGGACATGGGGTAAGGCTCGTTCCAGTCTTTCCTCTTCGGTTGTCCATTAACAGATTTGTGGTTAACTTTGCTTTTCTTCCTTGGTTGACAGGTGACTCGATGGACGTCAAGGCTGCAGCCAATGTTCTGTTGGCCGGAGTACGGGCTTCCGAGGCAAAAACAAATCGCGTTTCCAATGAGCAATGGCAGACCATCGCCAAGAAGAGGATGAACGAGAAGAGAGTGAGAGGTTATTCTCGGGGGAGTGAGGAAGCTCCGCTGAAGGCGAGGGGGTTTGGGGGTCCTTATGAGGGGGTACTTTGATGATGCACCTTCGGTTCCAGTGGAGGCTGCTCGCAAAAGAGGGGCAGGGAAGTTGTCGAGGCCAAAGGGGATGGCTCCTCCCATCCGAGTTCGAAACGGAGGAAGGGAGTTGCCCCGAAGGAGAAACTAGGGTTGTTCGTTGAGCTGATCGATATCCCCTAGGAGGCCGAAGAGGCTTTGGTCATCCGGCCAGATGAAGAAGAAGCGAGTCCTTCTGGGGGGAACATGGAAATTGTTTCACCTACAATGCAAGGGGAGAGCTGATGAGGATGGCTGATATACCGACGGTCCTTGTTGTCGCCCCTTCGTCAGCAGCACCGATCTCTGAGGCCGCTCCATCAAAGGTGGGTGAGGAGACCTTGAGACCCTCCGCCGTACTGAGGAGGAGACGGCACGCGAGATGCCTTCTTGTGAAGCTCCTAGGGGTCGGAGTAGAAAGGGTCCTATGGTCATGGAGCAGTCAAGCGCTTCTCCTTAGGAGAGGGGAAAGGAGGTTGTGATCGATCCTGTTGATGGGATATTCTTTCATGATCCTGAGGCCGCTGCTTCTCGCTGGAAATGCTTCGAGCGGATACGGTCGAGTCTACGCTTCGACGGTTCAGAGATGATGATCTTGCGGATGATCTGCGCTGATTTGCAATTTCTGTAAGTATTTCTTTGGTCATTGTCCCGGATCCTTGTGTATATCGAATAAGAGCTAACCGCTATCTTTATGTAGTCTAGTATACTGATGAAAGAGGCCGCCAGGGTCCTCAAGAAAAGGGAGAGCTCCCGCACCATAATAAGTGGTTTAGAGGCTGACAACCAGATGCTAAAGGCGAAAATTTCTCTGTTGAAGGAGAAAAAGAAGGCCACGAGCTCCTTGGAGTCATCCACCGCTCAGTGCCAAAAGTTGATAGATGCTAGGGACAAATTGAAGAACAAAGCCGAAGGCCTTTCCAAGCAAATCGAGAAACTTTCCGCCGGAAGGGAGAAAGTAAAGAAGACAAGGCAAGCATTAGAGGATAGGTGCTTGCAGGCCGAGGGTGAGTGTTCGGTAATTAAGAAGCAAATCAGTCAGTTGTCTTCAGACTTTGATGCGGTAAAGGGGCTCATCGTCGGTCTGGAGAAGGATAAAGGCAACCTCCTCAAGGCTTTGGAAAAGAAGAATTGCCTCCTCAATTCTTCCCTCATCGGGAAGGCTGCTGCCGAAGCTGAGAAGGAGAATGCTTCGACTGACCTGATTTGCAGCGAGACCCTGGAACTGTGCCAAGGGCGGGTAAGGGAGTTTGAAGCCCTCTCCTCGGCATTCAAGGATAAGGATTTTAGCTATGGGGAGGGGTTTCAGAACGGCTACAACAAGGTGTTCAAGGTCCTTCAGAGCTGGTGCTAAAGAAGCTTCCTGTGGACTTCAACGCCCTAACCCTCAATAAAGGGTTGAAGATCGTTATCGGGGATGACCAAGATGTCGAGTTGGGGAACTAACTCCTGGAAGAAGATTCATCCTCCGCTAGCTCCGAAGAGGCGGGTGGTGAGCCGCCGAATGTGAGCAACCTATATCCTCCTCTTCTTAACTTTTTTCTTCTTATGGTAGGGGTTCTGAGGCCCGCTTTCTCTTGTGTAGTAGGGCCTTCGGTCACTACTCCTACTGAAGGTTTAGCTACGGAGGTTGCTGCCGAGGGGATGCTTTCTGAAGATATTGCACCCGATGAGGAGATTGTCCCTGGTCCTTCTGCCGGGGAGACTTTGGGAGGGGAAGCTAGTTGGGGTTCTTCTCATAACTGACGATGCTCCTACTCTTCCTAAAGAAGGGCATAAATTCAAGTATTGACTTTGTATCGGATCCCGTTGTAATTTGAACTTTGTTTCTTTTATCTTTATCCGGATGATGAATGAATTGAACCTCTGTTTTCATAAAGCACTTGACTCTTTTATTTTCTTATCTGCCATGTATGTTTCAAATGCTTTTACTCGGGTGTGAGATCATTTCGTTTAAGTTTTCCATCGACTCTTGATGCTTCAATGAGGGTTTCGTTAAAAGATCTTTTTATGATGAGTAGGTGCACCGTTTGTCCTTTACAAGAACTTCTTCCAAGTGAGGCTCCTCGGCCTCTTAAGGATTACTCAAGCCGAGAAGCTACGATTCACATGATAGAGTGACCTATTGACTCTTTGGACATATCTGCCTTTGCGAAGGACTTTGTTGATGTCTAACCGGGATGCTACGATACGAGCTTGAGCGCGTCGGATCGAGTTGTTGGAAGGGTGCGCCTCCAGGCGAATGTGCCTTTACGGAGGGCTTTTGACGAATATCTAACTGAGACGTTATGATCTGAGCATAAGTGCGTCGAATCGGGTCCTTAGAAGGGTGTGCCTACGGGCGAATGCGCCTTTACGAAGGGATTTTGATGAATATCCAACCGAGACATTACTATTCGAGCATGAGCGCAACGGATCGGGTCCCTACAAGGATGTACCTCCGGGCGAATGTACCTTTAAGAAGGGCTTTTGAAGATTATCCAAACAAGACGTTATGACCCGAGCGTGAGCGCGTTAGACTGGGTTCCTAGAAGGGTGTACGTCTTGGCGAATGCGTCTTTACGAAGAGCTTTTGACGAATATCTAACCGAGACGTTACGATCCGAGTGTAAGAGCGCGGATCGGGTCCCTAGAAGGATGTGCCTCCAGGCGAATGGGCCTTTACGAAGGGCTTTTGATGAATATCCAACCGAGATGTTACGATTCGAGTGTGAGTGCGTCAGATCAGATCCATGGTAGGGTGTGCCTCTGGGCGAATACGCCTTTACAAAGGGCTTTCGATGAATATCCAATCGAGACGTTACGATTTGAGCTTGAGTGCGTCGGATCGGGTCCCTGGAAGGGTGTGCCTCCTAGATAATGCGCCTTTACGAAGGGCTTTTGATAAATAGTATTACTTGGCCCTTGAGAGGGACTTTGATGAATGAAGTTTGTAAATGGAACGGAAAAGATGCAAAGTTCAATTTTATTGATAGTACCGTTATAGGTGCTCGGAATTATATGGGCACTTGAGTCTTCGCCCATCAATTTTGGCAAGCCAATAGGTGCCAGGTCTTACAACTTCTTTAATGAGATAAGGTCCTTCCCAATTGGGATTCAGCTTTTCTGTTCGGCTCTAATTGCCCTAGAACTTTTTTCTCTCACAGGACTAAATCGTCGGGCTAGAAGGTCACCTCTTTCACCCGAGAGTTGTAGAGGCGTCTGACACTCTAACGGTATGCCGTGGCTCTAATGTTAGCACAATCTCTCTTGTCATCCAGAACATCAAGTTCGGCTCAGAGTTGTTATTCGTTGGCAGCCTGATCAAAAGTTTGTGTCCTTGTTGTAGGCATCCAAATTTTTACAGGTTTGACGACCTAGACACCGAAGGCAAGGGTGAAAGGAGTCTCTTCAATTGGTATTTGGTTCGTGGTTTCGTAAGCCCACAGAGCACCCGCGATCTCCTCTACCCAATTAGAATCGTTCCGAAGGACCCGAGTCTTTAGGCTGTGGAGAAGGGTTCAGTTCATAAACTCAACCTTGTCGTTCGCTTGAGGATGAGTAACCATGTATGCCTGGATTAAATCCCAAACTTGACCCAGAAAGCTTTGAACGCGGCATTGTCAAACTAACGCCTGTTATCAGTTATGATCGCCATTGGGATCCCAAAACGGCAGATGACTGATTTTAACAGGAAACTTTGACAGGACAGGCTTTCTCCATGATAGATGATAGCGGCTCAGCCTCGACCCATTTGGTGAAGTAGTCCATCGCCACTATCAAGAACTTCTTTTGCTGAGCAGCGACGGGGGAGGGGCCGAGGATATCTACTCCCCACAGTGTGAATGGTCTCGTGCTAACTATAGGTATTAGAAGGTTAGCAGGGAGCCACTGGATGTTGGAGTGGAACTGACAAGCGTCGCACTTCTTGACAAGCTCCTTGGCATCTCTGGATAAAGTAGGCCAGTAGTACCGTAGCTAAGGGCCTTTCCCCCTAGATGGTCGCCTGTGATTCATTCATGAATTTCGCAGTGGACATAATTTGCTTCGGTGGGGCACAAGTACCGAATGAAAAGCAAGACGTAGGACCTTTGGTAAAGCTGTCCATCCAAAAGACTATACCGAGCAGCTCTAGTCACTATTCGGCAAGCTTGCTTCGGATCGGTTAGCAGTGTTCTATCCTATAGGTAAGTCAGGATCAGGTCCATCCAGCTTGGTTCATCCTCGATCTCTAGTAGTTCTTCTTCGGGTCAACACTTAATGGTTTTCACCATCAAGTATTGCGGGTTGATAGGCTTGCCAATATCAACATCTGAGGTGGCGAGTTTTGATAGGAGGTCTGCTTCTTGATTCTCGGATCGGGGAATTTTGGCGATGTTAAATCTTTGGAAGCAAAAGATCAACTTTTTCACCATCACCTTGTACTTCACCATGTTATCCTCCCTTGCTTCAAACTCCTCGGTTAAGTGTCCAACCATTAGCTGCGAGTTTGTATTAACATGTAAATCTCACACTCCAAGACCTCGAGCTAGTTGTAGTCCTGCGATAATGGTTTCATATTCGGCTTCATAATTTTTAGCTTTGAAATTGAGTTTCAGAATTGTTGACGTGCTCCATCCCGAGGGTGAGCGTAGGATGATCCTTGCATTGGTACTCTCGCTCGCTCATCGATTCGTCTTTGTGTAAAACCCAGGGAGGTGATTCCTCGACTCCTACTGGCCCTATGGCTAGGGGATCTTCAATATCTGTCACAGTTCTGTGATAAAAATCAACTAGTACCTGTGCCTTGATGGTTGTACGTGGCTGGTAGGTGATGTCGTATTCTCCAAGCTCAATCACCCACTTCGTTAGTCAACCCGATGCTTCTTGTCGCTGGAGCACCTGCCTCAGGGGCTGATGGGTGAGCACTGTAACCCTGTGAGCTTGGACATATGGGCGAAGCTTCCGAGCCGAGACGACGAGTGCATAAGCTAACTTCTCGAGTGAGGTATATCTCGATTCGATGTCGTAGAGTACATTACTTGTGTAGTAGATGGGCTTCTACAGTTTGTCTTCCTTCTTCAGAAGCACCGAGCTAACTACCATATCCGTGACAGCTAGGTAGGCGTAGAACTCTTCCCCAAGTTTCATCTTGGCGAGCAAGGTCGGTGATTGGAGGTAATCTTTCAGTTGTGCTAAGGCCTTCTCACATTCCTCCGTCCACTCGACCGTCCGGGCTTTCCGCAAGGCTCGGAAAAATGGGAGGTTTTTCTCCCTAGACTTAGAAATGAAACACCCGAAGATGGCTAGTTACTCGTTGAGTCTTTTTATTTCTTTAATGCTCCTTGGGGATCTGGTCTTCAGGATAGCTCTGATTTGCTAGGGGTTAGCTTCTATCCCCAGTTGGGTAATCATAAAGCCAAGGAATTTTCCCGAACGAAGCCCGAAGGCACATTTGTTTGGATTGAGGCTTATGTCATGCACTCGGAGAGCTTTGAATGTTTCCGCCAGGTCAGCCTCGTGGTGTTCGGCTTTTTCACTCTTGACGTGGATGTCGTCCACATAAGCCTCAACATTCCTCCCAATTTGGCTTTTAAAGACTTTGTTTACTGATGTGTGTATGTTATGTGACTAATTCTTATATTGCAAGTGCGTGGGTCGTATCAAGTAATAAAGTGGATTATGAAAGTCGGATGTCGAACCCACAGAGACCTAGACTACTAATCGTATCTAATTATGTGCTACCTAGTCTATCCAAAGGTTGTCAATTTACTAATCTAATTACTAAAAAGGAAATTGGCTTAAGAACACTTGGTGAAAATAGTGATGGAAATCAATCAAAGTAGGAAGATACTAGAGTATTGAATCCCTCTAGATATTTATAGATTGGGGCAAGTATGGATTTCATATTGATGAATATAAGATATAGACCAAGAATTCCTACAATGCTTTCACATCCTCTTTCGACGCGAGTTACTAATCTACACTCATAAGTAGTTCTAGGGAACACATAATCTTGGAAGAGTTGTGGGAATAATCCATTTTACAGAGTCTCTCTCCTAAACACCCGATCTCTCTACATGTTCACAACTCACACCTATTGAAGTAGATCTAGGGTATATAGAGGAAGCGTTATTGTCTACACCTTCTATAGATCTAGTTTGACACTTAGAGTTGTCGCAACGTAAAGGATCAATACCATACAAAACATTCAATAGGTTCTCAAATATTGAAATATTCATTCAAATATAGAAATCTATATAAGCAAGATTAAGCATAAATCCGGAGGTTCATCATGCCCAAGTATCTAACAAGTTAGTTCCCCATTAAAGGGGAACACAAATCCAATACAATCTCAAAGGAAAAGATAAGAATCATGATAAGAAATACTCTTCCCTCCACCGTTGACAATGAACGTATTTGTGATGTCCCTTCAATGCTTGCCTTTCTCCCTTTACTCCAAAGTCTTCAATAATGATCTAATCTCCAAGATGGAGAGAAGGTTGGGAACCTCCAAGAGGATGATGATGTTCAAGATCCAAAAGCCCCTTCTCTAAACCCTAAATCAACTATTTCAAGTGTTCAGACTAATACAGATGATTAGTAACCCAATAAGTCAAATTCAGACTCAAATTAGCATAAAATTGGGTTAACTCTCGTTTGGGCGCGAGCCATACAGGCGCGCTCTTACGACCGTATGCTTGCTCGTATGCAATTCCCCAGGTTACACGGTTGGTGATACGGCTGTGTGCTTGCTAGTGTAGCTCTTTGTATGTTAGGGAGATGTGTGCTCAGAGTCTCCATACGGGTGCTTACAGCCGTAAGCATGCCAGTACCTTTATTCATACGGGCGCTTACGGACGTAAGCTAGCCCGTATGGCTTTAATAAAATTGTAAATAGCTTCTATTTGATCTGTATTTCTTCTGTTTCGCTCTCGAAGCTCTCTGGTGCCTTGAAAATAAGAATTAACATAAATTAAGTATCAATGGGTAAGAATTACTCGAAATCACATGAATAATGTACAATGAATTGATATAAAAACATGACCGAAGAGAATCCCCCATGTAGTCAAGTAGAATCCCCCCAGTCATATCTTTGTATGACCGAAGAGATGTCGAGCTGCCAGAGGAGGGTGTGAGGCTTGTGCTTCTTCTGCAGGACCTCCTTCGACGCCTCATCGAGCGGGTCACTGACCTCCCGTGGCCCTCAGAAGATGGTAGTGCGACGTCGGGTGCCGTTACGTGGGAGATGTTGCACTCAACGACTTCTATGATTTGAGCAAGCCGCTCGATCTTCGCCTCCATGGTTCAGAACCTACGTTCCATGAGGTCATTATCTCGATGGTAAACTGGAGGTCCCCGCTCGGTGGCGAGGGTTGTTTGCTTAAGGACGTGTGAAGCTTCCCCAGTTGAGGTGGCGGCATTGGGAGGTGCTACCTCTCTTTGCTCTGCTTGAAGGCTTCTCTTCGATTTCCTGGTAGTAGCCATCGGACTTTTTGTTCAAGTCCCCACATACGACGCCAAGCTGTTAGGGTGAAAATCGGCTTTGATCCCAACTTCAATTTAAAGATTGAATTTTTTTGAGCAGCCAGACTTAGAACAAAGGGGAAATCGAAGAGAAATCAAGCAATCAAAGAGGAGAACGTCAGTTTAGCGTGGAAAACCCTAAAATCGGGGAAAACCCACGGGCTCTATCGGTGAGAGAAAACTCCACTAATCATTCTTAGTACAGTAAAGAAAAAGAAGATGGTTTGGGACGGAGACTTGGTGGCTTGGATACATGGGGAGGTGGGGAATAGAGAGAGAGAGAGAGAGAGAGAGAGAGAGAGAGAGAGCTGGGTTTTCAAAGTGGCAGGACTTCGCCTTCGGGAGAGACCTCCTCTTCAGTGTGACGTTCCCCTTCTTTTATAGACTAGGAGAGGCTTGGGGTCTATGTTACTACTGCTCGCGGCTTACTCCTCTGTCTTTGGCTTGAGCCACTGTTTTGCTTGCACCTTAAGTTACTTTTCATCGTATAGCCCAAGTTAGCGCCACAGCTCCAATCCGGCTATAAACGTTTATTCTTCTAAAAGCTTCTTGAAACCCTTCTTCGTATGTGGTGGAACAATACGCCGTGGGGCTCCGAATCCGATGCACGCTTGTCCGAAGGGGGCTCTTCCGTTACTGGCTCGGATTTAACTTGCTCAAATCTGAATGGGGGTAGCATTATGACTCCGTACGGTCTTAGCTTAGTTCGGTGCGGATCAGGCTCAGGTGGCATCATCTTGCCTTCAGATCCAAGGGGGTGTTGGGGTTCTGAAGGGGATTACACCCTAGATCCTAGGGGGGATGCCTTACGATCTGGTGTAGAGAGCTTCCTATGGTACTACTACGTGGATGCCTGGGTAGATGCCACGTGTCTTCCCACTTTTACCACTACCATATGTAATTATTATTATTATTATTATTATTATTATTATTATTATTATTATTATTATTATTATATATATATATATATATATATATTATCATAAGATAATTTAATAATTACATATATATAATAATTATATAAAATATATAGATAAATAGATATAAATATATATATATATATATATATATATATATATATATATATATTTATTAATATATATAGTGTTTTATATTAACTATATATATCCAAATGTATTTATCTATATATATTATATATATATATATATATATATATATATATATATATATAAGTGGTGTTAGGATCAAGCCAGGCGCAAGTCCGGCAGCCTGATCCTAACACCATTTTAGTATATTAAAATTATTTAAAATCTATATATTATATTTTTTATAATTTTTTTATATATTTTGATTTATCAAGAAATTTTAAACAATATATAGATATACATATATAATTTTTAAATTATCTTATCACCAGAATACATATAGATTTATACATATCTTTTTAAAAATTATATATGTATATCTATATATTGTTTAAAATTTATAAATAAATAAAAAAATATATAAAAGCATTATTAAAAATATAATATATATATTTTAAATATATTTAATATATTAAAATGGTGATAGGATCAGGCCACCGGACTTGCGGACGGCCTGATCTTATATATATATATATATATTCTAATGATGTGATAATTTAATAACTATCTATATATGTCTAAAAATTATAAAAAAAATATATAGATAAATAGATATGTATATATATAGTTAATATAAAATTATATATATATATATATATATGTATGTATGTATATATTACTAATATATATATATATATATATATATATATATATATATATATATATATATTTGTTATAATCAGGCGGCCGGACATCCTGCCTGCCTGATTGTAACATAACCCTATATATATAATATTGTTTAGTAAACTATATTCTTCGTGATATGGAAAATGTGGCTTTTTTTAATTTTAATAAAATTGGATTAACCACATTCAATGATTAGAAAATGAAGAAAACTACTATCATAGTTATGCAACATAGAAGCAAGCTGGTCCTCACTCGGATACCACCAATTTGGACGGCCTTAGGGCCCTATTACATATCAACTAGTCCAGTCCCTCTTGGGTCGGGTCATCAAAATCCTCACCTGGCGAGTATCATGGCACATCATCTCTTATGAAAGCTATACTCTGCTTAACAATGGACTCCATCACGATTAGCTTAGGATGTTAGTTGCATAGTCTGCATCAAACAAAGAAAGCATTAATTAGGAAATCAATATCCAGATTAATTCTCGGGAAACAACTGTTTATCATAGAAGCATCTTCGATTCTTTTCCAAACATAAGCTCCAGGTTGTTGCCAAAGTTAATAGATTCCACCCTAGGCGTATATCCCTTGGTAGGAGATAGGCCATTGTAGATGCTCCACACAGATCTTGTATTGTGCAAGGTGTGACACTTTGGTGTGACAATTGTGTGAAGTGATGCCAGACCCGTTGCGAATATGGACATGTGATGAGGAGGTGTACTACCATCTCATCTTGTTGCTCACATAGGTAGCATTGAGTTCTTGTGCCCCTCCATCTTCTCCTATGAATGTTGTGCAGCGTCAAAGTCTTCTTATCTTGAGCCAGCTAGGAGAAGACTTTGATTTTAGCCTGACATGGTTATTTCCAGAAGTCCTACTTAATGTTGGACCATAGACCACCATCCATTAAGAACTGGTATAATGAGTTTACAGAATATGTCCTTGTTGTGGTTAGGCTTCATTTCCTCACATTACTATTCCCTACTATTTTCCCCTGTATTCTTGTAATCAACTTTTGTAGCTGGTTCCACCCTTCAATAGTTAGGGGTCACTTCCTTAGTGGGTAACCTTCGGAGTTTATCAAGCTCTCAGCCTCTTTTAGAGTAGCAGATGGACATATTATGAGGCCTGCGAGGGTTAAGTACCATGATATTTGGGATAGCCCATCTATCCAGTTATCGTGCCAAAAATTAACTAAGTCCCCCTCGCCCGACATATATGGTCTTGATGTTTAGTAATACTACCTCCCTATGAATTGATATGCCTTTTCAGAAGGCAGAAACGTTAATTAGGATCTTCCAGTAGGAGTCCAAGGGGTGGATCCTGAAGTAAGCATGTTTCAATATTAATTTAAAGCAGATGTTGGCTTCCCTTGTTAGTAGTCTCCAATACCATTTATCCACCATTGCGGTATTAAAGGCTCTTAGATTCAAGATGCCAACCCCCCCATACTCTTTGGGTCGACGGATCCAATCCCAATTGATTAAGCTGTATGCTTTGGTCTCCCTTTCTATGTCGTTCCATAAGAAATCCCTCTGTATCTGATCTATCCATTATGCAACCCATTCCAACAAGTGGTAAATAGATAGCCAATAGTTTGGAATTGACAAATTTATCGAGTTAATAATGGTGATTCTTCCACCGAGTTACACTATCCATCCTTTCCAAGAACTAATTCTAACATTTATTTTAGCAATGAGTGACGTCCAACCCTCCTTCTTTGGTTTGCAACCTGATATTCGCATGCCTAGAACATTTGGTTAAAAAAATCACATTATGAAATAAATCAATATCATTCCACATAAGTATTATTTTATTAGAATAGAAAGTAGGAAAAAAACCTACTAGTCTTGCTAGGAGTGATATCAATAATAAGTACCCAATATTTTGATGACTATCTAGAGGATAGTAGGCAAACTTATTCAAAGGGCTAGCTCATCGCAACAACAACGATAAGGAAATAACAATCCTTCAATATGCTAATGACTTACTTATTCTCTGTTTGAGGGACGACAATCACTTTATGACACTAAATCTCATTCGAGGACCTCTTTGGTATTAGCATTAACTATAACACGAGTGTTATAGTCCCAATAAGTGTACAGGGGAGTAAGCAAACAGCCTAGCAAGGATCATGGAAAACCAACTAGAGTCCCTACCTATAAATTACATGGGCTTGCCAATATCAGGGAGCAACCCTTAGGAAGGATGAGTAAATGAAGCTCATTGGCAAAATCAGTATGGAATTAGGGACGTTGAAGGAGAAGCTACTAATATGGGAGGGTTAGTCATTCTCCTAAACATAGTACTTTCTATCATCCCTAATTATTGGATGTCGATGTATAGACTCCCATAATAGGTAATACACCTTATTGATGGGATTTCAAGGGACTTGTTATGGAAGGGCCCATACACCAATTCAAAGTCCTACAAGCTGGTAAAATGAGAAAAACTTTGTAGACCCAAGGAATCAGATGACTGGGAAAAATAAGGTATTGCTTGGAAAATAGTGGTGGAAGCTATTTACTGGAGAAGCCGGAATATGTCGCAAAATCCTAATCACAGTATACTTTTGTAATTCACATATTGATACCTTTTGAAAGCCCCCCCAAGAGGACCTCCTACTTCTAGAAGGGTATTTTGGATCAACTAGATGTCATATTAGCTAACATCTCAGTCAAGGTAGGAGTGGGTTGAACCATCAACTTCTGGTTTGATAACTAGAATGAAGGGCAATCCCCATGGAAACTATTCTCCAAAATTCAAACTCTAATCAAGAATGTAAACCTAACAATTTAGGAGAGATATCAGCACAATACTTAGGGTAGACAGTTACTCAAATAAAGACCATTGACACTAGAAGCTACCGCTCATCTTCAGTGCTTACAAGGACATTAGGATCAAAGGAATTTTATAACACTAGATCACAAGGTTTGGAGACTAACTACAAACAACCAGTTCATTATCAAATCCTTTTACTGATTCTGTAACACCCATTTCCTAATCAGGGGACACATGTCACACCAGCCAGGTCAAGGGAATGAACCCTAAACCTAAGGTTGTAAAATTGGTAATCAAAAGTAATCAAGTAATTGCGGAAGCAATTAAAGCAAACAAATCATATCATAAACTCCAAACTCAAAATATTGTTTAATACAACACCAAATAAAAATACTAACTTAGACTTAATTGTCTCAAATACAGTACAAGAGTACATAAATAAGAACTATGATACTGGAAAGTCAGAGCCAGCTACAGGTAATCTCCACATAAACTCGCGATTAGACAAAGCTCTCTATCAAGTTTCCTGTCTATCGCCTGCATAAAAATGTCACGAAAAACGGATTGAGCTACTGGAGCTCAATGATTTGGGAACAATACTGTCGGGTATAAAACTGTACTCGTATAATGAAATAAAACTGTAAAAAATGAAACATAAAATTATGCATACATAAATAACTGAAAATAAATACTGAAATCTGAAAGTAATGCTGAGCAAATAAAGATGCTGGTCAATGCATTATCTTTAATCTGTTTAAATCATGTCAACATGCATAGAAATCTCATGTATGTGTATCTCATTATCTGTTTCTCTGTACTGTGAATGAATTCCGAAATTACCCTTGGTAATCTGTACCAATCGCCTCTACGGTGGATCTCTAATCGCTACCGGGAGGTGGGTAATACGGAGTTATCTGGTCTTCAAAATACTATCATCACTAACTACACATTTACTTTGATATTGCAGGACCAACGACCAACGGGTAGATCTATCCACGCTACATGGGGTCAAGCTTATATACGTACACTAGGCACTCCGAGAGTATGAAAAGTGGGTTTTAATTTCATAAAATAGAATATTTTAAAACAAATAGTTCGGTAATGAAATCAGAGTTTTAAATCACCCATTTCCTAACCTAATGCCGTACTCCCTGGCTCTTTACGAGCCACCACTGGTACAGGCAAGTATATCAATAAAGTGTAGTCTATTAATTTCTGTATCTGTTTCTCTATTCTTTTACTGATTACTGTGCATGAATGATTTTCCAAAATTCTGGAAAGTTTCATGAAAGTTCTAATTCATGCTTTTAAAACTTAAATCAAAACTGTAATAAAAATAGTGATTTGGGAACAGTACTGTCCGGTATAAAACTGTACCTGTATAATGAAATAAAACTGTAAAAAGTGAAGCATAAAATTATGCATGTATAAATAACTGAAAATAAATACTGAAATCTGGAAGTAATGCTGAGCAAATAAAGATGCTGGTCAATGCATTATCTTCAATCTGTTTTAATCATGATGTCAACATGCATAGAAATCTCATGTATGTGTATCTCATTATCTGTTTCTCTGTACTGTGAATGAATTCCGAAATTACCCTTGGTAATCTGTACCAATCGTCTCTACGGTGGATCTCTAATCACTACCGGGAGGTGGGTAACAAGGAGTTAATTATCGTATCTTCACAATACTATCACCACTAACTACACATTTACTTTGATATTACAGGACCAACGACCAACGGGTAGATCTATCCACACTACACAGGGTCAAGCTTATATACGTACACTAGGCACTCGGAGAGTATGGAAAGGGGGTTTTAATTTCGTAAAAATAGAATATTTTAAAACAAATAGTTCGGTAATGAAAATCAGAGTTTTAAATCACCCATTTCCTAACCTAATGCTGTACTCCCTAGCTCTTTACGAGCCACCACTGGTACAGGCAAATATATCAATAAAGTGTGGTCTATTAATTTATGTATATGTTTCTCTATTCTTTTACTGATTACTGTGCATGAATGATTTTCCAAAATTCTGGAAAGTTTCATGAAAGTTCTAATTCATGCTTTTCAAACTTAAATCAAAATTGTAATTAAAATACGATAAAAACACGTACTGTACAGCTAGTTCCCTCACCTTAGTTTCGTAGGACTAGCTCAGTCTTTCGGCAATGGCTGACTTGCCTTTGCCTTTTCCTTTTCCCTTTCTTGATAATCGAAATATAGAAATCATGAATACGAAGACCGTATTCTTAACTTATACTCTAATTTAAATCTAATAGAGTATAGTAAAGTCATTAACTCTCTAAACATGATTCTTACTTAACACACAATGCATGCTTCTAAACGCACAAGAATATGTAATTTACTCTTCTCAAGAGATACAATAACATAAGCATACTTGGGGCTTCTAACATGCTCCTTAAAAATAATCCTACGTTATACATAATCATGAATAACTAAAAATGAAATTTCATGGAAATTTGGGCAACATCTCCCCTATTTATGGGCTCCCGAAATTATACAAGCATTCACTCATAATCTTTATAACATCACAATACGTGCTTAAATAACATCCAAAGACATTAATTCTATCAATCTCCCCCTAAATCCCTAATCAATTTCAACCATACATATGAACATTACTTTATTCAATCCAAAACCCTAATTCATGAATTCATCTTAGGGTTTTCCCCAAATTAGGTCATTCAACCATCTAGGTTTAGTAAGCCCATTGTGCTCTACCTCAATGCAAAACCCAAACTCGTCGGCGCTCAATCCTAGCTGGAGAAGAAGGAAGAATTGGGTTGTAGCACTCTCGAAGGAGAAGCTGGTCGGCAGGAGGGCTGCGGGGCGGAGCAAGGTGCGCGGCCTGGAGGAGGATGTGGGGCGCGGCTCACCAGGGCGACATCGGGCGGCGGCGAGCTGGCCGCGGGCAAAATTGCAGACCAGGGCTCGAGGCGTTGCTCGTAGGCGGCGGCCTGTGTGGGGCAGAGGAGACCGGTGGCGGCTTGCCGGTGCAAGGGGGGCGCGGGTGGAGTTCTCCGGAAGATAAGAGAAAAGTAAAAGAAAAGGAAAAAGAAAAGGGGACTGGGGCTCTGTCTGAGAATTCCAAATCGAGAAAGAGAGATTAAAAATAATTTCATTCTCTCTCCTCTCATGTTATATATATATATATATATATATAATAACATTTCTATTTAAATATTATATTCCTTTATAATATTTAAATTAAAGTATTTAGAGTATTTTTTTTTAAAAAAAAAGAATCCAATTAATCTATATTATCTTTCTAATTATTTTCCACTAAAAACCAAATGACTTTATTTGATCTTATCTTGTTGTTGTGCCATCACTAGAGCGACTAATAATTATCTGGCTTATTTCTATACCCGACCCAGATCCGGGAATCCCTGGTCTAACGACCCCAGTGACACGCACGAGCTTACTATAGCATCACTGGTTGTCTTCTCTCCAGACCCAGATCCGTTTTTCTCGGCTTTTGACTAGGCCAGATCTACTTTATCGAGACTCTAACTTTTGTCCGATATCTTCCTTTTAATTAATCTGGATTAATTAATATTTAAATAATTTCTCATTTAATTAATTTGACTCTGCTCACTATCCACCTCCAATTATTCCAAGTAAAAGTGGCCTAGCCCAATAAGGCCTTCTCTTCTCCCTATAGTTGCGAGACTGGATTTCGGGTACATTAACTCCCGATTTTCTTTAATTTTGAGGTTAAAATAATTAATCTATTTTCTGTGTAATTAACCTCATTTAAAATTCAAAAATTTCTGAATAGATATTTAGAAAAATTTGGGGTGCTATAGATTCTGAATTAATGATGGGACCCGCTACCCTATACAAACCTCATTCTGGAAACAAGTATTACCACTCAATGTGAATCTCTTCTTCTAACCATCATAGGATGACAAGATCCTAATCCTGGAAAATCTAGCAAAACAAGAATGGAGAGGGGATAGAACGAATTATGTACTACCTCTATGTTGTGAAGACAAGGCTACCAATTACATGCTACTCCAATGCCCATATACTTGCAACTTCTATGTATGGAATATTTCTAGAGCAAAGAATATTTGTACCTGGATCAAATTTGAGAAGTATTTTTAAACCCCCTATCAATTGTATTAGTCTAAATCTAATAATTTATTTAACGTGGAAACATCCTCTTGCAAAAAGCGGTAAGGTAAAATTAATCAAGTGGTCCATTCCCCTAACCCCTCAAGAGCATGGAGCTTTGTCGCATCGGACTGCCCTTTTTATATTGAACCATTTAATTAACAATTAACATGCTAACTTAAATATGTCCAAAAATGATTGTAAAAAAATATAAAATATTTTATCATCTTGGCGCTATAAGAAAATTTATCTTTTACTATGAAGAAGTAATATTGCAACACATAAAATTATCACAATGGAAATCTTCATTTATCCAACATGACAAAATCTGCATGTTTGTGGGTGTCTAGCAGCTTGAACAGGTTAAAAATATACATATTGTATCGTCGTTGTCACATAACAGGATTAAAGCACCTATAGCAGTGGTTTCATTTTGAGCCAAATCATGCAATCGAGAATGCATGGCTAAATTTCATCAAGAAGAGGGAGAGAGGGGTCCTTATGTCTGTGGATTGCTACCATCTTTGCATGATCTAGAGACTGCTAGACATGGATTGAGAATGAATCCTAACAAATAAAATGGTTGAGTGTTTTCATAGACTATAATATATATACCTCACCAAGTAATCCTAGTCCACAAGGTTTTATATGCATAGTTTTAGAAGAATTAAAAATATATTTATAAAAAGATATTGATTAATTAGACATGTATAATTTAATTAATTTATTAAAACATCTATGCTTCTTGGTTTTAGATGCAGTATACTTGCAGAGATTAGCAACTAAAGAAAAGAACTGTAATGTTTCATGAGAGAGTATTGGGAAAGATAAGAAAGTGCTTCTTTTTCTGTTTTCAAAGATTATGATAAAGCTTTAGATATTGTTATCCCCTTGATGGAGATAGATGCATGTATATATTAACTTCATTGTGCTTTTAACATCTTTGTTTTTAAAAGTAAAGAGGCATCTTTTAATTCACTGTATGAAAGTGTTCTTCCACTAGCTAAAAGAAATTAATCTCTTTGGATAATTAATTTCATTATATGAGTTCAAGAAATATATATTTATGTTGAGATCAAGCATGCATGCATCCACGCTTGGTACCAGTACTAGCAACTAACCTGAATTTCTCATTAGACAATGTGACATTTATCTTGTAATTACAAACACAAGACATTCTATTGATGATTAATTTGATCTGTTTTATAGATGAAAAACATTACTGATAATTAGAGAGATCTATGACAATGTAAGCTGCATGCTGAAGGTCATAGCTAACATTACCAACCAACCATGGAATTAAGATAAGCAAAAGTTTAAGTGCAAATTGCAACTCATTTGAACAATAATGCAGATCAAGACAGCTAAAATAAAGACCAAGAAAGCTCCAAAGGAATAGTTCATGTCAATGTCATCAAACAAGAAGATGACCTGGTGGTTTCCTGTCCAACCATTAATTCAGTTTGAAGTTTATACTCCTTACTGTACTCATGGTTAATACATTCATTTCTCAGCTTAATTACAAGATAATCAAACATGAAACCAAGAAGCACAAGGACATGAAAAAAAACTAAAGAATAAATCTGCATATATGTAAACATATATACATTCACATCTGTAACATCATGTACTGCCTACAAACAACCCTCGTGCGCGGTACTCCTCACTCTCAAGCATTCCCTCTATACATATATGATATATATATATAGCACTCCCTTAGCTCTCCCACTCCTCTGTCTCAAACATCCCCTATCTTGCTCCAGATCGAGAGAGTGAAAGAGAGAGAGAGATGGAGAGGTATAGTAATAGAGGAGCAGGAGCAGCAGGCACCTTCATCCGGCCTCTCCATGAGATCCCAGCTCCCAGAGTTCTCACCCAAATCCACAACCCTCGGCGTCTCAAACCCAACGCCGAGCTCAGCATCTTCAACGCCGATCGATACTTCAGCGACATCAGCAACAAGAAGAGCATCATTACCCGCCAAAGCTGCGACCTTTCAACAAATCCCAGGGACTCCTCTGTCTCCTCCGTCGACACCTTCACTCGCAACTATCGAAGCACTTCCTTCCGCGCCACGCCTACCGCCTCCTCGGAGGCCAGCTGGAACAGCCACACCGGCCTCTTGCCCAAACCTCCGGCCTCCGCAGCCATTACCGTCAAAGCTTTCCCTCTCAACGAGCTCACCAAGCCGGCGCCTTTGCCGACCCCTCGCTGGAGATTCCCTCGCCACTGCCCGTGCTCTGGAAAGAAATCCATCGATGTCGAAGAGAAATACTCCGAAACGAAGTCCCCCGCCGTCGCTCCGACGGCTCCGCAGGAGAACTGGACTAAAGAGCGGGAGAGATTCCAACCTTCCGCCCGTTTCTCCCAGGAACCTCGTTTCTCATCTCGCCGTGTATTAGATTCGGGTGGATTCTCTTTTCCTGTACTGAAAAGTCCGGTTTCCAACACGTTTCCACTCCCTGACCCGGCGAGGCACTCATTGGAGGTATTCAAGCCGAGCCGGATGGGATACCCGTTTCCTGCTAGTCATCTCGAGGACGACGCGGGAAGCGACGCCAGCTCGGACTTGTTTGAGATCGAGAGTTTCTCAAAGAGACGGGACTCTGTCGACGGCTTGGCGGCTGGGCGTCTGGCTCAGATCCGGCGTAGCATTGAGAAGGCGGCGGCTGTTGACCCTAGCGAAGGGTACGCGCCGAGCGAAGCTAGCGTGGAGTGGAGCGTGACGACGGCCGAGGGGTTCGACCGGTCCAGCGTGGCTAATTTCTCAACCGCCGGTTCGGATTACGAACCGGCCCGGTTCGACCGGACAGGAGAACAGGATCGAACCGCCGGGAAGAGGAGAGGAAACGGTTTGCTTAGTTGTGTTTGCGAGAAGGCTGTGAATGTTGGGCCAAAATCGGAGCAGCGTGGTCGACCAGAGTTAGACCGGGTTCGTGAGATTGCTAGGTTGGTTCGGTCCAATTCGGCTCGCATTTGCCGTCCCTTGGGGACGAGGTTGGGCTGACAGCTTTGTACGTGAGATGCACTTGCCTTGGTTTATAGATTTTTATTATTCTTATTAATATCTTTTGCGTTTGTTTGTTTATTTGGGGATTGGATGATTGATTTTATATGAGGAATTAAAATGGTTTGGAGGGCAAATAATAATTAATAATATGGTCATTTTACCAAAAGTTTTTTTTTCATTTGGTCTGCTCCTGTATTTAATTTTAGGTATAATTTATCTTTTTATTCCTTGCACTTACGGCCGGTCCTATCTTATTAGTTTTCTTTATATACATATGTTGATGTTGGAAACTGGATCTGCCTTGTGATCTGGTCCAGGTTTCTGTCAACGGTTGAGATTTATTTTTGGTGTGGACACTTACTTTGATTTTGGTCAATTGATATAGAACCTGAAAGGAAGAGCAGAAACGATCGAAATTGGGCCTTATTGCCCGGATTTAACTCTGACGGTCAAATTAGTGGATGGGAAATGGATATAGTGTAGTGATAGAAAGAGCAAGAAGTCTCTGCCCGTTCTGTTGAATTTCTCCCCTTTTTATAGAGTTCTCCCAAGAATTCTTGAGTTTGGTTTCTTATTATTAAAATTGAAGCGGTTGGAAATATCTGAAAATATCTGGAAATATCTGCCTGTGTAGGTGGACTGTGTCAGGGCAAGTGGATCAAGGCAGGTGGATATTCTTGCTTTAAATACCTGTCCCGTCGGGGCAAGTGGATATTCTTGCCTTAAATGCCCGTCCCGTCTGGGTAAGTGGATATTCTTGCCTTAAATACCTGTCCCGTCGTCTTTCATAGTGTTTTATGGCGCTTTATCGTTTTGGTCGGATTTATTCTACCAGGAGATATTTTCTGTACTTTTGTGGTGACTTTTGGTCTGTTTTGTCAGAAGAAAGATGGACGTTTCGTTCTCTTCTTTGATCAGGGGGGAAGTTTGCTTTAAGGAAGCAGGGTGGAAGATCGGAATTGTTCTGACAGGTGTTTAGCTTAGCACAATGCCAAGTGGTTTGAGGGGATGGCGCCACGTGTTGCGCGGGATTGTTAGCACGTGTTCTACTAGATATTTCTATATCATTAGTCCCCCCTCAAGTATGTTTGTTGATAAGTCTGAATGATAAGCGAACGGGGTTCGTTTTTCGCTCGGCTTGAGAACGAACATTTCCTTTCGTTAACTAATTTTCAATTGGTACAAATATTATTATCTTGAGAGGATAGAACACGTGCGTTTTAGTGGGTAGTTGACACCTGTTCATCTTATCCGGGATTTTGAAATGTCTTTTCATTAGTCTGGATCAAGGGCGGGTGCATCGAATCTTCTTTTCATGAAGGTCCAGGATTCTTATCTATTTAAGCCATTGTGGGGGTGGGTTATACCGTTCAGCTTTCCTGTTTGTTTAAAATGGCTCTTCATTATCGCTCATCTTTTCTCAAGGTTTTTCTTCCAAACATTTCTACACGATATATAAGGATTCTTGTTCTTTTTGCTTTCGTCTAGAAGCGTTGGGAACGAGGGTGATTAACTTAGCTGGTCCTAATGGTTGCGTGTGGCCGGTTCTGCTTGACATTAATGAGAATGAGGCCGAGATGCGGTTCGAGCAGGGATGGAGGGAGTTTCATACGGATCATTCTTTAGTTATGGGAGATTATTTAGTTTTTTCCCATCTAGGGGGTATAAATTTCTAGGTGGAGATATTCGGGATGGACTATTGTCGCAAAGAGGTAGACCAGGACGTTCGACCCCGTAATCAGGCTGAAACTCCTAGTGGTAGTGAGGATAGCGCTGGTGGGGGAAGTCCGTATGTTACTTCCGAGTCACTTTCTTGTGACTCATCCGGATCATCTATCGGGTCGATTTAGTAGATGGACGGATTTCTTATTTTGGTTGAGTATATTATTGTAACTCTTTTTTTTTATAACGATCTTTGTAACTATTTGTATAATTATTTGTAGGTTTGCCTTTCTCATGGTCTTCTTTGTTTAATGTAATATATTTTTCTTCTTTTCTTCTTCTTCTTTTTTTTTTTAAAAAATCTATTTTTGTTAATTCGAATCTTGGAAGTCGAACCCTTTAAGAAAAAGGGAGATACGTAGGTCCCTAAAAGTCTAGCTTGTAATAAATGTCGTTACTGTGGGAAGTAGATATGGTCTTTTCCTAGATTGGGGGGTAGACCTGGGGGGAGTGAACCTAGGGTGAATAACCACATGAGGTTCCTTTATAAACGGGTGATGGGGTAAGATATCTGTATTTCAAGTTCGTTTTGTGCTATTTTCTAATGGCTTCTCCTTTCCATCCTTCTTTCTATAGAGTGTTTGGTTTGAGGGGTTCCATTAGAAGGCTTAAAATTCCGTCGGCATATCATACTACTATGAATCAGGTGAATGGCGAAGGTATTGTTTTGGAGGGACCTAGCTGGCATGTATGGAGGGCGACACTAATTCGAGATGAAGCTTAGGGAGAAATCTGGTTTGGAGACGGATGGTTAGATTTTCTGGTAGACCATCGCGTGCAAGTTGCGATTTGATGATTTTTACTTATATGGGTGGGGCTTTCTTCAGGGTGACAATTTTTGGGAGGAACAAATGCCTGAAGGATTGGCCCTTCTTTGCTTTTCCTTCTCATGATGATCCGGATTCTACTGAAGATGAAAACGAGAGGATAGAGGGGACTGAGTCTGGGGAGTCGTCGGATTAAGCATTTATGTTCTTTGTTATTTTGCACTTCTTTCCTTTTCTCTTTCTTTTTTGATCTGCTGTCGGTCTGCTAATGGCCACTGGTTTAGTAGTTTGTAATTATTTACGTCGTTATATGAATAAAGCTGGGGTTTGGAACTTGTGTGTTGATACTTTCTCTTTCCTGAAATAATGATGTGTCTTGAGGAATGTGTAATCGTTTCCAGGCTTCAATATTTATATCTTGTAATCATCATATTTCATAATCCTTATTGAGATCTGCGAAAAAATGGTGGTATGCTTGACTTAGTGGGCGAGCGGTCTTTCCCAAGAGGGGCGGATACTATTCTCCATTTAAGGCGAGGAGTGGCGTGGCACGCATAGGTCAATGTGACAGTAGGCAGCATGGTACCCTACTTCCTAGGTTGTCAGGCGTTTGGTGTGCCGCCGTTTGAGGGAAAGATCCTGACCGTTCGAAGACCGTTCAAAAGAGATTTATGGCCTTTGGTTTTGATAATTCATTACAACCGGTGCGATTCGATGTGACGTTTGGTGTGAACGGTCACGATCTAATCGCAGGGCATGTTGTGGTTGTGTTTTTGTGCCTTTCTTTTTATTTTTTATTTTTTATTTATTTATTTTTTTTAGGGCTCGATTTGGCTTTCCCTTTATGATCCAACGGTTAAGATTTTCTTTATTGGTTTTATGAACGAGGATCAAGGGTTTGCATCATCTTCACATAACTTTTCTCTGTTTCGTTCGCGGTTCTCTCTTCTTCTTCTCCGGCGATTTTCCGATTGGCGTCTCTTGTTTGCCGTTGTTCTTTAAGGTAATGGAGATTACTTCCATGGATTCTAGGATTCCTACACCTTCCGATTCTTCTCATGACTCTTCTGCGATGCAATCATTACAGTCTCCTCCTTCACCGTCTCTTTCTAATTCTACTGTTTTTATTCCTGTTCCGGTGCAAGATGGCGACGGAGGTCCATTAGTTCAGGGTTTGAGGGTTCATCCAGCCTCCTCTAGGGTAGAGGGTGGGGGATCAGAAACGTTTTTAAGTATTTTAAATCAGCAAGAGGTAGATGAATTAGTAGATCGTTTTCAGATGGATCTCTCTCTTTTTTCAGTTAGGGTACCCTGTTCTGGAGAACGGGCTAGTTTGCCTAAGGAGGGTGAAATAGCCATCTATCAAGACTCCTTGTTAGGTGGTCTTAGGCTTCATTTTTCTGATTTCGTTAAAGAAATTTTAGAGTTCTATCAGTTATGTCCTTCCCAGTTGACTCCGAATTCATGGAGATTGTTGAGCGGGTTTGTTATTGTTCTCAATAATTATGGTGTAAAACCGACCGTTCATTGGTTCCGTCTTTTGTTTAATTTGTACCTTGAAACGGACACTGATTGGTATTACTTTTCGGCTCGTTCTAAGAAGAAATTTCTAGGTAAAGTCCCTTCTTCTATCAAGCGATGGAAAAGTAAGTTCATTTTTGTAAGTAGTAAATCCGAGTGGGACATCCGGACTAAATGGGAAGTTCCTCGGACGGATAATATTTGTGAGGAAGGGATGACAACTGAAGAGAAGTCCCTATTCGAACGTTTTAAAGGGATTTCTGGAGTTTCTGTGGATTCTTATTTGACGAAGGAAATTCTTCTGAGATGTCGTTTGTTTGTAGCTGTTGGTAGGACTTGTTTGTACTTTTATTCTGTAAATTTTGAGCTTCTGATGATGACAGATTTTCACCATGCTCTTGTAGACGAACCGATGGGTGATTTGGACCTTGCAATGGGTATTCTAGCGGATTTCGAGGGTATGACTGAAGCTCCTTTACCGCGAGGACGGAAGAAGAAGGAAGGTACTTTGGGGAAAGAAAAGGGAGGGGAAAGTACCTCTAGGGAGGAGAGGAAAAAGAGGAAAAAGGAAGGAAAAAAAGGATGATGGTCCTTCCGAAGTAAAGAAAGCTAGGAGCGATCCTACCGTGGGTCCTCCTAGGAAGGGTGAAAAAAGGAAAGACAAAACCGGGGACAAAGCAGGTCCGAAAGTTATGGGAGATCGGGTGAGTTCGCCCGGTCAAGAAATTGCTCTTGATCTCCCGGTTTTGGGTCCTTCTGTTTCTGGGGATTCTCCTTGTCCTGATCTCCCTGCTTTGGTCCCTTCTATTCCTAGATCGGTAAAGTCTTGATTTCTAAGTTTATACAATTTATGATCGAGATGGTTTTAAAATGACTCAGGATTTTATTATCTTTCTTTGTTAGGGAGATGCCGCAGAAACGGAACTACCACCAAGACATAGCAATTTGTCTCTTCCAAGAGGGCCGTCAACTACTGAAAAGGGGTCGTCTTCAGATGATTTCCCTTTTCGGGATCACATGTCCGTGGGTGATGTTTTGGACGCCCTGCGGCCGGAAAGGGTCACTAAGCAGCTTCAAGAGGCCGGAAAAGAGGATGTTGCTATTCAACTTCTTCGTTCTGCTATGATCGTAATTATTGTTCCTTTACGTTTTTGTTCGCCATTTTTTTTCCTTGTTTGATAATTTAATCTTCTTTCCTTCGCTTTAGACCGCTCATTGGGCGGATCGTATTGGTCGTCTTTTTCGGGAGGAAATTGCAATTGATAACTCCCGTTCAAAAATAATGGAAGAAAATGAGGGGGAAATTTCCCATCTTAAAGCTAGGGTGGCTGTTTTGGAGTAGGAGAAAGATAAAGCTCTCAGGGTAATCGGTCTGGTTACCGAAGAGAAAAATGATCTCCTCGTAAAATTTATTGTTGCGGAGGCGGAGAAGAGTTAGTTGTCGGAAATGTTTTCTTGCCTTCAAGATTCCTTTCAAACGGCTGAAGCAACAGTGAAAAAACTTCAAGATACTGTGATGGGTTTGGAGAGAGTTCTTGAAACTGTTAAGGAAGAAAGAGATGGTTTCAAGAAGGACTTGTCTTCTGAGAATGAGGCTCTAGAACTAGCCCGACAAGAGATAGAGGATTTTGAAGGTCAAGTGGATGAACTGCAGGGTGAAATTGCGCGGTTAAAGGCGGAGAGGAAAGATGCGGCGACGAAAATTTATTCGATCGTTCATACTTCTCCTCGGACGGTTCTATCTATGGGATTACCTTCTGTTTTGAAGGCTTATGTAAAGATAAGGAATAAGTTGCCAGGTGAAAAGTCCCAGGTTGAAGCGGCCAATCCTCCGAGAGAAAGGATTCAAATTGAAACTTCTAATCCTCCCCTGAATGATGCAAGAAGGAGCGAAGATTGTCCTCCTAGTGAAGATGTCGCGAATGTCAACATAGGGGCGGAAGATGTTGGACCGGGGGCTTCTACTATGCCATACTTCATTTTATTGTTGATTTTTAGTTTTTGTTTCATAAGTGTCTTAGTTTTTGCCTTTGTCCTTGTGCTTTGTTTAAGTCATGTAATAGAATTTCAAGTTTGAAGTGTAATGAGAAAGCCGAACCTTTTTCTTGATGGCGATTTATTTTCTGGGTCTTTAGATATAAGAACTATTCATCGATCCCCTTTGATGCGTTTTCGCCTTGCGTGGTGGGTGACTATAGCTTGTCTTGATGAGGGGACTTTTACTCGAGGTTTTTTGGCTCGGCCCGATGGAGGGACTTTTAGCCGAGATTTTTGCCTCGTCTTTGTGTATAATGAGTTTTTTGTCTCATTTTTGTCTTTGAGGTGAGATTTTTGTCTCATCTTTGATGAGATTTTTGCCTCATCTTTGATTTTTAGATGAGATTTTTGCCTCACCTTTTGGAGATGAGATTTCTGAGTGAAGGAACTTTCTTTAAGAAGTTTAGATACTTCTACAGTATTTACTGATAGTAGTGATGTTCTACAGTGTTTACTGATAGTAGCGACATAAATGTTCTGCATGATATGGACGTTTGAGAGTCTTTCCATCCATATTGGTAAGCCAGTAAGTGCCTGTCCGAACGATTTTCTTCACAATATATGGACCTTCCCAGTTTGGGGTTAGCTTTTCCGTCCGACTTTTGTTGCCCTGGAATTCATTTTCTCTCAGGACGAGATCTCCGATATGGAAATAAACTTTCTTCACCTTGGAGTCATAAAATCTTTTCATTTTTTGGCGATATGACGCTGCTTTGATTTCGGCGGTCTCTCTTCTTTCTTCAAGGAGGTCAAGTTCTGCTCGAAGTCTTTCTTCATTGTCAGTTGGCGAGAAATTCTGCGTTCTTAGGGTAGGCTCTTCTATTTCTGCTGGGATAACTGCTTCAGTACCATAGGTAAGGGAGAAAGGGGTTTCCCCTGTTGGAGTTCTCGTAGTGGTTCGGTAGGCCCAGAGAGCGCTCGGAATTTCCTTTACCCAATTTGTTTTTTCCCTCAACACTCGTGTTTTGAGAATTTGTAATAGGGTGCGATTTGTTACTTCTACTTGGTCGTTGCTTGGGGATGTGTTACTGAAGTGAGTCTTGATTCAATCCCGAGCTCGGAACAGAAAGTTTTGAAATTCTGTTGTCAAATTGACGTCCATTGTCAGTGACGAAGGCGACTGGGATTCCAAATCGACAGATTATTGCTCGCCATAGGAATCCTTGGCATGCTTTTTCTGTTATTTTGGCCAAGGATTCAGTTCCACCCATTTGGTGAAGTAGTCGATGGCGACGATCAGGAATTTCATTTGCCGAGTTGATGTAGGGAACGGTCCTAAGAGATCAACTCCCCAAAGCGCAAATGGTCTTGGGCTTATGATTGGGGTGAGGGGAGTGGGTGGTCGTCTTTGTATTTTGGAATGTCGCTGGCAGGCGTCGCATTTCCGAACAAATTCTACTGCTTCTTGAGCTAAAGTTGGCCAGTAATATCCTTGTCTAAGTACTTTGTGGCTTAGGGCTCTGCCTCCCAGGTGGTCTCCTCCGATGCCTTCATGAATTTCTCGAAGGACATAATTTTCTTCTGTTGGTCGTAAACATTTCAAAAGAGGTTGAGTATACGACCGTTTGTACAAATGTTCGTGAATTATGCTGTAATGGGTGGATTTGTTGGAGATGCGACTGGCCTCTTTTTTGTTGGGTGGGGCAGGCCCACCTTGTAGATAATTTTTGATGGGATCGATCCAACACGGTTCTTCTTCCAAGTTTTGTACCTCTTCTTCCAATTCTTCAATAGTTTTTGTTTGGAGGTACTGAAGGTTGAAGGAAGGTTCTTGCTTGTTGCTGAGTGAAGTTGCTTCTCTAGAGAGTGCATCGGCTTCTTCATTTTGGATTCGGGGGATTTTTTTGATTTGAAATCGAGTAAAGTATGGGATTATTTTCTTCACTACTGCCTGATATTTGATCATATTTTCTTCTTTGGCTTCAAAGCTTCCTGTAGTATGGCTTACAATCAATTGTGAATCAGAATGGGTACTTAGATCTTGTATGCCGAGTCCTCGAGCCAAGCGCAGTCCTACAATGAGAGCTTCGTACTCGGCTTCATTGTTGGTCGCTTTGAATCGGAATTTAAGAACCATAGAAGTCTTCCATTTTGAAGGGGAATATAGGACAAAACCTGCCCCTGCTTTTTCTTCAGTCGCTGACCCATCTACGTATAGAGTCCATTGAATGGATTGAGAATCTTCTTTATCCGGTTTTTCAAGTGATAATGGACTTTCTCTTGCAGGGTTGGTTAATTCCACAATAAAATCCGCCAGTACTTGAGCCTTGATTGCCGTCCGCGGTTTATAAGGTCAAATTCTCCCAGTTCTACTACCCATTTTGCCAGTCTTTCGGAATTCTCTGGTTTGTGAAGGATTTGCTTTAAAGGTTGATCGGTTAAGATTGTGACTTTGTGAGATTGGAAGTAAGGTCTCAATCGTCGTGCTGAGGTGACAAGGGCGAAGGCTAGCTTCTCGAGAGGGAGATATCTTGACTCAACATCACTAAGGATCTTACTTGTATAGTAGATAGGCCTCTTGATCCCTTCTTCTTCTTTTAAAAGAACTGCACTGACTGCTCGAGTGGCAGTAGCTAGGTACATAAAGAGCCCTTCTCCAGTTTTTGGTTTGGCCAATAACAAGGGTGACTTGAGATAGTCTTTGAGTTCTTGAAAGGCTTTTTCACATTCTTCAGTCTAGTCCATTTTTAGCGCTTTTCGTAATACATGGAAGAGTGGAAGATTCTTTTCTCCGGCTTTTGAGATGACGCATCCGAGTGTTGCCAGACGTCCGTTCAATCGTTGGATATCTTTGAGGTTTTTGGGTGATGTCATTTCAAGGATAGCTTTGATTTTTCTAGGATTTGCTTCTATGCCGCGCTGAGTTAGTATGAAGCCTAAGAATTTTCCTGAGCGAACGCCAAATGCGCACTTATTGGGATTTAGGCGCATGTCATAAATCCGAAGGGATTGGAAGGCTTCTAGTAGGTCGGTCAGATGGTCTTCTGTCTTCTGGATTTTTACTAGAATGTCATCCAAGTATGCTTCTACGTTTCTTCCAATCTGTTCTTTGAATACTTTGCTTACAAGTCTCTGAAAGGTGGCTCTGGCATTCTTTAAACCAAACGGCATTACTTTGTAGTAATAGTTCCTTTACTGGTGATGAAGGGCGTTTTTTCTGTTGGAGAAGTGCTCTAAAGACAATCACCTTTGGCACTTTATGTACAAATTTATTTATTTAATAAAAGGCTTCTTCATTATTTAAATGTTTATTGCTATGAATATGATATGAGATCTTAAATCTAATTAATGAAGTCCATGATACAACGCATGGCATGAAGGAAATTATGATAGAGATCATAATGTGGGATTGCTATCATGTGTAATTATGTACATATCTAAATATCCCTAGTCGAAGGATCAATGAGACGGGACATCATTGATCCATCAAGACTAGCACATGTTATGCTCCTTGATCCGATCAAGCAGTTGTTCTCACAAGCTGTAAGTATGAAGATGTTTGGAGTGAACATGTGGATGCTTGCTAAGGGTAGCAAGTTCATTGGATGACCTGCCATGAGTCTTCACATGGTTATTCTATTAAAATGTTAGTGAAGATCTCATTGCAGCAATGGTGTAAATATTCTTAGACTTGAGGTACACAAGTTATCTTGGATATGGAGTCTGTGCTTTGACGCCATTCCTACGTTTCCCTTCAGGGGTTACTTATAGGGTTGTGATTGGGTACAGCTTTGAAGTATTCGAAGGTATTTGGGTAGCCAATAGAGGATTTACCACTCCTAATAGAAGGAGAGTATACCCATGGCCACTTGTCGGGTCATTACTCAAGAATCTCTGGCCAGAGTAACTTGTCATGAAGATGGCCTTCGATGACATAAGTTTTGAGTAATAGATCCCATAGGACGAGGAACTAATACTTGGGCTAGGTGTGACATAGTCAGTCTAGTGGGAGTTGACACATAGGCCATACTCCGAACCAAGTTGGTATAAGATGGTAAAGGACAAATTCCACACTAACATTGGTCACGAAAGGTTCCAAGTCAGACCACCTGACTTTCCGGTCAATTGGGGGTCATGATGTATTGCTAGATGCCACTCATGATCTATTTGTAATCAATGGTTGATTATGAATGGCCAACATAACCGGGAACCTAATGGGTCACACGCATAGAAAATATCAATGAGGTATAAAACGGGTTTTTAGGAATAGATCCTCAAACGAGAGAATTAAAGGGAAGAGAAAGATTGTAAGTCAAATTTGATTGTAAGTCAAATTTGATTATAAGTCAAATTTGATTGTAAGTCGAATTTGATTGTAAGTCGAATTTGATTATAAGACAAATTTGATTATATGTCGAATTTGATTATAAGTCAAATTTGCTTGGGAGTCGAATTTGATTATATGTCAAATTTGATTAGATTGTTAGCCAAATTTTATTTGGGCTTCAATCAAAGTCCCAATCCGAAACAAACCCTAATCTGATTAGGGAGGCCTATAAATATGTGATACTCTAGGCCATAAAGAGACACAACAACATAACTTCTTAGTAATTGATAGAGATCAATAGTCTTTTCTCTTCTCTCCCAAATCCTCTCAAGACCTTCCACCATAGCTAGCACCTTGCGTGGAAGATCACCCCGTCGCCTTTGAGGTTGCTTCTGCGGATCTTCGCATGGATCACCGTTAGAGGCACTCCGTCTACGGACTGCTGTGGTTGACGCAACGTCTTCTCCGACTTAGAGAAAGGAATTCGGTACAGATTTCAAAAGGTACATGCCCTTCAACTTTACTTGCTTGTGTTTTGATAAACGTAGGGAGATCCGTTTGAGCTAGGGTTTAGAAAATTTTAATTTTTCCGCTATGCCATATATATGATACATGCTTTTGATTTTCTACAAAACCCAACATTTTCTTCATCGGCTTTGGCCATTCGGATTTGATTATAGCCTGAAAAGGCGTCCAAAAAACTCAACATTTCATGTCCTGTTGTGGAATCGACCAGATCATCAATTGAAGGTAAAGGAAAGGAATCCTTTGGGCAAGCTTTGTTTAGATCTGTAAAATCGATGCACATCCTCCACTTTCCGGTGGGTTTTTTGACCAAGACTACGTTAGCCAGCCAATCGGGATAATCTACTTCTCGGATGAACTTTGCCTTCATGAGAGTGGCCACTTCTTCTTCAGCTGTCTTTTTGCCTTTCCGGTGCAAAATTTCTTCTTTTTTGCTTTACTGGTTTAAAAGATGAATCTATGCTGAGACGGTGTTCGATGATGCCTCATTTTACGCCTGGCATATCTTCGGAAGACCAGGCAAAGAGGTCAGAATTCTTTTGTAGTATTCTTTTGTTGTGCGATTGTCAAGTCTTCGCCAATCTTGACCGTTCGATCAGGCTGTGTTTCATCTAATGGGAGTGTGTGCAACTCTTCTACTGGAGTTGGTCGAAGCTCTTCATTTTTGTCTTGTGCCTTAATCCCATTAACCAGCATTGCTTCTGAGGCTTTTTTGTTGCTTTGATCCTTGCCTTTTAATGTGGAGACATAACACTAGCGGGCCAAAGGTTGATCTCCCCTTACTTCTCCATTGCCATTTTCGGTCGAAAATTTCAGCAGAAGGTGGTAGGTGGAAATCACTGCTTTCAAGTTATTGCGAGTTTGTCTGCCATGAATAATGTTGTAGCTTGATGCGCAGCGAACGACCAGGAAATTTTTCACTACTGTGGATAATCTGGGTGACTTTCCAACGGTGACTTGGAGAGATATTATTCCTTCAGGTTGGATCACTCCTCCGGAAAATCCGACCAGGGAGCATTTTACCGGGAGTAAATTATCTGCGTCGAATCTCATTCTTTCAAAGGCCCTCCAAAAAAGTATGTCCACTGAACTTTCGCTGTCAATAAGAACTCTTTTCATTTGGAAATTAGAAACCGTGATGGCGACGACTAGAGCGTCGTCGTGAGGGTGGTGGACTCTGCCGGTGTCGTCATCATAAAAAATAATGGGGGGTGTAGGCTGGGATCTCTTCGGGTGTTGTGTTTCTTGAGTGACTCCAACCATCCTAGCATAGGTCTTGCGAGAGGCGGAACTTTCCCCATCGCATCCTGGTCCGCCACTAATAACACCGACCGTTTCTTTTTCTATTTCGATCGGTTTTGGGGATTGTGGCCTTCTTTCTTTTGGGTTGAGATCAATGTACTGTTCAAGTTTCCCCCTCCTGACGGTGTCTTCAATCGCATTCATCAAGTGTGTGCATTCTTCTGTATCATGACCTCGAGCTCGATGGAAATTGCAATATCTTTTACTATCTTTTTGGTGTTCGGGATTTCTTGTTGGCTCTGGCCACGTTAGGATCTTCTTTTCTTGGATTTGCATCAGAATATGGCTTCGGGTCTGGTTTAAAAGGGTATGGTGATCATATCTGACTATCTTTCCAACTTTTGGGGAATCTCGTGGTTGGAGCATATAATGTCGAGGGCGAGGTGGAGGTTCCCTGCCTCGATTGACTTCCCTGCGTGTTCCTTCTTGTCGGGTTTCTCTAAGTCTCTTTTCGGGGTTTTGAGGTGTCTTTCCTTTCAACTCTTCTCTGGATTTTGTCGAGCCTCTTCTTCCCAGCCCGCATGAATTTCGTCGTAATTGATGTATTTTTGGGCATGGTTCACGAGGTCAAACATTGTCTTTGGCGGATCTAGGATGAGGGAGAAACGAAAGGGGGATTCTCGTAGGCCTTCCATTAAAATGGTAACAGCCATTCGGGGAATTAGGTCTGCGATGTTTGACGCTTCTTTGGTGAAACGATCAAGGTATGAACTAAGACTTTCTCCTTCTTGTTGTTTGATACGCATAAGGGTAGATGGGTTTTTCTTCTTCTTTGAGTAATTGGCGAAATGGATAAGGAATAGGTCTGCTAATACCTGGAATGAAGGAACGGTCCCAGATGGGAGATCCATAAACCAGTCTTGTGCTTTTCCCTCTAAAGTAGCCGGGAAGGCTCGACACATGCGGGCATCGGTTGTCCCAGAAAGAAACATCTTCGATGGGAAAGATCTTAGGTGGCGGGATGGATCGGTTTTTCCCTCATAAGTTGCCATGGTGGGGGATCGAAAATTATCGGGTACCCGCTCGTCAAGTATTTCTTTTATGAAGGGAGAAATTACATGAGGGGCGTACCTTTTTGATTCTTGATTCCTGCGGGACGGAAATTGTGGAAATTGTTTTTGTGTTCTTCCGTCAGAAGATGGACTGTATCCTTGAGTTTTTGATGGAGTTTGATTCCGCCGTCGAATTGAGGGAGGTTCTGAGCTGGCGGAGAAGAGGGTCCTCTCTCTATGTTCTATTCCTGGTCGCGCTTCTTTACGGGTGCCAGCGGTGGAGCGTCCCTTGCTTTCGGAATTTGCTGGACGGACGGTTGGGTTGACTAGAGGGGCTTGAGCTGGAGGAAGTGGAGCTGGAGGTGGGGGATGGTTCATATTTTGAACAACCTGAGTTAGATGTTCCAATTGTCGTCCCATACTGCGGTATTGTTCTTGAATGATCTCGCCCTGGGGTGAAACTGGTAGGTTTCCTCCATTCGCCTGGACTTCACCTGGTGCTCCGGTCTCATTACTGAGTACTCCTTGTTCCTGAATACGCTTCGATTTCCTTGTAGTCGCCATCTGGCTTTTTGTAAGGTCCCCACAGAAGGCGCCAAACTGTTGATGCTGGAAACTGGATCTGCCTTGTGATCTGGTCCAGGTTTCTGTCAACGGTTGAGATTTATTTTTGGTGTGGACACTTACTTTGATTCTGGTCAATTGATATAGAACCTGAAAGGAAGAGCAGAAACGATCTGAATTGGGCCTTATTGCCCGGATTTAACTCCGATGATCAAATTAGTGGATGGGAAATGGATATAGTGTAGTGATAGAAAGAGCAAGAAGTCTCTGCCTGTTCTGTTGAATTTCTCCCCTTTTTATAGAGTTCTCCTAAGAATTCTTGAGTTTGGTTTCTTATTATTAAAAATGAGGCGGTTGGAAATATCTGGAAATATCTGGAAATATCTGCCTGTGTAGGTGGACTGTGTCAGGGCAAGTGGATCAGGGCAGGTGGATATTCTTGCTTTAAATGCCTGTCCCGTCGGGGCAAGTGGATATTCTTGCCTTAAATGCCCGTCCTGTCGGGGTAAGTGGATATTCTTGCCTTAAATACCTGTCCCGTCGTCTTTCATAGTGTTTTATGGCGCTTTATCGTTTTGGTCGGATTTATTCTACTAGGAGATATTTTCTGTACTTTTGTGGTAACTTTTGGTCGGTTTTGTCAGAAGAAAGATGGACGTTTCGTTCTTTTCTTTGATTAGGGGGGAAGTTTGCTTTGAGGAAGCAGGGTGGAGGTCGGAAT
The DNA here is from genome assembly GCA_026586065.1 of Dioscorea zingiberensis. Taxonomy (NCBI): domain Eukaryota; kingdom Viridiplantae; phylum Streptophyta; class Magnoliopsida; order Dioscoreales; family Dioscoreaceae; genus Dioscorea; species Dioscorea zingiberensis. Next base: position 37,572,152 of record CM048820.1, on the reverse strand, counting down.
TGTTCTGACAGGTGTTTAGCTTAGCACAATGCCAAGTGGTTTGAGGGGATAGCGCCACGTGTTGCCCGGGATTGTTAGCATGTGTTCTACTAGATATTTCTATATCAATATATATATATATATATATATATATATATATATATATATATATGGCATTATTATCGTTTAAATTCAAAATGGGGCAATATGAGTATATCAGCATCATGAATTACTACGTACATTAATGCCAAATGTACTCCACATGAAAATTACAGTAAATTGCCTTCTCAATCCTGAGTCCAATTTACTATTAACCAAATTTTATTGTTAACCTAGCTAGTTGTGTTTGTGTCATCACTAGTCTTAGTCCCACAATTTTGTTTTCTACAATTTTGTCCTTGTTTGTTTCCACATAGCAAATGTTGATTGACAACTAATTTGGAAATATTATGCCACCTCTAAAAATTTAAAGTTTAAGAGTTAGTGTAAGTCAAACTACAAAGCTGAAAAAAAAAATTATCTTAAAATTTATGTTGACTGTTTATAAAAAACAATAAAAAAAAAATGAAGAACTAGCAAAGTGGTTTGTCAACATTTTTCAAAAGAACAACAAAAAGATTATGATTATGTTGGCTTTCTAAGTCAAAATCTCAACCAAAAATTCCACATAAAATTGCTTGATCTTTCATTATTGAACCCACTAACCCACTCATGGATAGAAATCACCAAATAGAATGATCATTTGACCTAATTGAAACAAGAATTGTCGGGTTTGTCTGATGACCACACCAAGGCTTACAGTTCTATCATATAAATACAATTATTTACTAACAAAACTGGATCCTTGATATAATTCATCATGTGATATCAAATGCACGTTAAGCAGATGAAAATTAACTATCTATTTATTTATTTCTTTCTAACATGCACGTTAAGCAGATGAAATATAAGAATCCAATGAATGAAGTTGGTTCTATTCCAAAGGATATATAAGTAGTTTATTGAAGATAGTATATATCAATCAAGTTTGGGCATGTTGAATATTTTGGAACTAGTGCCAAACCTTATATATAATAATTAAGATATTTTCACATTAAAAATTATATATCCAAGATAGTGCATGTCAGCATAAAATTTACCTCAAGATTAAAAATGAAATCCTTACATCACTTCTCAAGGGAATCTTTGTAGTGTGACCACAACATATCCGATGGACTTAGTATATTTAGGTGTCTTAGTATATTTAGGTGCCAATTAGATCAACTTGTGGGAAGCCTAAAAGTAATTTCTTTTTATAGATTAAATGTTTTAGAGAATAAAAAAAATCATTTATATTGACTTTCTCATATGAGTAGAAACGGTAAAAAATAAAAAATAAAAAATAAAAAGCTAAAAATGACTATTTTTAGAAGTTGATGGTTTGAAGCTTATGAAAAAAACCGTTTTCAGAAGTTGTTTTAGGATCATACAATTATCAAAATACTCTTATGATCATATAATTAATAAAATTTCTCAATTATAAAAATAATTCTGAATTAATATATCACACACTAAATATATAGAAACCCTCAATTTATTAAAAAAAACCATTTTTTCAAAAATCTTTCTATCAAAATGAAGAAAAACACTTTTTTCATAAATCAGTCTAAACGGAGCCTACTTCGTTGTAATAGTTAGACTTTCAAACTCAAATAATTCAATGCAACAATAATCCAATCTTGTTTCAGCTTTGAGTTTTATGAAAAATTTCAGAAGTTGATAAAATACAATAAATTTAAACACAATTAGAAATGAAAGCAAATGAAGAGATTTACAGTTGTTTTATTGATAATGAGAGACGATCTAGGTCTACTTGGAAGATAGAAAATACATTAATTATAATTAGAAAAAGAATTTAAACAATCTCATCCACACTTGCTCTCGGATTTTCCCAAAATATTCTCAACTTTTTTTTGTTAATTTTCACAATTTGGTGATGTAGATGTTGGGATGTATGCCCTAAAGCATAAAATGTCATGAACATTACTTAATTATGAATAAAATAATGTCATTATTACAAGTGCATGTATTGTTTGAATACTTTATGAATATCACGAAAATTCCATAATTATCTACGTAACCTTAATTAAAGATGTAAAATCCAAGGATTTTATGGAAATAAAATATGTGTTTAAATACCTTTTAAATTGGATTATTAGAGAAAATTTTTCCTAAGGAATTAAATAATGAGAGAAAATGAAAATTAAAGAACAAAAACCCTAACTAGGGTTAATGGAAGGTCCGGAGGACTTTTTGGTAATTTTGAAAATACCAAGGACTGGAAGTAAAATGTCCTCACTCACAGAGAATGGACTAAATTGTAAGTTAAGAGAAACTAGGGACTTCTGGAAAATATTCCAGACAAAAATACAAATAGAATGAAGTGGACGGCTGAGATTATATTATCATAGATTGTAACTAATCACGAAGCATTAAAAAGGCTCAGATGGTGCCACGTATCAAGCTAAGGGCAGATCCATCTAATTGTGATAGATCGCGAGGCAAGGGTTACAGATCTCAGAAGCCACGTGGTATGCTAAGATCAAATCATCTAGTGGGGTTTGGATGCGAGTCATGGTAATAAGATCGGACCGTTGAATTGTTTTTAAATCTCGCCCGTTGATCAACTAGGATGCTAGATCCTAGGCGAAATGGTGGGGTATCCACCGTCGATTACGAACAAGTAGTCATGGCCGTTGGATAGGATCGAGTTACGATCCCGAGGCAGCGTCAACTCCTCTCCCAACCGCCTGTAACGTCGCGCGCGAGCTCCGCTGCCTACCCCGCCCGTTACGCACGAAGTCGCCGACCGTTTGACGGCGAGGCAGTTCGTGTTACTGTCTGTTCGTCTGGTTTCCGTGACCTATATAAGGAGAGGAACCAGGCCCTGTTTGGAGCACAACACTACACCGAAATCTCTTTTCCGGCGAGGTGACAGACAGAGAAGGAAGAGAGCTTCGCCACCGGGTTTGCACCCTCTGCCGAGTTTGAAGCCGTCACGAACAGCTTCGGGTGGTGAAGGAGACCGAGACGAGCTGTGGGAGAGAGTTGTTGCTCGAGCTCGCCGGAAGGACAGGAGGTGTACTTGACGCCGGGAAGTTCTCCGGTGGCTCCATTATCGTCCTCAGACCTTCGGTAAGTGCCTGTACTACTTTTTCCATGTTCTGGTGTCATTAGTTAGTGTTTGCGACAATGGGGTGAGCTCGTCGCCGTAGTGCAAGTTACGGCCGAGAAGGGTGGCGATAATGGAGAAGACGGAGAGGGTGAACGACGCACGACTGTGCCCAGGCGGTGCTAGGTGGAAGACGCGGCTCCGGTATGGGTTTTACAGCGGAGTGGGAGCCGCTGTCAGCCTCTGTGAGCTCCGACAGAGCTCGGTCGCGGACACGAGAGAGAGAAGAGAGAAACGAAGAAGAGAGGAAAATAAAAAAAAATTGTAATTAATTAAAGATTAATTTATTTAACTTAGGGTAGTGTTACATATTAATAGTATTAACAACTTAGGCAGATTTTATTTCATTGATTTAATATTAATCAGTTAATATTTTGTTTTTCTCATGGGTTGGTAATATTAATTAGATAGAAGAGTGACAAAAATAAAACCTAGCTATACTAGTTGGTTGAATTAACCAATTTAATTAATTGGTACAAGGTTTGAATTAAATAAATTAGTGTGACACTTATTTAGTTGTCAAACTATAGTGCGTTAATTGAGAAAATTTATTTAATTAATTATTTCGATAGTGAGAAAGGGCACAAGTAAGCCAAGTCGTTTAATGGGCTTAGAAGTGGGCCCATTTCAACTAAAATGACTAGAGATGACCAAGTAGGGTTCAGACCCGATAAATGAACGTAGAGTTGACTAGGCTTGACCAAGTTGGGTCTAGGTTCAACTAAAGGACATGGAAACATAGGATAAGGATCCATAACCCGAGGGTGGTCTTTAGGAGACGTTAGTGGGCCCAGGCCCAACAAGAACGAAAGGCATGTATGTGTAATTAGAGACATAGGGATTTATTAGGAACGTGACTCTAATAAGAACCCTGTATGCCAGATACTCTCGGGGAGTTGTAAGACACTCAAGAGGAGATTAGGAGGACTTCTAGTTCCAACAAGAGGTAAGTACACTTGCCTTGTACCCACTCTTCGGAGATTTCTTGGCTTTGCTATTATCATCATGATAATTGCTTTATTGATACCATACATGGGTCCTTATTTATTTTAGATTCCTGCTGAGCATGTATGTTGTTTTCGGGATGTTGGTATCTCTGTTTGTTGTGGTCTATTGCCCGGACTCAGTGGAGCGTGGGGGCTCCGATAGGGAAATGTTCGTGGACGTGACCCCCGGCATTTCTCGCTTGTCGCATGAGAAGGCGATTCTCTGGTGGTCTTGCCCGTCAGTGGGAGTGATACGCTGACCGTGTTAACACGTATGAGAAGTAGTTCTACCGACTTGCGACCGGAGGGTCGAACGACCAGAAGGTCGTACTTACAGCAAGTAGCTGGATATACTGGCCGGGAGTAATCCTTGAGGTTTCTTTGAAACTCATCACAGAGCTCGAGGGCTTCTGTTATCAGGGGTCATACCTTCGGATTGTTTCTGGTAGACTCCTAGGATTGTGCTTTCTTTGGATTGTGACCTCATTATTTGTCATATTGTTTTCTTATGTCTTTGTGATCCCCGCAGGGGTACTTACTGGGCTTTCCATTTGAAAAATCATGCGTTTTGCTCTTACTCTCTTTTATAGATTCCGAGGTCTAGGGGTGGTACTGGAGAGAGATTGACTAGGAGAGGTCATTAGGAGATCCGAGGTCTGGGGGGTCTCCCTTATCTTTTATTTTGTGAGCTGTTTACTTTCTGTAGGACCCGTATAGGGACCAGACTTTGTATAGGGCCTATGGACCCTTATGACTCTATGTTCCTTTGAACTTGAGTTTATTTTATATTATGGTTTGTTATCTGCTGTATCACACATAGGCCTTGTATTTGAGTTGAACTTGTCTCTGCTTGAGTACGGCCGGTCTGTTGACGTGCACGAGGTCCCGGGATCCGGGTCGGGGCGTGACAAAAGATATATGTAAGTGTTATATATATGTAAGGATATTATTTAAGGATGATAATTTAAATAAGTCCGTGAAAACTAGTTAGTTGACTTAACAATTAAAGTATAGAATCTTTAATTGATTTTCACTAGTACAACTCACTATCATTAAGAATGAAATGGTTTTATCCAAACCATTGATGTAGAGGGACATCTAATGAGGGCACTATACATAATGAGAGTATGTGGGACTAGGAGCCGATGTGATTTGAATCAATGATAATTTCCGTTAAAATATAATGCATTCAAATCATGTCACTGATGGTCAGATATATAATGATCTTAATCCTGAGTGGTTAGCAAACTCCTATTTATTGTGTTACATCTTTTGATTTACTCGGTACGGATTATAAGATCATAATCCTTAAACATTGTATTTTGGAGGTGTAACAAAATAAACAGCAGGGAATGTTAACATCACAAGATGTAATCCATTCCTTCCTTATGAGAAGTAGATAAATAATTCCCTTGAGTGATGATTCGGGGCTTGAATGGTATGAGTACTCAGATTCTAGATTTGTTCTTGAATCTTATCATTCATTAGAGAATCATTGGTACTTGAGGACGAAGATGTAATTAGTGAGGTTAACAGATCTTTACCTAGATCTAATTATGAATTATTTATGGAGGATCAATATATAAGAGATGACTATATCATATGGACGACTCGAATCCCGAGTAATTTTATATCTATCATTTCGGGACTGCAATTCCAAGTTTTTAGTGGCGTAACTTTGGAATTAATAAAACATATTGATTAATTAAAGAGTTTAATTAATTAATATAAAGTTTTATTGGAGCCCGGGATTATAGGTCCATAAGTCCCCCTCTGGACTAGGAATTCCGATTGGACAAGTTTAATTGATTTTGTGTTGATCACTTTATTACAAATTAATTGAGAATTAATTTATAATATTTATGAATAATAAGATTATTTATAAATAAAATAAATAAATACATTATTTGATTATATATTTATTTATGGACTTATTGGATAATGTGAGCCAAGACACATGTGTTTAAATTTGAGTTAAATTTAAGATAAACTCAAATTAATTTGAATTTAGATAAGCTTGTGAAGCATATGTCCAGATTCAATGTATGTGGCAAGTTGGTTGCTAGATTTGATTTTGAATTTTGAATTTAAAATCAAATAATTAAACATATGGAAAAAGATAAAGACGAGATATTTTATTTTTTAAGCTTGGCCTAAAATCTATTTCAATTTTGTATGACAAAATTTGATTTTGAATTCAAATCGAAATCTTAGTTTAAAAAGTAGAGTTATTTTCTTTATAAAAGGAGGAGGTTTTTTTTCTTTGGTGTAAGGGTGTGTGAGATAGGAACCCACTGAGGAACACTAAGAGAGAAAAGAGAGAGAAAAGTTCTTTCTAAAAGTCCGAGTCTCAATTGCTCATCAGATGAGTTTTAGATAAAGACAATAATCAGTTAAGTGATCTTATAATCTTCAGTTGTGCCCACACACAAGTCCATCTCGGATCTTTATTGTCGGAAGGAAGATCGTGGTTTCGGGAAAAGAAGATCTACCAATCACGGAGCATTCAAACTTCTATAATTTCAAGGTATGCTAAGAAAACTGAAAAATAGCTAGGGAAAATATTCCTCGCTAAATCTTGTAATTCCGTCGCTAAAATAATTCAGCGAGGGAACAGCGAGGGAAAATTTTCCGTCACAATTATTATTCTCGATCTAGTTTTACTAATTCTCAAGTAGAATTAATTATTATAATTTATAAAGTATTCATCAAAAGTGTTTTTGATGAATACCGATCCAAGATCTTGGTTTAATACGTGTTTATTCATGCTTCCGCATATCTTGAAAATTGTTTTCCTAAGATAAAAAACCAACAGTAGAAACAATTAAGGGAGAGATTAATGGAGTAGCTACACAAGAGAAGTAATAAGAAGGGTATGCGCAAATACCAATAACTTTTGGCTTGATTAAGTGTATTTTTGTACTTTGAGTTTTACTTCAATTAGGGTTTTGCGTTTCACTGTAAATAGCTGATTGTAATAGCCATAAAATACATCCTTTTGATCAATACAATCTTCTTTTGAATTTCGGGAATTACTTTTTTTGGAGGATTCAAGGTCTTTTTTTTATTTATTTTATTTTTATTTACTTTTGAGTGCTATTGAGCAAACACCCATTTGTGTGTTTTACGAAAATGATCTTAATTTTTCTCTCTATGCATTTCCGTTCTGCATCATTTGGTGGTTATGAAACTATGAGAATAGAAAATAGTCAATGTCTAAAATAAGATTAAGATAAAAGTAAACTTTAATTATTCTGAAAATATCTCTTTTTTTATTCAATGTAAAGACTTCATGCAACTTTGAAACAATAAGATCATAACTGAACTTCAATAGTCTACCTAATACATGAAGCTGGTGGTTAAATTACACGGGAGGCTTTCAATAAGTTTAGAATCGAAAGGTGGCTGGTGTGAGTATAAAAGACATGAGAAATTATACTAAACTACTTTGTGGTTTGTCTCTATATCGATTTAGGACTTATGATTTAAGTTGCTATAATTTAGTACCCTGCAGTTTAATTCGTGAATAAAAAGTGTCAAAACGCTGAACCTCATTAATATTTACAGACATGGCATAAAAATTCAAAAAAAAATTTTAAAAATTCAAAAGTACTAAAAAATACGGAAAAAATGGAAAATCCCATATACTAAAAACATCATAAATAAAATAAAAAAATTACCAAAAACCCAAAATCTTTAAAAATCCAAAAAAAAGGAGAAAAACTTATAAAACCCCAGAAATCACTTAAAATAAAAATAAATAAAATAAAATAAATTCTTTAAAAACCCCGAAAATTAGAAAAAAACTTCTAAAAAATCTATAATCCATGAAATTCGAAAAAATAAAAATATAATAAGCTTACAATTTTCCCAAAAGAAACCCCCACAAAACTCTTTAAAAAGAAGAAAAATTTTAAAAAAAATGTAAAAAGTGTAGAAAATCCACAAAAAAACATAAAATCCGCTAAAACAAAAAAACCTAGAAAATTTTGTGAAATAGGGAGAAAATAAAAAAATAAAAAATTTCAGATTTTGCAAAAAATTCCAGAAAATTTTTCAAATTTCCCAAAAATCCCAAAATATTAAAAAATTTGAAGTTTATAACAGATTTTGGGTTCTAATATATATATATATATATATATATATATATATTGATACTTTGGGATTTTTTTTGGAATTTTTGGGAATTTTTGGCAAAATCTGAGATTTTTTTTGGATTTTTTTGTTAATTTTATGTATATTTTACAAAATTTTCTAGGTTGCTTTAGTGTTTTTAATTAGGGGATTTTGTGGGGATTTTTAGGGATTTTCTACACTTCTTACAAATTTTTTAGATTTTATTTAACAGAGTTTTGTGGGTTTTTTTTGGTTTTTTTTTGGAAATTTCTAAGTTTATTATTTTTTTTGAATTTCAAGTATTACAGATTTTTTTTAAAATTTTTTTTCTATTTTTTCGGTTTTAAATATTTTATTTATTTATTTATTTCAAATTTAAGGGATTTTCTGGGGGTTCGTAAGTTTTTTCATTTTTTTTATTTTTAAATGATTTTATTTATGATGTTTTTAATATATGAGATTTTCTGCTTTTTAGGAATTTTTCATCCTTTTTTCCCATTTTTTTAGTGTTTTTGAAATTTTGTTTTAGTTTTTTTTAATTTTTTATTTCATATCAGCAAATATTGAGAGGTTAAGCCTTTTGGCACCTTTGTGCTTATGGATTAAATTACAGTGTACTAAATTGTGACAACTTAAACCACAAGTCCCAAATTGATATTGAGGCAAACCAAAAGTTAGTTTAGTGTAATTTTCCCTAAAAAAGAACATTTCATTAGTATATAAAGAAATCTTTTCCTATTATGTCAATCTTTTAAGGTTGATTTACATGGCATGATACATCAAATGGAAGTATATAAACAATGTTGATAGTTACCAATGGAGTGCATATCTCTCTATATTGTCTTCAAGTACTCCTCAAGCATGTGGTTTTCTCAACTCTACATATGGAAATATCAAATACGATACATGGCCCTACTCCAAGATTCAAATCCAACATATCCCCATCTTCTGCTTTTCCTTTATCATCTGACATGTTCTTAGATACAAACAAGCTGGCTCCCAACTTATCTTACGGAAATCCAAACATTACTATCTAAATTCAAGCCTTACATCAACAAAAACTTTTGAAAAGAGGGAGCAAATTAAAGCTCTTTAAGACTTAACTCCTTTTATTAATCATGCTTATCTTTTTAATTAAAAATAAAACCCGAATATGTATACATAGCATGAGATCATGTGTGGTGTTGTGCAAGGTTATAATGAGGACTCCACAGTGCATTGCATGTGGCATGTCCCTCACCCTTGTTCGGATTTCTTATTTGTTGTTCTCTGTAGTGGACTTATTAGTGATATACTGGCCCATGCATGTTCTTGGGATAGGACATCACTACACCACTCACTCCATCACATATATACAATGTACAATTTCATTTGATTTTGCATGCATGGTTTGTGTGAGGTCTTTTCTTTGTCCACGTAGGTTTACATTCTTTCTATGGTAGGATTTGTCAAGCCGGCGATTTATATGGACGTCTGTGTTTTCATGCAAGTTTGGAATAATCACTGGAAGTCTGGAACTGCTATTAGCTCGTGAGGGTCATGATTTCTGGCGATCGCCCGTGAAGATAACCCAACGCAACCAAATGACCATGGCCAATGTGTGGAAGAGAAAGACCTCATTAGGGACAAAGATTGGCTACAAGGCCACTCCTTGCCCCTTAATGCACCCATGCCAATGGCCGGCACCACCAACCCACAGCAAGAAATAGTCAGCTATACCACAAGTGTCGACGCTACTACGACCGGACACTATTAGAAAATGGGTCTTTTGGTACATGCAGAAGTCGTCATTAAAAACCATAAAATTCTTCCTGAAAGAGATTCTCGACAGAAAAACAAGTCGTTAGGAGCTGTTAGAGAATGTCCCATGGAAAATTTTTTCCTAACGGACAATTGTCTGCGATGAATCATGTATTTTGCATGCCAAATATCACTCGTCGGGATTGTTAAATAGTTATTAGTAATAGTTGTTAGGAATTATCATTCATTCTTGGCGAGCTATATATATAGGCTGTTGGGGGGCAAATCCGACAGTACACGTACCAAAAGCTTAGCTCAGGTGGGTCTTGGGAGCTTCCATCTCCTCTCTTCCTCTTTGGGGTTTGCCCAGGGATTTGCTTCATCAAGCTCATTGTTCGCCGGAGTTGGTGGTGTACACGGGCGTGTGGGACTCCAACACGGTGGTGTGGAAAAATAGTGACGACGAATCGAGATGGTGGTCGACGGATGGTGCTAAGGTGTGGCCGGAACAAGTGTGTGGTCGCTGGAGGAAGGCTTGCCGGAGTGTGGGAAGGAGATAGAAGGTCTCCGGTGTGTGAGAAAAGAAGAGGGCATGCGCAATTTGGTGGCGGCACCCTTCTTCTTTGCGATTTAAATACTACCGGTTTGACTTCGCGTGTGGTACACGGTCATGTACTTGTCCACACGGTCGTGTCCATTGAATTCTAGCCGTGTGGTTGTACCGCACGGTCGTGTGGTTGAGTGTGTGGTCCTCTATCTTTTGTCTGTGTTTCCTTTGTTTCTTCCCGAGTACGACATGCCCCGTCACACGCCCGTGTCCTTGGGTGTGTGACGCTCTATCTAATATATGCTGCTTCGTCGCATTTTCCTAAGCGTGGCACGGTTGGCCACACGCCCATGTCTTGGGGCGTGTGGTGCTCTGTATTTTGATGCTCATTCCTTCTTCTGACCCGAGAGCTACATAACTTGGTACACGCCCGTGTGGCAGGTGGTGTTCTACTTTGTAACTCCTGTGTATGTGGTTTTTGCCCTGTTTCCATCTGCACCAAAGTGTTATAGACTCCAAAGATAAAAATCAGTCTTTAAAACACTTCGGAATCATATAACTATTGAACATCATAAAAAGGATAGTGTCACCACTAATGTATGCCTAAAACTAAACCTAAAATAATCCTACTTATGAAAACTAACTAGAAGACTACCTAAAACTTCTACACTTGGGTTGCCTCCCAAGAAGTGGTTGTTTTACGTCACTAGCTTGACGTATCTATATATAATCACAGGGGTTCGATAAGTGATACCTTTCAGACTCTTGGAGGAAGTGGGCCTTAACGACGAGGTCAACAGCCTGCTCGCAGTAGGAGTTTAGAAGAGGCTTCTCACTATCGAGGAGATGGCGTACCAGGAGCTCAAGTTGGAGGTCCTCCCAATGTTCACGATCACCAGAGGAGATGCCTTGTTTTCGTGGCACAGGCCGGACCAGATACCGTTCAGGCTAAGGGGTGTGATGCATATGATGAGCTACACACAGTTCCCCCTCCACTTTGGAATGTACAACGAGGAGTTCACCCAGACACCCGAGTACGAGGCCCTCTGCACCACCAGATCGCATGAGAGGTCGGAGCTTGATTATTGGCTCACACTCAGCATAGAGGCTATATACGACCCAACGCAGTCAAAGGCCAGCATAGAGACTCGGCAGCAGCAAGACCTAGCACTGCACCACCACCTCCACCATCGCCACAAGCAGCACCCGTACTAGCTCCAGGACGGACCCCAACCTAGCATGATATACAACTAGACTGGCTGATGGGGGCCGTCCACTTTCCGATTCAGTAGGGTGGTCACCAGTACCCACCCCCACCTCTTTCTCCCATACACACAGTGAGAGATATGGGGTTGGAAGCCAACGACAACTTTGAGATCGCTGACAATGAGGAAGAGGAGCATGACGACTAAGCACTAGGAGTTTTCATTTTTTATTTATTTACCAATAATTTTATATTTTTCTTTTATTTTTGAAAACCAAGGCACCACAGTTTCACTATCTCTATATATTATATTTTAAGTATTGCTTTTGTGCTTTCTATGTTACAGCGTATTTTGGAAATCATGGCAAAAAATTTTGTCAGGACTCTACAAACGAGCACCACCACATAGTTATGGAGAGTAATCTCTTTTCCTATTTTTTTTTTTAATCTTGCACCACCACAAACGACAACGACATTTAGTTTTAATTAATAATTTTTGTTTTATTTGGTTAAATATATGAGTTAATATATAAATAAATAGATAGTATTGATGGTTGAAGATTAAAGAATCGGATTAGATGGGATATGTTCTAATATGTATATATATATTAAAATTAATTGGGATTGATATACGTTAATGATGGGACAAGGAGATGTCATCCAAATATATATATCTATGATTCAAGCCTTGAGTTTAAAGAAAATAATAGTAATGGTAACCATAAAATATTAATATATATACTTATATGTAATAGGATAAGGAGGTATATGGCTTAGACAAAGAAAAGTTGATTTTATATTTGGGAATATATTATGAAAAGATGATTTGATATTTGATATTTGATATTTGGGAAAATAATTTTAGTATTCTTGAATTAATTAGACAATCGAATAAATTCTCCCAAACTTAGAACTAGTAGGATTTATTTATTTATATATTTATATATAAATATATGAATAAATAAATATTTTAATTTATGTTATTTGGTTTAAGATATAAATCAAAATATAAATAAATATTTATTGGTGTGAGTTTGATTGGATAAAAATTTAAAATATATAAATATGTATATACATTAAAGTTGATTTGATTTGATAGATATACTTTATAAAATTGATTTGGTTAAGTTGATGATTTGGAAAATAAAATAATAATAATAATGGCTGAGCTTTTGAGTTAAGATAAAAATAAAAATAAAAATAAAAATAAAATAATCAAAACGCGTGAAAGAAGAATGCACATGGGTTTAAGAGAAGGTAAGATAGTAGATAATATATATATATATATATATATATATGAATAGTGGGGACTCCTGTTAGATTAGAGAGACTAGATTTAAATCTTGCAAAAATAATTTTCTCTATTATGGATAAGTTTTGGATAAATTTTAAATTTAAAACTAAATGATCTTTATTAATCCAATGTTATCTTTTACATATAATCCTATTTAAACTTAAATTTAAATTTGAGTCGGATGATTATTAATTAGCTATAAACAGCTGTTCATACACCTACGGATGGGGGAGAGATGGGGAGTGCACCGGTTATCTAGGGTTTTCCTATAAACTACAAAGAGATTTTGATGTAGAAACATGTCAGGAGGGAGTCCCGTGGGATTTCAGACTTTGTTCATAGTGGTAAGTGACTTCTGCCTAGTACTGTTATTTCTTGATTGATTACATGTTTGTACATGTAAGTGTCTTTGCCTAGCTCCCACCCAGAGATGGGTTTCTTTGGCACTCTTATTACCTGGTTTGGTATATTTTTGATTGTTATCATGATTGTGCTTGTCGTTATGATCTGGATATCTGTTGTTGATTCCCGGTATTCATGTTTTGTTTGATGTTTTCCACATCTGTGATTGGTTGTTTGGACAAGTTGTCTTTTTGGATGCTCACTGAGCATGCCACCGTGGACCGGGACATTACTGTGAGACTCGTGGTGCTTGTGTTTAGGTTGGGTTGGTATGTGTCCGGATTGGGTAGGAGTACCCGTGGAGCATAGCCACCTGTCGTCCGACACTTGACCACTGAGGCACGCGGCACTTGTGCTGACCTTGGAGGTATGATTGGATGAGTTTAGGGGGCCCCGTTGTTTGGTTTCTTGTGCTGATCTGGTTATTTTCTTGATATGATCCATGTTTTGACTGATTGTCCTAATTTGTCTATCTTAACCCTTTGGACGGTGCTCATCGTGATTTCTCTGCAGGGCACTTACTGAGCTTTCCTTTCGAAAGCTCACTTCACTTTCTTTTTCTCTTTCAGGTTAAGAGGAACAGATGACTCAGGATATGGAGTTGCGCGTGAGACTGGGATAGGTTGGAGAGGTACGAGGACCTCAGTTGTGTGAGTGAGAGTTTCATCTTTAGGACCCTTATAGGGCCTAAGTTTGTATAGACTGTTGTATAGGGTATTTTGAACCTTGATTTTAGTTACCGCTGTGATAACCCTGATTATGTATATGATTTAATTGAGATATTTTATTGATGTATTGTTATCTGCTATTACATATTTAGGCCTTGTATCCGAGTGGGGCTTGTCTCCACTTGGGTACGGCCGATCTGTGAACATACCCGAGGTCCCGGGATCCGGGTCGGAGCGTTACAGATTAATATGGTATCAGAGAAATGCTGATAACCGACAACCTAGTTGCCTTAGTGACATAAACAATTAGATTGAACTGAGTGTTGGGTCGGGTAGACAAGGATTTTGAACGAACACTTGATGCGCGGAGGTTGCAGGGCCGCAAGTAGCGGGCCAGGACTAAAAGGGGGAGGTGTTCCCCATTACATTGATGGAGTTGAGGTGCAAGATTATGGGTCTGATGTGACCCTGTGTATTGCCCAGGAGACGGGCAGAGGACTCCTAAAGTTTTGGAGGATTGGACCGACCATTCGTGAGGATTGGGGACCCAGTATTAGTGTACTTTAGGTCCGAGACATAGAGTAAACATTCAAGGTTTGGGAGTGAATGACTGATAGTGAAATTTGAGGATAAACCCATATTTTTCATGAGTTGTTATAGTGTGCTAACTTTGAGGTTATAAGGAGTTGTTTGCCGGTTTAGTCTGTTGCCGGATGAGGTTTTAGGGATTGATTGTAAATTTCGAGGACGAAATTATTGTAAGGGGGGAGGATTGTAAGATCCACGATTTTTAGGCCTTATTTTATTTAGAGCTTTTTTTAGAATAAATATATTTATTTGAATAAGAATTTTTTTTAGTATTCTTTAATTAATTATTTGAATCCCACAAAATTGGAATTAGTAATATATATATATATATATATATATATATATATATATATATATATGAATAAATATTTAATTTTTTTTTATTTGGTTAAATATATGTGTCAATATATAAATAAATAGATAGTATTGATGGTTGAAGATTAAAGAATCGGATTAGAAGGGATATGTTCTAATATGTATATATATATTATAATTAATTGGGATTGATATACGTTAATGATGGGACAAGGAGATGTCATCCAAATATATATATCTCTGATTCAAGCCTTGATTTTAAAGAAAATAATAGTAATGGTAACCATAAAATATTGATATATATACTTATATGTAATAGGATAAGGAGGTATATGGCTTAGACAAAGAAAAGTTGATTTTATATTTGGGAATATATTATGAAAAGATGATTTGATATTTGATATTTGATATTTGGGAAAATAATTTTAGTATTCTTGAATTAATTAGACAATAGAATAAATTCTCCCAAACTTAGAACTAGTAGGATTTATTTATTTATATATTTATATATAAATATATGAATAAATAAATATTTTAATTTATGTTATTTGGTTTAAGATATAAATCAAAATATAAATAAATATTTATTGGTGTGAGTTTGATTGGATAAAAATTTAAAATATATAAATATGTATATACATTAAAGTTGATTTGATTTGATAGATATACTTTATAAAATTGATTTGGTTAAGTTGATGATTTGGAAAATAAAATAATAATAATAATGGCTGAGCTTTTGAGTTAAGATAAAAATAAAAATAAAAATAAAAATAAAATAATCAAAACGCGTGAAAGAAGAATGCACATGGGTTTAAGTCTTTAAGAGAAGGTAAGATAGTAGATAATATATATATATATATATATATATATGATTAGTGGGGACTCCTGTCAGATTAGAGAGACTAGATTTAAATCTTGCAAAAATATTTTTCTCTATGGATGAGTTTTGGATAAATTTTAAATTTAAAACTAAATGATCTTTATTAATCCAATGTTATCTTTTACATATAATCCTATTTAAACTTAAATTTAAATTTGAGTCGGATGATTATTAATTACCTATAAACAACTCTTCATACACCTACGGATGGGGGAGAGATGGGGAGTGCACCGGTTATCTAGGGTTTTCCTATAAACTACAAAGAGATTTTGATGTAGAAACATGTCAGGAGGGAGTCCCGTGGGATTTCAGACTTTGTTCGTAGTGGTAAGTGACTTCTGCCTAGTACCGTTATTTCTTGATTGATTACATGTTTGTACATGTAAGTGTCTTTGCCTAGCTCCCACCCAGAGATGGGTTTCTTTGGCACTCTTATTACCTGGTTTGGTATATTTTTTATTGTTATCATGATTGTGCTTATCGTTATGATCTGGATATCTGTTGTTGATTCCCGGTATTCATGTTTTGTTTGATGTTTTCCACATCTGTGATTGGTTGTTTGGACAAGTTGTCTTTTTGGATGCTCACTGAGCATGCCACCGTGGACCGGGACATTACTGTGAGACTCGTGGTGCTTGTGTTTAGGTTGGGTTGGTATGTGTCAGGATTGGGTAGGGGTACCCATGGAGCATAGCCACCTATCGTCCGGCACTTGACCACTGAGGCACGCGGCACTTGTGCTGACCGGGGAGGTATGATTGGAGGAGTTTAGGGGGCCCCGTTGTTTGGTTTCTTGTGCTGATCTGGTTATTTTCTTGATATGATCCACGTCTTGACTGATTGTCCTAATTTGTCTATCCTAACCCTTTGGACGGTGCTCATCGTGATTTCTCTGCAGGGCACTTACTGAGCTTTCCTTTCGAAAGCTCACTTCACTTTCTTTTTCTCTTCCAGGTTAAGAGGAACAGATGACTCAGGATATGGAGTTGCGCGTGGGACTGGGATAGGTTGGAGAGGTCCGAGGACCTCAGTTGTGTGAGTGAGAGTTTCATCTTTAGGACCCTTATAGGGCCTGAGTTTGTATAGACTGTTGTATAGGGTATTTTGAACCCTGATTTTAGTTACCGCTGTGATAACCCTGATTATGTATATGATTTAATTGAGATATTTTATTGATGTATTGTTATCTGCTATTACATATTTAGGCCTTGTATCCGAGTGGGGCTCGTCTCCACTTGGGTACGGCTGGTCTGTGAACATACCCGAGGTCCCGGGATCCGGGTCGGGGCGTTACATTTAGTGAATTAGATTCAGACTAGCTGGGTTAGACTAGAGTCAATAAGCGGTACCGTAGGAAGGGTTACACACATACACATGTGGGAAGTTGAGTATGAGGTAAGACCTATATTCCATAAAAACCATCATGATACCTACCACTGTGTTTTCTGGGGAACCAGGGGGAATCCCAAGTATTTGTGAGATCAGAGATAAGACACTCATCGTCTTGCTTATATTCTATCTTTTCTTTGCTTGAGTACAAGCAAACGTTTAAGTGTGGGGGTATTTATGATGAGTGCATAATTATACATATCTTCTTATGATATTTCCTTGCCCTTTGCAATCATTTTGGCATAGTTTCTCCCACTTTTGTGTGCTGTTGGGCGTTTTGTGTAATTTGGCAGATAATTCAGTACTTTGGAGAAAAGAAACAAATTCGGGAGAATTTCAGAGCAAGAAAGGCCAAAACAGAGCGCATGACACAATCATCCACATGGGCGTTTCAATTGGGCGTGTAGATTCAAATCGAGATTAATTTAGAAGCGTGCTCATCCTATTGAAGATACGGTCGTGTGTCAAACGATACGGCCGTGTACTACCCCATGTCCGTATGGAAATCGTGTTTTTAGAAAGCTCCTGAAAAGCACATGGGTGTATACCATATGACACAGGCGTGTTGCGTAAAATCTAAAGCTTATGAAAAGCCATCGATTCTACTTTTCAGGGGACTTTTGGTGTATCGAAGAATTGACGGCTAGGGTTCGGGGAGAAGTTGAAGGTGGAGGTAGCGTCGTGCCAGGGAGTTCATTAGTCTTTTTATGTCTTCCTTCATATTTATTGTGATGTTTTTCTTTAGTATGAGAGGCTAAACACCTTGTGGTGCCTCAGGTCCTTGAACTCTTAGATGGACTTGTGAATCTTTCTCCTTCTTAATATTAGTCTTCTTTTTATTTATTTCTACGAATTGCCTATGTGTGCTTATTTGTATAGTTTGTTAGGGCGAAAGCACCTGCCATACTATTAGAATTTCTTGATGCATGATGAAAGATCTCAGTCAAGCTAGGTCTTATCATAGAGTATAGGGTGTGGGGCCCATGCCAAGAGATCTGGTGGTCGCTTGGGTTGCTTTGCAACCGTAACTCACTTTTCGGATTAGGGTAAAACCTTATAGTAAGAAACATAGAACACCAAAAATAATACAGTCATGTGGCCAAGTCGTTGTATTCGATCTAGGGTTTGGATGCCGAGAGATCAGGGCAAAACAAATTTAGGGTTCTTCATGGTCCAAGAATAGATAAATTAGGTTACTAGTATTAGAGGATTAGTCATGAGGAATTCATAGCGGGATAGTTATTCGAGTTGCCATACTCTCCTTATTGATAAACCCTAGATTGGCAACTGTCATCATAGCTAGTTCACTTTAGGCTTCTGATTGAGATCAATCCATCACCAACCACATTTTCTAGGCTAGGTAATAGAGTTCTAGTGAGTACCAGTGCTGATCCCTGTGGATTTGACTACCCTACCCTCAGGGTACTTTACTACTTGAGCGACCCTGTGCACCTGCGGGTGAGCAGCACATCATGGGTCCAGATCGATAGCGGGATCACAACGGACGTGATCTTCTGGGAGGCATACCAAAGGATAGGCCTTGCGCTCGAGATATTGTAACCGACTAACGTTCCGTGGATCAGGGTCATTGGAGATACCGTACAATTGGAGGGCACGACCCCCTTTGACTCACCGATGGGACCCATCCGCAACAAGTTACGATAACTCCTAATATTGTGGTGGTGAGGTGTCCATCTGTTTACAATGCCATCATGGGGACACCGACCCTAAAAGCCTTACGAGCTTTGATCTCGACATATTACCTCCTAGTGAAGTTCCCAAACCGATGGGGGTGCTAGGAGTTACACGGAGATCAGAGTGTAGTGTGGCGATGCTACTCCGCCCTTTTGGTAGAAGAGGTTGGCATATTACCTCCTAGTGAAGCCCGGTGGAGAATGGGCTCGGGTATGCCCCGAGGCATACCCTAGTTGAGGAACTCGCCACTGTCCCCCAATCCGAAGACCTGCCAGACAAGAGTTTACAGATTAGGTCGAAGTTGCCAGAGGAGCTTAGGGAATGTATGTTAGCCTTCATGAGAAGCAATGCCAATGTCTTCGCGTGGGGATCTAGAGACATGCCGCTAGTGGACCATGGCGTAATACAACATCAGTTGAATGTAGTCCTAGCCCACAAGTCGGTTATCAAAAAGTGGAGGCACTTCATCAGCGAGAGGCAGACGACCATTGAAGAAGAAGTTGGGAAGCTGTTGGCAGCCTGGTTCATTAGGGAAGTGCACTACCTTGAGTGGTTGGCCAATGTTGTCTTAGTGCAGAAGGCCAACCAGAAGTAGAGGATGTGTGTTGATTTCACCGACCTCAATAAAGCATGTCCAAAGGACAGTTTTCTCCTCCCGATGATAGACAAGTTAGTGGACTCCACCGTAGGCTACGAAATGGTCAGTTTCCTCGACGCATTCTCTAACTACAACCATGTAAAGATGGCCTAGCCAAACGAGGAGAAGACGTCCTTCATCACGGAGAAAGGGACCTAATGCTACCGTATCATGCCCTTTGGCCTAAAAACGCAAGGGCGACCTTCCAAAGGTTGGTGACAAAAGTCCTCAGGAAGTAGCTGGGAAGGATCATGGAAGCATACATAGATGATATGCTTTTCAAGAGCGAAAAGGTCGATGACCACATCGCCGACCTATGGGAGACGTTTTAGATGCTCCGCGACTACGGGATGTACCTTAACCCCAACAAGTACACGTTCGGAGTGGGGTCCGGGAAGTTCCTCGGTTTCATATTGACGCAGCATAGAATCGAAGACTTCCTAGACTAGATCCGAGCGGTCCTTGAGATGAGTTCTCTGAAGACCATTCATGAGATCTAGAGGCTGAATGGGAGACTGGCAGCTTTGGGTCGGTTTAATCCGAGGTCTAGAGAAAAGAGCCTCCTATTCTTTTGAGCACTCTGAAAAACCCCAAAGGTAGAATAGACGGAGGAATGTGAGAGGGCCTTCTAGCGCCTGAAAGAGTAGATGAGCCCCACCCCAACCCCACCCCACTGACCAAGCCGCGAGAGGGAGATGAGCTTCTCATGTGCCTAGCGACCTTTACTCAAGCGGTAAGTTCAGTACTGGTCTAGGAGAAGGACAGAGTCCAATGGCTAGTTTTCTATGCTAGCAGAGTACTAAATGACCCAAAGTCGAGGTATCTACCCATCGAGAAGTTGGTCTACGCCATAATCACCTTCGCCCAGAGATTGTGGCCCTACTTCCAAGCGTATCAGATGACGGTCCTCACTAAGCAGCCCTTGAGGACGATACTATAGAAGTTGGAGGCCTCTAGAAGGCTTTTGAAGTTGGTTCTCGAGCTCAACGAGTTTGATCTCACAAACAAGAAATGATATTAATAGGGAGTGACTCGGGCCCCAGTAGTGCGGACCCTCGGAAGGCAGGGAGTCAGCGGACTTGTGGCTTCTTCACATTGATGGATCCTCCACCGGGAGCGACTAAGGAGCAGGGCTGGTGTTGAAGTCCCAACGACGAGGCCAAATACGAAGCCTTGATCGCCAGTATGAAACTGGTGTTGGGACTAGGCATAAGACACCTACATGCGTACACTGACTCACAACTTCTGCTTGGATACCTGAACGAGGGGTACAAGGCCAAGGAAGGGAACATGGCAAAGTATAAGGGGGCAGTCGAGGAGCTATCCCCCTGGTTTAGTCACTTACAGATCACGAAGATACCGCGGTAGAAGAATGAAGAGGCCGACGACTCAAATCTTGCCTTTGCTTAGGGGGTTGACTCAAGGTACCCTGTCAAGTTCCAATAACTCCCGTGGTGGAGCATTTGTGAGCAAGAACAATAGGAAGTGTCCGATTTCCACAAGGAGCCATGCTAGATAGATCCCATATGAGAGTACCTAGAAATCGACATGCTTCCGACGGACAAGAAGGAGTCCCAGAAAGTGGTGAAAAATTCGGTGAGGTTCACCTTATTGGAAGGACCATATCGTTCCTGAGATGTCTGAGACCAACGGAAGCTGCCTTCATACTCCGATAGATCCATGAAGATACCTGCGGCAACCATCTAGAGGCCAAAGCCCTAGCCCATAAGGCCCTCCGACATGGGTACTTCTGGCCAATTATGGCCTAGGATGCAGAATTCCTCGTGAGAAGCTACGAGGCCTATTAGCTACATTCTCGAATACAGCAGCGACCCGCAACGCTGCTCGTACCCTTCATGAGTCCAAGACCCTTCGCCATTTGGGGGGTCGACATCCTCTGTCTCTTCCCTATGGTGGTCAGGCAGTTAAAGTTCCTCATCGTCGCCATAGACAATTTCACAAAGTGGGTGGAAGTAGAACGCTAGCGAAGATCACACAACAGGCCTCCCAAGGCTTCATATGGAAGTCCATCGTCTGCCGCTTCGGTATCCCCGTAGCCTTTTGATAAGCATTCAAATGACTGTAATTGTATACCACTTTCATGTACATTATTCCATGCAATTGATGCGTGTATGGTGATACTAATGCTAGACTGCAAGTGCACGAGTCGTATCAAGTAATAAAGTAGACTGTTGATGCCAAAAACTGGTCCACGTCACGCCACCACTCGCTGCCTCGATCCGTCTCACACCAACGGGTTAGAATTTATCGCTGATGTGGACGCTTACCGCCATGAACAGGAGCTAAGAGCATCATAAAAACTCCGCCTAATTACTGGATTACTCATCACGAAGCCCTCAGAAAAAGGGAGAGGACGGTGGATCTAATTGGGCCTTTCTCGCCCGGATTCACCATGCCTAAGTCTAAAAACTCAAGAGAGAATCTTGGTTTTAGGCGCTTTTATGGTTTTTGGGATCCCTTTTCTTCTATTAGCGCTCTCCTTTTATAGCACCTTAGAGGCGGTTCGTGAATGGCTGAGTAAGGCGCGTGAGGTAAGTAAATATCTCTTAAGGCTGTGAGGGAAAGGCTGTAGGGAAGGCGGTAGGAAAATATTCCGCCATCAGAAAGGTGTGGATAAGGCCCACCACCGTAGAGGCGCTAGATGCTTCTATCTCTTCTTTCTAACCTACGCCTTTTATGAGAGGGTCGCTATAATTCCAAATGCACTTGTTCGCAGCAGGATTGAATCCTTACGCTATAATTCCGAAGCTGAATTGGTGCAAAGATGGTGATACCGCCAGTAGCCAAAGGAACAAGTGGTTCTTTAGCTTAACGACACCCGCCTTCACCAAATATATCCGTAACACTAGTCCCTCCCCAGCGTGTACTTGTTCAAAAATCTAAGTGAGGGGTGAGCTAAACGCACGCTTCGCTTGGTTCGAGAACAAGTATTATTCTTAGTTGGCATGTCTATGTAGGGCTTAGGCTCGCGGTAACGTCAGCTGTACCTAAGGGACACATGTTTTAATAGGGCACCGACGCCATCGTGGTTATCTTCTCAAGTATCGAGATAGATTTTGGTTCCGAATCTTCTACTATAGCGCCAATGGCCTTCTATTTAAGGGCTTTTGTATGGATAGGGTGTTTTGACGTAAAAACTTTGCACCTTTGTATTTTTGTATCATGGCTCAGCATTGTCTTTTACAAGTTTTTCACTTTTTCTCAATGCTCGTCATAATTCCCGCTTTTCATGAGCACCCATCGGAACTAAGGACCGTAATCCACTTGGTAAGTCCAAACTACCGCGGTTTGGCCATCTATTTTAATTGGATGTGGGGTAGGTGAAATAAGCCTGTGACGCTGCGGGAAGCTTTTCATGTTGACCATTGATGTGGGAGGCGGGAGACCTTAGTTTTTACTTTCACGTAGGGGTGGCGCCGAAAGGTTGAGATGTTCGGAGATCTACTGCCAGAGAGGTGGGTCCCCACCTCCGCCCTCGCGTCAACCAAGCTCCCCAGCGGCAATGAGGATAGCTAATGGGCTGAAGCTCACGTATCTCCTCCTCGAAGTCTTATCCGAAGGCTCTTCGACGCGTCCGCAGACGCTTAGTTAGGATAACTCCGCTCGAAATATAGTTAGGATAATCCGCTCAAAATATGTTTTAGGGTTTGTTATATCGCTTTATTTACGTCCCTATGTGTAACTTGAATAAATGACGCTTTGTCGCTTTGTTTTTAAATCCTTTGGTATTTTTATGGCTTTTGCTGATGATCCTATGTTGGAGTGCGCGCTTTGTCTTTGTGTGCGGCATGTGCTCAGCTTCCATGCGCATCGCCTACCTTCCATGCGACGCTCTTGTTCCCTAAAGCTTACACGTGTCTCTTCTACTATTTAGCATTGAAAGGGGATAGTGGCGCCGATATGCGCGGTGCGCTTTGTCAACGCTATGATGGGCATGGGGCGTGATTTTCCATGTGTGTCAGTATTAGCCGACGTGGACAAAATTTTTGAATCGTTTTAGGAGGCGACATGGTTGCTTCTGAACGGTTCGCATTTGTGGGCCTTTGGTTCAAGGGTTCGGATCGAACATAACCCTAAGATCTAACGCCACCTGATCATCATTGCCTTTCAGATATAACGGAACTCGCAGTAAAGAAAAGATTGCGTTTAAAATCGAAGTCCTCTTCTCCGCATTTCTTCTTCTCCCACGAAGCTCTCGGGTTTAGCCGCTTTTCTCTTATCTTTTCCTTCTCTAAGGTAATGGCTAGCGCCACTTCTTCTTCCTCTCTAGTTCTTTCCTATGAACCCTTGATTCCCTTTTCGCCCAACCCTACTTGCTGTTGTCAATTCGGCGCATCCCGTGAACTTGGAGGCGCTCCAGCCTGTGGTTCAAGTTCATCCCTCGCCTCTAAAGGCAAATGTAGGGGTCCCATACATTCATAAGTCTTCTTGGACCGGAGGTAGATAGCCCGGTAACTAAATATGAGATAAATCTCTCACCGCTTGAGGTTAGGGTTCCTTGCTCCGGGAGAGGGCAAGTTCTCCTGTGGAAGGGGAGATAGCCATCTATCAAGACGCTACTATTAGGTGGCCTTAGACTCCTTTTTCCTGATTTGCTAAGGCGCATAGAGGAGTATCATTTGTGTCCTTCATGCTTGGCCTCAATTCTTGGAGACTATCAACGGGTTTTGTTATTGTTTTCAAGCATTACGGAATAAATCCGGACCGGTCCGCTGGTTCCAGATGCTTTTAGTCTATATCTAGAGTCTAACGCCGACTGGTATTACTTCTACGCCCGGAGGAAATTTTTTAGGGAAGGTTCCTTCTTCCATTAAGCCGCATGGAAGAGCAAATTTTTCTTGTCAAAAGTAAGTCCGAGTGGGATGTCCAACAAAGAGGGAGTGTTCCCCGAAGCTGACATCGCCATGCAGGAAATGACGCAGTGAAGAGATGGTCTTTAAGTCAATGACAGTGGTTATCCAAAGTGTATATGGATGAGTCAAAGCATGAACAAATTGAAATAACCGCTCCAAATTGTTGCCGAGAGGTTAAGGTAAAAATTCGAACAGATTCTTCGAGGTTGGACGAAGTGACTATCTCACGGGGTACGGCTGAATTATCCATCGGGATTTCTTCATGCCTTCTGACATCGCCAGATCCTTCGGATTATTTGGGGCTCCCCGTTTTGAATTCGCTTTTGATCTTCCTCGATAGTGGTCATGTGTCTTTTCAGAAGGGTCCCTACCTGGACGCTGGCCAAATCATGGATGCCAAAATCTCCACGCCACGCCTACCATCGCTGTTTCGTGATCCGTCTCTTTCACCAACGGGTTAGAATTTATAGTTGATGTGGACGCTTTACTTCTCGATATGAACAGGAGTGTGAAGAGCATCATAAAACCCGGGCCGGAATTACCGGGATTACCTCATCACAGCCTCAGAAAAGGGAGAGGACGGGTGATCTAATTGGGCCTTTCTCGCCTCGGATTCAGCCTCATGCCTAAGTCGTAAAACTCAAGAGAGAATCTTGGTTTTAGGCGCTTTTGGAAAGTCATCGTTCTCGTGGATCTGCCCTCTTCACCAACGGTTAGAATTTATAGTTGATGTGGACGCTTACTTCTATGAACAGGAGTGTGAAGAGCATCATAAAACTCCGCCTGAATTACCGGGATTACTCATCAATGAGCCCGTAGGAGAGAGGGACTTGATCGGAATTGGGCCTTCTCGCCTTGATTCACCATGCCTAAGCTTCGTAAAACTCGAAGAGAGAATCTTGGTTTTAGGCAGTTTTTGTGTGTTTTTTGGGATCCCTTTTCTTCTATTAGTGCTCTCCTTTTATAGCACCTTAGAGGCGGTTCAGGAAAGGCGGTGGAGTAAGGCGGTGAGTTAAGTAAATATCTCTTAAGGCGGTAGGAAAGGCGGTAGGAAGGCGGTAGGAAAATATCTGTCTACTGTAGCATGTGGATAAGGCCCACTCACTGTAGAGGCGTTAGATGTTTCTCTATCTCTTTCTTTCTACCCTACGCCTTTTATGAGAGGGTCGTTACAATTCCAACGGACTTGTTCGCAGGATTGAATCCTTACGCTATAATTCCGAGCGGAATTGTGCAAAGATGGTGATACTGCCGCGTAGCCAAAGGAACAAGTGGTTCTTTAGCTTAACGACACCTGTCTTCACCAAATATATCCGTAACATAGACTAATAAAAGTCGGATGTCGAACCCACAAGGACCTTGACCACTAATCCTATTTAATTATCTGCTACCTAGTCTATCCAAAGGTTGATGGTTTTCTAATCTAATTGCTAAAAGGGAAATTGGCTTAAGAACACTTGATGAAGATAGTGATTACAAACAATTCGAGAAGGGAGATACTCGGGCATTGAATCCCCTCTGGCCGATATTTATAGATTGGGGCAAGTATGGATTTCATATTGATGAATATGAGGTATGAACCAAGAATTCCTAGAACGCTTTCACCCCCTCTCAAGGTGAGTTACTAATCTACGCTCGTGAGTAGTTCTAAGGAACATATAATCTTGGAAGGGTTATGTGAATAATTCGTTTTACAGAGTCTCTCTCCTAGACACCCGATCTCTCGGCATGTTCATAACTCCCACCTATTGAAGTAGATCTAGGGTATATAGAGAGAGCGTTATTGTCTACACCTTCTTTAGATCTAGATTGAATCTTAGAGCTGTCGTAACGTAAAGCATCAATACCATACAAAACATTCAATAGGTTTTCAACATTGAACTATTCATTTAAATATAGAAACTATACATACAAAATTAAGCATGAATCCCAAGTATCTAATAAGTTAGTTCCCTATTAAAGGGGAACACAAATTCAATACAATCAAAGAGGAAAAGATAAGAATCATGATACGAAACACTCTTCCCTCCACCGTTGGCGATGACCGTTAGTGATGACCATTGGCGGTGTGCCTTCATCGATTGCCTTCCTCCCTTTTCTCCCAAAGTCTTTAACGATGCCTTAATCTCCAAGAAGGAGAGAAGGTTGGGAGCCTCCAAGGGGATGATGATGTTCAAGATCTAAAAAGCTCATTCTCTAAACCCTAATTCCCCTATTTATAGGGTTCAAGTTAATACATATGGTTAGTAACCCAATCAGTTAGATTCGGACTCAAATCAGCACAAAATTTGGTTAACTCGCATTTGAGCGCGAGGCATACGGGTGCTCTTACGACCGTATGTGTACTCGTAAGCTTCTCCCCTAGGTTACATCGTTGATGATACGGTCGTATGTGTGCCCGTGTGTGCTTAGAGTTCCCATAAGGGTGCTTACGGCCGTAAGCATACCCGTATCTTTATCATACGGGCGCTTATGGCCGTATGCTTACCCGTATAGCTTCAGTAATTCTGATAATAGCTTTGTACTGTATTTCTTCCGTTTCGCTCTCGAAGCTCTCCGGTGCTCTGAAAATAAGAATTAACACAAATTAAGTATCAATAGGCAAGAATTACTCGAATTCACATGAATAATGTACATTTAATTGATATAAACATATGACCAATTTAACGCTTATCAGCAATTCAGAGCAAGTATGACGCATTGGTACTCAATTTGTGTTAGTTTTCATGTACAGGACATTTGAAGGCCTCAGGAGCAAAATGGAAGAGTTCCGACATAAATTGAGGTAGATCAAGGAAAAAGAAGGAGGTACACGGGTGCGCACACCATTTCATGTGCTCGTGAAAAATCACGCTAGGCACATGAGCGCCTGCATGAACAGTCGTTTGACACTCTTGAGAAGTATATGGGCGAACATGCGCCTGTGGAGAATCTCGTGCGACCAATCCTAGCGCTACGTGGGCGCTTAGGTGCCCCACATGGACAACTGTTTACACAAGCCACAAGTGCCCGGGTGCCCACGCGCCCGTGAAGTCACCCGTGTAGGTCAACAATCGGGCCTAGCCAGACCTAAACTTTCTTAGGATTCGACTCAAGTGGAACCTATTCGAGCCAGACCTTTGGAGAGACTATAAATACCTTCAATTAGGGTTTTTAAGGGAGAACCATCTTGGGGGGAAAGGATCATCACTTGGATTAGGGATTGGAGGATTCCATCTAGCAATCTTAGAGAGGAGAGGAAGCAACATTGAAGAACAAGTCACTCGCCAATAGTGTATGTAACGGCGTCTCTCATTATGACTTTTGTGATTTGTAAACTCTTTGTAATTTATTTTTGTTCTCCTTTAATGGGTAAATAATTTTGTAGATACTTGAGTGTGATGAACCCTTGGATTATGAGTTAATTAAATGTTGATCTCTATGCTTGTTTGATTGGTTTATTATTATGGGTCTATTGCATGTTTTAATGTTGTATTAATCTTTCTATATCGCGAGAGCCCTGAGAGGTTATTGTAGTCCATACGGGGGAAGAAGCGAACGCCTCACTGTGTGTAGACCTACTCCAATAGGGAGGATTGTGACTACTCTGAGAGATTGGGTGCTAAGGAGAGCGAGCACTTAATATGACTTATTCCCACTATCCTTCCAAGACATAGGTTCCCTAGAGAATAATGCAATTGATGGAATTAGTTATTGAGTGCCTCGAGAGAAGGATTTGATATACCTTAGGAACCCTTGTCCCAAACTTTACCAATCATCATCATAGAAATCTCTATCTGTCTGTTAGAGGAAAATCCAAGGGGGATTCATTGCCCAAGTATCCCCTTCTCATGGTTGTTTGTCATCAAATGTGATTCCCATTTTCCATAGCTTTGGTTATTAGTATTCTTCAATTCTAGTTTTAATTCACAATCATTCACCTTTGGGTCGATTAATTAATAGAGGAATAGTTAGTACTAGTACTTTCTTGTCCCTGAGGTTTGATACCCGACTTTATAAAGTCCACTATATTACTTGTTCGGCATGTGCACTTGCGGTAGTGAGGATACGCGCGATTACCTTCATGTCGAACAACGGGAGGCGGTTTGACTGTCAAAAACACTAGGACTTCTGTGACGGGCTCGGAATCAAAGCCAGGCTCACGTCGGTGATCTATCCTGAAGAAAATAGGCAGGTTGCGGTCACCAACCGCACTTTCCTCCAAAGCCTTAAGACTCGAGTAGAGAGAGCCAAGTCCATGGGTGGATGAGCTCCCAAACTCCCTCTAGGCATACCAGACGACTAGCCACACCCCTCCCGAGGAGACCCCCTTCAACCCGACCTACAGAATGGAGGCGTTTATCCCAGCTGAAATTAGCGTGCTAACCCTCTGGAAGAAGAGCTTCAACCTCGAGACCAATAAGGAAAGCCTTCAGTTTGAACTGGACCTTTTGAAGTTGAAAAGGGAGCAAGCCAGTGTCTGGGCGCACGGCCTACCCGCAGAGGGTCTGGCAGTTCTACAACAACAAGCTGCACGAAGTTACCGTTAAAGAGAGAGACTTGGTCTTAAGGAGGAACATGTTTCGTGGAAACGAAAGCCGAGTCAGAAAGCTGACCCCCAACTTGGAAAGCCCGTACGTCATTGATAAGTGTTCAATTGAGTGTAATTTCATAGCATATTCATGTATGTTTAACATTATATTTTGATGGAATTATAGCCCATAGGTACCTAAAAAGTGTTTATTTTGATTATCAGGGCATAATAGCGGTACATTGGGATAAAAAGGAAGCTTTTAAGGTGAAATTGAGACCGAAATGAAGAAACTTTGGAGGAGGCACAACCTCATACGGGTTTCCATACGGCCCATATGGCGTCATACGGGCTCCTATACGACCCATATTAACCTAGAAATTGAAATGGTCTCTATGTCAAGCCTCCCAATATCGTGTACAACCCGTATGGGGGATATATGAGATGTCATACGGTCTGATGTACGGCCGTTACGTCGACCAGCATTCAATAGGGCCTGCATATGGCCCGTATGAATGCCCGTACAGCGTAACCCTTCCTTACATTGCGGACCCAGGCAAGGGCAGAATGGTAAAATTTCACTACAAAACCTTAGGAGGAAGTATAAATGCCAATGATTAGGGCTTTGGAATGATTCAACTTTGAGAGAAGAAATATATACCTTGGATTAGGGATTGGGAGCCCCACCTCCCAATCTTAGTGAGGGAGAAGGACAACGCATTAAAAAGGAAGTTAATAGAGCCACTAATGGCATATGTAATGGTGTTTCTCATTATGATTCTTTTGATATGCATTCTCTTTATTTTGGATTTTTGTTCTCCATTTATGCGGAACTAATTTTGTAGATACTTGGGTATGATGAACACTTGGATTATGTATTAATGTGGTGTTTATTTCTAAGTTTGAATGATTGGTTTAGCTCTATGAGTCTATTTAGTGTTATTCATTGTATTTGGGTAATCTTCGTTGCGAGAGCCCGGATTATCCAATCCGACGCACCTAGGGAAGAAGCAAGCGCCTCCCCGTTTGCGGGTATACCTTGATTAATTAATTGGGAGATTTTGTAAGTATTAATTAACCAAGATTAATTAAGTAGGAGAACCAGACAAATGTTAGAGTTCTAATAAAGTAGATCGGGGGAGTCAAAAGCCGGTATTCGCGGATCTGGTCTGACGAGAGACAGACCCCGTGAGGCTACAGTACCCCCGTGATGACAGGAATCATTGACCCGAGATTTACGGATCTAGGTCGATGAATTATTAAAAAGGTAATATTAATTTAAATTGATGTGCGTAAAGTTAGCGGGATACGATTTAAAAATAAAAAGGGGAAGGGATAAGGATGATAATAGAGTTAAATAATTAAAGTGATTATAATGGATAATAATAGAGTTAAATAATTAAAGTAAAATGAAATATATATCAATATATATAAGTATACTATCAGAGGAAAGGGACTTAGGTCATAAGAATGAAATTCGATTTCAATTGAAGAACACTCGTGCTTCTTCTCCCTCTCTCGCTCGAGACCCTACTCGCGCCGATCGATAGCCCGTCGCTCGCATCTGCGCCCTCGCGCCTCCCGGTCGCCAGGCCAAAGCTCGCGCCCCGCTAGAGCCTCTACTCAGTGCCACTGGCCGTCGAGAGAAGTAGTCGCGATCGTCCCCCCTGTGACCACCTGCCGCCGCACCGACGCTGACCAGCCCTAGCACCGGCCTTCCTCCGCCGGCGAGTGGTGGTGCTTGACAAGGAGATTAATAGAGGTGAAGTGGAAGGGGCTTGAAGGTTTGATTTCATGAGGGTTTGATTTGGGGAAACTTAAAATTAAATTCATGGTTTAAGGCTTGGAACTTGGATGAATTGCATGAGTTTTACATGAAATGATTTTGGAGGGAGTAATTGTTAAGAAATCATGTATTCTATGAGATTGGTTAAATGCTTAAGTGTGTATGTTTGTATTAATTCGGGAGCCTAGAAATGAAGGAGATGCTGCCCAATTTTTGGGGATATTATATGATTTAATAACTTAATGATAATATCTAATTTTCATGCTTTCATGTTGGGGATTTAAGTAGTGTATTTTGCTACTAAAAAGCATGCTAGATTCTAAGGGAGAATATCGTATTTAAGCATGTGATAAGGATTTATTAAAGTAAAATAATGAGAGCATGAACTAGAATATCATATTTTATTTAAAGACAATAGAACTAAGTTATAGAAAATACGAACTTCGTATTTACTTAGTTACTTTATTACTTCTAGGAAAGGGAAAGGGTCCTGCAGGAGCCTCAGAAGGACCGAGCCAAGCCTAGGTATTTGCAAAGGACTTAATGTGAGGGGACTTCACCGTAAATCTAGATTTATTTCATGTGTTTACCATGATTTTGGTTTCTCGTATTATTCTGAGATTTATATCGGTTTGTGATTTGCCGATGGGTTTTATCGCTATAGTTCCATAGTGATTTTAATACTTGTTGTTTACTATGAACTGAATCAGCATGATTAATTATAAAGTGAAACCTTAACGGGTAAAGATTGATATTCACCGTGTCGTGCCTGCTCCCTAGCTAGACACAGATGATTGATCCAGCGGGGCTCAGGATAGAGCCCATAAAGAATTGTAGATGATCTTGAGTTAAGGAAGAGATTTGTTTTTAATCCATTTTTCTTAAACAAAAATGTTTGCGAAATTGTTTTCTATATAAAACCCCTTCCGAACATTTTTGTGTACCCGAATCAGATACGAGGATGTACGCATGACGATTAATACAGTTTGGTTGATCATACTACTGGTCATTAGGTCTCAGATATGAGACGCGTGACGATTGATACAGTTAGTTGATTATACCACCGGGTCGCCGTGCCTCTGCATCGGATCGGATTATTCTCTGCCTCTCCGATCATCAGATCCGCTATCCTACCGATGACAGCTGGATTCATTCAGAGTATTGAACTAGGGTTGCATGTTGATTATGATACAAGGCTATTGCATATATATGTTTACTATACGCAGGATATGATATGAGATTGATTGTGTGTTTCTTCGATTTCTGATCTTATGACATGCTTATCAAGATTTAAGATAATTTTGCTGATCTTCATGATTTATACTTGCATTGTTCTTGTACTAGTAGCTTAGTACAGATGACAGGTATGTATAATACCTGGCGGAGAAGTTCTTACTCACTGAGCTTGTTTAGCTTAGCCCTCTCGATTATTATTATTCTGTTACAGGACCTAGACTTGGTTCGGGATATTAGCTCGTGTCTCGAGCAGGGATCGAAGTCTAGCTGGCTCTGGCGTACATACCTTGTATTTCATTTTGTTTGGTTGTACTAGACCTTGATTATGTCTTTTCTTCAGCTGTATTTGGGGCCATAGTTGCCCATAACTCTGTGTGTTGTACTCTATTTCTGACTTGCTTTGAATATGACTCCCGGTGTGTAACCGGTTATCTTTATGTCATATGAATTTTATTTAGAGTACATGATCATTTTCAGGTTTAAAGTACACAGTTTATGGGCTGGGTGCACTCCTGGCCCAGTTGGTGTGACATCTGTCTCATTAGCGAGATGGGTGTTACAAAAATATGTATGGGATGAAAAAGCACGCCATTGGCATAATAGAAAAAATAAACATGTAGTTGGTCGGGTTGTTGCTGTTAGCCCATCTGAAGGAGAAAGATATTATCTAAGATTGCTTCTGAGCCATGTTCGTGGACCTACTTCTTTCAATGATTTACTTATGGTTGATGGGAATTCATGTTCTTCATTTAGAGATTCTACAATCAAGCGGGGGTTAATTGAGAACGATAACTCTATATTTCTCTGTTTGCAAGAAGCAACATTGTATGAAATGCCATTTATTGTAAGAAGGTTGTTTACAACATTATTAGCCTTTTGTGAGCCAGTTGATCAAGGGTTATTGTGGAAAACTTTTTTTAAAGCTATGTCTGAAGATTATTTATGCCACAGATCATTCTGTCAGGAAGAATTTATTTCTGCTACTCTTGTTGATATTAAACGTTTCCACGAGTCTATGGGAAAGACGATAGATGATTATGATCTACAATTTGTATCATCTGTATAAATTCAAGTCAAGTCCCTCGTGATATTTTAGAAGAGATAGAAATTATAACTCCTGCTGAAGACGTACAATCTGTCAATTCTTTAAATCTTGAGCATAAAAATGCTTTTGAAAAAATTATCAACAATGTTAATTCTACAAAACATGTTACCTTTTTTATTGATGGCCACAGTGGAACTGGTAAAACATTTCTTTATCGTGCAGTTCTTGCTCATATAAGATCTAGAGAAGACATTGCAATTGTAACTGCTACTTCTGGTACTTCTGGTGTTGCTGCATCATTACTTCCTGATGGTCGTACAACACATTCAAGATTTTAAATCCCTTTAGAAGTGAATCATTCATGTGTATGTGGTATAAAGAAACAAAGTGGACTTTCGCAATTACTTCAACTTGCTAAATTAATTATATGGGATGAGGCGCCTATGTCAAAAAGACTAGCAATTGAAGCATTAGACCGTACTTTGCAAGATATAATGTAAAATAACCTACCTTTTGGTAGTAAGGTTATGGTCTTTGGGGGTGACTTTCCACAAGTATTACCTGTGGTTCGCAAGGCTAGAAGAACACAGTTGTTAGATGCATGTTTAGTGAGGTCTTACTTATGGCCAAATATGGAAAAAATAATTTTAAAAGAAAACATGCGTGCTAAGAAGGATCAAGACTTTTGTAGTTTCTTGTTACAAATTGGTGATGGAGTAGAGTCTGAAATAGAAAAGAATATGATTTAGATACCAAAGGAGATGTTGGTACCATATATAGAAGAAAATCTATCCAAAGAAATATTGATCGATGCAATCTTTCCAAAGCTTAGTGAATTATCTAAAGATCCAATATATATTACCAAGCGAGCATTGTTGTCAACTAGGAATTCATATGTTGATGAACTTAATGATATTATCATTAACAAATTTCTAGGAACTGCAATTGTATATCATAGCTTCGATAATGCTATTGATGAGAACAATACAAATTACCAAAGTGAGATTTTGAATGCCATGACACCAAATGGTCTACATGCACATAAATTGATTTTAAAAAATAATTGTCCTGTTATGCTATTGAGAAATTTGGATCCTGCAAACGGGTTATGTAAAGGGACAAGATTGGTATGCCAATCATTTCAGAAGAATGTCATATATGATAAAATTGCAAGTGGCCAGTATGTTGGTAGGGAGGTACTATTACCGAGAATACCAATGTTTCCTGCAGAAAATGATGGTTTCCCTTTCAAATTCAAGAGAAAACCGTTCCCTATAAGGTTATCCTTTGCAATGACTATAAATAAGGCGCAATCCCATGGCAGCATCGTGGCAGGGAGTTCATTAGTCTTTTTATGTCTTCCTTCATATTTATTGTGATGTTTTTCTTCAATATGAGGCTAAACACCTTGTGGTGCCTCGGGTCTTTGAACTCTTAGATAGACTTGTAAATCTTTCTCCTTCTTAATATTAGTCTTCTTTTTATTTATTTATGCGAATTGCCTATGTGTGCTTATTTGTATGGTTTGTTAGGGCGAAAGCACCGGCCATACAATTAGAATTTCTTGATACATGATGAAAGATCTCAGTCAAGCTTGGTCTTATCATAGAGTATAGGGTGTGGGGCGCATGCCAAGAGATCCGGTGGTCTCTTTGGTTGATTTGCAACCGTAACTCTCTGTATGTTGGGGAGGTGTGTGCTTAGAGTTCCCATAAGGGTGCTTACGGCCGTAAGCATACCCGTATCTTTATCATACAGGCGCTTATGGCCGTATGCTTACCTGTATAGCTTCAGTAATTCTGATAATAGCTTTGTACTGTATTTCTTCCGTTTCGCTCTCGAAGCTCTCCGGTGCTCTGAAAATAAGAATTAACACAAATTAAGTATATATAGGCAAGAATTACTCGAATTCACATGAATAATGTACATTTAATTGATATAAACATATGACCAATTTAACGCTTATCAGCAATTCAGAGCAAGTATGACGCATTGGTACTCAATTTGTGTTAGTTTTCATGTACAGGACATTTGAAGGCCTCAGGAGCAAAATGGAAGAGTTCCGACATAAATTGAAGTAGATTAAGGAAAAAGAAGGAGGTACACGGGTGCGCACACCATTTCATGTGCTCGTGAAAAATCACGCTAGGCACATGAGCGCCTGCATGAACAGTCGTTTGACACTCTTGAGAAGTATATGGGCGAACATGCGCCTGTGGAGAATCTCGTGCGAGCAATCCTAGCGCTACGTGGGCGCTTAGGTGCCCCACATGGACAACTATTTACAAAAGCCACAAGTGCCCGGGTGCCCACGCGCCCGCGAAGTCACCCATGTAGGTCAACAATCGGGCCTAGCTAGACCTAAACTTTCTTAGGATTCGACTCAAGTGGAACCTATTCGAGCCAGACCTTTGGAGAGGCTATAAATACCTTCAATTAGGGTTTTTAAGGGAGAACCATCTTGGGGGGAAAGGATCATCACTTGGATTAGGGATTAGAGGATTCCATCTAGCAATCTTAGAGAGGGGAGGAAGCAACATTGAAGAACAAGTCACTCGCCAATAGTGTATGTAACGGCGTCTCTCATTACGACTTTTGTGATTTGTAATCTCTTTGTAATTTATTTTTGTTCTCCTTTAATGGGTAAATAATTTTGTAGATACTTGAGTGTGATGAACCCTTGGATTATGAGTTAATTAAATGTTGATCTCTATGCTTGTTTGATTGGTTTATTATTATGGGTCTATTGCATGTTTTAATGTTGTATTAATCTTTCTACATCGCGAGAGCCCGGAGAGGTTATTGTAGTCCATACGGGGGAAGAAGCGAACGCCTCACTGTGTGTAGACCTACTCCAATAGAGAGGATTGTGACTACTCTGAGAGATTGGGTGCTAAGGAGAGCGAGCACTTAATATGACTTATTCCCACTATCCTTCCAAGACAAAGGTTCCCTAGAGAATAATGCAATTGATGGAATTAGTTATTGAGTGCCTCGAGAGAAGGATTTGATATACCTTAGGAACCCTTGTCCCAAACTTTACCAATCATCATCATAGAAATCTCTATCTGTCTTTTAGAGGAAAATCCAAGGGGGATTCATTACCCAAGTATCCCCTTCTCATAGTTGTTTGTCATCAAATGTGATTCCCATTTTCCATAGCTGTGGTTATTAGTATTCTTCAATTCTAGTTTTAATTCACAATCATTCACCTTTGGGTCGACTAATTAATAGAGGAATAGTTAGTACTAGTACTTTCTTGTCCCTGAGGTTCGATACCCGACTTTATAAAGTCCACTATATTACTTGTTCGGCCTGTGCACTTGCGGTAGTGAGGATACGCGCGATTACCTTCATGTCGGACAACGGGAGGCGGTTTGACTGTCAAAAACACTAGGACTTCTGTGACTGGCTCGGAATCAAAGCCAGGCGCACGTCGGTGATCTATCTTGAAGAAAATAGGCAGGTTACGGTCACCAACCACACTCTCCTCCAAAGCCTTAAGACTCGAGTATAGAGAGCCAAGTCCATGGGTGGATGAGCTCCCAAACTCCCTCTAGGCATACCAGACGATTAGCAGCACCCCTCCCGAGGAGACCGCCTTCAACCCGACCTATAGAATGGAGGCGTTTATCCCAGCTGAAATTAGCGTGCTAACCCTCTGGACGAAGAGCTTCAACCTCGAGACCAATAAGGAAAGCCTTCAGGTTGAACTGGACCTCCTGAAGTTGAAAAGGGAGCAAGCCAGTGCCCGGGCGCACGGCCTACCAGCAGAGGGTCTGGCGGTTCTACAACAACAAGGTGCGCGAAGTTACCGTTAAAGTGAGAGACTTGGTCTTAAGGAGGAACATGTTTCGTGGAAACGAAAGCCGAGTTAGAAAGCTGACCCCCAACTTGGAAAGCCCGTACGTCATTGATAAGTGTTCAATTGAGTGTAATTTCATAGCATATTCATGTATGTTTAACATTATATTTTGATGGAATTATAGCCCATAGGTACCTAAAAAGTGTTTATTTTGATTAACAGGGCATAATAGCGGTACATTGGGATAAAGGAAGCTTTTAAGGTGAAATTGAGACCGAAATGAAGAAACTTTGGAGGAGGCACAACCTCATACGGGTTTCCATACGGCCCATATGGTGTCATACGGGCTCCCATATGACCCATATTAACCTAGAAATTGAAATGGTCTCTATATCAAGCCTCCCAATATCGTGTATAACCTGTATGGGGGATATATGAGATGTCATACGGTCTGATGTACGGCCGTTACGTCGACCAGCATTCAATAGGGCCTGCATATGGCCCGTATGAATGCCCGTACAGCGTAACCCTTCCTTACATTGCTGACCCAGGCAGGGGCAGAATGGTAAAATTTCACTCCAAAACCTTAGGAGGAAGTATAAATGCCAATGATTAGGGCTTTGGAATGATTCAACTTTGAGATTAGGGATTGGGAGCCCCACCTCCCAATCTTAGTGAGGGAGAAGGACAATGCATTAAAAAGGAAGTTAATAGAGCCACTAATGGCATATGTAATGGTGTTTCTCATTATGATTCTTTTGATATGCATTCTCTTTATTTTGGATTGTTGTTCTCCATTTATGCGGAACTAATTTTGTAGATACTCGGGTATGATGAACACTTGGATTATGTATTAATGTGGTGTTTATTTCTAAGTTTGAATGATTGGTTTAGCTTTATGAGTCTATTTAGTGTTATTCATTGTATTTGGGTAATCTTCGTTGCGAGAGCCCGGATTATCCAATCTGACGCACCGAAGGAAGAAGTAAGCGCCTCCCCGTCTGCGGGTATACCTCAATAGAGGAGATTGTGAGTACATCGAGAGCTCGGGTACTAAGGAGAGCGAGGCCTCAATATGATTTATTCCCATAATCTTTCCAAGATATAGGTTCCCTAGATCGTAATTCAATTGATGGAATTAGGTATTGATCACCTTGAGAGAGGGATTTAGTACACCTAAGGAACCCTTGGCCCAAACCCTACCAATCATCAACGTAGAAATCTCCACCTATCCTATAGAGTAAAAATCCAAGGGGGATTCATTACCCAAGTTTCCCCTTCTCATTGATTGTCATCAAGGCTAATTTCCATCTCCATAGCTAGAATTGTTAATTTCTCCAACTTAGGTTTAATTCATAAACACCTATCTTTGGATCGATTAAATAATAGATGAGTAGTTAATAGTATTTCCTTTTAATAGTATTTCCTTTGACCCATGCACTTGTGGATTATGTGCATCAGTAATCATGGGGGTCATTGGCCCTGGCATCTATCGGTTGACAATCTCGGATGGTCTAAAGCTCAGCACACCCTTCAATTTGGAGCACCTCAGGTGATATTACTAATAGTTGTAATCTTCTTGCTCCTTGAATGAAATCAAGCAGCTTCGTTCATGTAATTCTTCTCTCCCTCACCGACATAGGTAACTCCAATGGTCCATCTTCATGGTCTGGCACCCTAAGTTCCATAGATAGACCCCCTTCAATGGCGGGCACCCTAAGTACTGTATACCTGCCCTCTCCAGCGCCGAGGTCTCCAATGGCCACTCTTCAGGACTTGAAACCCTTATTGCCGTATACCGGCCCTTTTCTGGGCCGATTCTCTAATGGCCCTCTTTAGAGCCCGGCACCTTAAGTGCCGTATAACGGCCCTCTCTAGGGCCACAATCTCCAATGGCCCTTGTTTAGGGCCGGGGACCCTAAGTATCATATACTGGCCCATATCAGGGCTGAGGCTTCCAACGGCTTCTCTTCATGGCTAAGCACCCTGAGTATTGTGTACTTGCCCTCAATCCGTGCGGGAAGGCGTGTCAAGACAACTAAGGGCTGAATTCTGTAGTGATCCCTCTCTCGTACCCCAACGGCCTAGTCAATTTCTTAACAAAGGTACTAACACCCCCGCATAGGAAGCGAGAAAACAGAGAAAAGAAAGGGGTCTTGGGAAAATCACTCTGAAGACTCAACTCATGGCACCCGGAGAAGCAAAAAAAGGTAAAGTACCCTTCCAAATAGAAACCTTTCATTTATAAATCATTACAAGGAAGGTACAAAAAAAGCAGTATAAGATAGCTAAGAGGAAGACGGATGGCGAGGAAGATACTAGAACGCTTGGTGGAGTGTTAGTGAGTCGAGGGGCACCTCTGGGCAAAGGCGAGCAACCTCCTGGTAAATCTTGAACCCCTCCTAAGCACCCCCCTTGGGCGGCCTCCTCTAAGCTTTTTAGGTATGCGCTTGACTCCTTGTACGCTTCCACGGAATTCCTGCCTTTCTCGGCTACCGTTGCAGTACCAATGGCCACCTCTAGTCACAGCTATAACTGTACCCTCTTTAACCTCAAAGCTTCCAACTCGCTGGATTGATCTCCCTGCGATGTTCTATAGTGAGGTCACACTGGGTCACTTCTCCCCTCGTTCTTCGTAATTCAGCATTGAACCGCTCCAACTCGATAGATGCAGCTCCCGCTACTAGAAGCAGGTGTGAGGAGTAGACGCTGCTGTAAGGGCACCAAGTTTTGGGGAAGGGGCGGTCTCCACCCATTCTAGGGTAGCCACAATGGGATCTTCTCCGTCCGAGGACCCAGAGGAGGAGGAAACGACAATTTGTCTACCTTGCCCTGGACACTCATCCTCCCAAAGCTTTCTTCCCCTCGAAACATTGCGACAGTCATAGAAGTACCTCTCCAATATCCTCGAGATGTGCTTACTATCCATTCCGTATAGCGGCTCAAAGGAAGACTCTTGCCAAAGGAAGGCACTTGTTCAAAGATGGGCACTGGGTGGGGGCTTTGGGGGCTTTAAAGAGAAGGAAAGGCAACAGTCCCAAGAATCTTAGAGGGCACAATCTATCGATAATCAATACGTAGGATGCGTCCCCTCCCTAGAAATTGTAACACTCTCAAGGAAGGGCAACTGTTCCCTAGAGGCGATTGCAGTAATGACGCTCCTCCATCTTTCCCGAAGAGGCACCATCCACCTGCGCAATTACTCTCACTTGAAAATGTCGGCTAACTGTCCTCTTGGGTGGGGGTTGGGGGGTGGGGGGGGGGGGGGGGGGGGGTTTCCTTAAGGTTGTACTATCTGAAGCCAGACGCAAAGTCAAGGGAAAGAAGCCCCGAGAAGGAGCTGGTGAATAAGTCAGGAATGAATAAAGATAAAACAACAAGCTTTTATTTATCCCATAAAAGAGGGGGGGGGGGGTTCGAAAAAGGACTACAAGTTATGATCCCCATAATAGGATAGAAGACAAAAAGGTCCAAAAAACCAGTAGCTGGCTTCCTAAAAAAAGTTTTGTAAGGTTGAATGCTTGCTCTGACTAGGTAGAAGGTGACGGCCCAAACAAGCCTTCAACCTCACAAACCTATGTCGGGAAGTAGAATGGCCGTCCTCGTGATACCGCCGATGGCTGTATAGGAGCCTCTCCTTGCAAAGTTGGAAACTGCGGTCGTTTATGACATTGCTATTGTACATCATCGACCCTATCTCAGTCGTGGTGGAGGCAGAACAGGGATACCACGTGTACTACGGGCAGGAAGTGTACCAAAGCCGCTTAACGTTGCCAGAAAGGGGAGGTGGTGACTCAAGAGCACTATGCAGGAGGCCGGACGCCTACCGGAAACCCTCCTGGAAGGACTAGTGGAGATTCTAGAAAGGCGCCTCTTGGAAAGGGCTCTTACTAAGCCCCTGGCCTAGGGAACGTTCTCTCTCTCTTCTGTTCCTCGAGATTTGGAGAGACCCAGAGCCTAACCCCATCCTGGCTTCATTGACAAACCATATTTGGAGAGACCACAAAGCCCATCGGTTAGCTTCGATAAACCCTTTTCTGAAGATGGAACAGGGACCTGTTAACCGTGGAAGTGATAACTCCATGGGAAGCTGAGGACAAGGCAGGAGACATGAAGAAATGAGGCCACCTCCTTGGACCTTTGATGTTGAGCTTAATGCTTATGCTTATACCGCAAGTGCACGGGTCATACCAAGTAGTAATGTGGAGTATGAAAGTAGGATGTCGAATCCACAGAGACCTACGTCACTAATTCTATCTAATTGTCTGCTACCTAGCCTATTCAAAGGTTGATGAGGTCCTAATCTAATTTCTAAAATTGAAAATGGCTTGAGACCGACTTGATGAAAGTATTAATGACAATCAATCATAAAGGGGAGATACTCAGGCAATGAGTCCCCTCCGAATATTTATTAATTGGGGCAAGTATGGATTTCTAATTAGTGAATATTGGTTTATGGACCAAGAATTCCTACAATGCTTTCACACCCTCCGTCAAGGCGAGTTACTAACCTAATTTCATCATTGTATTAACGTTCTAGGGAATACACATCCTGGAAGAGTTGTGGGGATAATCAATCTAAAAGAGTCTCTCGCCTAAACACCTAATCTCTTGGTATATTTACAACCCCCACCTATTGAAGTAGATCTATATATATAGAGGGAGCATCAATACGATACATTACATCCAATAGGTTCTTAAAATGTTAAAATATTCATTTAAATTTAGAAATCCATACAAGAAAAGTTAATGATAAATTCGGAGGTTCATCAAGCCCAAGTTTCTAACATGTTAGTTCCACATCAAAGGGGAACACAAATCCAACATAATGTTCAAGAGAGAGAAATGAGACATAATATGAAACACCCTTCTCTCCACCGTTGGTGGTGTGTGTGGGGATGCCCCTTCGATGATTGTCGTCACCCTTTTGCTCCAAGGCCTTCAATGAAACCCTAATCTCCAAAATGGAGAAAGGGTGGGGACCTCTAAGAGATGTGATGAGCTCCAAGTTCCAAGCCCCCTTCTCAAACCCTAAAATTAGCTATTTATAGGGTCCAGGTCAATTTACATAATTGGTGTCCGAATCAGCTAAGTTCAAACTCAAATTAGTCTTAAAATTGGGCCAGGTCGAGCCTACAGCTCGAGTCGTGTGGGCGGTCGTGCAGGTGCACGGCTGCCCACACGGCCTATCTCCTGACCTGTGGGCTCTATAATACGGGTGCACGCTGGGCCGTATAGCTCTCTGTAAGACTGGGGGTATGTGCTAAGAGCGCTCGCGCGGGTGTGTGCGGGCGCACGACTACTTGTTTCTTGCTTCGTGCGGGTGGGTGCGGGCGCACATTGGCCCGCCCGGCTTCAGTAAATTGGAGATTTGTGCCACGTTACTTTTATTTTGCTCTCGAAGCTCTCTAGTGCCCTGTAAATAAAAATTAACACTAATTAGTTATCAATATGTAGAAATTACTCGAAATCACATGCATAGTATATAAAGAAGTGATATAACAATATGATCAATTGACTGCTTATCACAAATATCCCTACATTTAAGTTTTTGCTTTGTCCGCAAGCGAACAAAGAAATAAGATTTCAAAACATGAGACGCATTCAACCTCAGGATGGAAAACATTTGCATTTTGTTCTCAAAGCATTCACTATTGGCATGTGTATTTTCCTATTTCAAGACCTCGAACTTATCTCAATTCCGTGACACAATCTAGTATAGCTCTAGATGAGTGGTTCACTGCACTTACCATGTTCCTGAGCCTTAGAGTAGCAAGCATACCCTCAGTGGACTCTAGAGGTTCCTTGAGGACCTAAGTACAAAACAGCTAGCCCCTTAAAAAAAAAAGATAAACTTTCTTTTTGTTCTTTTCTTTTCAATTTTTTTTAACTTTTCTCTTTTCTTTTCATATAAATCCCAGTAGGGCATCCTTAATGGATCCGACTTTCCCGGGGACCAAGGTTTAACATAGTGTGTAGATCTCTCTTTCTGGTGGATGCACATGCTAGCCAGGCACCGGAACACCCAACTACTCAAAAGATTACAACTCTACATACACACACTCATGCTCATAAAGAAATTTTCAGCTTGAAGAACACTCTGCTTAGGTGCCCGGACCCCGAGCGTACTTTGTCACTAAGAGTAGAGGAACACTATCTTGGTTTTTATTTTCATAGTCTCTATGTGCAAAATTTATTCACTATTTATTACTCTACTTGCAAGGGCTAGAAGTTTTGACTAGTGCCACAAAAACTCTTGGATCC
Organism: Dioscorea zingiberensis; assembly: GCA_026586065.1. Taxonomy (NCBI): domain Eukaryota; kingdom Viridiplantae; phylum Streptophyta; class Magnoliopsida; order Dioscoreales; family Dioscoreaceae; genus Dioscorea; species Dioscorea zingiberensis. The sequence goes on along the minus strand of CM048820.1, from coordinate 37,528,981 downwards.
ATTGAAGATAATACTTAAAAATCTAAATCAAGGAAACATGATCATGGGTTATCGAATGTCACTAGATAATATATAATAGTCGTAAAGATTTTCTCTAAGTGTCCAAGGCGTTTCATGGAAAAAATTGAAAATTTTTTCTCAAATGATGCAAACTAAGAGTAAAATAAAATTGAATAAGAATTTTAAACATGCCGTCATCAATAAACACAAAGAATGTATTTCACATAAAAGGGCGACAATTTGACAACAGGGCCTTCAAAGACTTTTGTTCCGAGCTCGGAATTGAATCCAGGTTAACTTCCGTAACACATCCTCAAGCCAATGGCCAGGTAGAAGTGACAAATCGTACCTTGCTCCAAGCTCTCAAAACCCGGGTCTCCAAAAATGGAACTAACTGGGTTGAAGAAATTCCGAGCGTATTTTGGGCTTATAGGACAACCACAAGAACCCCCATAGGAGAAACTCCGTTCTCCCTTACTTATGGGGCAGAAACTGTTATCCCTGCAGAAATAGGAATGCCCACCTTACGGACACAACAAACTTTCTCATCAGAAGAAAATGAGAAGAATCTCCGAGCGGAACTCGATTTACTTGAAGAGCGAAGAGAGGCTGCGGAAACAAAGGCCGCCATCTATCGCCAAAGAGTAAAAAGGTTCTATGACACAAGGGTGAAAAGAGTCTTCTCCCAAATCGGTGATCTGGTCCTAAGAGAAAATGAGTTCCAGGGAAACAAAATCCGAACCGAGAAGCTAACTCCTAATTGGGAAGGCCCTTACGTTATACAGAGAATTGTCCGGGCGGGCACCTATTATCTGGTGAATATGGAAGGAAAAACGCTCAAGCGTCCATTTCATGCTGAACATCTGCGACGCTACTAGCAGTAAATCCTGTAGCCGTCTCCTAAACGTTTCATGAAATAAAGTGTTACAGATATATTTTGTAGGACAGATGTCAATGACTTAGGGACCACCTGTCACACACAGGACCGTGTATTCTCAGCCACGTAGCATCTTTGGCCACGTGGCAATATCACCAAATAACCTTGCACAATTCCGTTCGGCAATAACGTGAGGGATAAATCCTGCGAATAAGTCCGTCGGAATTATAATTATGACAGCCCTTTTATACAAGGCGTAGGGTGGAAGGAGAGAAGTAAAATATCTAACGCCTCTACAGTAAGTAGGTCTTATCCACTTACTACAGTGGGCAGATATTTACCCTACTTTCCTACAGAGCACCTACGCGCTAGGCAGATATTTTCCTACCGCCTCAGAAGATATCCACCTAGCCCACCGCCTTACCCCACCGCCTTGCAAGATATTTCGCTTAAACCGCCTCTCACTTGCTATAAAAGGAGAGGAAGGACAATAAGAAAGGGGACCGAAAAATACTCACTACACATTACACAAAGCATTTCCTAGAACTTCTTACCCTAATTTCTGACTTAAGCATCGGAGTTAAATCCGGGCAGAAAGGCCCAATTCCGATTATTTTACCTCCTCTTCACAGGTCTATCGGTGGATAAGTCAGGGGCCGGAATTCTTGTAGAATGCCCTCCAGCGTCTCCTTGTTCATAAGCAGTAAGCGTCCACACCAACTATAAATTTTAACCGTTTGTCAAAGGCTGAGACCAGATCACGAGGCCACAGTAGCCAAAGAGTGAGGTGGACCAGTTTTTGGCATCAACAGTTTGGCGCCGTCTGTGGGGACCCTTACGAAAAGCCAAATGACTACTACCAGAAGATCAAAACGAATCCAAGGACACCTACTAGCCCCGAAGAACCTATTAAACAATTGGCGAAGCCCAAAGATATGAAGAAATCCGATCGGACAATCAACCCATTTTACCCCCATCAGAAAATCCGTCCATCCAACCCCAAGGGTCCATTCCGGAGTTTTACCTTAACATGCAGCAACAACTGGAACAATTGGCTCAAGCTGTCCACACTTTGACCCATCCTCCACCTCTTCCCGCACAAGCCCCAACACCGAACGTATCAACGGTCCCGGCTTAGCTAATTACGAAAAGTAGAGGGAGGACACGAACCCGCACCCGTAAGGAGAAAAGAGAAAGGACCGCCTTTTCCGCTTAGCTTCGAGAACCCTCCGCTCGAATGAAGAGCAAGTACGCCACAAGAACCGAACGAACAAGAGCGGAACAAAATAGCCCATCCATACAAACTGTGAATAGAGGGACCCAGCGGCAGGACTTTTCCCAGGAAAACAAGAAATCCGAACGGCATATTCTCAATATGTGGTCGCCCTTTGTCAAGGAGATATTGGAAGAATGAGTTCCTGACAGCTTCAGGCAACCTATTATGACCACATATGAAGGCAGAACCGATCCGTCCCGTCACCTGAAGTCTTTTCGATCAAAGATGCCCTCACTGGAATTACCGACGCTCGTATGTGCCAAGCTTTTCCCGCCACCTTAGAGGGAAAAGCGCAAGACTGGTTTGTCGATATTCCATCTAGCACAATTACTTCTTTTCAGATTTTAGCAGATCGCTTTTTAGCCTACTTTGCTAATTACTCAAAGCAAAAGAAAACCCCGTCTACCCTTTTGCACGTTAAACAACGAAAGGGAGAAACACTCCAAGCCTATTTAAATCGTTATATAGACGAAACAGCAAATGTTGCGGACCTTCTTCCGCGAATGGCCGTAACCTTCTTAATGGAGGGACTGTTAGACTCCCCCTTTCGTTTCTCCCTCACTTTGGATCCGCCAAAGACAATTCCCGCCCTTATGAGCCACGCCCAAAAATACATCAATTTCGATGAAATTTATACGGGTTGGGAAGAAGAGACTCGACGTGGGCCTGTAGACACCCTAAAAGGAAAAACCTACCAAAGTGTCAACATAAGGCCCCCGGATATACGGAAGGAAAGAAGATCATACATGGACGACAAGGGCACAAACAGAAATCTGGAAACATCGACACGCCCTCAACGACATATGCTGCAGCCCCGAGAACCCACAAAGGAAGGAAAGATTGTTAAATATGATCATCATACCCCACTAAATCAAACCAGAAGCCATATCCTTATGCAAATCAAAGAGCAAAAGCTTCTGACATGGCGAGCTGCGAAATCACCAGAGCGGCAAAAGGATAGCAAGAGATATTGCGGTTTCATCAATCTAAAGGACACGCGACACGGAAAAGTGTACCCACCGATGAATGCGATAGAAGATGTCGCTCAAGAGGGCGGTTGGAGCAATATATCAACCTTGAAATTCGGGGAGGAACCTAAAGCTTCACGGCACGAAGAAGAAAAAGGGAGATGGTGGGGTTTATTAGTGGCGGCCCCGGCCGTGGAGGAAAGTTCCGCCTCTCTAAAAAAGTTATGCTTTCAATGGTGGAAATCGCACGCAGAGAGAGGCTAAATACCAAGAAGAAGGTCTCACCGCGGCTCCCATCATTTTTTATGATAACTTGCATGTTAGTAACGTTCGTCACCCCCCATGATAACGCTCTCGTTATTGCCATCAAGGTCTCGATTTTTCAAATGAAGAGAGTTCGATAGACGGTGGAAGTTCAGTTGACATCCTCTTACGGAGTGCTTTCGAAAGAATGAGGTATGGCCTTGGATGATTTACTTCTCAGTAAAATCATCCTTAGTAGGGTTCTCCTGAGGGTGATACGTACCCGAAGGGATGATCTCTCTACCGGTTACAGTAGGAAACTCACCACGATCATCAACCGTGACAACAAAATTCTTGGTTGTACGATGTGCTTCAAGTTATAACGTGATCCTTGGCAGGCCAACTCTCAACGCCTTGAAAGCCATCATCTCAACTTACCATCTTCTCCTCAAATTCCCGACAGAGAGTGGTAGCGGAGAGGTAAGAGGAGACCAACCCTTAGCTCGGCAATGTTACGTCTCGACCCTCAAAGGGAAAGTCCTAAATAAAAGGAAAACAAAGGTTTCGGAAGCCATGCTAGTCATTGAGAATAGCCGAAGCGGGAAGATGAAGAACTTGACCTACACCGGTAGAAGAATTGCTAATAGTTCCCCTAGGACGCCACTGCGGACCACCATACGGTGCGGATTGGGGCAAACTTGGCAACCGCACAGCAAGAAGACCTCATGAGAGTATTAAGGGCAAATTCTGATCACTTCGCTTTGTCATCAGAGGATATGCCAGGCGTAAAACGCGAGATCATAGAACACCACCTTAATGTGGATCAGTCATTTAGGCCTATGAAACAGAAAAGAAGAAATTCTAGCTCGAGAGGAAGGCAGAGGCTGCTTGAGAGGAAGAAGTATCAAACCTCCTAAAGGCTAAGTTTATCCGAGAGGTGTATTACCCGTGAATTGGTTGGCCAATGTTGTTCTAGTGAAAAGCCGTCCCGAAATGGAGAATGTGTGTTGATTTCACAGACTTGAACAAGGCTTGTCCAAAAGATTCGTTTCCTTTGCCGTCAATTGATGGTTTGGTTGACTCTACAACGGGGCATGAGATGCTAAGTTTCTTAAACGCCTTTTTCGGGGCTACAACCAAATCCGAATGGCCAAAGACGCATTTAAGAAAAAACATCCTTCATTACAAGCACTGGAACTTACTGCTACACGGTAATGCCGTTCGGCCTGAAAAACGCTGGAGCCACCTTCCAAAGGCTCATAAATACAGTCTTCAAAGAGCAGATTGGTAGAAATGTTGAGGCGTACGTGGATGATATCCTGGTAAAAAGCCGAAAAGCCGACGAACATCTATCAGACTTACAAGAGGCTTTTCAGTCACTCCGGAGTTACACTATGCGGTTAAACCCGAATAAATGTTCCTTCGGTGTTCGATCAGGAAAGTTCTTGGGATTTATGTTGACACAAAGAGGAATAGAGGCAAATCCAGAAAAGATCAAAGCTATTCTTGACATGGGATCGCCCAAAAGTCTTCAAGAAATTCAACGGCTTAATGGACGCCTCGCAGCATTTGGCAGGTTCATCTCCAAAGCCGGAGAGAAAAATCTCCCTCTCTTTCAAGCCCTGCGAAAAGCGCCAAAAATGGATTGGACGGAGGAATGCGAAAAAGCCTTTCAAGGGCTTAAAAATTATCTCCGATCGCCTCAGCTATTGGCTAAGCCGCAAGTGGGAGAAGAACTCTACATCTATTTGGCCGTTGCCCCACGAGCGGTGAGCGCGGTTCTTTTGAGAGAAGATAACGGGGTTCAAAAGCCAGTCTACTACACAAGTAAGATCCTTAACCATGCGGAATCAAGATATCTGCCACTTGAAAAATTGGCTTTTGCTCTCATTACATCTGCACGAAGATTGAGACCATATTTTCAAGCCCACAGGATCACAATATTGACTGATCAGCCACTAAAGCAAGTTCTTCATAAACCAGAAACTTCCGAACGCCTAGCCAAGTGGGTTATAGAATTAGGCGAGTTTGATCTCACCTACAAACCCCGAACGGCAATCAAGGCCCAAGTACTGGTCGATTTCATCGCGGAATTAACTTTTCCTGCGAATGAGGGCGAACTCCCTTCACAGAATCCAGAAGAGTGTCTTAGCATCCCGTGGTCTTTATACGTTGATGGGTCGGCAACTGAAGAAAGGTCAGGAGCAGGTTTTGTCCTTTACTCTCCTTCTAAATGGAAAGTGGCGGCGCTGCTCAAGTTCCAATTCCGAGCCTTTACTAACAATGAGGCCAATATGAAGCACTCCCTTGCCGGATTACACACCGCCCGGGCTCTGAGTTCCGCCTACATGTATATTCCGATTCGCAGCTAGTCGTGAGCCACACCCTAGGCAGCTTTGAAGCAAAAGAAAAGAACATGATCAAATACCAAGCCATAGTGAGAAAAATAGTACCATGCTTCGCCTATTTCCAGATTGAGAAAATCTGCCGAGCGCAAAACGAAGAAGCGGACGCCTTATCCAAAAGGGCCACAACGCCAAACGGAGATGCAGAATCCTCTTTTAACCTATAGTACCTTCCCACAAAGACTATCGATAGACTGGAAGGAGAGGTACAAAGTGTGGCCGAAGAGCCAAGTTGGATGGATCCCATAAGAAGTTTCCTACAAGGTGAGCCTGCGCCACCCAACAAAGCGGAGGCCTGACGGATCGCTTACAAATCAGCTCAGTACACCATCATCAACGAAAGTCTGTACAAAAGGTCCTACACACAACCTTTCTTGCGATGCTTACATCCTATAGAAGCTAGCTATATCCTTCACGAAATTCATGAAGGCATCGGCGGTGGTCACATAGGAGGCAAAGCCTTGAGTTACAAAGTCTTGCGGCAAGGTTATTACTGGCCAACGCTAACTCAAGATGCAATAGCGTTAAGCCGGAAATGTGATGCACTGCACCGGTGGCATTCTAAAGATTCGAGAGGCGACCACGGCACCACTTATGCCAATTATCGGTCCCGCTGACCGTTTGCTATCCGGGGTTGATCTTTTAGGGCCATTCCCTACTTCGATCCGACAACTGAAATTCCTAATAGTCGCTATCGACTACTTCACCAAATGGGTGGAAGTTGAGCCCTTAGCCAAAATCACGGAAAAAGCTTGCCAGGGATTCTTATGGCGAACGGTCATCTGCCGATTCAGAATTCCAGTCGCCTTCATCTCCGATAATGGGCGACAGTTTGATAAACGTGCTTTCGTGAGTTTACGCTCGAACTCCTCGAATTGAATCCAGATTGACTTCTGCGGACACATCCCCAAACCAGCGGCCGTAGAAGTGACAAACCATACCTTACCTCCGGACTCAAAACCCGGGTATCCAAAAATGGAACAAATTGGGTGGAAGAAATTCGAGCGCCCTTTGGGCCCTCTGGGGACAACTACGGAACTCCCACGTGGGAGAGTCCATTTTCTCTTACTTACGGGGGCGAAGCCGTCATTCCCGCAGAAATAGGAATGCCTACTTCTAAGTAACACAATGTAAGTTCTTGTCGAGGAAGAAAATGAGAAAAATCTCCGAGCGGAACTAGACCTACTTGAAGAAGCTAAGGAAATGGCGTAAGTAAAGGCCACTGCCTATCGCCAAAGAATCAAAAGGTTCTCTAATACACAAGGGTAAAAGAGTCTTCTTCCAAATCGGCGATCTAGTCCTAAGAGAAAATGAATTCCAAGGAAATAAAAGCCTAACGAGGAAGCTAACTCCTAACTGGAAGGTTCTTACGTCAGTCACAAAGAATCGTCCGAAATAACACCTATTATCTAGTGAATATGGACTAAAACGCTCAAGCGTCCATTCCATGCTGAACACTTACGACGCTACTATCAATAAGTTCTGTAGCTGTCTCTTAAATTTCATGGAGTAAAGTTCAGGTCTTTTCCATTCTCTATTAAAATGCGGTGAAATTCCCATTCTACTAAAATGCGGTGAAATTCCCATTCTACTAAAATGCGGTGAAATTCCCATTCTACTAAAATGCGGTGAAATTCCCATTCTACTAAAATGCGGTGAAATTCCCATTCTACTAAAATGTGGTGAAATTCCCATTCCTAAAAGACGAGTCGGAATTATCTTACACAGATAAACGACAACTCTCAAAAGACAAAAATCCCGATCGAAGTATGAGGCGACAATCTCACTCATGAAGGCGAGTATCTCACTCAACAAAGTCCCATGATTGGACTAAGGATTCGTTACGAAGTTTACAAGCCAAAGGAAGAATAAAGAAGTTCGCGAATTTCTTACATGGTTCAAAGACAACCATCACTCGGAAATAAATCTTCACCAAAATAATGGTTTGCATTTCATTCATATGAATAGAAATTACATTTCCAAGTGATTGAGAATTTACAAAAACGCTCATAAAAGAAAAAATCCTAAGAGCTAGGGCCCCCAAGGCAACAACCTGCTTCTGAAGGGACTTGGGTAGAAGGCTCCAAGGTAGCAGGGACAGAAGCCTCTGGAGTCTTGATAACTTGTTGCTCTTTCAGCTCCGTGAACTTCTTCAAAACTCCGCAAATTTCCATAGACAAAACTTCCGTAGGAACGTGATGGCCCACTTGTTGCACCACGGAATATATACGAGTGGCTCCATCTCTAACTTTCGCCCTAAGCCGGGCAACCTCCTTCTCTAATTTATCCGCTCGCTCTATTAAATCCTTAATTTCTTGCGAGTCGGATTTAGGAGCCTTCAAGCGGGAAGCCAAATCTTCTTTCAGTATGTCACGCTCCCCTTTATTTCCGCCAGCTCAGCTTGCACGGCAGTCGATTGAAGTTCCTTCTTCAAACTGCTAGATTCATTTTGTAACCCTTTAATAGCCTCCTCAGCAGTAAGAAGAGAACCGTTAGAAACAGATAATTGGGCCGCTAAATCGGCCTTTTCCTTTTCCATAGCGGCCAGCTGCCGCAACCGCTCGGACTTATCTTGCTCAAGGGCCCGGATAGCATCAAGCTGTTCTTTCTCCTTCGCTTCCAAGGCCGCCACCCTAGAGCTTAACTGGGCAATGTCTGCCCTATTCATTTTCATCTTTGCCAAATCTTCTTGGCAAAGATTACCGACTCGGTCCGCCCAGTGTGCAGTCTACAGAATAACAAGACACTCGTAAAAAAAACGCGCCAAGTTTAGAAGTAAAAGGAAATGTGAGAACAACCCTTACTAGCATAGCCGAGCGGAATAGTTGATAAGTGGCCTCTTCCCTCCCAAACTCCGGAGTTTAGGTGGAGAGTCGCCGGGCCTCATGGCCATCAAAACGCCCTTACGGACCCGATTGTCGCCAAAAGGAGTATCCTCGTAAGATAACTCCTTTTGCTTAGTGGCGCATCCCTTTAAAACTGAATCCGCCACTTTTAATTTGTCTAAAAGGGCCGCCTCTCCCACCTCCTACCTGTAAAATAGAACCTAAGTTAAAATTCTACCCTTAGAAAAAATATATATAGAAATTCTCACCTCTATGAGAAGGATGTCCTCCGCCGGCTAGAAGAAGGACCCTCGGAAATTGGGGACAATACCGGGCGGACCTCTTCCGCATCTAACCTCTTCCCCGAGGCACCCCACTGCTCTTCTCGCAATTCCGGACCTCGACACGCCCTCGAATTCTTTCTTTGGTCCTCCTCTCCCGTGAGGGACCCTACACCCTTCTTGGAAGAATCCGTCTCCTTTCTCTTCCTCTTCTTTCTTTCCTCCTTGGAGGTATCAGCCCCTTTGCCAAGTACCACTTCCTTCTTCTTCCGCCCGCGAGGCAAGGGCGGGTGAACTTCGGCTCGAAAGAGGCCAAAAGACCCTTAACATAGCTTAGGTCCTCATCCTCCATCGGATTTCCTACAAAACAAGGGCCAAAATAAATCAATTCACCGTAGTTAAAAATCGTAAAGAAGATACAAGAATAATGCCTACCGGCTGACACTATTAAATGACATTTAACAAGGTTTTCCTTTGTCAAAAACTCATCCATGTACACTTTGATAGTCTCCTCGCCATTGACTTAAGAAGAACCTCCTCTTCTCCTCGCTATTTCCTCACATAAGTAATGTCCGCTCGGGGAACCTCCCACTTTGTTAGGACAAAATTTCACTTAATTTAATACTTTTGACAAAGAAGAATTTACTCTTCCATCGCTTAATGGAAGAAGGAACTTTCCCTAAAAATTTCCTCCTTAACGAAATGCGAAAAGTAATACCAATCGGCGTTAGACTCTAGGCATAGGCTAAAAAGCATACGGAACCAACGGACGGTCGGACTTATTCCGTAATTCTTGAAAACAATAACAAAGCCGTTCAAAAGTCTCCAAGAATTTGGAGCCAACTGTGAGGGACACAAATGATACTCTTCTAGTATTGCCTTAGCGAAATCAGAAAAAGGAAGCCTAAGGCCACCCAATAGCGCATCTTGATAGATGACTATTTCCCCTTCCCTAGGAGAACTTGCCCTCTCCCCAGAACAGGGAACCCTAACCTCAACTAGGGACAAATTTATCTCATACTTCGCTACCAGGCTATCTACTTCTTTTTGTCCAAGAAGACTTATGAATGTGTCCGACCCCCTACCAGTTGCCCTAGAAGTAGGATGAACCCGCGAACCCTGAACCGGAACGCCCCCAAGTTCGCCCGGAATCGCCGGGATCGCAACAGAAACCACAGGGTTGGATGGAGAAGGGACCAAGGGCTCATGAGAAGAATTAGAGGAGGAAGAAGTAGCGCTAGAAGTGGCGCTAGCCATTACCTTAGGAAAGAAAAAGATAACACAAACACAGAAACCTCAAAACCAGAGCTCGTCGGAGAAGAAGAAGAAACCTTAGGAAGAAGACACGATTCAACATTCGAAATAAACCCTTTTTGGCCTGTACTATTTCGCATATATATGAAAAGCAGCGAATCCCTGGCCGTTCGATCTCAGTGTTACATTCCAATCAAAACCGTTGAACCAAGGCCCCCAAATTCTGACCGTTCAAATAGGCCATCATTACTCCTCCAAGAAATCCGTCCACTTCAAAGATACCAAACGCCACCGACACATATTGGTAATCGCCCATCATCTGCCGCTGACAAAACGCACACCACGCATATCACGCCATATCGCCCCTTTTAATATGAAACAAAGGCTGTAGACACGCGGTCCCTCAAAGAAATAATGAGCACAATACCATAGAACCAACACCATAAAAAACAAAACACACATTCCAACATAGGATCGCCAGTGAAGGCCATAAAAATACCAAAGGATTTACAAACAAAACGACAAACGTCATTTATTCAGGTTACATACAAACAAAGCAGAAATAAAGTTAAAATCCGCGGATTCGTCTGAAGCCACGCTCGCATGAGACTCGGAGGAGATGCACACGGACTCCCACAACCGTCACTATCCTCGTTCCCACTAGGAGAACCTGGATCAACACGGGGGCGAAGGTAGGGACCCACTTCTCTACGACAGGAGTCGTCTCCAAATATCTCAAATTCGAAACGTACACCCCCTGCATATGTGACAACTAAAAGGTCTCCCGCCTCCATCCCATGATCAACATGAAAAGCCTCCCACCCTGCATCGATGCATATCTCACCTGGGTCCCCGTTAACCAATAGAACGCCTGGCCACACACAACCGTTCGGACTTACTAAGTGGATAAACCCAGTCCTTAAGTCCGACAGATATTCGTGAAAGGAGCTAGGAATTCGCAAGTGGCGAGAGCATTGGCTAAAAGTGAAGAATTTATAAAAAGACAAACGTTGAGCCATGATACAAAAGATTTCTGACTATGAACGTTACCCATACAAGCCCTTAAGTAGAAAAATAGGCGAGAATTTCGGAGAAAAAAATCTACTTCGATAACAACACAAAGAGAACACAGTAACCGTCGGTCACCTACTGCCATGGACGAAGCCCACCCCTACATAGACGTGCCAACTAAGAAGAATACTTGTTCTCGAACCAAGCGAAACGTGCGATTAGCTCACCTCTCGCCGCATTCTTCAACAAAGTACATTTTAGGGGACTAGTGTTACGGATATATTTGGTAGGACAGATGCCAATGACCTAGGGACCACCTGCCACACACAGATCGTAGTGTTCTCACCACGTAGCATCTTTGGCCACGTGGCAATATCACTGAAATAACCTTGCACAATTCCGTTCAAGCAATAACGTGAGGGATAAATCCTGCCGAATAAGTCCGTGAAATTATAATTATGATGACCCTCTTATACAATGCGGGGTGGAAGGAGAGAAGTAAATATCTAACGCCTCTACAAGTAGTACGTCTTATCCACTTACTACAAGCAAGGCAAATATTTACCCTACTTGCCTACTGAGCACCTACACGCTTAGGCGTATATTTTCCTACCGCCTCTAAGATATCCACCTAGCCCACCGCCTTACCCCACCGCCTTGCAAGATATTTCGCTTAAACCGCCTCTCACTTGATATAAAAGGAGAGGAAGGACAATAAGGAAGGGGACCGAAAAATACTCACTACACATTACACAAAACATTTCCTAGAACTTCTTACCCTAATTTCTGACTTAAGCATCGGAGTTAAATCCGGGCAGAAAGGCCCAATTCCGATTATTTTACCTCCTCTTCACAGGTCTATCAGTGGATAAGTCCGGACGGAATTGCTGAATGCCCTCCGCGTCTCCTTGTTCGCAAACAGAAGTAAGCGTCCACACCAACTATAAATTTGAACCGTTTGTCAAAGGCTGAGACCAGATCACGAGGCCACAGTAGCCAAAGAGTGAGGTAAACCAGTTTTGGCATCAACATAAAGCTTAAGTCTTTCCCAAATAAAAATGAGGTGAAAATCCCATTCTACAAAAATGAGGTGAAAATCCCATTCCACAAAAATGAGGTACAAATCTTATTCCTAAAAGATGAGTCGGAATTATCCTACAAGGATAAACGATAATTCTCATCCAGATATAAGGGGCAAAAATCCCGATCGAAATATGAGGCAACAATCTCATCTACAAAGGCATGGATCTTACTCAACAAATCAAAGTCCCATGATTGGACTAAGAAGAGAGGAAACTGCGATGAAGTTTAATTTACGAGCCAAATGAAGAAAGAAAGGCTTTGCGAAAGACTTCTTAAAATGGTTAAAACCATCACTCGGAAATAAATCTTCACCAAAGTAAAGGTTTGTTTTTCATTCATGTAAATAGAATTACATTCCAAGATGACTAGGTGTTTACAAAACATGTCATAAAAACTCCTAAGAACCACGACCTTCTGGGCGGTCAGTTGCTTCTGGAGGAGTTTGAGTTGGAGGTTCAGAAGGGGCTGGAGCAGGAGCCTCCGGAGTCCTTATAATCTGTAGCTCTTTTAGCTCCGTAAATTTCTTCAAGACTCCAGCGAGCCCCATAGACAAAACTTCCGTAGGAGGAACGTGGTGGCCCACCTGCTGCACTACAGAATAAATGCGGGTGGCCCCTTCTTTTGCTTTCGCCCTAAGCCGAGCGACCTCCTTCTCTAGCTTATCCGCTCGTTCTATTAAATCTTTGAGTTCTTGCACGTCGGATTTAGGAGTTTTTAATCGGGAAGCTAAGTCTTCCTTAAGTGTGTCCCGCTCCCCCTTTATTTCCTCCAACTCAGCTTGCACGTCGGCAAGCTCAGCAACCTTCATTTTTAAATTCCATCGGGCTTCGGTGCGCTCATTTTGAGCGGATTTAAGTTCCTCCTTCAAACTGCTAGAGTCATCCTATAACTTTTTGAGGTTCTCCTCAGCAGCATGAAGGGAGCCCTCGGAATTAGCCAGCTTGATAGCTAAGTCATTTTTCTCTTTTTCCAAAGCGGCCAACTGTTGAAGCCGCTCAACCTTATCCCTCTTGAGAGCATGGATAACAGCGAGCTACTCCTTTTCCCTTCCCTCCAAGGCCGCCACCTTAGAGCTTAATCAAGCAATATACGCCTGCTTTCGATTCCATCTTTGCCAATCTTCTTGACAAAGATCATCGACTCGGTCCGCCCATTGAAGCGGTCTATGGAGTAACAAAGCGAAGTTAGAGACAATAACGCAAAATTAGGGAAGTAGAAATATAAGAATAACATTTTACCAAAGATAGCCGGCGGAAAAGTTGGTAAGTGGCCTTTTCCCTCCCGACCCTTGAGTTTTGGCGGAGGCTGTTGAGCCTCATGGCCATCAAAACATCCTTTACGGACCTGGCATCTCGAAAAGGAATATCCTCGGAAGGGAATTCCTTTCGCTGAATTGCCGGCCCCTTTAAGGCTAAGTTCGTCATCCTCAGTTTGTCCAGGAGGGCCGCTTCTCCTGCCTCTGCCTATAAAATAAGCCTCAAGTTAGAAACCATAGATACCCTTAAGAAGTAGATTCTTACCTCCATTAGGAGGATATCCTCTGGGCGACTAGAAGAAGGACCCTCTGAAATCGGCGATAAAGCCGGGCTGACTTCCCTCGAGCGGACCTCTTTCTGATGCGAATTCTCCTGTTCACATGTAATTCCGGGATCCGATGCGTCCTCGGAATTCTTTCTCTTGGTCCTCCTCTCCCACAAGGACCCTACAGCGGGGTCGCCTTTCTTGGAACAGTCGACCTCTTTCCTCTTCCTCTTCCTCTTCTCCTCCTTGGAAGTGTCAGTAACTTTGCTAGATGCTACTTCCTTCTTCTTCCACCCACGAGGTAAGGGCGGATAAACCTCACCTTCGAAAGAGGCCAAAAGGCCCTTAACGTAGCTCAAATGTTCATCCTCCATCAGATTTCCTGCAAGAATAAATTCCGAAGCAAGTTAGACATTACGATTCAAGATAAAACTAAGTTAGATGCACGAGTAAGTCCTACCAGCAGCTACTATTAAATGACATTTAAGGAGGTTTTCCTTGGTCAAGAAGTCGTCCATATAAACTTTAGATAACCCCGTCATTGACTTAAGAAGAACCTCCTCATCTTGTGTCATCTCCTCACAAGCAATGTCCGTTCAGGGAACCTCCCACTTGGTTCAGACACCCCACTCGGAGTTACTTTTAACAAAGAAAAACTTACTCTTCCATTGCTTAATGAAAGAGGGGACCTTCCCTAGAAACTTTCTCCCGGAACGAGCCGAGAAATAATACCAGTCGGCATTAGACTCTAGACATAGACTGAACAGCATACAAAACCAACGAAAGCTCAGATTTACTCCGTAGTTCTTAAAAACAATAACAAAGCTGTTCAACAACCTCCAAGAATTCGGAGTTAGTTGTGAAGGACACAAGTGGTATTCTTCCAAAATCTCCTTAGCAAAATCAGAAAAAGGAATTCTAAGGCCACCCGATAGCGCATTTGATAGATGGCTATCTCCCCCTCCCTTGGAGAGCTTGCCCTCTCCTCAGAACAAGGAACCCTAACCTCAAACAGAGAAAGGTCTATCTCATACCTCTCTACCAAACTTTCGACATCCTTCTGCCCCAGGAGGCCTATGAAGGTGCAGACCCTCTACCCATAGCCCTAGAAGCGGGATGAACCCGCGAACCCTGGACTGGAACGTCCCTAGACTCGTCTAGAGTCGCAACAGAGACCATGAGTTCAGGCTGAGAAGGGATCGAAAGGGGGAGGGAAGCAACAGGTTCATGAGATTCATGAGAAGAATCAGAAGAAGAAGACGTACTAGCCATACCTTAGAAGAAAAAAGATGAAAAAACGCAAGAACTTTAGAGCAGGGTTCGCCGGAGAAGAAGGGTTTATGGGAAGAAGACGCGACTTGGCTTTTGAAATAAAACCTTTTTCGCCTGTACAACTTCGCTTCTATACAAAGGAGATGAATTCCTGGCCGTTAGATCCCAAAGCTGCATCCCGATCGAGCCATTAAACCAAAGGACCCCAAATCTGGACCGTTCAGATAACCATCATGGCTTCTCTTTAAGAAATTCAAAATTCTACCCATGTCAGCACACCAAACGCCGCCTGACACACATAGATAGTCGCGCCAAACATGCTGTTGACAAATCGCACGCCACGCACGTCGTGCCATCTTCTCCCTTTAAATGCGACACAGTGTGAGAGACAAGTGTCTCTCTAGGGAGTAAGGAGCACTGTACCATGGAGCCAACACCATAAAAGACAAATACACACACCCCAACATAGGATCACCAGCGATCATTCTTCTTGAAGAAATCAAAGACTTTATGAACAAAAGGATAAACTTTATTTCAGGGTACAACGATAATGGTATCTTAAAAAAAAAAAAAAAACACAACATGACAAGACCTAAATAAACATGTTTTCCGTTCGGATAAGATTCATAGGAGACGCACGGACTTCCACAGCCGTCACTATCTTCATTGTCACTAGGAAACCCCGGCACAGCACGCGGGCGAAGATGGGGGCCCACTTCTCTACGGCAGGAGTCGCTTCCGAACATTTCAACTTCAAAGCGTACACCCCCCGCATAAGTTATGATTAAGAGATCCCCAAACTCTATATCATGATCAACGTGGAAGGTCTCCCACCCTTCCTCAATACTTATCTCACCCACACCCCTTTCAATAAGCAGAAGGGAGGGCCATACACAGCCATTTGGACTTACCAAATGGATGACCCCTGTCCTTAAGTCCGCCAGGTGTTCATAAAAGGAACTTGGGATGCGCAGATGGCGAGAACACTGAGTGAAAGTGAAAAATTTGTAGAAAGACAAACGCTGAGCCATTATACAAAACTGCAAAGATCTTTGGATTTTGAATAAAACACTACCCCTACAAGCTCCTTAAATAGAAAAAAACTTAGTGACACCATGGGCGAAAATTCCGGAGAAAAATCTACCTCGATTAAAACATTGACATAGTAAACGTCGGTCACCAATTAAAAGCACATGTACCTTAGACAAGGTCTACACCTAGATAGACATGCCAACTAAGAAAGATACTTGTTCTTGAACCAAGCGAGAAGTGCGGTTAACTCACCCCTCGCTCAGATTTTTCGAACAAGTACACTTTAGGGGGGACTAGTGTTACGGATATATTTGGTAAGATGCGTGTCATCGACCTAAATGACCACCGGTCATATACAGGACTACGTCCCTTTGGTCGTGCGGCAATATCACCAAATATCCTGGTATAATTCCGTTCGACAAAGGCAAATAAAAATGAGGGTTCAATCCTACAAACAAGTCCGTCGGAATTATAGCAACCTTCTTATCCACAAGGCGTGAGGATCTCATAAGGTGCTTATAGCCACCTAGGGTAGAAAATATCTAACGCCTCTACAGTAAGTAGATCTTATCCACGTGCCTCTACAGTAGGCAGATATTTTCTACTTACCTACGTAGCACCTACGCAGTAGGCAGATATTTTCTTACCGCCTTAGAAGATATTTATTCACCGCCTTACTCACCGCCTTACTTACCACCTTACACACCGCCTTTAAGTTGCTATAAAAGAAGGGCAACAATAGAAGGAGAAGGACAAGAAAATCTGATAAGTGTTCAATTGAGCATATTTACATACCATATATATACTTATTTTCATGTCAAATGCAATGATTTGTAGCCTGCCGGTACTTAAAATGCTTCATATTTTGTAAACAGGGCATAAATAGGCCACCCCGACGAAAAGGAAGCATTTATCAACAAAATGAAGACCAATCGAAGGCATTTTGAAGTAAATAGGGGGTGAACGGCCTTATGAACGGCCGTTCACACCTGGGCACAACGGCAGGCATAAAAAGAGTGTGAACGGCCTTGTGAACGGCCGTTCATCAGCCGGTTCAGAGCAAGCTGTGAGGTGAACCGGCTGATGAACCGCCAGTTCACTACCCGTTCGTAAACAAGGCGAGAGGTGAACGGGGTGATGAACGGCCGTTGACTACCCAGCCGTAATGTGCCGTGAGCGAATCTGACCGGATGAATGTGCCGTTCACGAGGCCGTTCATCGTAACTTTTGCAGTTTCATGGGCCCAACAAGGGTAATGTTGTAATTTTTTAGTGGAGCCCTAATTCATGAGTATAAATAGTTAAGTATGAGAGTTTAGAGACAGTTTTGGCTTGGGAGAGAAGCTAGAGGAGAGATTAGGGCTTGGGGGGTCATCTCCCCCAATTCTTGATAGTAGAGAACCCTTGGAGTTGCAAGCATTGGAGGTAATGGTGTTCTCCATTAATCTTTCATTGTTTTGTACGCTTTCCTATTTTGGTTTGAGTTCCCCATTTATGGGGAACTAATCTATTGGCACTTGGGTATGTTGAACTTTTGGATTGAGCATTAATAGCATTGAATGTTTATGATGATTTGTTGGTACCTTCTTGAATGTCTAATGAATGTTATGTATTGATTGTAATCTCATCACTAGAAATTACTTGTGTGCAATACAAGGGTAGAGCTAGCGCCTCCTTGTATTAGGAACTTGCTTCATTAGAGAGTTTCATGAGTATACCGAGGAATCGGGTACTAGAAGGGCGAACGACTCTTTCATACGAATTCACCCCCATGATTCTTCCAATATATATAAAATTCCTTGAGCCTCATATCAAGTCCTAGGAGACTAGTCATCCGACCACCTTGGAAGAGGGGTTGGGTGTAATTTAGGAATGACCCCTTGAACTTCATATCAAGTCCTAGGAGACTAGTTATCCAATCACCTTGGAAGAGGGATTGGATATAATTTTGGGACTATTGGCACAAGAAATACCAACTTTGATTCATAAACATCTTTGCTCATCTTTAGAATTGAAATCCAAAAGGGATACATACCCAAGTATCCTCTCTTGCCATTGATTCACCCCAATCAACTCTCAATTTTCAGTTCTTATTCGCAATCCTTTTTAGTCTTTACGTTTGAAAACCAAACCCCCTCCCCCAATTTACTCTTCGGACTAGGTTAGTAAAGCTTGGTTTACACTTAGCAATCTCTATTCCCTGTGGTTCGACATCCGACTTCCCACAGTTCACTTTATTACTTGATCACGACCCGTATACTTGCGGAACACATCTCATCAAAATCATTACACAAAGAACTAACTTACATTTAAGACTTCCTTCTCTCAAGCTTTCTGACTTAAACATCGGAGTTGAATCCGGGCAAAAAGGCCCAATTCCGATCCCTCCCCTCTCCTTTTTACAGATTCACCCCAAAGCAAAGAGTTGATAATTCTGATCTAAGGCTGATAATTCCGATCGGAATTCCAAAGCGTTCCCGGCGTTCCTTCTTCGAAAGTTGAAGTAAGTGTCCACATAACCTATAAATTTCAACCGTTTGTCAAAGGCTGAGACCAGGTCACGAGGCAACAGTAGCCAAAGAGGGAGGTGGACCAGTTTTTGGCATCAACATCTTCTATATTTATAATCACAGGGGATTGGACCAAAGATTCCTAAGGTATATTGAATCCCTCTCTCCAGGTGACTATTATCTAATTGCCTTGTTGCATTAGGATTTGGGGAATCTATTGCTTGGGAGAATCGTGGGAAGAATAAGTATTAAGGGGTCCCTAACCTAAATACCCGATCTCTTGGTGTGCTCATTATATTCTCTATTGAGTTAGTTCTAATATGAGGAGGTGTTTGCTTCATCCCTCATATAAACCTATTAAATGCTCGGGTTGTCGCAATGTAAGCATTCAGTGCAATAAACACACTCAATAAATCTTAATCATCAATAGTTAATTAAGAAAGTAGAAGACAATATCATACATTCTAACCTAACCTAAGAGTTCACCAATGCCCAAGTATCTAAAGAGTTAGGTTCCCATTAGAGGGGAATACAAAGCAAATATAAAGATTAACCCAAAATAAAGCATAGAAAAGGAGTATGGCGTTCTCACCATTGTTGGCAAGAACTCTTAAAGTATACCCTCCGCTGCTCCGCCGCTTAGCACTCTTCGCTCGCCTACGGTGCCGTAGATGATGGATGGATGTATCAGGGTTGATGAAAGCCTCCAAGGGTGGTCGATTGGATTAGAAGCCTCTCTCAAAACCCTAAACCTTAGTATATATAATAAAGCTAGGCAAGATAATAATTAACCTATGAGCGATGACAACCAATGGATTGCCAAGAGAGCAAGGATGGGGAAGACAAAACAGAGAAGAAAGTCTCTGAAACTTCAAAGAAAATTCTTTTATTCAAAAGTCAATAATCAAAAACCAACCCAGAAGCTGGGTTAAATAACTTTAAAAGAATAACCTATAAACCATATTATCTTATCTAAATTGACAAAATTGGCTAATTAGTATTCAACACTAACACTGATCTAAATTTAAAAAATCTAAAAAAATCAGATAACTCCTAAAAATCTGAGATCAAATCGGATTCAAATCATATCCTAATTTGATTAATAATTTAATACTAAAAATAGCAAAAATATCAAAACAGTGATATGGCTAGAAAACAAAAGAATTTGAATTCAAAGATGACACCCACAAAGTCAATCTAGGTGACCACGTGGTGCGCGAGGAAATGAGCTTTCCAGGTTGGGTTCAAACGCACGATTCTGACATTTGTAACCAAAGTTATGACTAAAATACAGAACCAACCCCAAAAATCCTCCAATCATGGAATTCGGTCGATCACCTCCAGTCTTTACATTGATCGGCCAACTCAGCACCAACTGACCAGAGCCTCTTCCATCAATCACCTCGGATTGGAAAGAACTCATCCTCGAGTTCAAAACAACGTCTTAAGAATCGTCCGAAGTCTTCAAGCTTGGTCCAATCTTCTGCTCATAATCATCATAGATGTGTGAGATCTCCTCCTCGTAATCGTCATAGATGGGCAAGGTCTCCACCTCATCATCATCGTTGATGTTTAACCTAATGCTTATGCTTATACCGTAAGTGCACGGGCTGTACCAAGTAAAAAAGTGGACTATGAAAGTTGGATGTCGAATCTACAGAGACCTACCTCACTAATTCTATCTAATTGTCTGCTACCTATCCTATTCAAAGGTTGATGAGATCCTAATCTAATTTCTAAAATTAAAAATGGCTTGAAACAAACTTAATCAAAGTACTAATGGAAATTAATAATAAAGGGTAGATACTCGAGCAATAAATCCCCTCCGGATATTCATAAATTAGGGCAAGTATGGATTTCTATTTAGTGAATTTGGTTTATGGACCAAGAATTCCTACAATGCTTTCACACCCTCCGTTGAGAAGAGTTACTAACCTAATTTCATCATTGTATTAACGTTCTAGGGAATACACATCTTGGAAGAGTTATGGGAATAATCAATCTAAAGGAGTCTTTCGCCTAAACACCCAATCTCTCGGCATATTCACAACCCCCATCTATTAAAGTAGATCTATATGTTTATATAAAGACCATTAATTATGTACAATCCTATAGATCTAGATTGATACTTAGAGTTGTCGCAACGTAAATCATCAATACTAAACATTACATCCAATAGGTTCTCAAAATATTAAAACATTCATTCAAATATAGAAATCCATACAAGCAAAGTTAAACATAAATCCAGAGGTTCATCATGCCCAAGTATCTAACAAGTTAGTTCCCCATCAAAAGGGAACACAAATCCAATACAATGTTCAAGGGAAAGAAATGAGACATAATATGAAAGACCGTTCCCTCCACCGTTGGCGAAGACCATTGGTGGTGTGTGTGGAGATGCCCCTTCGATGCTTGCCGTCACCCT
Source organism: Dioscorea zingiberensis (assembly GCA_026586065.1). Lineage (NCBI taxonomy): Eukaryota > Viridiplantae > Streptophyta > Magnoliopsida > Dioscoreales > Dioscoreaceae > Dioscorea > Dioscorea zingiberensis. The sequence goes on along the minus strand of CM048820.1, from coordinate 37,507,999 downwards.
TTTGCTCCAAGGTCTTCAATGAAACCCTAATCTTCAAGATGGAGGAAGGGTGGGAGCCTCCAAGAGAGGTGATGAGTTTCAAGTTCCAATCTCCCTTTCTAAAACCCTAAATTAGCTATTTATAGTGTGCAGGTCAATTTACATGGTTAGTGTCCAAATCAGCTAAATCCGGATTCAAATCAGCCATAAAACTGGGTCAGGTCATGTCTGAAGTATGAGGCATGCTGGCAGTCGTGCGGGCACACGGCTGCCCATATGCCCTATCTCCAATCCTGTGTGCTTGGTGATGCGGGTGAACGATTGGCCGTATAGCTCTCTGTAAGAGTTGAGGAGTATGCTCAGAGTGCTTTCACGGGTGTGTGTAGGAGCACAGCTACCTGCTTCTTGATTTATGCAAGCACATGCGGGCATGTGTAGGCGCACGCTAGCTGGCACGACTTCAGTAAATTGGAGTTTTGCTTCTATTTGTGTCGCGTTACATCCATTTTTCTCTCGAAGCTCTCAAGTGCCCTGCAATTAATAATTAACACTAATTAGGTATCAATGGGCAATAATTACTCAAAATCACATAAATAGTGTATAAGGAATTGATATAAAAATATGATCAATTGAATGCTTATCACAAATATCCCCACCCATAAGCGTTTGCTTGTCCTCAATTGAATAAAGAAATAAGATTTCAAAACATGAGAAGCGTTTAACCTTAGGATATAAAGCATTTCCATTTTATTCTACTCATAGCATTCACCATTTTCATGTATATTTTCCTATTTCAATACCTCGGACTTAGGTCAATCTCACGACACGCTTCGTTATAGCTCAAGATGTGTATTTCACTCCACTTACCATATTCCTGAGTCTTAGAGTGGTAGGCATACCCTCAATGGACTCTAGAGGTTCCTTGAGGCCCTAAGTAAAAAACAACTAGCCCCTTAAAAAAAAGATAAGCTTTCTTTTTGTTCTTTTCTTTTCAATCTTTGATGTTTCTATTTTCTTTTCATATAAATCCCGGTAGGGCATCCATGATTGATCTGACTTACCGGGGGACCAAAGATTAACATAGATTGTAGATCTCCTTTTCTAGGGCATGCACATGCTGACCAGGCACCGAAACACCCAACTACTTGGAAGATTATAACTCTACATTCACACGCTCATGCTCATAAAGGACTTTTTAGCTTGAGGAACACTCTATTTAGGAGACCGAACCCTGAACGTACTCCGTTACTAAGAGTAGAGGAACATTATTTTGGTTTTTATTTTCATAGTCTCTATGTGTAAAATTTATTCACTATTTACAACTCTACTTGCAAGGGCTAGAAATTTGACTAGTGCCACGAAAACTCTTGGAGCTATTGAAGATAATACTTAACAATCTATATTAAGGAAACATGATCAGGGGTTATCAAATGTCACTAAAGAATATATAATAGTCATGAAGATTTTCTCTAAGTTTCCAAGGTGTTTCATTGGAAAAATTGAAAAATTTTGCTCAAATGATGCAAACTAAGATTAAAATAAAAATATGCCGTCATCAGTGTATACTAAGCATGTATTTCACATCAAAGATTTGCAATGAATTCATAGAATACTATCCCCATACTTAAAGATTTACAATGAATTAATTTGTAAAGATATGCAATGAAATTCATAGCTACACATGTGTACCCATCCCCAAACTTAAAATTTTGCATTTCCCTCAATGCAAACAATAAAGTATTTGAATTATAAAAAAAAATTATAAAATAAAGAGATGGGCAAACTGAAACTTCTACGGTTATTTGGGGACTATGTCCATTGCTTGAGTAAAATAAAAGAGGCAATCATTCAACATTTTATTCACAAAGCTGCAAGTACGAAGGAGATCAAAAGACACAACCGCATATTAAAAATAATATCATAGAGAAAGATGTCTCAACCGGAAACGGAAGAGAAGATAATAAAAATGTAGCAGGGAGAAGCCCTTGCTAACTAGAAAAGATTTGATACAAATCCCAAGAAATCCACTAAGGTGGTGTCATTGAGGAAACAACAGGGGTGGCAAGTGGAGTGCTCCAGCTGGTGCTGCAGATGGTGCCAAAAGTAGGTGTGGGTCCCTGCGGATGAAAAAAGGTGTCGGGTGAGCGTTTGGTGAAATGCAGGAGGTATGTGTAGAAGCAGGTGCTGCTGGCGATCCCGCGCTCTAGCGGAGCATATATAAGATCCGATCGACATCCCATCATAGCTGCTCATGCTTGTCCTAGGTCCGCAAGCCAGATGCGGAGAGATATTGCAATGCTGCTCGAATCTTGCTCTGCTCCTCCTCGAGTCTCTGTTATGAGGTAGTATACGACCTAGCTCCTGCGGGATCATTTGTTGTCCCATCCGAATCCCCTCGAGCTGCTGGATGATATGTTGGTTGCTCAGGCTACGAGGTGTTGGAAGAGCAGCAGAGGATGTGCCCTCCATGGGGAATGGTGCTGGGGTTGGTAATATCTCCTCCTCGTCCTCCACGAGCTCCTCTTTGCGATCACGCCCCGCAAGAAACAATCAACGTGGAATGTGTACGATCAGTCACATCGACTTGATAGTCGCAAAGCCGAGGTGTTGCATGACACACATCTTGTGTGATTTGGGGTGGTGCCCAAGTAAACTCATGCCACGCAGGGGTGGAGTGAAATAGGGGTTGGCTGAAATTACCCTAAACTTTGAGTTTGACCCCTAGCGAGTTATGTAGTCTGCAATGATGTGACCGAGGTGGACGGGGACTCACTCAGCCATACTGTATATCGCCAGTAGGTCGACAAGGGCAACATGCCCAGTGTTTTCATCCCTCCCAGTGAAAGATCTGCTTATGAGAGTTAGGATGTAGCCGTGGACCAGGTCTGATAGGCGTAACGCCTTCTTCGGTTCGTGGTCCACGCTTGAGACACCTGTCTCCAATAAGAAGAGAAGTGCGTGTGCATGGGGAAGTCAACGGCTAACTCCCGGTACTCGTCTGTCTACTTGTATGCTTGGTCGTATAGGCCAATGTAGATGGAGAAGTCTGTATGCTTATAACGCAATTGCACGGGCTGTACCAAGTAGTGAAGTGGACTATGAAAGTCGGATGTCAAACCCACAAAGACCTACGTTACTAATTATATCTAATTGTTTGCTCAAAGGTTGATTAGATCCTAATCTAAATTCTAAAATATAAAATGGCTTGAGACCAACTTGATGGAAGTAGTAATAGTAATCAATCATAAAGAAGAGATACTCAGGCAATGAATCCCCTCCGAATATTAATAAATTGGGGCAAGTATGGGTTTATAATTTGTGAATGTTGGTTTATAGACCAAGAATTCCTACAATGCTTTCACACCCTGCATCGAGGTGGGTTACTAACCTTATTTCATCATTGCATTAACATTCTAGGGAATACACATCTTGGAAGAGTTGTGGGAATAATCAATCTAAAGGAGTCTTTCTCCTAAACACCCGATCTCTCGGCGTATTCACAACCCCCATCTATTGAAGTAGATCTATATGTATATAAAGGGAGCGTTAATTATCTACACCCCTATAGATCTTGATTGACAGTTAGAGTTGTCGCAACTTAAAGCATCAATACCATACATTACATCTAATTGGTTCTCAAAACATTAAAACATTCATTCAAATATAGAAATCCATACAAGCAAAGTTAAATATAAATCCTGAGGTTCATCATGCCCAAGTATCTAACAAGTTAGTTCCCCATCAAAAAGGAACACAAATCCAACATAATGTTCAAGAGAAAGAAATGAGACATAATATGAAACACCCTTCTCTTCATCGTTGGCGAGGACCGTTGGCAGTGTGTGTGGAGATGCCCCTTCAATGCTTGTCGTCACCCTCTTGCTCCAACGTCTTCAATGAAACCCTAATCTCTAAGAAGGAGGAAGGGTGGGAACCTTTAAGAGAGGTGATTTCAAGTTCCAAACCCCTTTTTAAAACACTAAATTAGCTATTTATAGGATGCGGGTCAATTTACATGGTTAGTATCCAAATCCGCTAAATCCGGATTCAATTCAGCCATAAAACTGGGTCAGGTCGCATCTGAAGCGCGATGCTGGCGGCGGGTTGTACCGGCTCACGGCTGCCCGCACGCCTTATCTCCAAGCTTGTGCGCTTGGTGATGTGGGCGCATCATTGGTTGTATAGCTCTCTGTAAGATTGGACGTGTGTGCTCAAAGTGCTTTTGTGGGTTTGTGGCCAGCGCCGCGGATCTGCTTCCTACTTCATAACGTGGGTGTTCAAGCAAACTAGCCAAAGATGCCTTCAGTAAATTAGAGTTTTGCTTCGATTTGTGCCGCGTTAGTTCAATTTTGCTCTCGAAGCTCTCAAGTGCCCTGCAATTAAGAATTAACACTAATTAGGTATCAATGGGCAAGAATTACTTGAAATCATATGAATGGTATATAAGGAATTAATATAAAAATATGATTAATTAAATGCTTATCAATTGTAGATGGGCTAGATCTCCTTGTTATCATCGTTGATGGGTTGGTCAAACCCCTTATGATCGCTACGATCATGTTGCTGGACTTCCTCGTTCGGAACCTGGCCACAACAACCAAGATTAAAATCCATTGCCGCCAGAAGCCTTTATAATTTCGTGACTTTCCTTCTCAAATCTACAATCATTATCTCCTACATATATTGATCATGCTAATTGACCTCCTTATTCGAAATCTGTCAACGGCGACCATGACCATGACCACCAACCATCGAAGCCGATGATAACTCTCTCTAGGAAGATGCTGAGCTTTGATACAAGTGACTTCTGGCAGGATAGTGATTAACCTGTAGGTAATGGAAACTAGTGGATTGCCAAGAGAGCAAGGATGTGAAAGATAAAACTGAGAAGAAAGTCTCTAAAAGTTCAAAGCAAATACTTTTATTCAAAACTTAATAATCAAAAGCCAACCCACAAGCAAGGTTAAATAGCTTTAAAAGAATAACCTAGAAACCTTATCATCTTATCTAAATTGACAAAATTGACTAATTATTATTCAACACTAAGACTTATCTAAATTTAAAAATCTAAACAAATCAGATAATACTAAAAATATGAGATCAAATCGGATCCAAATCCTATCCTAATTTGATAAATAATTTAATACTAATAATAGCATAAATATCTAAACAGTGATATGGCAGGAAAATAATAGAATTTGAATTCGAAGATGACACCCACCAATTCAATCTGGGACCACGTGGTGTACGCTGAAACGAGCTTTCCAATTGGGTTCAAACGCACGATTCCGACATTTGTATCCAAAGTTATGACAAAAATACAGAACCACCCCAAAACTGCTCCAATCATGGAATTAGCTCATCACTTCGAGTCTTTATATTGATCCGCCAACTCGGTACCAACTAACCTGAGCCTCCTACATCATATAGTCCTAAAACGCTATCAGGAGATCAAAATATTGTTTCCAAGGCATTTAGGCTCAAACCCAAGACAAACGGGACAAACTCCAATCAGATGGGTCTGTCTGATCCTTTGAAGTAATTCCCCCTGAGATGGACGACCTCATCTAGGGCTCAGGAGGGTTCATCTTGTACTTTATTTGATTTCCTTCAAGGTAGATCGCCTCGTCCAGAACTTAGGTGGTTCCGTCGTGTGCTGTAATATGATTTCCTTTAAGATAGACGGCTTCATCCTGAGCTCAGGCGAGGTTGTTGGCTTCATTCGATTCCGTCAAGTTGTCCTGCGTCTTAGACAGGACCACCTAGTTCAAGGCAGAACTGTTTAGTTGTTCTTTTCATGCTTCTTTTCCTTAAATTTACTTCAGATTTCTTCAAAACTTGAACTTTTCATCAAATTTCCCCTACTATGTTTTGTTTCACAAAATTAACACATTTAAGTATCGGTTGGCTATAATTCATCAAAGTCACATACTAAGTATACTCAAATATAATATAAAAAATATGGTAAAGTGAACACTTATCAACCATCTTATACCAACTTGGTTCAGAGTGTGGCCTATGTGTCAACTCCTACTAGACTGACTATGTCACACCTTGACCAAGTATTAGTTCCTCATCCTATGGGATCCACTACTCAAAACTTATGTCATCGAAGACCATTTTCATGACAAGCTACTCTAGCAAGAGATTCCTGAGTAATGATCCAACAAGTGACCATGGGGATACTCTCCTTCTACTATGAGTGATAAATCCTTTGGTAGCTACCCAAATAACTTCGAATACTTCAAAGTTGTACCCAATCACCAACCTATGAGTAACCCCTACAAAGAAATGTAGGAATGGAGTCAAAGCACAACATCTATATCCAAGATAACTTGTGTACCTCAAGGCTAAGGATATTTGCACCATTGTTGTAATGAGACATTCACTGACATTTTAATAGTATTACCATTTGAAGACTCATGGCAAGTCATCCAATGAACTTAATACCCTTAGCAAACATCCACATGCTCACTCAAAACATCCCCATGCTTATAGATTGTAGGAACAACTGCTTGATCGGATCAAAGAGCATAATATGTGCTAGTCTTGCTAGATCAATGATGTCCCATCTTATTGATCCTTCGACTAGGGATATTTAGATACGTACATAATTACACCTGATTGGAATCCCACATTATAATCTCCATCATAATTTCCTTCATGCTATGTGTTGTATGAGGGACTTCATTAATTAAATTTAAGATCTAGCATCACATTCATGTAGTGAATATCTAAATGATGAATAAGTCTTTCATTAGATAAATAAATTTGTATATAAAGTGGCAAAGGTGATTATCTTTAAAGCACCTTTCCAATATATACCTCAGCTCTCACATAGACTAACTCATCAGCTACCTAACTACCTTCATTAAACGCCAAGCTCAGAATCCCTTTGAGAAAGGGAAAGGGATTGTATAAGGATAAGAACAAGTAAGGGTGAGCAAGTTAGCTAAAGGCATAAATGAGACAAAAGCGATGCAATTATGGTCAAAGCCTTAGCTTGGTCACATTAAAATTTAAAAAAACAAGAAAGATCATCTGTGATACTAACAAAGCCAAAACATTCAAAGGACAAAACAAAAATGTTTACAAGGAGAAAAGTGGTGTCAAGTATCTAAGAAAGGAAGTTCAGAGCCCTCAGCCTCGGCTGAAGAGCCCAAACTTCATCGTGGAGGAGGGATGAGAGATTCTATAGTCGGAGTAGTCACCACTCATGCCATGTTCCAAGACTCGACCTCATCCACAACCCTCACAACAACCTCCTCCATGGTAATTACCTTCACTATGTCACCGACCTCTACCACGGCTGCTTCAACAGCTTTACTGGTGACCTCCTTTGCTCTGTATTCTTCTATAAAGTACCCTAGAGCTTCCTCGTGGGAAATTAATGTAATATCCAGAGTCGGATGTTCACAAAGGATGTCATAGAATATTTTGAACGAGAACTCAGCCCCGGAAGTGGCCTAATTGCTCAACATAGTTCGAAACTCTAAGCCCTTGAAGTAAACCAAGGCCTCGCCTTTCTGGTGGGCGATCTTGTCCCATAATTCTTCAGAGTTCTGCCACTGATTGATCACCGTCTGGGACATCTATGCCAAGTACTCCCTAAACTTTTTTTAATAATTGGAAGTCATTAATAGCCTTGACCATGGCCTCCTCAAAAATCTTGGTGTGTATTTTCTCGACTAGGATATCGATCCCATTTTCCATTTTTCTGAGATCAGCTTGGTAGCTCTCAGCTTTTTTCTTTTAATAGGTGAGCTCATCCTATTGCTCTTTCTTAAGGTGATCAATTTCTTGTTGATGTGCCCTCTTTAGAGCCTTCACGTTAGCTTAATGGCCCTTCTTAAAACCATCAGTCTATGCCACAAACTTTTCACATAGATAATTGTTATGCTCAGTATGTTCCATTCTGATTTCTCGGCCAATATCAATTCACTACAAGAAAATAGGTATTTCGCGACGAACATTTAGTGGCGGTTTTACATAAACCGCCGCTAAATGCAATGTTAGCGGCGGTTCTGATATAACCGCCGCTATATACATGAAATTAGCGACAGTTTCAGAGAAACCGCCGCTAAATGCATGAAATTAGCGGCGGTTCTCAAGAAAACCACCGCTAGTATCATACATTTAGAGGCGGTTCTACTCAAACCGTCGCTAATGGAACGCTTAGAGGCGGTTTATAATAACCGCCGCAAATGCCCCCCACATTTACATTTTCCCCGCTCTCCCACGCGAGATTTCAAACCCTAAAACTAAAAGTTATCCCCAAATTTCTTCGTCTTCGATCTCGCTCATCGATTCCGTCTCTCGAGATCCAGGGTCGATGCAGAGCTCGATCGCCGGCTACAAGGAGAGCCTCTCCCGGATCGGCAACGAGGTCTTCGACGCCGCCGACAAGGTCAAGCCGCCTCAGTTCTGAACACCTTCCATGGACGACGCCTCCACCCGCCACCATCAGATTTCCCGGAGGCTATACCACTTGAGATCGCCAACCACGTCTCCAATCCTTAATGGGTCCGTCTCTGTCTCCTGAGACGAGGTTTGATTTAGATTTCGCTTGATACAGGTTCCTTCGTTCTTTGATTAGAATGGTATGATTCCATAAAACTGAGCAGTTTCTTAGCATAACTAACCACAGCCTTCACACAGAATTCTCAAGCTTTGTTCCTGTTTGCTTTGCGCTCTAAATTTTAAGAAAACTCATGGGAAGGTTGTTGACTTGCGGAAGAGAGGAGCAACAAATCTGAAGTCAAACTAATGGCTGTGAAACAAGTGGTAGGAGAGAAAAAAAAAATATACACATGAGGTAAGGCTTCTAACGTACATACTATTTTGCACCCTTTGAATGGATGGGATTATGAATCCTATGGAAAGTTAGTAGACATTTATGAAACGTCCAGTTCACTTGTAGGATGTAAGGTGTTTGTTAGAATGCTCCAAAGTGTTTGTTAGAATGGTCAATTAAAAAGCTGCACGCAAGGTGTTTGTTAGAATGCTCCAAATAAACCTGAATGTTGGATTGGGTATTATCTTTATCTTCTATGGGGTTTATTGGAGTCTTGTCCCAAAGAATTGGCAACCTGACTTATCTAAATGTCCTGTAAGTATAAAAATTGAAATTATAGCAATTCCAATATTAGTTGCTTGCATAATATGACTAATATCAGTAAAAATGACATGGTGATTCTTAAGGGAAACTGATAATTTAATATGTTCCATTAATGGAATGGTCTTCGTAATTTTAGCTTTTCATTTTAATTTCAAGAAATGAATCACCTTCTTTATTATAACACATGAATGTTTCAATGCTATAGATCATTGCCGGGCAATAACATAACTGGTGGCATACCTGAATAGTTTGGAAACCTTTCAAGTTTAAGAAGATTGGATTGGGTAAGTAATCAGTTGAGTGGAGAGATACCATCTTCTCTTGGTAAACTCACCAAACTTCAGATTATGTGAGTAATCTTTTTCTTTTTTTCAAATTCAAGCTATTCTAGCCTGGCTGTCTATGTAATCAATTTAATCATATTTGTGGAAAACTTTTGTTTAGGATCTTGAGTGGAAACAATCTCAGTGGAAGAATCCCTGATTCCTTCTCGAACCTTGCTGGCTTAAACGACATGTAAGTGCTAGTATGACTCTAATTTGTTGGTGTTTCTGTTCAATTTGTTAGATATTTTGTGATGTTACTTAGACTTGAATCCGTGTATATTTGGCTATATCGGAGAGCACTAGCTCATAATAAGACTTTTTTATCTTCTTTCTTTAGCAAACAATGATCTTACCGTTTAGATTCCTAATCGCCTATTTCAAGTTGCAAGATACAAGTACGGTATACTCCTGTAATATTTATGTTATCCAATTTGTAAATTTCCAATTAAACTAATCTATGTTCTTCAATGTAGCTTTACAGGAAACAGTCTAATTTCCCATTAATACGTTCTTCAATGGAGTGCGAGACTTAAAGGTTCATTAGTCATTTACTTGATGATCTTGATGAGCTTCCCAATCCTGGTGAGACTTTCATTGCTGCTGAATTTCTTTTGTTTCTTTGGATGATTAGCTTGTTTTTTTTTTCTTGTTTCAATATTTGAAATGTAAATTGCTTTAGCTTTGACATATTAAAACTTATTAATCTGGGAAGTTTGTGAACACTAAACCAGATTCCCACAAGAATTCATATAGCTATTAATTTAGCCTGAGTTTCTTTTGATTGTATTTATACTTGCACTTCTCTTTATTTCTTCCCATGTGTAACCTTGACCCCCTTCTTCTTTTTCCCTCACTAACACTTTGCTAATCATCATGCAATGTATTGCAGATTGTTTGTGAAATTAAAATTGAATGGCCAAGTTTTCTTTCAGGTAAAAGTGTTTCATATTGAATTTTATTGATTTACACCTTGTCATGTTTTGTCAGTAAGATATGATTTTGCTAAGCTGGGATGTCATGTACTTTCTCTTCTTTTTCTCCTATGAATCTTGGCATTTGTTGCAAATCTAACAAGTTCTAAGGCATACTACTTAAATACTTAACTATTATATAATTGCTATCTTGTTCAGTTCAGTTTTTTGAAGAATAGTATAGTAATGTGCAATAAATGTCTTATGTTCTTGTTATCTTACATTTCTCAACGGTTGATTAGTTTGTTTTTTTGCAATAAATCTCTTATGTTCTTGTTATCTGCCAAATGTCTTTCACTCTCTTTAATTCATGGTTCTTTCTTTTTGCTAGTGTTATGTCTTTCACTCTCTTTAATTCATGGTTCTTTCTTTTTGCTAGTGTTATTAATTAGTTTGTTATTCAATAGCTTTTTCCTTATTTTTAAGTAAATGGGCTTATGATTGTATGTAATCAAAGATGATTCCTTATTCATTTAATTGAGATCTGTAATCTTTTGCATATTTCATACTATATATAGATCAACATGTTCATGAAATTTGTAGATTTTTACACAATAGATTATTACATTTGCATCATGAATCTTAGGAGCCATTATTTATTTTAGTTGTGTTGGAAATTTCTTTACTCTCAACTAGTGGAAATTTCTGTTTTGATTAATTGGTTTATTTCATGCACTATCATATAATTGGATATTTTATGCTTCTATTGTTCACTGTTTATTGCTCTGGCTGAAGGCTTATTATTGTTTGATAGATTAGATAAATGGGGTTATCTTGTAAGGGTTGGTGGATATTGAAAAAAGGGCTGTTGAGGCAGCAGAGAAGCAGAGATTAAACTGGTAAATTCGAAGCCTTTTTTGTGTTTTCTTTTTAGTTTTTTTTCTATGTTTATTATTTGTTTTTTGATGCATTTGCAGGAGGTACCGGAGAATCAGAAACAGTTGTTGATTTATAAGGGCATAGTCATGTCAAAGCAAAATGCAAGCATTCATACCACCATTAGAATTAGGAGGATTATTGGGGGTATTGGTGCCGGATTGTTTTCCTTTGTTTAATTTATTAATTCATATGTTCTTGTTTTAGAGATGTGTGAAAAAATTTGTAAATACAAATTTTTTGTAATTATTCTTCAATTATCAATAAAATTTCTATTATTTTTATATTTGAAATGAATGAGGTTGAATATTTGCATTATTATTAAAAAAATTATTAAAAAAAAAAATTAGACCTCTGGCTATGCATCTCGCGGCGGTTTTTGAACCGCCGTGAGAATTTTTTAATAAAAATAATAATGACTTTTTATTTTTAAAAAAAATAAAAAAAAAATAATTTTAAAACAATAAAACGGTTCTGTGAGTATTTAGCGGCGGTTACAAAACCGCCGCTAAATGCATTTAAAACCGCCGCGAAATGCAGTATGCATTTTGCGGCGGTTGTACCGGCGGTTACTCAAAACCGCCGCGAAATGTGTCGCGACGCCCGTAATTATGGCGGTTTTAAAACCGCCACCGAAACGATTTAGCGGCGGTTTTAACCGCCGCTAAATCACTTCAAAACCGCCGCAAATTACCTATTTTCTAGTAGTGATTATGCGAGAAAACCATGCCTTTGACTCAATGACCTTCTTGAGCTTCTCCACAAAATCTGCAATCCACTTACTTTGGTGAACAAGATCTTCCTTGGCTTCCTCAGGGAATTCACGCCGAGGAACCTCGGTGGTGACTGACAAATAGAGCTTAAAGGTGACTTAAACCATCAAAAGTATCACCTATGTGCAAAAGTAGGTTTCCAATTAGCACAGAATTCAACAAAGTTAGTATGATCAAGAATGGATATCTTCGCTCCCATCAAATGGAGCTAAGAAGCAAGTCAATTACTGTCCAATTAATCGAAGGTTGCCCGGTCATTATCCTAAAGGAATGAATCCATAGCCTCGAGAGTTGTTGTAGGATCGCTCAAAGAAAGAAGACAACTCATCGTACACAGGGTGAAGGTTTTCCTTCGAATATTTGGACATTCCAAGATGAGGAGGAAGACGACGTCTTAGCATTCATCATCGTAGGACACAAGACGCCAGAATCATCAATTCCGAACATAGGAAGGTCGACTCTTGGTGCTATTGGAGCTGAGATAGGGACAATGGCGAGAGACTGGGAAGCTATCATCTTCGAGGACCATAGGACTACCATAGAAATAAGGGTGCCCTTAATGGGGATAGGAAAAGCTACTCTTGAGTCACAAGTAGAGATGGTGGAGTCACATGAACCAAACAGCTCACCACCAGAAGCATGTTCGACGACCATCCTTTCGGAAGGATGATCATCCATGTTGTGGTCCTCCTGATTCTTCTACCTCCTTTTGGGACAAGGCGGCTCCTTCCCTTTGCTAATCGGAGGAGCCTTCTAAGAAGGGTGCTTGACACCACGGGGACCAAGGCCACTTATTGAAGGAGTCCTAACCCCATCACCAACATCTTCGCCGTGTCCTCTTATCGAATGACATTTCTAAACAAAAAAAAAATCATTAAAAGGACAAACGATTGAGACTTATGATTGCCTAATTACAACGAAAAGGAAGGATGCTACCCCATACTAGAGAAAGCCCATCCTCTTTGATGATCTCCTCATACAACTATTTCGAAATGTCCAAAGGCTTTAACATCTAGAGTTTCTTTAATTAGTCCCTTTCCTCGCCTAATATGGGCGTCCTAGGGACCGAATCTAAATGAGGAACTCCCCAAGAAGTAGGAAGGCCACAGTGATATTTAGTGGAGACCCAAAGAAAGAACAAGACCTAAGAAGGACTTAGAATGTCAGGTAGAAAAGTAACATCAATCATTAGAACAAGGACCCTTCTTCAAAGAAAAAGGTAGTCGAAACCAACAGAGAGAAGAGACTGTTGAAATGGTGAAAGACTATCATAAAATCGAAAAGGATCCTATAACGGTTTAAGTGAAACTGAGGACATACACCATAAAAATCCAAGACTTTCTAGAAGAACGGGTGGATAGGAAGACGGAAGCCTGCCCTAAAGGACACTACATATATAGTGACCTCTCCATCAATAAAGCTATTTTGTCGCTCAAAATGAGCAGATACCCTATGAAAAAGTAAAAAAGGGATATTGAAAAGTTCCTGAATCCCTAGAAGGGAAGCACTGCTAAGGCAACTAGCGATGGACACTACACTAACACTATCTTTCTTAGGAGCTGAAGGCAAAGTCTCTGATAAGTGTTTATTTGACCATATTTTCAAACTATATTCCTACATACTTAGTATGCTATTTAGTGGAAATTTGGCCCCTCAATCCTTAAATTGTGTTAATTTTGTGAAACAATACACATCGAGGGTGTTCCAAAGGAGAGATGAATTTCTGAAGCGATTTTAGGCAAAATTGAGGAGAATAAGAGCTGAAATGAAAACCACACGTGACATGCGGACCATAGAGCCACTTCTGAATTACCTGTACACCAGACGAGACCCTAGACGCCTGTCTTCCAAGTCATCCAGCTTGAAGAATTGCATCTGAAGACCCGGACGGAACCGTCTGAACTCAGACAAAACCGTCTAAGTCGTGTGGATAGCCCATCTGACTCGCTAGTAAGCCAGACGGCCGATTGTTAGACAGAACCATCTGCCACCCCATCTAGCTCGAACCTAAACCTTGTTATGCTATGCTGGTTGAACCCAAATGCCATGTGAAATGTATTCTCACCCTCCAGATAGGTAAGGACTATAAATTCCGGTGTTTTAGGGTTTTGAAATATCTTTGGACCCATCTTAGGCTCTTGGAGACTTTTCTTGAGGATTGTTAACAGAAAACTTGAGTGCAAGCACTCAAGTCCCCGCACGCAAGCTTATGTGGTCGCAAGTAATAAACCGGTGAATACCGGGTTGAATTCCTCAAGGAACAGAGTTTAGATTTTTTAACTTATGCCTAAACGGTTTAAGAGTTTGTAAATGAAGTATAGAAAGTTGTAACCAAGTATCAATTGAGTTAAGTAAGAACGAAGGTTTCAAAAGGGGAAACTCTCGATGGTTAAGGATCTAGGGTTGTATGGTGTTAATTGACTTGTTAAGATCTTCTCCATGGTTTTCTAAGTTAGTAATGTTGTGGATATAGATATGTTAATGATAGAAATTTGCACTTAAGTGCACTCCGGGTGCATCATACAAGACCTTGGTTGTAAGGTTCATGCTCTAAAATCCATTTTGTTTGAGTACTTTAGAAGCATTATGGGGCAACATTCTATCACCACCATGGATATGTCTCTACTTATGACTAAGTTAGAAAACAATTCGATGTCACTCTGTCCATCCTATTTCTATATTCTACTTTCGAGCTAATATTTCTATAGGCTTGGAACTTAAGATGATTATCGTCTTTCGACTGACAAAGATTAACTTGATCGAATCATAGGAACATCCACACACACACATTACAAAAGCAAAACCAAGGATAATATAGATTCAAGTCATAACATCCATACAACCCTAGAAAGGGTGTTTAAGCTACTATTGCAAAGGAGAAATCAAAAGCAATCGATTTCATCACATAAACATCCATAATCATGCTAAAAGAGAATTCCAAACATATAAAATACAAAGCTAATGTTTCCCCCTCATGAATGAGTGATCTCTAGCTCCAAAGTGCTGGAAGAAGCCCTCTGGATCAGTGTCCCCGCGTGCAGCCGCCACCAAGACCAAAGATCCCAGCCCTAGTAACTCAGCCAACTTTTATAGCTTGCGCCCTTGACATCGTAATGTCAAAAAGTTATATCGCGATATCCAACTTACTGTGAGAGTTCCAAAAATCGAGACATCGTGATGTCCTAAATGGACATCGCGATTTGAGTTTTTAAATGCATAAGGCCTCACAGATCCTTAATAATATCGCAATGTCTGAAAGAGACATCGCGATGTTGCCTCTAGTTCATCTTGGTATAGATCCTCACATCACGATGTCATAAACAACATCGCGATGTTGCCCTCTGTTTTGCTTCAATTCACCTGTTTCACACAAACTTCACTTATTTTAGCATTCATCAATCACAAA
Organism: Dioscorea zingiberensis; assembly: GCA_026586065.1. Taxonomy (NCBI): domain Eukaryota; kingdom Viridiplantae; phylum Streptophyta; class Magnoliopsida; order Dioscoreales; family Dioscoreaceae; genus Dioscorea; species Dioscorea zingiberensis. The sequence goes on along the minus strand of CM048820.1, from coordinate 37,492,550 downwards.
CAGATGTAAATCTCTATTAAAGCATACAAGACAACACATATGGTCAAGTGGTACATTCTAGAGCCAAAACAACAAGTATTTGTTCAATAATATATTTTTTGGCTCTAAATACCATAACAAACATCTACTCAAATAGCTCTTTTCCAAGAGCTATCAAGGATTCATCCATTGATCGAACATCATCCATCATGGCAAATTTGAGCATTGGAGAGCATCGCCCAACGACAGATGCTCAAGGGAGATTCGCCAACAGTCCTCGCCAACATTGGAGGGAACAGTGATTCTATTATGTTTGCTTTTGTTTTCATCAGTGTATTGACTTTGTGTCTTATTTGAGGGGGAACTAACTTGCTAGGCATTCGTGCGTGCTTATGGTTGATGTTTAAACTTTGATATTGGATGCCAATGTCTATTTAGTTGCTTTTTAATATTGAGATCTATTGAGTGTCATTCATTACATTGGCAGTCTACGTTGCAACAACTCATATTATCAAATCTGACACAACGGGGGAATAAGAGAATGCCTCCACGTGTGCGGTCATACCTCAATAGAGGGGGTTATGAGTGTGCCAAGAGATCAGGTACTAAGAAGCACAACTCCTTAATATGCATTGTTCCTATAACCCTTTCAAGAAATAGATTCCCTGGAACGCCTATCAGTGAGAGTGCTAGGTTAGAAATCGCCCAAAGAGAGGGATGAAATCACCTTAGGAAACCTTGGTCTCAATTTAACGCAACTATTAGCTTTAACATCCTTTAATTATCTTTATGAAAACCCGAGCGGGATTCGTTGCCCAGATGTCTCTCTCCTATGATTGATTGTTGCTACGACTCCAATGTCTTCCTTGTTTAGATTTGATTTTATCTTCTTTTAGTTTACTCACTAGCTTAGTGATGCGATGAAACCACAAGTGTACAGGTCGTAACAAGTAATAAGGTGGACTCTTTAAAAGTCGGGTTATCGATCCTTATGGAGATGGAAGTACTAGTAACTACCACTTGTCTACTATCTAGTCGATCTAAAATATGAGTAATTATACTAAAGTTTAAACTAAGAAATTATAGAAACAAACAAGGAAAATAAATTTGTTCTTGAAATCAGACAATCATAAACAGGGTATGCTCGGATAATTGAATCCCCCTTTGACTTCTAAAGTATGGATGATGCCCTCTATCTTGACACTTGGTTAATTCTGGGCGAAGGGTTCCTACGGTGCTTTCATTCCCTCTCTCAAGGTGAATTACTAATCCTAGTGCCCTTACTGATGATGTTCTAGGGAACCTTAATCTTGGAAGGATTATGGGAATAATACATCTAAAGGACTTATTCTCCTTAATACCCGGGTTCCCGGTGTATTCATAATCCCCTCTATTGGAGATGGTCTATACGCGGGAAGGTGTTCGCTTCTTCCCCCACATGAACTATGAAATCCTCTCCGGGCTGTCGCAACGTAGAAGGATTCACTTATATTAAAACATCCAATAGACTCATGAATTCAACCAAGCATTCAAGAATAAAGAAACAACATCAATTAAACCATGTCCAAGGGTTCATCAATCATCCAGGCATCTACAAAATTAGCCCTCCATAAAGGAAGAGCAACAATCCAATACAAAGATGAAAGCAATCAAAGAAATCATAATGAAAAAGATCTTTGCACACACCGTTGATGACTTCCTTGATTTATCTTCAGTATCTTCCCCTCTTCTTGTTCCAATGGTTTGAAGATGGAAATCCCCAAACTCCACTCAAGACCTCCAATCCTTTTCAAAGCTTCTCTCCTCTCCTCTAAGCCCTCATTAGTCAGCCTTTTATACTTCTAAGGTTTTAAGGGCCAGATTTACCGTTTTGCCCCTTTCTAAGTTTCCATAATCGCTGAGAATTTATAATATACGGGCCTGTATACGGGCCGTATATGGGCCTATATAGCTTCCAGGTGCCTCCATACGGGTGTACGTCAGCCCGTATGGATACCCGTATAAGCCATACGGGGAGCTATACGGGTCCAAAAGAGGCCACTTGTCTAGACCTCGACTCCCCAGGTCCATGAGGGTCGTATGGAAGCCCGTATGCCTGGATTTTTCCTCCAGGAATGCTTCGTTTCGGCCTCAATTTCCCTCTAAAGGCTTCCTTCCTCCTGGAGTTTGATATCTTGCCCTGTGCATCGAAATAAGTACATTTTAAGTATCAGTGGGCCAAAAATCCTCACAACTACACGCAAGACATACACGAATATGGTATAAAAATATGCTCAAATGAACACTTATCACTTAGTTTAGAATCCCATAACTCTTTGGTTAGACTAGATATTAGGTGAATAGTTAGTACTAGTACTTTTAGGTCCATGAAAATTAGATACCTAACATTTTCCCCGCCCACTCTATGACTTGTACGACCCATGCACTTGCGGTAGTATCAGCTCGTATCAGTCTCCATTATTTGAGCCAAGAAAAGAGATAAAGTAAAGAAAGAATATAAGGTCTCGTAATCCCTCTCGACGATAAAGAAGACGAATGCAAATATGCGGGGATTCAAAAAGTTTGCTTAAGGGAAGGTCCCTTGCACACATTTTCACCGAACCACAATTGTTACAATCCAATGGCTCGAGAAAGCTAGTATGCGATTGATTTCAGATAAGTGTTTAGTTGACAATATTTTTAGACCATAGTTTCATAAACGTAGCATGCTATTTTGAGGAAATATAGCCCACGGGAACTTAATTTGTGGTAATTTTCTCTAGCAAGACACACCAGGGGCGATTTTAGCGCAAGTTCAGTTTTTGAGCCGATTCCGAGCAAAAACAAGGCAAGGGAGAGCTGAAACAAAGAATAGACGAACCTGTCTAGAAGCAGGCGGTCCCGTCTGAACCGCAGACCACAAAGGGATCGCTTCTCATTTTACAAGTGAACCTGACGAGGGAGAGAATGGTCATCTACAGTCCTGCCTGGATCGAAGAGTCCACATTAAACTCCAAGACGGACCTATCTGAGTACAAGCGGACCCGTTTGGCTTAGAGAACCTGCCCTTTTGACTTACTAGTTAGCTACAAGGCTTAGCAGATGCCCGTCTGATGTCTCATCTGGCTCTGGCCTAGACTGGGTTATGTCGACCTGGTTAATCCTAAATGCCAACAGTCCTCGCCAATAGTGAAGGGAGATTCGCCAACAGTCCTCGCCAATAGTAAAGGGAACTGCGTATCACATTCTTATGCTTTTGTTTGTTTTTATCATTGTATTAGATTTGTGTTCCCCTTTGATGGGAAACTAATTTTGTAGGTCGAGTATGATGAATGATAGCTCTCAAAATAAAGCTATTTAGTGGGCATATTATGCTACGTTGAGACCAAATATTAGCAATTAATGATGTATTCTAGAACAGATTTTGCTTATTTTGTATAAATCCTACCTCAACTAGTTTGCATACTTATTTTACTAAATTTCTATACTAAATGTATTAATGTATGCACTAATACAGGTATTGTCAATATTAACAGATTGTGAGACTATAGGAGAGCTATAAGGAAAATCTTGGAGCAAATGGATAGACGTTGTATAACAAATGAGCATAAGGAGGGAAAGAAGAGAGGGTTGTTAGAAGCCTGAAAAAGTAGCTGAGATCGGGAATTTATTGGGAGAGCTATAGAACGATATTGCGATGTAAATTCCTGGGTATAAAAATGACATAATTTCTAGGTTTTCATCATCCCTCATTTGGGGGGCGACGGCTAGGGCTCCAAAAAGGAGATCTAGAGGGTTTCAAGACAAAATCTAGCAAGAAGAAACTCAAAAGAAAGGGGGAACCTATTTATTATTGTTTTATATTTCATTGATCTCTTCTTTGTACTAAATAATGGATGTTTACTTTCCTATTTGCATCATTATGGACCTTTCATTTGTAATGGTAGCTTAAACATCTATGCTAGGGTTGTATAAACTCTTTGATTTTATATTTCAATTATCATAAGTTTGTAACTGCTAGTGTTGTTATGAATATGCCTATGATTTAGTATTACTTATAATTGTGTGCCAACGGGTGACGATTGATCTTAATTCTCGTTGCATAAACATATGTATGTAAGAATCAATCTAGAATCATAGGATGGAATGGAGTAATGACCGTGGTGCCATTAGCTTAGAAATAAGCATTGGTACCCCCATGGTAACGATAGTTGAATCTAACTCCTATAATGCTTTTCCTTCTCTATAGACATAGGGTAGATTTAGAAGCATGCTCCTTAGACATAAGGGCTTGTAGGTTGCAACTAAAGAGCACATAAGTGTCGGATTCACCATTGATTTACCCATATCCATAACTACATATCATTGCAAGCATATGAGAAAATCTTCACAAGTCATTAGAGTCATACAACCCTAGAAGCACATCGTAGAAAGAATTTCTCTGCACTCTTCGTTATCTCTTACTACTTCCTAGAAGTAGTTTAGTCTAGTAACCTCTTCCACTTATTGATGGACTAACTTTACTAGGCAACTTACTTGGTTAGTGTTCATCCAAACCTAGTAGGCCTTCCCTGTAGATTCGACTAGCTATTTATCAGTTATTTATATTACTTACAACCACGTACACTTGCATGCGGAGGCTTGAGTGCTTGCACTCATAGCTGATGGCTAACAATGAACCTTTAGGTTGTAGTTTACTTTTGACATTGAATGTTAATTACTATTTAGTTGCTTGTTGATCTTGAGGTTTGTTGAGTGTCAGCTATTGTATTGATAATCTACATTGCGACAACCCGGATTATTCAATCTGACTCAACGGGGGAAAGAGTGAATGTCTCCTAGTGTTCAGGCATACTCTATAGATAGGATTATGAGTGCACCCCAAGATCAGTCACTACGGAGAGCAACTAATTAATGTGCATTATTCTCATAGTCCTCCCAAGTTATAGATGTTAGTTTTTTTATTTTGAGAAAACAATTTTCACGATATGCGGAAGCATGAATAAACACGTATAAAACCAAGATCTTGGATCAGTATTCATCAAAAACACTTTTTATGAATACTTTGTAAATTATAATAATTAATTCTATTTGTGAATTAATAAAATTAGATCAAAAATAATAATTGCGACGGAAAATTTTCCCTCGCTATTCCTTCGCTAAATTATTTTAGCGACGGAAATACATCATTTAGCGAGGGACATTTTCCCTAGCTATTTTTCCGTTTTCTTAGCATACCTTGAAATTGTGAAAGTTTGAATGCTCCGAAATCGGTAGATCTTCTTTTCCCGAAACCATGATCTTCCTTCCAACAACAAAGATCCGAGATGGATTTGTGTGTGGGCACAACTCAAGATTACTAAGATCACTTAACTGATTATTGTCTCTCTCTGAAACTCATCTAATGAGCAATTGAGACTAGGACTTGGGAGAAAGAACTTTTCTCTCCCATTTCTCTCTTAGGGTTCCTCAATGGGTTCCTATCTCACACATTCACATGAAAAGAAAAAGCCAACTTCTTTTATAGAGAAAAAATCTCTAATTTTAATTATGATCAAATTCGATTTGAATTCAAATAAATTAGGATAAACACCTTTTTGAATTCAAAATCAAATTTTATCCTACATAATTCAGAGGGATTTTTGGCCAAGCTTAAAAATAAAATATCTTTTATTTTATCCTTTTCTATATGTTTAATTATTTGATTTAAAATTCAAAATTCAAAATCAAATCTAGCAACCAACTTGCCACATACATTGAATCTAGACGTATGCTTCACAAGGTTATCTAAATTCAAATTAATTTGAGTTTATCTAAATTTTAACTCAAATTAAACACATGTATCTTGGCTCATATTATCCAATAAATCCATAAATAAATATATAATAAAATTATGTATTTATTTATATTATTTATAAATAATCCTATTATTCATAAATACAACAAATCAATTCAGAATTAATTTGTAATTGAGTGATCAGCACAAAATCAATTAACCTTGTCCAATCGGAATTCCTTGTCCGGAGGGGGACTTATGGACCTATAATCCCAGGCTCCAATAAAGCTTTATATTAATTAATTTAATTCATTAATTAATCAATATGTTTTATTAATTACAAAGTTACTCAACTAAAAACTTGGAATTGCATTCCCGAAATTACAGATATAAAATTACTCGGGATTCGAGTCGTCCATATGATATAGTCATCTCCTATATATTGATCCTCCATAAATAATTCATAATTAGAGCTAGGTAAAGATCCATTAACCTCTCTAATTACATCTTTGTCCTCAAGTACCAATGATTCCCTAATGAATGATAAGATTCAAGAACAAATCTAGAATCTGAGTACTCATACCATTCAAGCCCTAAATCATCACTCAAGGGAATTAGTTATCTACTTCTCATTAATAAGGAATGGATTCCATCTTGTAATGTTAACAATCCCTCCCTGTTGTTTATTTGGTTACACCTCCAAATTACAAAGTTTAAGGATTATGATCTTATAATCCGTACTGAGTAAATCAAAACATTTAACACAATAAATAGGAGTTTGCTAACCACTCAGGATTAAGATTATTATATATCCGACCATCATTTACATGATTTGAATGTTTTATATTTTAACAAAAATTATCAATGATTCAAATCACAACGTGTCCTAGTCCCACATAATCTCATTATGTATAGTGCCCTCATTAGATGTCCCTCTGCATCAATGGTTTGGATAACACCATTTCATTCTTAATGATAGTGAGCTACACTAGTGAAAATCAATTAAAGATTCCATACTTTAATTGTTAAGTCAATTGACTAGTTTTCACGGACTAATTAAATTATCATCCTTAAATAATATCCTTCCATATATATAACACTTATATATATTTATTCAAGGTTACGTATATAATTATGGAATTTTGTGATACTCGTAAAGTATTCAAACAATACATGCACTTGTAGTAATTATATTATTTTATTTCTAATTAAATAATATTCATAACATCATATGCTTTAGGGCATACATCCTAACAATCTCTCACTTGCACTAAAGCATATGGGACATGTCTCTCAATCCAAAACTCTCTAAATGTTTCTCAAAAACTTTAGCTGGTAATGTCTTTGTGGGTCTGCTAGGTTGTCTTCAAAAGCAATCTTCAAGACATTCACATCACCTCGATCGACAATCGATTGAAGAATACACTTGACCGCCGTCTAGTGATCGAATCCTAGGTTTGACTAGAACTTGCTTACTATTCCTACAGCATAACAGATATCCGGCCTTGTACACTGCATAGCATACATCAAACTCCCAACAGCAGACGCGTATGGATACCATCTCATGTCTTCTTCCTCTTGAGGAGTCTTAGGACATTGTTCTTTATAACGGTGTATACCATGCCTGGAGGGCAAATAACCTTTCTTGGAGTTTTGCATGTTATACCTGACAAGCACCTTGTCAATGTACAATGCCTGAGACAAAGCCAACATCCGATTCTTACGATCCCTTATTATCTGGATCCCAAGAATATGGCTTGCCTCTCCAAAATCTTTCATTTGAAATTGGCTTGCTAACCAATCCTTTTCTTCAATCATTGATTTCTTGCCATTCCCAATGAGTAAGATATCATCGACATAAAGGATTAGGAAAACCACACTATTCTCTTTGATGTGCTTATAGACACATGGTTCATCAAGGTTTTGGTCAAACCCATAATACTTGATAGCCTCATCAAACCTTATGTTCCATAATCTTGAAGCTTGCTTGAGTCCATTAATAGACTTTAGCAATATGCAAACTTTCTGCTCTTGACCTTCAACTATGAAGCGCTCTGGTTGCATCATATAGATGTTTTCTTCAAGATGGTCGTTCAAGAAGGTTGTCTTGACATCCATTTGCCATATGTCATAGTCATAATATGGAGCAATGCATAAGAGTATCCTAATGGACTTGAGTTTAGAGACCGGCAAGAAAGTTTCTTCAAAATCGATTACCTCTCTTTCGGTATAACCCTCGGCCACTAATCTTGCTTTGAAAGTCTCCACTTTCTTGTCCACCACTCTCTTTCTCTTGTAGATCCATTTGCACCCTATGGGTTTTACCTCATCAGGAAGATCTGCAAGTTCCCAGACTGAGTTGGAATACATTGCATCCATCTCGAGTTTCATAGCTTCAGGCTATTTATCTTAATCAACATCCTCCATTGCTGACTTAAAAGTCAACAGATCCTGAATTCCATCATCAACAATGACGAGATTCGATTCTTTTCTATATCAGTCAAGTAATCTTATTTCCCTCCCACTACGATGAAGAACAGGAGGATTCTGAATCGGAACTGTGGTTCTTGGACTATGCCTTTCAACAACTCTTGTTGGCAGTTGCAGATTTGCTTGCTGTGATAGCATCTCTTCGAGTACAACTTTGCTCCTGGGTTTATAGTCCTTGATATAGTCATATTTAAGAAAAGTAGCATTTGTCGATACAAATACTTTCTTATCTTGAGGACTATAGAAAAGACCACCTTTAGTACACTCAGGATAACCCACAAACATGCACAACTCACTTTGCGATTCCAACTTCCTAGATTTTCTTTTCAACACATGTGCCGGACATCCCCATATCCGAAAGTTCTTCAAACTGGGTTTCGTACCATTCTAAATCTCCAAAGAAGTGCTAGGTATGGATTTAGAAGGAACCATGTTTAGGATATAAACTGCAGTTCTTAGTGCATAACCCCAGAAGAAAAATAGGGAGTATAGAGTAACTCAACATTAATCTTATCATGTCAAGCAAGGTTCTGTTTCTTCTCTCTACAACACCATTTTGTTGCGAAGTACTTGGTGCAGTGAGTTGTGATACAATACGACACTCTACAAGAAAATCTGTGAATTCTGTATCAAGATATTAACATCCTCGATCTGATCGAGGATGTTTGATTTCTTTGGTAAGGTTCTTTTCAGCTTCAGCTTTGAAAAACTTAAACTTGTCAAAAGTTTTATATTTCCTTTGTATTGGGTATGCATATCCGTATCTTGAATAATCGTCAATAAAGGTGACGAAATTCTCATAGCCTCCTCTAGCTTGGATATTTAAGGGTCCACATACAACAGTATGTATCATCTCTAGAGGTTGCTTAGCTCTCTCTCCTTTTACAAAAAAGGATTTCTTGGTCATCTTACCTTCCAAACAAGATTCACAAACTGGTAGATCACTAACTTTTAATTCCCTCAAAGGACCTTCCTTCTTTGTTAGTCTTTCAATCCTGTTCAGGTTAATATGGCCAAGTCTGAGATGCCATAGATATGTCTCATTTTGATCAGAAACCTTTTGCCTTTTACTCTTTGGTTAAGCTATTTTAAACATCTCAGTATTAAGCAGTAGTTTATAAATTGGTCTAAGAAAATAAAGAACATCATCCAGATATCCAGAACAAATATTTAAACAATTCTTTGAAATAGAAACTATTTCAATCTCAAAAGTAATTTTAAATGATTGTTCATTTAATCTAGAAATCGAAATCAAATTTCATCTAAAACTGGGAATAAAATAAACATTGTTCAAAATAAGAAATTTATTTCCAGGAAACTGAAGTCATACTTCCCCTACTGCCATAGCTGAAACTCTAGCGTCATTGCCCACGACTATCGTGTACTTGCTATCCTGCAACTCTCTACTCTTATGAAGGCTCTGTAAAGAAAAACAAACATGATTAGTTGCTCCCGAATCAATGACCTAGGTTGAGATGTCACTCTCTACAAAACATGCTTCAAGGACAAGTAAATCATATTTACCTTTCCCCTTTTTCTTCTCCTTCAATTCTTCGAGATATTGCTTACAGTTTCTCTTCCAATGTCCAGGCTTGTTAGAGTGGAAACAATTTCCTTTTTGAGACTTTGCGGATTTCTTGGAGTTGGCATTCTTCTGAGGGTTTCCCTTTTTTTGAACTTTCCCTTGTTCTTTCTAGCATTGTTCTTCTTCTTCTTATTGTCCTTGTCAGAAGAATCCTCAGCAACATTTGCCTTGCCATTCTTTCCGTCATTAACAGATTCAAAAGCTTTCAACTCATTCAACAATTGAGTGAGATTGTAAGCCCTTTTGTACATAACATAATTGTTCTTGAACTGCTAGAACTTAGGGTCAAACTCTAAAGAATGATGCTTACTTGAGTCTTCTCGTCAATCTCTGCTCCATTCAACTCAGACTCATGAAGATGATTTATCATCTTCAGCACATGGGGTTGGATCTTAGTCTCAGCCTACATCATGTCATTCATAAATGCATTGACAACATCTAGCCGAGCCTGTTCTGATGGTTGTCTGAACATACCATCTAGGGATTGCATTATCTCATAAGCAGTTTCCATCCCTTCGTGCTACTTGTGGAGCAACTCAGTCATGCCCGCTAGCATATAGACCTTAGCCTTATTATTTGCCTTAATCCAGTGATCATAGGCATCCGTTTAAGACTTAGGTGAATTATTGGCTGGTTCAGGAGGACATTCCTCCAGGAGTACAAACTTATAGTCTTCATTGACGAGTAGCAAGTTTATATTACTTTTCCATTTGGCGTAATTTTCTCCAGTCAGTTGTTCAAGTGATAGCAGACATATTAATGGATTAAACATGCTGAAAATTAAAGAAAAATTACAAGTGCATCAATATTACATATATTTAATTTTAGGGCATAGTATAGTATTAAAATAATAATTGGCCAACGATAATTCAATCAACCAAAAATATTGTGTCGCCGTAGGGTATGTCACATATTTTCAAATTGAACAGAAACATTTTCAATCAATAAATACTTATCAAAGATATCTTATATTTTTCAATACTTATTAACTATCGTAATTCGGGTCAAGATGCAATTAACCATATAATTGCGTCTTTATGAGTGTAGCCCATTGTTTCGGAATCCAATTACTTCACTCTAGAATGCCGCTGTAGGGTCGGTCATTAAAGAGATCCATACTAACGTCCTATCTCTTGGAGGTCAACCCTAGCATGAATTAAATGGACAACCTCTCAGTAGGAGGATTTAAATCATGGCGTCTCGAGGCGCCATTCAAATCAGCATTCGTTGTACCAACAATGGAGACCCATTGGTATAATCGTCATTTAACACTCATCCACTCATTATTTTCAAATATACAATTATAATATATTTCATATTTTAAAAACAAAACAATTTCAACTTTATAATAAAAACTAATAAGAAATCAATTTTAACTCTTAAAATTTAAATTGCATCATGAACATTTAAGATTTAATCACATTAAATCATAGGCATAATTAATAAACATGTATATCAAATAACATGTGATTGTATATGTAAAACCCAAGGGTTTTAGGGATTAAATTTTATTTTGGGTTTTGCTTTCTAATTGATTGGTAAACGAGGTAAGCCCCCAAGTTATAATCAAAATGAAATTTTAGTTGGGGAAACAAGATTTCTAAATTCTTTGATTTGTTAAAGGATTCCCCAAACTTTGAATACATGGATTTGTATTAACTTCCTTTAATTAGTTGGTAATTAAACCAAATAATAAGTTAAAACCCTAATTAGGGTTAGTTGGGGGTCAGAAGGGCCTTTTGGTAATTATTGAAAGTACCGAGGACTTGAAGGAAATTGTCCTCTCTCACAGGGGAGGGACCTGGATGAGATCTAGGAACAGTTAGGGACCTAAGAAGAATTGTTCCCTCTCACAGAGGATGGACTAAAGCGTAACCTAAAAACATTTCAGGGACCTCTGGATAATTTTCCATCAGAAAACCCTTATAGTAGTGGATGAACGGATGAGATTAAAAGATCTCAGATTAGAGCTGATCTCGAGGCATTATAACGACCTATATAGAGACACATGGCAATCACAGATTTAATCTATCTAATCGTGGATCAGATACGAGGCGATATAAAGAGATCTGGCCGTTGATCTGTTTTAAATCATGACCCTTGATCCAAGAGGTGTCAGATCCTAGACGCGGGGTCAAGATCCAGCCGTTGGTTGAGGATTAAATCTCAGCCTCCAGCTGGATGAAAGCTGTTTACGAGGCAAGGGAATGAGATCGGGCCGCCCAACTCCGATTAAATCTGGACCGTTTATCAAGTGGATACTGGATCCAAGGCATAACAAAAGATCTCTACGGCTTATTTGGGGAAAGCGGATCCCGAGGCGCGAAGCCTCTCCCCGGCTGCTCGAAACGCCCATGAAAGCCTCGGCCACCGCCTTCATCCGCTATTAAAACGCCGCACCGCTTGACGGCGGTGACTCGCGTTCTGTCGCCCTTCGACTGGCCTTCCGAGGCCTATAAAAGGGGGGGAACCACCCCACTGTTTCGACACACAACCAAGCGAGAGGGGTTGGCATTTCTGGCGAGGTCGTAATCGGAGAAGAAGACGATCTCCGACGCGAGTACGCACAGCTACTGGACTCGACAAAGTTTCGAGCAATGTCAGGCGAGGGAGAGGGTTGCGGCGACAAGAAACGCAGTCAGAGCGGCCGTAGGTGTCACGTCCAAGCTTGCCGGAGAAGGAGAATGAGCTCACAGGCGAGTAGGAGCTTTAGAGAGGGTTGTCGGCGTCCACCGCACACTGTAAGTACTCTCCCTCTGTCCCGGTAGCATTTAGATATTGTGCATGTACTTGGGCGCATTTAACTCGCTTCGGAGACGATGAAGTTGCCGACCGCGAGCTTGAATTTTGAGGAGAAGGACCCACAGCGTCTCTGGTGTAACCAAGATGCGCCGGAGAGCGTCTTGACCTCATGAGGAGTCGCGAGGTGAAGGCTGGCCGACTCTGTGAGTCAGGAGGTTCTCCGTGGGTGTCGCGTGGTTGCGGTTGAGAACGAAGACCCGAGTGAGAGAGAGAGAGAGAGAGAAGAATAAAATAAAACTAATTAATTAGTTTAATTAATCTGACTAAGTTTAATCTTTTGGTTAATAGTTAATTGATCAAGTAAATATTAGGTTCTGGATCTTATAATGTGACAAATATTTCATTAATCAAGTTGGATTAATAGACCCACCTAGGGTTTTGAATTAGACTAAATGAACTTGGTTAGGGTTAACCAAGTTGGGATAGACCAACCTAGTATCCAAGTTTAATTGGATTCATTGATTTGAATTTCAACTAAATTAATAAATAGGCTTAGGCCCAAATTGAGATTAAGCAAATTAATAAGATGTGACTGGATTAATTAAGTAAGAAGACTAGGATTAGTCTATTAATCAATTGATCTAACCCAACTCTTGGAATGTAAGTTTGATCAACTTAATTTGGATCAAGGGCTTGGATCAATTTAAGAAAATCAAATTAATTAGCCTAAGTTGATTTAACGTGATGACTAGTGCTTAGTCTAGTGGGGAATTGAGTTAGTCAACTTGATTAAGTTGAACCTTGGAGTTGGATCAAGTAATAAGATTAGTTCTACACCATTATTTGAATTTATGGGTGAACTAATCAAGTTAATTGGCTAAGGTTAGTCAAGTAACAAAGAGGGATCGGGTTGAATCCAAGCTAGTTAAATTAATTTGAATGAATCTAATGACTTGGGTTGGTCCAGTAGCAAAGTGGTTTAATCCAAATTTAAGTTAATCAATGACTTGATTAAGCTTGATGTTGGATTTGAATTAAATAAATGGGTTAGGTTAACCCATTAATTGGATTAATTGGTGAATTAGTTAAATGAAACATGGACAAGTTAACTTAGTTATGAAGTTGGAAGGTTGGAATTATTTGGGTGTTGTCTTTGGGGTTTATGAGGGAGGTTTGGAATGGGAAGGGTGCCATGGGGTTATGAATTTGAAAGGTTGGAATTATTTGGGTGTTATCTTGGGATTTATGGGGGAGGTTTAGAATGTGAAGAGTTGTAGAGATTACACTTGTGAGGCCTATATAAAGCATGTAATCTTGAAGCTTGGCATAGAGCAATAGCAAGTTTGAGAAAGTTTATGGGCCATTGGGAATCAAGAAGAGAGGTGAGAGGAAGGAAGAAAAGAGAAGAAAGCTTGAGAGACTAGGATCTTCTGTGTTGAGCATGCTCTATTTTCATTGTCATTCCGACCATTTTCACCGTTGGATCGTGCTGATTTTTGGTGAGATTGTTCTTGACTCCTTATTCTTCAATTTGAACGGTTAAGATTGTTTTTGGTGTTCGGTAGAGTAGGTTTCTGGGGTGTGAAACAGAGCCTATCACTGCTGATTTCCTGCACCGACCAGTTTCATCATCTGCTTCAATCGGATGATCATTTCTAGTCTGATCGAGCTGATTTTTGGTGAACATAGCGAAGACTTGTCCTGACCCAATCTGAATGGTGGAGATCTAGTTTGGACGGTCGGTTTGTCTTCAGTGTCTGTCGACATCTAACTCGGTGAGTTTCTTTAAATTCCTGCATCTCAGTTATGTGTGGTGATAAATATGAGGATTCATATATGCATGGATGCATAGGTTATAAGGATAGATGGGGAATTGAATGAGTAAAGAATTAGTCCAAGGGTTGGAGTTTGACCTCCATGGGTGGTTTCATGAATTGAATGTATATACATGATCATGAGAAGTGTAAAACCAATCTATCCCTATCATTGAAGGTTCATGAAAGCATGGACATGAGTAACTTGAGGTTGCTGGTTTATGGGAATGATTTAAGGATTAACATAGGTGTTGTTTGATAAGAAGGCTAGAGAACTTAGTGGGCTTGACGAGTGGGCCCAAATTGTCAAAGTTACTAAGCATGATCGAGCTATATGTTAGGCTCACGAATAATAGATTGTCAAGTTAAACAATGGACTTGTTAACCAAGTGAAAAGTTGAGGGTCAAATAAAAGACAAGACAAGGTTAAGCTAAACTATTGGGCTTGGTAGATAGGCCCAATTTAGCTAAGAAGACTAGAAACGGCCAATGAGGGTGCGTACCAAGAAGTAAGGTAGGACAGTTGACCAAAGTTGACTAGAGTTGACCAAGAGTTGAAAGTCAACTAAAGGACTTGGAAATGAGGGAAAATGGTCGGTAACCACGTAAATGGTTTTAAGGACCCGTTTAATTGAGCTTAGGACCACCGGAATGTAGGGTTGTTGCTATTTTAACACTGATAGAGACTTTGCTATCAGATATCGACGTGGAGGCTTAGAGACACGTCAGGAGAAAACTAGGGGAGTTTCCAGCTCTTGCTAGAGGTAAGTACTTTTGCCTACTACCCCACTCTACGGAGTGTTCTTGACTTTTGTTATGTCTGTTCTTGTAAGTACACTTGCCTAGTTCCCACCCGGTTTCGGGTTTTTCTTGGACTTGTTTATGCATTGATGTCTTATGCTTCTTTGATAACATACATGCGTCATTATTCATTTTGGAATCCTATTGAGCATGTATGGTTGTTTATGGGATGTTGGTATCCCTGTTTGTTACGGTCTACTGCCCGGACTCAATGGAGCTAGGGAAGCTCCGATTAGGGAATGTTCAGGGACAGGACCCCCTGGCGTTTCTGTCTGCCTTGCCAGAGAGGCAATTCTCTGGTGGTCTTACCTGTCAGTGGCCATGGTACACTGACCGTGTTAACACGTAGGAGAGGTAGTTCTACCGACCTGTGACCGGACGGTCGAACGATAAAAAGGTCATGCTTACAGCAAATGGCTGGACATACTGGCCGGGGGTGATTCTTGAGTTTTCTTGAAACTCATCACAGGGGCTCGAGGGCTTCTGTTATCAGGGGTCATACCTTTGGATTGTTTCTGGTAGACTCCTAGAGTTGTGTTTCTTGGTGTTGTGACCTTATTATTTGATATATTGCTCATTTATGTCTTGTGACCTAGCGGGGGTACTTACTGGGCTTTCCTTTCGAAAGCTCATGCGCTTGTTTCCCTTCTTTCTTTTTTCAGGTCCCGAGGAGTAGGTAACTCGGACTCGGGAGTTGAGCGAGGGGTTGGGCTGATTTTTTAGAGGTTCGAGAACCTCAGGTCACACTTGTTCTTGAGGTCGTGTTATTGTAGGACCCTTATAGGGCCTTGACCATGTGTACGGTATGTAAACCCTATTGACTTAGATTTTCGTTGTGACTCTGATATTATCTGATTATTAAATTTTGAGGTATTTGTTATCTGCTATGATTTCCTTAGGCCTTGTATCCGAGTGGGGTTCGCCTCTACTTGGATACGGCCGGTCTGTGCGCGCGCTCGAGGTCCCGGGATCCGGGTCGGGGCGTGACAGTATATGAGTAGGAATAGTATCCTCGATGACATGTTATAATGCATCATCATACTTTTATAACATCACATAAAACTAATAGGATAATTGGCATAATAGAAAAGGACTTTGACGGGGGTGTCTTTGGATATTTCTATCAATACAACCCATGAAAATTTAATCAAAAATTTTTTCTAAAATTTCCTAAATTGTTCTTCGGGTTTCGGGCTCCTTCCTCATCCATCTTGAAGACATGAATTTAAAATTACATGTGAAGCGCCTAATTTACAATTTGATCTAATAAAAATTATAAACAAAACCAAATCTAGAGATACCATGTAATTAACTACCAAACTTCCATTCATTCAATCATAATCCAAAAAAAAAATATATATTCATACCATCACATGATATAATAATGTATGCATATGCCTAACTATAATTATTATAATATTCATGAGTAGATTATCACATAATCAATGAATTAATTAATATAATTTACAACCTGGCTTTGATACCAGTTGTTGTTTTTTGATCTTGGGAAAACAATTTTCAAGATATGCAGAAGCATGAATAAACACGTATAAAACCACGATGTTAGATCAATATTCATCAAAACCACTTTTTCTGAAGACTTTGTAAATTATAATAGTTAATTATATTTATTAATTAATAAAACTAGATCGAGAATAATAATTGGGACGGAAAACTTTCCCTAGCTATTCCCTCGCTGAATTATTTTAGCGACAGAAATTCATGATTTAGCAAGGGACATTTTCCCTAGCTATTTTTCAGTTTTCTTAGCGTACCTTGAAATTGTAGAAGCTTGAATGCTCCAAAATCGGTAGATCTTCTTTTCCCAAAACCACGATCTTCCTTCCGACAACAAAGATCCAAGATAGACTTGTGTGTGGGCACAACTCAAGATTACTAAAATCACTTAACTGATTCTTGTCTCTCTCTAAAACTCATCTAATGAGCAATTGAGACTCGGACTTTTGAGAAAACTTTTATCTATTAGGGTTTCTCAATGGGTTCCTATCTCACACATTCACATAAAAGAAAAAAAGCCTACTTCTTTTATAGAGAAAAAATCTCTAATTTTAATTAGGATCAAATTCGATTTGAATTCAAATAAATTAGGATAAACATCTTTTAGAATTCAAAATCAAATTTTATCCTACATAATTGAGAGAGATTTTTGGCCATGCTTAAAAATAAAATATCGTTTATTTTTATCCTTTTCTATGTGTTTAATTATTTGATTTTAAATTCAAAATTCAAAATCTAATCTAGCAACCAACTTGCCACATTTATTGAATCTAAATGTATGATTCACAAGTTTATTTAAATTCAAATTAATTTGAGTTTATCTTAATTTTAACTCAAATTTAAACTCATTTATCTTGGCTCATATTATCCAATAAGTCCATAAATAAACATATAATCATATTATGTATTTATTTATATTATTTATAAATAATCCTATTATTCAGAAATACTAAAAATCAATTCTCAATTAATTTTTAATTAAGTGATCCGCACAAAATCAATTAAACTTGTCCAATCGAAATTCCTTGTCCGGAGGGGGATTTATGGACCTATAATCCTGAGCTCCAATAAAACTTTATATTAATTAATTAAACTCTTTAATTAATCAATATATTTTATTAATTCCAAAGTTACTCCACTAAAAACTTGGAATTGCACTCCCCAAATTTGAGATATAAAATTACTCGGGATTCGAGTCTTCCATATGATATAGTCATCTCCTATATATTGATCCTCCATAAATAATTCATAATTAGAGCTAGGTAAAGATCCGTTAACCTCTATAATTAAATCTTTGTTCTCAAGTACCAATGATTCTTTAATGAATGATAAGATTCAAGAACAAATCTAGAATCTGAGTACTCATACCATTCAAGCCCCGAATCATCACTCAAGGAAATTAGTTATCAACTTCTCATAAAGAAGGAATGGATTCCATCTTGTGATATTAACATTCCCTGCTGTTTTTTTTTTTTTTACACCTCCAAAATACAAAGTTTAAGGATTGTGATCTTATAATCCGTAATGAGTAAATCAAAAGATGTAACATAATAAATAGGAGTTTGCTAACCACTCAGGATTAAGATCAATATATATCCGACCATCAGTGACATGATTTCAATGCATTATATTTTGACAGAAATTATTAATGATTCAAATCACATCGTGTCCCAGTCCCACATAATCTCATTATGTATAGTACCTCATTAGATGGCCCTCTACATCAATGGCTTGGATAACACCATTTCGTTCTTAATGATAGTGAGCTGCACTAGTAAAAATCAATTAAAGATTACATACTTTAATTGTTAAGTCAATTGACTAGTTTTCACGGACTAATTAAATTATTATCCTTAAATAATATCCTCCCATATATATAACACTTATATATATTTATTCAAAGTTACGTAAATAATTATGGAATTTTGTGACACTCATAAAGTATTCAAACAATACATGCACTTGTAATAATGATATTATTTTATTCATAATTAAATAATGTTCATAACCATATGCTTTAGGGCATACATCCCAACAATAGATTCGCTGGAATGCTTATCAGTGAGGGTACTAGGATAGTAATTTCCTTGAGAGAGGGATGAAAGAACTTTACAAATCCATAGTCCGAATTATTGCAACTATTGGTCTTAGCATTCTTTGTCTATCTTTATGAGAACCCAAGGGGACTCATTTCCATGTGTTAATTGCACAATTATACATATATTTTTATCATATTTACATGCACTTATCCCATTATTTCGCATCAATTACTCTATTTTTGTGTTTCTATGGGTTTGTTTTGTGATTTGGCAAGTAAAATAGGTACTCAGAGCATAAGAAGTGAGAAACGGGACAAACCACGACGAAACAAGCTTAAAAATGGCTCTATACAGATGTACAAAGCCTAGGTATAGTTTGGCATGGCCGTGCACAAGCCCGTGCATATCTATATACTCAAAACAAGTCAAAATGTTTTGGCACGGGCATGAAGATGCTTGGCACGCCCATGCACCCCACAGCTACAGACAGTGAACATGCTGCAATGTTCCGTAATTTATTCCAAGCGATCTAGGTTTTCAAATGCAATCTCCACTGTTTAGATTAAAGAATATGGGGTTAGGAACATCCAGTTAAAATTTCAAATCTATCCAAGTTGATTTGGTCATTTTATCGATCCCTTGATGAACATTACGCAAATCTAGAATTTCAGTCTGATTTATCCCGAATTTATCTCAAGATTATTTGAACCTACTCCAACTTAAACCAGAAGTTATTCAGAAGTGGGAGAATGATCATGCCTTATATTACCAGCCTATATAAATCCTATGTAGGTGGAGAATAGATCTATCTTTGGGCGGGAGCCAGATCGACGATCTTTAGACAAAAGCTCGAGATCCAAACGTTGGTCAGAGTAGGAGAAGAGATCGAAGGCGGAGAAGACATCAATCAAGGGAAGCCCTGTTTCTTAATTGTGTCTTCATGTCTTCTCCTATTTTCTTTGTTGATGTATTCATTAGCATGAGAGGCTAAACCCCTTCGGTGGTGCCTCGCATATTACGAACCCTTGGATTTCTTTTAGTAATTGAATTTATTATTTATTAGTTTCGCTCATGAATGATTCATGTGATTATGTGTTTTGATCGATATGATTATGACATGCATGAGCCATCACATACCTTGCTATGTTTAGCAAAAGCATGTTCGTATTTAGGGTTTGGATTGCATGTCTCATAAATGCATAGATTCATGTTTGTCTTAGTTAGGTTACAACTAAGCATAGGTAATGAATTTGATTTGCATGCCAAGAGATTGGATGTAGCATGAACTCCAAAGAACCAACTAATAGAGAACTAATAATGAGAATTTGAGTACTAATAAAAGAAACCTAGAAGGATTGAGATCCGAGGAGCCACGCTTAATCTATGATTTCTCACAACCAACTGTTCACCATACCTTTCGTTGGGATCAACAACCAACACAACCTTTCATAGTTTCATACTAGATAACAAAGAATAGTTAGTACTAGATTCCAGTCTCTCTTGATTCGATAACCCTACCTTTTGGGTACTTTATTACATGAGCGATCCCATAAACTTGTGGGTAGTTATCGTGCACTCTGCAAGTTCATCATATTTTAGGTACCGTTACCGGGGACTTACAATGCTAGGAACATTAGAATTTATAATTCTAGTTATTTTATCTTTTAAAAAAAATTCAAAAATTCAAAAAGTGAAAAAAATTCAAAGCTTCAAAACTTTCGTGATTTTGGATTATCATTATCTTTTGTGCCTAACCGAATATTCTTTATCAGATTAACAATGTCTTTCCTTTCAAGAAACCAGGATTATAATCAATTCAATGCATCCCAGCATGGGCAACCATCATTGGAAGATATCCTTGCACATTAGCTTTATCATAGCAAAGAAGCGGTTCAAGAGTTAAAGTCTTGGGAGGTCAAGGAATTGGATCTGGAGGAAGTGGTAGGCAAGTTTGAAGAAGCACAGATCTTTTCTTTGTGTGAGATAACACTTGTTCCCCAATCAGAGCCCCAACAAGACATTGAGACAAACTTGGAACAAAGTGTGGATGCAAAAGCAAGGGAGTATCTTAAGGGGAAAGATACCAATTCGGATGAAGATCTTGACAAGGAGACCATAGAGAAACTTGAACCATCTATAAAGGAACCCTCAGAGTTTGAACTGAAGAGGCTACCAGAACACCTTGAGTACACTTTCCTGGAACAAGATATGGAGGACCTCCTTGAGCATGCACCGCCATATGGTAAGGACAATGAAGACACTCATCCTCATTCTCCTTTCTCTCAATGGGTAATGGCACAAGAGTTGAATGATCAAGTCAAATCTATTTTGCAAGA
The DNA here is from genome assembly GCA_026586065.1 of Dioscorea zingiberensis. Classification (NCBI taxonomy): domain Eukaryota; kingdom Viridiplantae; phylum Streptophyta; class Magnoliopsida; order Dioscoreales; family Dioscoreaceae; genus Dioscorea; species Dioscorea zingiberensis. The sequence continues at coordinate 37,471,491 of CM048820.1, read as the reverse complement.
AAATGGAGAAGGTATGGAACCTTACTCTGTAAATCCGAATATATAATATATACGATAAGCATTCGATCAAACCCAGCATCGATGCCACTATAATCTATGAACTCTTGGACCAAAACATCATTATCAAAGAAATAGATAGATGGCACAGTAATTAAGTTGCAACACAAAAGGCCGAACGAAGCTATAACTTAATGTTGCTAAAACAATTGTTGGGGGTAATGCGAATTCAAACAATACGATCTTCCATATTTACTAAAAGGGTGGCCCTCCAAGATGTTGAGTTATATGCCGGGCATATCAAGATTGTGAAGAAGCGGCGAAAAACATACAAAGGGGAAGGTCTTGAGAAGGATGCAGCGACTCTGAACATCAAAGAACCAAAATAACATAAAGGTACGTCAAGCTAATAACGTAAAACAAGAGCTTCTTGGGAGGAAACCCAAGTTTGGTTACTTTTCTAGTTCATCTTTTTAACATAACTTAGGATTTTAGTTTGGAATATAATAGTGGTGAATTCCAGTTAGATTATGCTATCAATAATTTTGTGATTCCTAAGTATTTTATGACCAATCTTTGTCTTTGTAGTCACTAATATACAGGTCAATGAAGAATCAAGGAGTGACATGGCGCTATGGAGCGAACAGTGAGATGCATGGGCGTGCATCAGACCGTGCATCAATCGGGAAATAACACACCCAAAGGGTTTAATTGTGCACTGTCGTACATCAAGTCATGCACATCTCGGGAATTCCAACTCACAAAGGCTAAAGTTATGCACGACCGTGCAACCGAGATGTTATATGACTAATGCTTAGACTACAAGTGCACGGGTCGTATCAAGTAATAAAGTGGACTATAAAAGTTGTATGTCAAACCCATAGAGACCTAGACTACTTATCGTATCTAATTATCAGGTACCTAGACTATCCAAAGGTTGTTGGTTTACTAATCTAATTACTAAAAAAGAAATTGGCTTAAGAACACTTGGTGAAAATTGTGATGGCAATCAATCAGATAAGGAAGATACTCGAGCATTAAATCCCCTCCGGATATATATAGATTGGGGCAAGTATGGATTTCATATTGATGAATATAAGTTATGGACCAAAAATTCCTACAAAGCTTTCACACCCTCTTTTGAGGCGAGTTACTAATCTATGCTCGTTAGTAGTTCTAGGGAACACATAATCTTGGAAGAGTTGTGGGAATAATCCATTTTACAGAGTCTCTCTCCTAAACACCCGATCTCTTGGCATGTTCACAACTCCCACCTATTGAAGTAAATCTAGAGTGTATAGAGGGAGCGTTATTGTCTACACCTACTATAGATCTAGATCGACACTTAGAGCTGTAGCAACGTAAAGCATTAATACCATACAAAACATTCAATAGGTTCTCAAACATAGAAACATCCATTCAAATATAGAAATCCATAACAAGTAAATAAGAGTTCACACATAATCCAAAGCGTTCAACAATGCCCAAATAACTAAAAGATTAGTTCCCCATCAAAGAGGAATACAAATCTAATGCAAATAAAGGAGAAAACATCAATATAATAACAAATAAATTCCGCTCTGATTTTTCCTCTACTATTGTTGCAGCAAATCCTTCTCCAAACCTCGCAGCCAAGAAGCCTTGATGATGAAGCTTGATGCCCTAGTTGATGGTATGAGAGAGATGGTGATGATGATGACCCAAGGTGTAGCCCCCAAGGGGGATGGTCCAAAGATGTCTCTAAACCCTAATTTATAAGGTATAGATATAGGCTTTACAATGATAGATAAGTGTATGAGTCATGTTGGGTACGTGTTGGTCAAGTTTGGGCTACAAAATAGTGAATATCAGGCCCATATATGCCCTATATGGGCTCCTTTATGGATTCATATGGTCGTATGGGTGCGTACGGGCAGTCTTACGGCTGTATGCAGGCACACGACAGGATTTCTGCATCGCGCAGTCTTCATCAAGCGTTAAATCGGATGAACAATTCTTGTCGGATTGACCTGAAATTCAACTGAGTGTTCCTCACTTGTTGATCTTCAATCTGAACAGTAGAGATTTGATTTAGAGTCCTTTTTAGCTCTTGTAATAAAATTTTGATCTTTGTTGTTCTTTCAAGACTTTTGCAGTGTTCTCATGTTGCTCCCTTTTTCGCCTCAAATGAAGTAGAATTTATTCCTTTTGATTCTTGAGGCTCTCCAATGCCCTGTAAATAATGGTTAACAGAAATTAAGTATAGATGGGCTAAAACAACTTCAAATAATATACATAGTGTTAAAGAAAGTCATATAAAAATATGATCAATTGAACGCTTATCAGTTAGTACTCTTACTTCACGGTCCCTAAGGAATTGATACTCGACTTTTCCCAGTATACTCTATTACTTGTCTGACCCATGCACTTGCCGTTGTGAGCACTCAGAGTAGGCTTATCAAGTTTGTAGCGCCCGCTGTCGACCAAGACTTCTAGGAGAACTAGGAGTTTACTACTTAGTCATTAGTTTTAGGGTTTTAATTTTCTTTTTGTTTCATTCCTTTATTCTCTATTTTCGTTTCTTTGTACTAACCAATTTCTCTATCTTGTTTTGCGAGGAATCCGTACATGACCTGAGCAAGACCAATGGGTTTAGTTGAAGAAGATGGTGAGATTGAGAGGACTTTACAACACAGGCTCTGAGCAACAGGAGACTCATTTCAAGAACAACAGTCTTCAAAGGCTAAGAATCTGACGCCAATAGAAGTGAACTGATAAGTTCTTAATTGACCATATTTTTATATCTTTTTTGTATACGCTTAGCATGTGATTTTGATGAAATGAAGCCCAACAGTACATAAATTATGTTAATTTTGTGAAAAAGGAGACATGGTGGGAGATTCATTGGCAAGTTCAATTTTTGAAGCGATTTATAGCAATCTGGAGAAGAAATCAATTCAGATCAAAAGAAGCTTAAAAGACATACTCCATAAAAGAGGTTGATCAAGCGGCAATTAGGAGTGTTCTATGATAAGTGTTCATTCGAGCGTAATTTTATACCATATTAATGTATATTTTTCATGTGATTTTTTGGTATTATAGCCCGCTGGTACTTAAAAAGTACTTATTTTGATAAACATGGCAAAATATCGAGCTGCCAAGAGAAAGAATGCTTTTAAGGGGAAATTGAAACCAAAATGAAACATTTACGGAGAAAGCACAATGGAATAGAGGCCTTCATATGGCCCCGTATAAACCTGTAGAATTGGAGGTCTTTGCGGTCAATCTCTCAAGGCTACACAATATCCCGTATGAAGCCATATGGGATGTTGTACGGTCTGATAGATGGTCGTACAAGTTGACCTGAAATTTGTACGGACCCATATAAGGCACATATGAATCCCCGTATATAGTAAGTTTCCCGCAGTCTTCGGACCCAGGCAAGGACGGAATGGTAAATGGCACTCTAAAACCCTAAAGAGGGTATATAATCTGACTAATTAGGGCATTAAAGTGAAGCAAGCTTGGGGGAGGAAAAACATTGATCATGGATTTGGGGATTTTCATCACTAACCCTTGGAGGAAGAGAAGTGCAAAAGACTAGAGGAGGAACCAAGAGATCCACTAACAGTGTATGTAACAGCCTTTCTTATCATGAATATTTTGATTTGCTTTATCTTTGCAATGAATTATTGTTCTCCTTTCATAGAGAACTAATTTTATAGATACTTTGGTATGATAAACCCTTGGATTATGGATTAATTGATGTTGTCTTTCTATGTTTGAACGCTTGGTTGGATCTATTGAGTCTATTGGATATTTTAATATATGTTAATCCCTCTATGTTGCGAGAGCTTGGAGAGATTTTCATAGTCCATATGGGGGAAGAAGTGAGCGTCTCCCCATATGTAAACAATCTCAAATAGAGAAGATTGTGAGTATACCGAGAGCTCGGGTACTAAGGAGGGTGAGTCTTTAAGATTTATTATCCCCACAATCTTTTCAATAATTAGGTTCTCTAGAACATCCTCGGTAAGGGCACTAGGATTAGTAATTTACCTCGAGAGAGGGATTGAAAGAACCTTAGGAACACTTGGACAAGATTCTCCCAAGTATCAACATAGAGAGAGCTTCATTCATCTTTAGGACATAAATCCAAGGGGGATTCATTACCCAAGTATCTCCTTTTCATGATTGATTGCCATCAAGGTTGATTTGATCTCATCGCTTGTGTTTTCAATTTCTTAATTTTTTGTTTAGATAACAATCACTTACCTTTGGATCGACTAGATAATAGATGAATCGTGGGTACTAGTACTTCGTTCTCCTTGAGGATCGATACCTAACTTCTTAGTCAACTTTATTACTTGATACGATCCATACACTTGTGGATTTTGAGTATCAAGTTTTTCGCGCAATTGCCGGGGATATAAGGACTACTAGGAAAGCTAGGAGTTTATTACTTTAGTTATTTTATTTTCTTTCTTTGTTTTACTTTTTTTTCAATTTATTACTTGGATGCTAAACATTTTTATTCAAATTCTTTATGAGGAATCACATGGGAAGCTCCAAGAGTATGGTATTCTTCAAGTTGGATGTATTAGACCTTGGATTGAGGATTAACTATCCAACCAGCCCGAAAGTTCATTGCAAAATCAGTTGTTTGAGGTCAACCAGGTTGAGGAAGTGTATGCCATGTGGGAGTCAAAAGTCCGGGAAGCTGATTTGTCTATAGTAAATTATGAGAATATTTTAATATCAAAGGAATCAGATGATGAAACCTCACAATATAGCTATGATCGATGAAGAACAATAATGTGTTGACATAATTGATGAACCAACTATCTTAACATCCCTACCAGACCCAATCAGGGAAATGTGAGTATGGATATTGATCTCATACAAGACTCAAGGTAAGACATTCCAACCCCCAACTTGGAAGAAGAATCTACCTCATCATCAAAAGCAGGATTGGAGGAGTTAGATGATAATATGAGGAAGTTGAGACCACCAATGGAAGAACCCCCAGAACTCGAATTAAAAGAGTTACCTAACCATCTTAGTATGCATTTCTAGCTGAAGATTGAAAACTCTATCATTATTGCTTCAAATTTGACTTGTTCACAAAAGGAGAAGTTACTACAAGTTCTCAACAAATATAAGCGGGCCATTGAATGGAAGATATCTGATATCAAAGGAATTAGTCCATCCTTTTGCACTCATAAAATCCTTATGGAAGATAACTACCGTCCTTCCATTCAACCTCAAAGAAGACTGAACCCGAATATGCAAGAAGTTGTCAAAGCAGAGATGATAAAAATCTTAGATTCTAGAGTTATATATCCCACATTAGATAGTGCATGGGTGAGCCCGATTCAGGTAATGCCAAAGAAAGGAGGGATTATCGTAGTGATGAATGAGAAGAATGAGGTAATTCCTACAAGAACAGTCATAGGTTGGAGAGTGTGTATTAATTATAGAAGGTTAAATGACTCCACAAGGAAGGATCATTTCCCATTTTTATTCATTGATCAAATGCTTGAATAGTTAGCCGAACATTCCTACTATTGTTTCCTAGATGGATTTTTGGGGTATTCAGATTCCCATTGCCCCAAAAGATCAGGAGAAAACCAGCTTCACTTGTCCATATAGCACATTCACCTATTGCCGTATGCCGTTTGGGTTATGTAATGTCCCGACCACATTTCAATGATACATGGTAGCCATTTTTGAGGATTTCGTGGAAAGAATTATGGAAGTATTCATGGATGACTTCTCAGTTTTTGGGGATTCATTTGATTTCTGCCTTACGATCTTGGAGAAGGTGTTGGCTAGATGTGTGGAGACCAACCTACTCTTGAGTTGGGAAAAGTGTCACTTCATGGTACAGGCGGGTATTGTATTAGGCCACAAGATTTCAAGCAAGGGTGTTGAGGTAGACAAGGCAAAGGTCGACACCATTGAAAAATTACCTAAACCCTCTTCAGTGAAAGTCATCCGAAGTTTCTTCGGGCATGCCAGCTTCTATAGGCAATTCATAAAAGACTTCTCTAAAATAGCCAAGCCGCTAACCAAGTTGTTAGAGAAGGATTCCCGTTTGATTTCAATGAGAAATGTCCATAAGCTTCCACTTTTCTAAAGGAGAATGTAACACCCATTTTCTAATCAGGGGACATATGACACACAAGCCAGATCAAGGGAATGAACCCTGAGCCTAAGGATATAAAACTGGTAATTACAAGTAAATCAAGAAATTGCGGAAACTATTAAAGACAAACAACTAATATAATAAACTCCAAACTCAAAATACTGTTTAATACAATACCGAATATAAATACTATCTTAGACTTAATTGTCTCAAATACAGTACAATCGTACATAATCAAGAACTACAACATAGGGAGTCAAAGCCAACTACAGGTAGTCTCCACATAAACTCGCAATTAGACAAAGCCCTCTATCTGGTCTCCTATCTATCTCCTACGTAAAAATGTCACGATAAAGAGGCTAAGCTATTAGAGCTCCGTGATCTGGGAACAGTACTGTCGGGTACAGAATTATACCCGTACATCAAATAAAACAGTAAAAGTTGAAACCTAAAATTATGCATATATAAGTAACTGAAAATAAATACCGTAATCTAAAAGTAATACTGAGCAACTAAAGATGCATGTCAATGCATTATCTTCGAACTTTTTAATCATGTCAATATGCATAGAAATCTCATATATGCGTTCTCATTATCTGTTTCTTTGCATTGTGAATGATTTTTGAAATTACCCTTGGTAATTTGTAGCAATCGCCTCTTCAGTGGATCTCTAATCGCTACAGGGAGGTGGGTAATACGGAGTCATCTTATCATCATAATTCTATCATCACTAACTACACATCTACTTCAATACTGTAGGACCAGCGACCAACGAGTAGAGTTAACTACGCTACACGGGATCAAACTTATATACATACACTAGGAAATCAGAGAGTATGGAAAAGGGGGTTTTAATATCATAAAATGGAATATTTTAAAACAGATAGTTCGGTAATAAAAATCAGAGATTTAAATCACCCCTTTCCTAACCTAATACCGTAGTCCCCGGCTCTCTACGAGCCACCACTGGTTCAGGAAAGTATATCAATAAGTGTAGTCTATTTATTTCTTTATTTGTTTCTCTTTTCGATTAATTTCTGTACATGAAATAATTTCCAAAACTCTTGAAGGTTTCATAAAATTTCTAACTCATGCTTTTCAAACTGAAATCAATACTGTTGAAAATATGGTAAAAATACTAATTGTACAGCTAGTTCCCTTACTAGAGTCTAGTTCTCTCTAAGTCTGACTTGGTCCTTCTGCAGCTCTTGCTTTGCTCTTGCCTTTGCCTTTATTTTTCCCTAGTAATGGAAATACGGAAATCATTAATCGGAGACCGTATTCTTAACTTAACTCTAACTTAAGCTCGATAAAGTATAGTAAAGTCATTAAACTCTCTAAGCATGATCCTTACTTAACACATAATACATGCCTCTAACGGCATGAAAGTATGAAAATTACTCTTCTTAAGAAATGTACTTATCTTCATTATTAACATACTTGGAAACTACCAACATGCTCTTTTTCTTAAAGCAAATAATTGTTATTCAACATGGAAAATTAAGCATGTAATTTCATGAGAATTTTAGATCTTCTAACATGCTCTCCTTAAAGAAATTAATTACTAAACATAGTATGATTAATCCATTAAACAAAACCGACGAAAATTTGATAGTCTCCTTTGTTTATAAGGCTTTAGATTTAATACAATCATACTCCATAATACACAATTTAAACATTAATTAATACATGTATATCATACAACACTCTAAACCCTTTTTACAGCCCATAATTTCCATTCAAGTTAATCATATCTTTCATGAGGTTCCTGGCTGATTGAGCCTCTAATTACTTTCCTTTAGATCCCCCAAAGTTTATAGTTGCTCACCGAAGGGAGAAGAGCTCGTTGGCGCTCGATTCTCGCCGAAGAAGAAGGGGCAACGGGCTGCAGGCCGGAGAGAGGGGTGGCCGGCGAGCGTGCAGCCTGGCGGTGAAGGCTTGCGGTGAGGGAGTCGGGGCGGCTGCGCCGTGGGGCGGTTGTCTTGCAGGGTCGGGTAGGCGGCCTAGCACGCATGCGGCCTGACGGGGGAGGCGCATGGCGAGGGAGCCAGTGCGGCTGGCGCAGGTATGGCACAGGGGTCGGTCGGAGTGTCTGGCTGGCGGTGGTGCGCAGCGTGGGGTGGAGCTCGCCGGAAGAGAAGGAAGAAGGAAGGGGGAAAAGGGGCCTAGGGTTCAATCTAAAGATGAGATCGAGGAAGAGTTTGATTTTTTTTTTCATTCTCTCTCTTTCTCATCCTATATAATAACATTAATAATAATTATTATTATTATCTTTATTAATAATTAAATCAATTAATTTAATTTATCCTTGGATTTATTGTCACATGGGCTTCTCTAATCTCTTGGCCCTATAGTTTCAAGGCTGGATTTTGTGTACATTAACTCCCGATTTTCTTTTAATTCGAGGTTAAAATAATTAATCTATTATCTGTGCTAATTAACTTCATTTAAATTTTAAAAATTTATTGAATATTTATTTAGAAAAATTAGGGGTGTTACAACCAAGCTTGTCCAAGCCCCCATCATGAGTACGACACCCTATTGGATTCTTCTTTTTGAACTTATGTGTGATGTAAGTGATCATATGGTCGGGGAAGTTATGGGGCAACGAAAGAACAAGCACTTCCAACCAATCTATTATGCTAGTAAGACTTTGACCAACACGCAAAAATAACTCCGCTACCACCGGAAGGAGCTTCATGCCATAGTCTTTTCCTTTGACAAGTTCCGCCCTTATTTGGTGCTTTCCAAAGTCGTGGTTTACACCAATCATTCAGCATTGCGCTATCTGTTAGCTAAGCCAGATGCTAAATTGCGGTTGATCCGTTGGTGCTTCTACTATAAGAATTTGATTTAGAGATCAAAGATAAATGAGTTGCAGAAAACTTGGCCGCTGATCATTTGTCCCGGTTGGAATACCCAAGTAGGGGTAAAAATCTTGAGGGGTCACCAAACTATGCCCATATTTCACTTTGGATACCAAACTTCAATTTGTATCTTTTTCGTTACTCTACTTCTATTTGATTTCAGCAGGAGGGTACCCGAGAGGAACCAACAAGAATTATCTCACGTAAGCCACCGGATATGCAATGTGGAGGGTATTGAAATTCTAATTTACAAAAATCCTAACTAATTGAATAACATTTGAACCTTAATTTCGAATGTTGTTCGTTTTGACTTTGTCAAAATCAAGGTTGGAATGTTGTTTTTTTTCTTCCAAATGTTGTTCAATTTGTTAGAATTTCTGTAAATTAGGATTTTAATATCCTCCACATGGCTAGCCTGGTGACCACGTCAGATAATTCTCACTGATTTCCCTCAGGTACCCTCTCGCTGAAATCAAATAGAAATATGGTGACCAAAAAGGTACACATTAATGTTTGGTACCCATAGTGAAAAATGGGCATAGTTTGATGACGTCTCAAAATTTTTACCCCCCAAGTAGAGATCTTCTAAAGCAGGAGAATATCAAGGAAAAATTACCGAGAGAGCGCTTATACAGTCTACAAGTGGTGCAAGAACAGATGAAACTCATCAACCAAGAAGAAACCCCTTGGTTTGCCGATATTGCCAATTATCTAGTTGTCGGATCCCACTCTACTTCTTATGACTATCTACAGAAGAAGAAATTCTGTACAAAGATGAAATATTACACATGAGATGATCCTTATCTCTTCCAAGTTTGTGCTTATCAAGTGGTGAGGAGATGTGTTTCGAAGGAAGATGGATGGAGAATTCTGGAACATAGTCAAGCATGACCTACAGGATGACATTACAATGCAAACAAGATAGCCAGGAAGGTTCTCGACTCTGGATTTTATTGGCCAACATTTTTTCATGATGCACAGAAATATGGCCAATCTTGTAATAGGTGTCAATGAACCGACAATATTTCCCAACGCGATGAGCTACCACAAAGCACTATGCAAGTATGTGAAGTGTTTGACGTTTGGGGGATAGATTTCATGGGACCCTTCCTGAATTCTCAAGGAACAAGTTTATTTTGGTGGCAGTGAATTATATTTCCAAATGGGTGGAGGCGCAAGCTTTGTCCACCAATGATGCTAAGGGAGCAATTGGATTCTTAAAGAAACTGTTTTCTCACTTTGCAACACCAAGAGCCATAATTAGTGATCGGGGGGCGCACTTCTGCAATGCTCAATCGCTAAATCCTAAAAAGGTACGGTATTGTACAACATACATCTACACCATACCATCCTTATACGAGCTTTCAGGTGGAAGTATCTAACCGAGAATTGAAAAAGATCCTCGAGAGAACTGTTGCATATAAAATAAAGGATTTGGCGAAAAAATTAGATGATGCACTTTTGTCCAATCACACCGCTTTCAAGGCACCCATAGGCAACACTCCCTACAAACTTGTCTATGGGAAAGCATGCCCCTTGTCGGTTGAGCTCGAACACAAGGCCTACTAGGCCATCAAATTCTTAAACTTTGACACTTCCCTCACAGGTATTGAAAGAAAATTTCAACTAGATGAGCTGGAGGAATGGCGTCTCTCCGCATATGAAAACTCAAGATTATATAAGGAGTGAATCAAGCGGTATCATGATCAGTCATTGAAGCAGCATAAACAATTCAAGAAAGAAGACCGTGTAGCTATTCAACTCAAGTCTCAAATTGTTTCCAAGGAAGTTGCTGTCAAGATGGTCCGGACCTTTCATCATCACCAAGGTTCACCCTCAAGAAGCAGTAGAGATTAATCATCCTTTCTGAAAGGGGTACATTTAAGGTAAATGGTCACCCGCTCAATCTATACCACGATGCGATCATCAAGGGAAGAGCCGATTAGAACTTTATGGTATTTGAACCCCATGAGGTAAGTTGAACGTAAGCTTGTGACGTTAAACAAGCGCTTCTTGGGAAGCAACCCTAGTTCTTGAAAATTTTCTTTTTCTTTGTGAAATTTTCTTTTGATTAGCTAGATTGTGTGTTTGGAATAAATTGATGATATGTATCATATCCATATTCACATCATCTTGTCTCATCATGCTGGATGTTCTTAATTCGTAGCCCTAGATTGATAATTCTTGTTAGGTCGCACAAGGAGGTAATAAGTGGCCTCCGGGGTTGGCTGCATAAGCCAAACCTAGGTGTGTAGGGGGGACCATACAGTCTGATATACGGACATATGGTCGTGCCAGAAACATAGACGGGGTAATATACGGCCTGTATAGGTGCCCATATGGGTCATAAATGCATCATTTTGAAATCTACAGGTCTATACGACCTGTACACTAGGTAGTATGGTCTCCATGTGCGATCATACAGTATTTCATATGACTATATGCCAGACCATATCGCCCATTTTCCCTTTCATAGCCTACATATGCTCTTCCATACGACCCATATAAGGGCCCATATGGAACCCGACAGTTACAAAAGTAGGCAAGGTTCGCATCACGCGTTCTCATCCTTTTAAAACCCTTGAGCTACCCCTCCTCCTTCCTCCTTGCAACTTTAGCATTCTTCTTTGATTGTGCGACCTCTCTTCTTGCTTCTTGGCATCCTTCCAACCTAGGTATAGAACTCATTGTTGTGATTTATCGATGAAATCATCCTTTGCATTGTTAGAAACCTAGGGCTTATGTTGAATGCTATCTAGGATGAATGTATGCATATTTGCACTGAATCTAGGCGGCAATATTAAGGTTAGAGACATGTATGAACTGTAGAAGTAAAGGAAATGATGTATTAGCCACGAACGAACTGCAGACGGTGCAAAAGTGTAGGCTGCATCGCCCATATGAAATCCCGTCTGATTTGCAGTTAGGAAGATACAGTCTAACGTACGGCCTATATGGGTACCCGTATAGGGCCCATATGGGGCCCGTATAGGGGCCATATGAGATCTTGTATGCTACTTTTGGTGTATGTTATTCATCTCTTTTTGTGTGCACTAACATCCTTTTCAATTATTTTACAGATATGAATCAAAAGAAGACCGCCTCTGCGCCTAAAAGTGGTAGAACAGGAGAGGGTTCGTCCTCCAGTGGTCCCCAGTTCACGGAGATGCTTTTCCGCCACCAAAACACATGTCTAGTCGCCCGACCTTTCGATCGCACGCATATCATCGATTGGGCAGTTCTAGATCAGCTTGGGATCACGGATCAAGTCCGAGAGTTGATCTCCATTGGTGGTTGGGACAGAGGCTTATCCCTCAGCCACGAGGTGTATTGGGAGCCCACTTTGGAGGGCCTTAGTATATTAGAGGTCGATAGGAGTGCGGTGGCCGAGCAGAGCCTGAGCACTATAATATTTTAGCTATTCAGGGAGCAGATAAGCATGAGCTACACCTTGTTTGCGTTATACATGTGCTTTTATGATCGCGAGTTCATCTCCAGCCCATAGTACGGGGAGCTCCTCACCGTCTTCCATGAGCATATCATTTCCTCGACATGTTATTGGCTAGAGCTTGTCGGGCGCCACAACAACAACAAGGCATCCTTGATGGACGAGCCAGTACATCATTATATCCATGCTTTGATCAGTCACACAATTGCGGGTCACGATGATAGCACGGGAGTGGTCACCGTCACCAAGCGGTTTTTTTTTTACAGCATCTTTCAGCGAGTATCTTTACAGCGTCTTTCAGCGAGCTCCCATCCACCTAGGTTTGTGCTCGGAGATTATTTAGCACATCAGGATCATAGCCCCCGTCTCAAGGCCATCAGTGCGGGTCCCTACAACACCCGCCTGATCATTGGGATGGGGCTGGAACAGAGAGTTGAGGATCCATAGCAGTTTCGGTTGATTACCACTCTAGGGATAAGTATCCTCTACAAGATGGGACTCGTCCAATATGTCTAAAGCCGCTACATCCTCGTAACCCAGGAGTCCGAGAGCGCAAACGATAGCAGGGAGTCCGAATCAGAGGACTCTCCCCCATCACCGCATAGCTGGCCACAACTTCCTCAAATTCTCCGTGGAGTCGACATTTGAGAGATTGCGTAAGTAGATTTCGAGATCACGCATACCCAGGACGCCATCCTTGACAAGCATCACTAGATGAGGAAACAGTTTACCAAGCTCTCCCTTTTCATTCAGGGATAGGCATCTTTTGTATAGCCATCTCCTCCATCTCAGGCACCACCAACCTTCATTTAAGAGTAATTTTATAACATAATCATGTATGTTTTTCCATGTGATTTTGGGGTATTATATCCCGCCGGTACTTAAAAAGTGCTTATTTTGAGAAACAGAACAAAATATCCAGATGCTAGGAGAAAAGAAGCTTTTAAGGGGAAATTGAGGCAAAAATGAAGCATTTCTGGAGAAAACACAATGGCATAAGGGCCTTCATATAGCCCGTATGAACCTAGAGAATTGGAGGTCTCTATAGTCAATCTCCCAGAGCTGTACAATATCTAGTATGAAGCCATATGGGATGTTGTATGGTCTAATATACGGTCGTAAGTTTCCAGCAGTCTGCAGACCCAGGCAGGGGCAGATGGTAAATGGCACTCTAAAACCCTAAAAAGGGGTATATAATCCGACTAATTAGGGCTTTAGAGAGGAAAGTCAGCTAGGTGGAGGAAAAACCTTGATTAGGGATTTGGCGATTCTCATCACCAACCCTTGGAGGAAGAGAAGGGCAAGAGACTAAAGAAGGAATCAAGAGATCCACCAACGGTGTATGTAAAGCCTTTCTTATCATGAATCTTTGATTTGCTTTATCTTTGCAATGAATTGTTGTTCTCCTTTCATGGAGAACTAAGTTTATAGATACTTGGACCCTTAGATTATGGATAAATTGATGTTGTCTTTCTATGTTTGAATGCTTGGTTGAATTTATTGAGTCTATTGGATGTTTTAATGTTTGTTAATGTATCTACGTTGTGAGAGCCCGGTGAGATTTTCATAGTCCATATAGGGAAAGAAGCGAGCACCTTCCTAGTTGTAGACCATTTCCGATAGAGAAGATTGTGAGTATACCGAGAGCTCAGGTACTAAAGAGGACGAGTCTATAAGATTTATTATCCCCACAATCTTTCCAAGAATTAGGTTCTCTAGAACATCATCAGTAAGGGCACAAGGATTAGTAATTTGCCTCGAGAGAGAGAATGAAAGCACCTTAGGGACACTTGGCCAAGATTCGAACAAGTATCAACATAAAGAGAGCTTCATCCATATTTAGAATATAAATCCAACAGGATTCATTACTCAAGTATCTCCTTTTCATGATTGATTGCCATCAAGGTTGATTTAATCCCATAGCTTAAGTTTTCAATTTCTTAATTTTTGGTTTAGATTACAATCACTCACATTTGGATCAACTATATAATAGATGAATAGTGGGTACTCGTGCTTCCTTCTCTTAGAGGATCAATACCTGACTTCTTAGTCCACTTTATTACTTGATACGACCCGTACACTTGTGAATTTTGCGCATCAGTCCATAATAAAAAAGCAAAGAAAGAGAGGATGAGATATGGTAGTGAGCATTATGAATGAGTTTCAGAGGTCAAAAATTTATTACAAGAGCTACACGCCTCTAAAGCCAATCAACACCATTCAGATTGAAGAACAAGGAGTCAAGAACACCAAGTTAAAATTTTAAATCAATCCGAGGTCAAATAGTTAATAGATCGAGCATTTGATAAAGATTGGGTAGACCTGGAAGAAGGCTAAACTGAAGATATAGACGGTTCCGTCTGAAATATAGAAGGTCTTGTATAGCACGTAGAACTCCTCTGATTTGTCAGTAAGATAGACGGGTGAGCAGATGCCTATCTGCTACCCCGTCTGCCCCCGTCTACACCGAACCCAAAATTAATTTCCGATTTGTTCAAGCCCGAATGCGGGGTGGAACAAGTCTAATACTTTTTAGAAGCATTAGGGACTATAAATAGTCAGGTTTAGGGTTTTGGAAACCATCTCTTAGCCTTTGGCCACTTTTTGGGCCAACTTGGAGAACTTGGAGTTCATTGATGGCTAGAGTTTGAAGGGATTCTCTTGGTAGATAGCTAGGGCTTGAAGGGATAGTCTTCATCAATCCATACACACCACAATCGGTGGAGGGAACACCAGATAGAGGGTTAATTGTGTTTATTTTAATATTTTCTTCTTTCCTTGTATTGGATTGTGTTCCCCTTTTATGTGAAACTAATATTTTAGGTATTTAGGCATGATAAACATTCGGGTTGATGTTTAACATTGAAATCAAATATTAATAACTATTTAGTTGCTTGTTTTTAATTTGAGATCTATTTAGTGTAATTCATTACATTGGTAATCTAAGTTGCCACTGTAACACCCTTATCCTTTTCAGGACCCAGGTGTCACACCAGCCAGATCTAGGGAATGAACCCAAACCTAAGGCTGTAATCTGCTAATTAACTGAAGAATTAACAACATGCGGAAGGTAATTAAGCAAACTTATTATAACACAATTCTCAAACGATAGATATTGTTTAATACATCACCAAATAACATATTGTCTTAAACATAATTCTCACATCACTCATAAATAAAAAACAGGATTTCTAGACATCGAGTCAGAGCCAGCTACAGTACATCTCCTCTACTCGTGGTCAGACGACCTGCTAGAAGTTCTCCTGTCTAACGTCCTACGAAAACAGTGTCAAGAAGAGGGGCTGAGCTACTGGAGCTCAGTGAGCGGGAACAAACTGTCGGGTGTAACTGTACCCGTAGAATAAGTAAAACTGTAAAGAAATCTGGCGTGTAAAACACGAATAGAAAATACTGAATTAAAATACTGAAAACTGTACTGAATACTGAGCAAGTAAACATTGATCAAAGTATTCTCTTAAAATGCATAAGCGAAGTTTACATTTCTCTGCCTTGTGAATTAAATCGATACCATATTCCCCCTGGGTAATCTGTACCTGTGCCCTCTCTCTCTCTGAGATGAGCTCTATCTCTAGAAGGCGAGGAACGCGGCATCATCTAATACACAAGACTATTCTCTGACTACACATCTACTTCAGTACTGTATGGCCAGCAACCAACAGGTATATCTGATACAAGTGGTCGACTATATATACGTACACTAAGCATCCGAAGGGATGGAAAGGGGGTTTTGATTTTTATAAAATGGAAGTGTTTTTAAAACAGATAGTTCGGACTTAAAACAGAATTTAAATCACCCCTCTCCTAACTCAGTGTCGTACTCTCTGGCTCTACACGAGCCACCGCTGGTCTATACATGTACATCAATAGAATGTAATCTAACTATATCTGAATTGTTTCTCTTTTCTGTTATTGAATACTAAGCATGAAAAGGGGTTTATAAAACTCTAGAAACTTTCATAAAAACTCATGGTTCATTCTTTCAAAACTGAAATCTGAATCGTGTAAAAATAGGGTAAAACATACGATCTAGATAGGTAGGTTCCCCTCACCTGAGTCTGGGTCGAGTTTAAATCTGACTCGGTCCTTCGACGGTGGCGGACTTGCCCATGCCCTTACCTGATAATTGAAATAAGAACTCTATAAATGCGGAGGTCGTATTTTTGGCTCGTAGTCTATATTAAACTCAATAGAATACGATGAAAAATACGAAACTATCACATGCTCGTATTTCTCCATACTTCTAACTAATCTTCACTTATACTTAATTACTACTTCCCTAACTTAATAATTTGCATATCAAACAAGGATTGAAGCTAATCAAGGAACTAAACATGGAAGCATACACTAAATATCAAATAAAACTCTTAACTCCTATAAATCTCCAAGAAAAATCGGGCAGCACCTCCTTTATTCGTAGGGCCCTGGAGATATACATGCATTCACCACATTAACATGAATTTGCTCCATTAACAACCAACATTCTAATTCACCTGTTAACAGCCCACAAATTCAATTCAATTATATATCTACTTAGGGTTTTCCCCAAATTAGCAATTTAGGGATTTACTTGATCTAATTGTTCGTCAGTCAGAGGGTCAAGCGGATCAAAGCCGTCTCAATGGCGTGGGTGGGGTCAAGCAGTGTGGCGGGGTGTATTCTGAGCCTGGCGTTGCTGCGTGGGCAAGAGGCGGAGCTCGCGGTGGTGGGGACTGTGTTGGTCGCACGCGGCTAAAACGATGGGGTTGTAGGCGCGCGCATGTGGGAGCTGGTGACTATCCGGTGGCGGCATGAGGAGAAGAGCGGCACGCCTTGTACAAGTAAGGGGAGAGAGCTTCAAAGTGGAAAGAGAGGCGAACGCCTCATGTGAGAACAAAGAGGGAAAGAGAGAGAGAGAGTTGATTTCCTCTCTCTCTCTCATCTCTGTCTTATAATAGACAGAGTTCTTCACTTTTAATTTATTAATTTATTATTTTTATTTAAATAATCGCTTCACTATTTAAAGTATTATAATAATTTATCTTTTAAAAAGAATTTAATAAATAATATTATCTTTTACTTTATGTCACATCACTATTTAAAAATATTATCTTATCAATAATTATCAATAATTCTTCCGACCCAGATCCGGGAATCCCGGGTCAGAAGACCCCGTGACACGAGCTAACTATAGCATCACGGGTCGTCTTTTCTCCCGACCCAGATCCATGTATCTCGGCTTTTGACTCGGCCAGATCTACTTTATCGAGACTCTAACTTTTGTCCGATATTCCTACTTAATTAATCTGGGTTAATTAATATTTAAATAAATTTCTGGTTTAATTAATCTACTCGGCCGACTATCCATCTCCAACTATTCTATACAACTCTGGTGTAGCCTAATAAGGCCTCTCTCGGCCCTATAGTTGCGAGACTGGATTTCGGTCCATTTTATTCTAATTTTCTTTAACTTGAGATTAATATTAATTAATCTGTTTTAAGTTAATTAACCTCATTTAAAATTTTGGAAATTCACTGAATTTTACATGGGAAATTTTGGGATGTTACAATTCTCCCACCCTTAGGAATTTCGACCCCGAAATTCCCTTACAGTAAGTAACTAAAATAACTGAGGGTACTGTTCACTCATCTGATCCTCTCTTTCCCAAGTGGCTTCTTCCACATGGTGATTACTCCACAGCACCTTCACCAAGAATATCATCTTGTTCCTCAATGCCTGTTCCTTCCTGTCGAGAATGCGTACCGGTCTCTCCATGTAGCTCAAGTCTGGTGCTAATTCTACAGTTGGTCCCACCAAGACTTGATTCGGATCCTTGATGCACTTCCGCAGCATCAATACAGGAAAAACATTATGTATCCTCGATAGCGCTTCTGGTAAGATAAGTCGGTATGCTACAGGACCTACCCTGTTGACTATCCTATACGGCCCAATGTATCGTGGGCTCAGCTTCCCACGCTTCTGGAATCGAAGTACGCCCTTCCATGGTGATACTTTCAGGAACACCTCGTCTCCTACCTCGAACTCCAAATCTCGACGACGGTTGTTGGCGTAGCCCCGCTGCTTGTCTTGAGCCTTCCTGATTCGCTCTCTAATGAGCTTGATTTTCTCTGAGGTGATCTGCACTAGCTCTGAACCTAAGATCTTCCTTTCGCCTTCCTTATCCCAGCATAATGGTGTTCTGCATCCTTTACCGTACAGAGCTTTATACGGTGGCATACCAATTCTCGTCTGGTAACTATTGTTGTAAGCAAGCTCCAACAATCCCAGATTCTCGTCCCAGCTCCCGGGAAGCTCCATAACACATGCTCGAAGTAGATCCTCCAGTATCTGAATGGTTCTCTCTGATTGTCCATCTGACTCGGGGGGGTATGCCGAGCTCGAGTTCAATTTTGTCCCCAACGCTTTATGCAGACTCTCCCAAGAATTGGAGGTGAACCTTGGGTCTTTGTCAGAAACTATAGATACAGGTACTCCGTGTAGTCTCACTATCTGGTCTACGTACAACCGTGCCAACAGGTCCCGAGAATACGTCATCTTGATTGGAAGAAAGTGAGCTGACTTGGTCAATCAATCAATGATTACCCAGATAGCATCTTTGCCTTGACTCGTTCGGGGTAAACCAGTCACAAAGTCCATGGCTATCCGCTCCCACTTCCATTCGGGAATCTGTAAAGGTACTAACAATCGTGGTGACTTCTTGTGCTCAGCTTTGATCTGCTGACAGACCAAGCACCTAGCCACATACTAAGCAATGTCCTTCTTCATCCTCCTCCAGATGTAGTTTCTCTAATGTTGCGGTATAGCTTCGTGTTCCCTGGGTGCATAGCGTAGGCCGAGCAATGAGCTTCCTCCAATATCAGTTGCTTGAGGGCCTCTTCATTGTGTGGTACATAAATTCGTGCACCAACCATCACAGCTCCATCTGAAGATAAGGAATAGTCACCACGTCTTCTCTTCTGTAGCTTCCTCGCCAGCTTCATCAACTTAGGGTCTCGCATTTGAGCTTCCTTAATCTGGGTCAATATCATTGGGTGTAGGCGGAAATTTGCTAATAACACCCCTAGCTCATCTACTGAGAGTTGGACCCCAGTAGATCTCAACTCGTGCAACTTGGTGAAGTCGGTGGTCCCCAACCACGCCATCGTCTTTCTGCTCAGGGCGTCAGCTACAACATTCACCTTGCCGGGGTGGTACTCAAACGTACACTCATAGTCCTTCAGCAGCTCTATCCACAGTCTCTGCCGCATATTCAGCTCTCGCTGGCTTATCAGGTACTTCAAACTTTTATGGTCGGTGATGATTTTACAGGCTTCACCATACAGATAGTGTTGCCATATCTTCAGCGCAAAGACCACTGCTACTAGCTCTAGATCATGGACTGGATGGTTTACCTCGTGAGTCTTGAGCTGCCTCGATGCATAGGCGATAACTTTGCACTGTTGCATCAAGACACAACTCAATCCCCTAAACGAAGCATCACTATAAATTTCGAATCCTATACCTGCGGTAGGTAAGGTAAGGATGGGAGTAGACACTAGTCAGTTCTTCAGTTCTTGAAAACTCTGCTCATAATCCTCGGTCCACTCAAACTTGGCATTCTTCCGCAGTAACTTGGTTATGGGCTGGGCGATCGAAGAAAATCCCTCCACAAATCGTCTATAGTTACCAGCCAACCCTAGGAAGCTCCTGATCTCCTTCACGGTGGTTGGGGCTTGCCAGTTGACTACCACTTCAATCTTCTCAGGATCCACGTAGATCCCTGCCACTGAGACTACGTGTCCCAGAAACTTTACTTCTTCCAACCAAAAGTCGCACTTCTTAAGGTTGGTATACAGTTGATGCTCCCTTAATGTTTGCAGCACTATCCTTAGATGATTGATGTGTTCCTCTACGCTCCGGGAATACACCAAAATATCATCGTTAAACACCACCACGAACTGGTCCAAGTAGGGTGCGAACACCCTGTTCATCATCCCCATAAAAGCTACTGGACCATTCGTCAATCCGAAGGGCATCGCCAAGAATTCAAAATATCTGTATCTGGTCCGGAACGCTGTCTTTGGCACATCTTCCTCCTTCACTAGTAGCTGGTGGTATCCTGACTTCAAGTCAATCTTTGAGAAGACGCACGTTCCTCGTAGTTGATCGAACAGATCCTCTATGCGTGGTAAGGGGTACTGGTTCCGGATAGTGACTTGATTCAACAGGCGATAATCTACACACATCCTTAAGGAACCATCTTTCTTCTTCACGAAGAGTACGGGCGCACCCCAGGGGGAGGTACTAGCCCTGATAAACCCTTTCTCCTGTAACTCGTCAAGTTAGGCCTTCAACTCATGCAGCTCCACTGGGGCCATCCTGTATGGTGCTCTGGAGATAGGAGTCGCTCCTGGAATCAAGTCAATAATGAACTCCACACCTCTATGTGGGGGTGGTCCCGGTAACTCCTTAGGAAAAACATCTTGGTATTCACATGCTACTGCGATCTCCCGTACATCTACTCTGGGGGCTGCTACCTCCACCATGTTCGCCAGGTAAGTTTCTTCCGTCTCCTCCATCTGGGCTCGTCTCCCGTAGAAGAGAATCTCTTCCTCGCCTGGCCGCTGGAATCTCAGCATCTTCCTGTAGCAGTCGACGTGGGCATGGTGTGTCGCCAACCAATCCATCCCTAGGATGGCATCGAACTGCAAGATCCTCATAGGGATCAAATCGGCTGCTAACTCCTGATCATCTATCCATACATCACAACCTTCGTATACTACCTTAACAACAATAGAACTACCTATAGGTGATGTTACAACTATAGACTGAGCTAACCTAGTAGCATACACACCATCAGGTATATTAAATGAGGTAGCTACATAGGAATGCGCAGATCCTGGATCAATAAGTACGCATGCATCAATACCGTAGATTTAAGCAGTACTTGTAATGATGTCAGACGTCTCCACAGCCTCCTGCTGTGTCATAGCAAATGCCTGAGCCTGTAGTTGCGACGGGACTCCTCTGCCTCCTCCCATAGACTTCCCGTCGGAAGACCCTCCTCGGTTGCTCCCTATGCTGCCTACGGTGGAAATCTTCTGTGGCGCCTGTGTACCTTGGTCCCCCGCTGGAAATTGGGAAACCGCATCACCCCCATGAGCTAACAGAGGACATTCCTTCATGTAGTGGCCTGGCTGTTGACAATGATAGCAAATGCCTGCTCCCAGGCCCGCACGACACTCCCCGAAATGGTATCTCTTGCAGGTAGGGCATTGGGGCCTCTTCTGATTCTGGCTCCCTGTAGAAGAGCCGCCACTGCTGCTGGAGTTGCTCTTCTTGGCTGGTCTATAACTGCCGCCTGCCTAAGAATCTAGCATGCTTCTCTTCTTTGACTTCTCCATGCGTCGCTTCTGTTGATCCATGCTCGACTCAACTCTGAGCGAGGCCTCCACTAGCTCAGTGAAGTCCGAGAGTCCTGCCAATGTGACGATATTCCTAATCTCGTCACGTAACCCTCGCTCGAACCTTCGGCACTTTTGATGCTCATTATCTGTGTAATCATGTGCATACCACCCTAGATCTGTAAATTTGGCCTCATAGTCGGCCACAGAAGGACTTCCTTTAATCAGGCGCAGAAACTCCTCGTGCTTCGCGTCTCGATAGATCTGAGGCATAAATTTTCGGTCGAACGTCGTCCTAAATTCGGCCCAAGTAAAAACTGTTTGGTTTGGACGGCGTCGCTTGTACATCAGCCACCACTATAGGGCTCTTTCTCCTAGCAACAAGGTGACGGTCGCCACCTTCTCTTCATCCGGACACATAAGGGCCTCGAAAATAAGCTCCAAGAGTGTAATCCAATTCTCTGCTTCAGCTGGGTCATTAGTACCCGTGAACTGGGTGATTCCCATCTGCCGGGCCTTGGCCACATGATCATGCTTCTTTGGCTTTGGTTGCTGATACCCTGGAAATGCCGCAAATGACTTGGTCATTTGGTCATACATCTACTGCACCCCAAGGTTTTGAGTTGGCCCTGCTTGCGCTCCTGGTTGGTTCTCTGGTCCAGGTTGTGCTCCTGGATAATAGCCTGATCCGTACTGCATCCCGGGTTGTATCCCGGTCCATATGGTACACCCGGCTGGAATCCGGGTCCAAAGTACATCCCCGGGTAATATCCGAGTCCATAAGGAAACCCCGGCTGGAATCAGGTCTGTAGTACATCCCCGGATGGAATCCGGGTTCAGGGTGCATTCCCGGCTGATACCCGGGTCCATGATAAGAGTGAGACCCTTCAGCCTGGTCTCCTACAGGTTCTGGAACCTCCTTGCGTTCCGGGACTTCTTCTGCTCAGGGACCTCCTCTGGTTCAAGCGGTCCGTATGCTGGTGCTGGTTCCTCTCGTGGCACACGGGGTGGTCTTCCGACTCTCCTTGGTACGTTGCCATTCTGAAAAAGAGAGTATGTCAATAGTATTCTCTAACTCTAAAAGCAATGATTAAACTTTTTCTACTGAAACAACACTCAAAACCTAAGGCTCTGACTACCCTAGGACTCCCATAGGATTGACCTCGTTCTGATACCACTAAATGTAATACCCTTATCCTTTTCAGGACCCAGGTGTCACACCAGCCAGATCTAGGGAATGAACCCTAAACCTACGGCTGTAATCTGCTAATTAACTGAAGAATTAACAACATGCGGAAGGTAATTAAGCAAACTTATTATAACACAATCCTCAAACGATAGATATTGTTTAATACATCACCAAATAACATATTGTCTTAAACATAATTCTCACATCACTCATAAATAAAAAACAGGATTTCTAGACATCGAGTCAGAGCCAGCTACAGTACATCTCCTCTACTCGTGGTCAGACGACCCGCTAGAAGTTCTCCTGTCTAACGTCCTGCGAAAACAGTGTCAAGAAGAGGGGCTGAGCTACTGGAGCTCAGTGAGCGGGAACAAACTGTCGGGTGTAACTGTACCCGTAGAATAAGTAAAACTGTAAAGAAATCTGGCGTGTAAAACACGAATAGAAAATACTGAATTAAAATACTGAAAACTGTACTGAATACTGAGCAAGTAAACTTTGATCAAAGTATTCTCTTAAAATGCATAACTGAGTTTCTGTTTCTCTGTCTTGTAAATTAAATCTGATACCGACATTCCCCCTGGGTAATCTGTACCTGTGCCCTCTCTCTCTCTGAGATGAGCTCTATCTCTAGAAGGCGAGGAACGCGGCATCATCTAATACACAAGACTATTCTCTGACTACATATCTACTTCAAGCATCGTATGGCCAAAGAACCAACAAGTATATCTGATACGAATGGTCGACTATATATACGTACACTAAGCATCCGAAGGGATGGAAAGGGGGTTTTGATTTTTATAAAATGGAAGTGTTTTTAAAACAGATAGTTCGGACTTTAAACAGAATTTAAATCACTCGTCTCCTAACTTAGTATCGTACTCTCTGGCTCTACACGCCGCTGGTCTATACATGTACATTAATAGAATGTAATCTAACTGTGTCTGAATTTGTTTCTCTTTTCTGTTACTGAATACAAAGTATGAAAAGGGGTTTATAAAACTCTAGAAGCTTTCATAAAAACTCATAGTTCATGCTTTCAAAACTGAAATCTGAGTTGTGTAAAAATACGATAAAACATACGATCTAGATAGGTAGGTTCCCCTCACCTGAGTCTGGGTCGAGTTTAAATCTGACTCGGTCCTTCGACGGTGGCGGACTTGCCCTTGCCCTTACCTGATAGTTGAAATAAGAACTCTATAAATACGGAGGTCGTATTTTTGGCTCGTAGTCTATATTAAACTCAATAGAATACGATGAAAAATACGAAACTATCACATGCTCGTATTTTTCCATACTTCTAACTAATCTTCACTTATACTTAATTACTACTTCCCTAACTTAATAATTGGCATATCAAACAAGGATTGAAGCTAATCAAGGAACTAAACATGGAAGCATACACTAAATCTCAAATAAAACTCTTAACTCCTATAAATCTCCAAGAAAAATCGGGCAGCACCTCCTTTATTCGTAGGGCCCCGGAGATATACATGCATTCACCACATTAACATGAATTTGCTCCATTAACAACCAACATTCTAATTCACCTGTTAACAGCCCACAAATTCAATTCAATTATATATCTACTTAGGGTTTTCCCCAAATTAGCAATTTAGGGATTTACTTGATCTAAAGCTTTGTTCGTCGTCGTAGGGCTGCAAGCCGGATCAAGCTGTCTGAATGGCGACTGGGTGGGGTCAAACGGCTGTGGCCGGGCGGTGTTACAGGGCACAGCGTCGCCGGCGTGGGCAAGAGGCGGAGCTCGCGGTGGTGGGGACTGTGTTGGTCGCACGCGGCTAAAACGATGGGGTTGTAGGCGCGCGCGTGTGGGAGCTGGTGACTATCCGGTGGCGGCATGAGGAGAAGAGCGGCACGGCGCGCGCGTGCGGGGGAGAGAGCTCAGGCGGCTGGAAAGAGAGGCGAACGCCTCATGTGAGAACAAAGAGGGAAAGAGAGAGAGAGAGTTGATTTCCTCTCTCTCTCTCTCATCTCTGTCTTATAATAGACAGAGTTCTTCACTTTTAATTTATTAATTTATTATTTTTATTTAAATAATCTCTTCACTATTTAAAGTATTATAATACTTTATCTTATAAAAAGAATTTAATAAATAATATTATCTTTTACTTTATGTCACATCACTATTTAAAAATATTATCTTATCAATAATTATCAATAATTCTTCCGACCCAGATCCGGGAATCCCGGGTCAGACGACCCCCGTGACACGAGCTGACTATAGCATCACAGGTCGTCTCTTCTCCCGACCCAGATCCGTGTATCTCAGCTTTGACTCGGCCAGATCTACTTTATCGGGACTCTAACTTTTGTCCGATATTCCTACTTAATTAATATGGGTTAATTAATATTTAAACAAATTTCTGGTTTAATTAATCTACTCGGCCGACTATCCATCTCCAACTATTCTATACAACTCTGGCCTGGCCCAATAAGGCCTCTCTCGGCCCTATAGTTGCGGAATGGATTGCGGTCCATTTTATTCTAATTTTCTTTAACTTGAGATTAATATTAATTAATCTGTTTTAAGTTAATTAACCTTATTTAAAATTTCGGAAATTCACTGAATTTTACTTGGGAAATTTTGGGATGTTACAGCCACAGCCGGGATTATTTAATCCGACGCACTTAGGGAAGAAGAAAAGGCCTCCCCGTGTGCGGGCAAACCTCAATAGAGTGGATTGTGATATACCGAGAGATCGGGCACTAAGGAGAGCAAATCCTTAATATGCCTTGTTCCCATAATTACTTTAAGAATTAGATTCCCTAGAATGCCAATCAGTGAGGGTACTAGGTTAGTAATCGCCTCGAGAGAGGGATCAAAGCACTATAGGACTTCTTGGTCCAAATTATGGCAACTATTAACCTTAATATTCTTTGTCTACCATTAGGAAAACCCGTGGAGGTTTCATTGCCTGAATACATCCTTCCTATAATTGATTTACCCCAAGATTCAATCTCATCATTAGTGATATCTAATTCTTAGGCTTTCTTAGCTTTAGTAAATAGATTAGTTTAAAACACCAACCAATTTCTGATTAGACTAGATAATAGACGGACAGCTAGTACTACTATTTCTTTGTCTCTGTGGGTTCGATATTGGACTCTTATAGTACACTTTATTACTTGACACGACCCATGCACTTGCAGTAGTATCGACTCGATCATGGGATCCTCCAGTCAGGGATAAGAGACGGAGGAGGTTATCTGAGTATAAAAGTCCCGGCTTTACAGGGGAAGAATTCAGCATTCATCCTCCAGCAGTGAACAAGAACAATTTTGAGATAAAAGCAAACACAATATGCATGATTCAAAACCAGGTACAGTTCGATAGTCGTCTAGATGAGGATCCACAAGCATGTTTCATTTAGATTTGCAACATGTTTAAAATTAATGGAGAATTTGACGCGGCTATCCAATTGAGAATATTTCCGTTCAGTTTAAGGGAAGTAGCATATATATGGCTTGCTACATTTCATTTGGGAAGCATAAGGACTTGGAAGGACATGTTGGACAAGTTTCATGGTAGATTCTTTCCTCCAAGCAAAGCTGTACAAATTAGACAAGAGATTTCTGCTTTCAAGCAAGGGGAGTCTGAGTCACTCTTTAAGGCATACGAGTGGTTCAAGGATCTATTTCGGCGTTGCACCCATCACAGCCTTGAGCTATGGATAAAGATTCATATTTTTTACAATGGTCTCAACAACCACACTAAATAGCTTGTGAATGTCGTAGCTGGTGGCTCATTAAGCAACAAATATCCTGAAGGCATAAAAGCAGTTTTTAAAGATATGGAAAGTATTGAGTCACTTTGGGCATCGAGATTGAGATAGCCTAGTAGTGCGAGAGCTTGTGTTATATGCTCAGATTCAGATCTTGCAGCTATGGTGGATGAATTGTCCATGAAGTTGGACTAATTAACTACTAGTAGCTCGAGCCAGGTTGTATTTATGCTATGTGATACTTGTGGAGGAGGGCACGATGCATCCCAATGCCCCATTGCTAGTGTTGAGTTGGCCCCTATGGAGAAGGTGCAGTACATGGGCAATGCTTTAAGACCTCAAGGAACTCAATTCAGGCCATACATGCCAAATTGGAGCCACTGGGGGCTATCCTATAGAAACCCACAAGGAGGACAAGGCTCTCTAGGATTTCAGCAGCCTCTTAAGCCTCAAGGGCAGAAGTACACTACAGAAGACATTGTGGCTAGGTTTATGATGACCATGGATGCCAAATTTGACATCAACACTACTTTGAGAAATGTGCAAGCAAGTTTTCATAATTTCGAGAACAAAGTGGGTTAACTTGCTAGAAATTCTTTAGAGAGACCCCGGGGTAGTCTTCCAAGCAACATTGAACCCAACCTCTGAGAGTATTTGAAACTTTGAGAAGTGAGAAGGAGTTATAGTTGATGGTCAAGACTCCTCCAACCGGAGAACATCAAGTGGGAGTTAGTGAGACATCTTGTAACACACCGGTTTTTCTTTGTCAATATAGTGCCAGTGTTTAGTGAGTAAATAACGGGTGCTGTAATTAAATTAGCATAAGGATCATTGAAATGAAATTATATGGTGGTGAATTAATGTCCTAGATTTTACAATAGATTAGTAGAGATTATTTGGGAAAGGATGTGACAACATGTTTATCAATGCCCTAGGTATTTAAGATGGCTTCTTTCGAGATTATAATTATTAGTAGGGGTGTGACAATATAAACAACTAATTGAGCTAGGTTTGTCACAAACTAAATCTTAAATTGGGCCCATAAGGCCGGTTGTAGTGGGCTGGGCCTAAGTTGGAAGAAGGTTGGGTTTGGGATGGAGTTTAAGCAGAGATGAGAGGCTTGGTTTGGTGAGAGAAGGTTGTGAGATGGTTGAAAGTGAGAGGAGATGGAGGTGGCGCTCATGTGGGTCCCGGTGGAGCAGGAGGTGGCACTTGGCAGGGGCTCGCTAGAGATCAGGGCGATGCTGGCGCTTTGCATGTCCAGAGGTGTGAGCGTCGTCCATGGGGCATGGGTTCTGTCGGCTGATAGTAGTAAAAGGGGAAGGATGGTGTGCTGCGAGGAGGGAAAAGAAATCCAGAAACGCTGAACTCCTTGGATCACCACCTGCTTGATCGATGCGACCTTACATTCTCACCGATCCACTAAGTTCAGTCCAGCTGATGTTGGTCCCGTCCGGCTTGTGGGGTCTCCCTGTTCCTCGGCCCGGCCAGCAGTGAGCTCATCCAGCGTTTGGGTTCCGGTCCTCGGTTGACAGTCCCAATAAACCAGCTTCTGCAAGGTATACAATTAGTTGGAAGATGGAGCTCAGTGTAGTGCTGAATTGATGAATGTTTTGAATTGGAGCTTCGGAATTGGTATTTGTGAGCTTAGTGTTGTTGATGCGGTTATTGTACTGTTATGTTGCTAATGTGCTGGTTGTTGATTGTGAGGAAGGAGTTCAAGTTGTTGTTGTGTTAGCTATCCTTATGATTAGGCATTGTTCTTGCTGCTGTAGTAGAGTTGCAGCTTGCATTGTATTCAATTGGAAATAAGAAATCAAAGAGGAAGTTGCTCTCTTGACTTTAATTATGCCTAGCAAATGTTTGATGAAATGTTTCATTGAGCTTTTGAGTAGTAACTAGCTTGCGAAAGTGTTGTTGATTTCTGTCTATTAAGAAGTGATCATGTGCACTGTTATATGGAAAATTCTGAAGTCTTTTGGTAGTTTATAAACTTTTTTCAGTCTTGATTTGATGCTGTTGAGAGATGAATGAAAAGTCATATAATGAGTGTTACGGTTATTTGCCATATTTGTTGTTGGGCTTTAGGTTGGTTGAGACTTGAGAATGCTTTGTACTCTTGAAATGTTTTAGGGAAATATTGGGTTAGAGCGATCAAGGCATTTGATTAGTTTCTAGTAATACACTTGTTGAGTAATCGAACTTAGGGCCCATTTCTTAGTTAGATACCTAGTGTTCATTGAGTGTTGAAAATCATAGTCGAGTAGTGGGCCTTAAGCTAGTTGGACTTAGGCCCATGGATTATTAGAAAGAACTTGATAATTATGAGTTCATGAGATATGAACTAGTATTGATTTACTTATAATTGCGTTTACTAGGAAAAAAGAAGGGCAAGACGGGATCTTCGGGAGGTACGAGTCAGACTTGATTTGCTTAGGACTTCAGGTGAGTGGACCTACTGTACATCCTCGTGTTTGATCGAGATTTTATCGTGTTTTCAGTTTATATTTCTCGGCTATGTTTTATTCTCGGTTTGAGAATGATTTTGATTAATTACAGCTATTGTAGATTGATGTTCTGCATATGATTAGTTGTAGATCATTGAGATAGATATATGACGTGAGCATCGATATTTGCATCCTGTTTAGATGATCCTTGCTATGCGTATATGGCTCCGTTAAGTCGGTGACCAAGTGACACCCGAGTAGGGGAAAGGTTTTCTTGTTTTCAAAATGAATTTCTAGCCTCAAAACCTTGTTTCAAAATGTATTTATCTTAAAACCCTTTTCCAACTCTTTGGGGTGCTCGGTACCACGGGTGAAGACCCAGATCGGGGGAAACCTCGCGGCTTCACATACAGCCCAGATTGGGGGATACCTCACGGCTATTTATCTGAGACCTTAGCAAGTGATCCTACAGAGTTGCATTCTTATCGACAGACGCTCACATATCTAGACATCTCATGAGACGTAGACATGCATGTTAGTGGTGCCCATTGACTTTTCGGGTTTTCTCGGACATTGCATTAGGTGATCTTCCTGACTGAGAAGTTAATGCATAGACGTTCATGCTTAACTGTCTTTCTACATGTATTTCAGTACAGATTATTTTCCATATACAAGATTATACTTTTCAGATGCACGGGTCTTAGTTGACCTGACAGTAGGGGTCACATATCACTGAGCTCTGTAGCTCAGTCCCTTTTTCTTACTCACCTTGTGCAGGTAGCAGACAGAAGTCCAGATAGATGCTAGATCCGGTGAGATGAGATGACGTAGTTGGCTCTGACGTCCCACAGTTATTTCTTCTGTTGTGTACTCTGTAGACATATTTATTACACTTATGGAGACTAGGCCCAGACGCATAGTCTGTGGGGTTCTGTATCAGATATGACTCTTCTCTTTGATGAGTTCCAGACTTAGTTATGTTTTATTATCACTGTCTCTAGTTCGTTCCGCAGGTTTTGATTTCAGTTTTGGACAGCCTTGGGCTCAGGGAACTCACCTGAGCTGGCTGGTGTGACACGAGTCCCTATTGGGATTAGGGTGTTACATTAAGTGGTATCAGAGCATTTTTGCTCTCAGATCTAGAGTTTAGGGGAGTCAGAGCCTTAGGGTGAGGGTGTGCGTCCCTAGATCTAATTGTTATGAACATAGACTTGCTTGGTATGGATGTGTTCATATAGAAATTTAATTGTCAAGGTGGTCTTGCTTAGAGGATCTGGCGACACTATCCTTTTTGGTGAAGCCTGTAAAATCTTCACCGTCCACAAGAGCCTGGAGTATCTTATGAGTCTGATGTGGGTCGTGACATTCAATATGTGTCAGTAACGCTCAGTCGAAGGGTAAATTAATACGCCCAAGCAATACGTTATGCGTTATTTCGAGTTAAAGACCAAGTGGGAGAATATATGAGCAGTAACTTAATGGTCCATTTGGAACATCTGTTGTGATAGATAAATTGAGGATATCTCGAAATTCATGAACAGATCTGTTGTGGTGTAGTTATCATTAGCTTTTGCTTTGCATTCTCATCAAGAAGCTTTTCCTAAATGATTTTAGCAGAATCGGATATTCACAGAACTGGTGATAGAGGGGTGAAGTTATTAAACCACAGTTTGAGAAAGATTACCTCTTGGCGTCCATACACTGTTTCGAATATGAAGGGTCACCAGTCAATTTCTATAGAAGAGGGGTTGTATTCTTATTGTTTGTCTACACTTTGTAACCACACAGTCATGGAAAAATGGCTACATTATGGAACTGCAGATTTGTAAAACCCACAGCAACTCCAGGAAATCAGCAGCTTTATGACCAATAGGGTGAAGAATATGCGTACTTGATCCTGCATTATAATCTAAGCCCATTCTTGAAAACTGAATTTAAGCCACCAAGTTATTCAATTATATTTCAGATTTCAGCTGGAATGTGACCTGATAAGATGCTATGTCACTTTCTTTTGCCATATTATTTAAAGAGCACTTCCAAAGACAAAGAAGAGCGATAAGAGTTCTGTTAACTACTGTTAAATAGATTTCTGAGTTTGAGGTTTTAGCTATGAAATGATGAGTTCAGGAATCTTTGTAAAAAGTTCATTTATGTTGCAGTAGATACCTAACTTATGCTTTGTAAGTATTTTCTGTTGGATGTCCTATGATCAGTTCTGGCCTTTGAGAACTCGGATACTTATGTATCTACCATACATTGCTTCAATGGAAGAAAGATGGGTTCTAAAGGTATTGTACAATGGAGATTTGGCAGAACTATTATAGATCAGAATGCTTCTATATTAGTTCTGGCCGATTTTAGAATGCTTCTATTTGCATTAGTTCCGGAACGAAAGTGTCTATGACTAGTACTTATGGAAACTTTCATATAATCTATGATAGACTCCTACCAATTAGAGTATGTTAGAATCTTAAAAGCTACATATGAAGTGGTAGTTCGTGCCCATTCCTCAGGTGCAGTTTGAACTCTGATCTGGAAGCATTTGAGACACGTTTTGGTGTGCTGTAATAGTTATCAAGTAACTGCCTACACAGATAGCTTATGGACTACCAAAAGAAGGAAGTTTTGTGAGAGTTGGGTTCACTATGAAATTGTTGTATTTAAATTTCTTTTGTTTTAAGACTGCAGAACTGAAATTAGTTAAAAAGAAATGTAACAGAATCTCAGCTGCATTGTTGTAGTGCAAGTGTATGAGTTTTGATGGAGCAATTTATGCATTTCTGGATGATGATGAGTTGAACAGTGGCAAATTTCTAAGTGCACAGAGTCACTAACAGCCCAGTTTTATTCCTTGCGTTGGATTTGGGTTATACAACTTTTTGAGGATTTTATTAGGCTATGACTTAACTACAAAGATGATCCTAATAGAATCCTGTGTTGAATGAGTTGTGGACAAATGTCAAAAGTTTTCAACAGAATCTTAAAGAGGTATTAAAACTAAAGGTACTAGTTGCAGGTATGAAGTTTTGCCATCAATAGTTAGAATGAATTGTACTGAATTTATTACATAAGGAATGATTCTCCAAGGAAATAAATCCAGAGGTGGAAACCCAGATTCTTCTTGATCATAATTGGAGAAGTGGCTTGAGCTGCAGCTTATATAGAAAGTCTTCTGCTCAAGAGTTCAATAAAGGGGCCTTCTTTTTCCAACAACCATTTGAGCTTGGACCTTGTGAGAATTCTAAATCTTTTGGAGGATGACAATTCGTACTGGATGGACAAGAGGCTGCACTGTTCGTCCTTCGAAGTCACAGGGGTGATAATTCTTATGTCTGTTACTAGAAAACACTCCTTGAGAAGGAAGGCTCTTGCATAGCATATAGTTTCCGTTCGAGGAGAAAATTCAGCTGCACACACTTTATCCGCAGTTGAATCGAGATCTTATTGCTCAAATGTGCCAACCTTTAGTTAAATGCTTCCTTACAAGAAACCTGCAAGAATGAACAAACAATTAAAGCAATGATGATAATGTGTGGGAGATACTATATGACTTACTGCTGGCAGCAGGTTAGCAAAATGATCTATTTTGTACGAACTGGTCAAACAAACCATGGGCACGCCAGTATCAATTTTGGTTTTTGGTTGGTAAGTTGTAAGCCTTGGTTGAGTACCCATAATGAATTGACTATAGTAGCTGCAGTTTTGAATTTGGAAACATGAATTGATGTTAGAGCATAAGGACCTGGTGATACCCCTTTTTATGTTTTGCATGACAAATTGGAACTAAGGAGAAGATATGGCTATAGATGCTGCTATGAGAATAATTATTATCGCTAGATAGGACTGTAGTTTGAGGTAATGAAATGATTGGAGATCTAGACGACAGGGAGCATAAAATCTAACTTGGAAACAGTTATGGAACAAATTTCAAACACTAGAATTTTATTCCTTAGGAGGTGTCTTTAAGACAGTAACAGGTGAAAATGCTTGTGTTGATAGTACTGTTGGAACACAATTCTATTCACGAACTTTTAAGACTAAATTTCCGTTGATGGGTGGTATAGGCAATGAATGTTAATACAGATTCACTGTGTGTTCTCAATTTAATTAGCAAATGAAGTTGGTTCATGGGATGTTAGAGGATATGTGGATTTGGTATCTAATAATTGGTCAGGTTGTCTCCGGAAAGCAACAAAATTTTAGATGTAATGGTTGGTCGGAACATAAGATTGGTTCCTTCCAGAAGGAATATATTTGAACCATTACTCTCTCAGTTATGTGTTGTAATATGAGAAGTAGTAATAAGATTGGGAACTTTTAAGTATTATCTTATGGAAATCTTATATAGTATAAATACTGTGAAGATATCAAGAAGAAATCGAATGCAACAGTAGAACCTAGATAAGACTCAGTATTGCCCACCAAATGGATGTGGGTAAGCAATTTCGGGGACGAAATTTCCTAAGGGTGGGAGAATTGTAACACACCGGTTTTTCTTTGTCAATATAGTGCCAGTGTTTAGTGAGTAAATAACGGGTGCTGTAATTAAATTAGCATAAGGATCATTGAAATGAAATTATATGGTGGTGAATTAATGTCCTAGATTTTACAATAGATTAGTAGTAATCTATTTGGGAAAGGATGTGACAACATGTTTATCAATGCCCTAGGTATTTAAGATGGCTTCTTTCGAGATTATAATTATTAGTAGGGGTGTGGCAATATAAACAACTAATTGAGCTAGATTTGTCACAAACTAAATCTTCAATTGGGCCCATAAGGCCGGTTGTAGTGGGCTGGGCCTAAGTTGGAAGAAGGTTGGGTTTGGGATGGAGTTTAAGCGGAGATGAGAGGCTTGGTTTGGTGAGAGAAGGTTGTGAGATGGTTGAAAGTGAGAGGAGATGGAGGTGGCGCTCATGTGGGTCCCGGTGGAGCAGGAGGTGGCACTTGGCGGGGGCTCGCTAGAGATCAGGGCGATGCTGGCGCTTTGCATGTCCAAAGGTGTGAGCGTCGTCCATGGGGCATGGGTTCTGTCGGCTGATAGTAGTAAAAGGGGAAGGATGGTGTGCTGCGAGGAGGGAAAAGAAATCCAGAAACGCTGAACTCCTTGGATCACCACCAACGATCGTGCAGCCTTACATTCTCACCGATCCACTAAGTTCAGTCCAGCTGATGTTGGTCCCGTCCGGCTTGTGGGGTCTCCCTGTTCCTCGGCCCGGCCAGCAGTGAGCTCATCCAGCGTTTGGGTTCCGGTCCTCGGTTGACAGTCCCAATAAACCAGCTTCTGCAAGGTATACAATTAGTTGGAAGATGGAGCTCAGTGTAGTGCTGAATTGATGAATGTTTTGAATTGGAGCTCAGAATTGGTGACTGTGAGCTTAGTGTTGTTGATGCGGTTATTGTACTGTTATGTTGATAATGTGCTGGTTGTTGATTGTGAGGAAGGAGTTCAAGTTGTTGTTGTGTTAGCTGTCCTTATGATTAGGCATTGTTCTTGCTGCTGTAGTAGAGTTGCAGCTTGCATTGTATTCAATTGGAAATAAGAAATCAAAGAGGAAGTTGCTCTCTTGACTTTAATTATGCCTAGCAAATGTTTGATGAAATGTTTCATTGAGCTTTTGAGTAGTAACTAGCTTGCGAAAGTGTTGTTGATTTCTGTCTATTAAGAAGTGATCATGTGCACTGTTATATGGAAAAGTCTGAAGTCTTTTGGTAGTTTATAAACTTTTGTCACCTTGGATTTGATGTCTTTGAGATATGAATGAAAAGTCATATAATGAGTGTTACGGTTATTTGCCATATTTGTTGTTGGGCTTTAGGTTGGTTGAGACTTGAGAATGCTTTGTACTCTTGAAATGTTTTAGGGAAATATTGGGTCAGAGCGATCAAGGAATTTGATTAGTTTCTAGTAATACACTTGTTGAGTAATCGAACTTAGGGCCCATTTCTTAGTTAGATACCTAGTGTTCATTGAGTGTTGAAAATCATAGTTGAGTAGTGGGCCTTAAGCTAGTTGGACTTAGGGCCATGGATTATTAGAAAGAACTTGATAATTATGAGTTCATGAGATATGAACTAGTATTGATTTAGTTATAATTGCGTTTACTAGGAAAAAAGAAGGGCAAGACGGGATCTTCGGGTGGTACGAGTCAGACTTGATTTGCTTAGGACTTCAGGTGAGTGGACCTACTGTACATCCTCGTGTTTGATCGGGATTTTATCGCGTTTTCAATTTATATTTCTCGGCTATGTTTTATTCTCGGTTTTGAGAATGATTTCGATTAATTACAGCTATTGTAGATTGATGTTCTGCATATGATTAGCTGTAGATCATTGAGATAGATATATGACGTGAGCATCGATATTTGCATCCTGTTTAGATGATCCTTGCTATGCAGATGCGGCTCCGTTGAGTCAGATACCAGTATTGACACCGAGTAGGGGAAAGGTTTTCTTGTTTTCAAAATGAATTTCTAGCCTCAAAACCTTGTTTCAAAATGTATTTATCTTAAAACCCTTTTCCAACTCTTTGGGGTGCTCGGTACCACGGGTGAAGACCCAGATCGGGGGAAACCTCGCGGCTTCACATACAGCCCAGATTGGGGGATACCTCACGGCTATTTATCTGAGACCTTAGCAAGTGATCCTACAGAGTTGCATTCTTATCGACAGACGCTCACATATCTAGACATCTCATGAGACGTAGACAAGCATGTTAGTGACTGATGACTTTTCGGGTTTTCTCGGACATTGCATTAGGTGATCTTCCTGACTGAGAAGTTAATGCATAGACGTTCATGCTAAACTGTCTTTCTACATGTATTTCAGTACAGATTATTTTCCATATACAAGATTATACTTTTCAGATGCACGGGTCTTAGTTGACCCGACAAAGAGGGGTCACATATCACCGAAGCTCTATAGCTTCGGTCCCTTTTCTTACTCACCTTGTGCAGTAGCGCATGTAAGTCCGTGATAGATGCTAGATCCGATGAGATGAGATGACGTAGTTGGCTCTGACGTCCCACAATTATTTCTTCTGTTGTGTACTCTGTAGACATATTTATTACACTTATGGAGACTAGGCCCAGACGCATAGTCTGTGGGGTTCTGTATCAGATATGACTCTTCTCTTTGATGAGTTCCAGACTTAGTTATGTTTTATTATCACTGTCTCTAGTTCGTTCCGCAGGTTTTGATTTCAGTTTTGGACAGCCTTGGGCTCAGGGAACTCACCTGAGCTGGCCGGTGTGACACGAGTCCCTATTGGGATTAGGGTGTTACACATCTGGAACCAAGAAAATTGTTGAAGAAAAGGTAGTGAAGGAGAAAGAGGAAAAGGTTGGCCAGCCACCCATTCCTGAGTATCAATCCAAAATTCTATATCCAGAAAGATTTAAAAAAAAGATAAGAAAGACACTCATTAAGAGGTTTTGAAAACAGTCAAGCAGTTGCATGTTAATTTATCATTGGTTGAAGTGCTCTCCTACATGCCGAAATATTCTAAGTATATAAAGGAGCTACTCTCCAACAAAAAAAGTTAGAAGAAATTACAGTCGTGACCTTGAAAGAACAGTGCTCGATAGATGTGCAGCCAGATAACCAAAGAAGTTAAAGGACCCTGGGAGTATTCTCATCCTTTGTTTTATTGGGGATGGTATTGAGGAGAGTACATTGGCAGATTCTAGAGCAAGTATAAATATCATTCGATATAAGTTGTACATGAAGCCGAGGCTTGGAGATCCAAAGCCCACGAGAATGACATTACAATTAGTTGATCGCTTTCTAAAGTGTCCATGAGAAGTAGCATAAGATGTTTTAGTTGTTGTTGACAAATTTGTATTTCCTGTAGATTTTGTATTGCTAGATATTGACGATGGTGTGGAGGTTTCGATCATCTTGGGATGACCATTTTTGGTTACCACCAGATCCCAACATGACCACCACAAAAGAAAAATGTCATTAAGAGTTGGAGATAGTGAAGTGGTGTTTAAGCTCCTGAAAGCCATGCTCCATACTTCGTCCATGATAACAAATCTTATTATGTAGATGATATTGATTTAATTTCCGATAACTCTGTGTAGGAAGTACTTGCAATTGATCTACTCAAGCGATATCTTGGAGAGCTGGATGACGGTCCGTGAGAGCACGGAAAGGGATTTCTTGACTTTGAAGAGACGCACAAAGCAAGGGAAGGCTTGAAAGAAGAAGAAGAAACCCCATCTTGAACGGATCACGGAAGAAGAAAGACAAGGATAAAGAGAACCAAGGGTACTACTATCCAAGATCGTAGGGCAATCGTATAGTGCCCATCATAGTGAGTCTTTAATTTATTCCAATTTGGGTTTTTAGATTTGTTCATTAATTGTTTGAGGGACAAACTGGAAATAGAATTCATGTGTTCGACCCACCATAAGGTAATAAAAGCTGATACATCAAGCTAGTGACGTTAAACAAGCGCTTCTTGGGAGGCAACCCAAGACTTGAAGAATTTCATTTACATTTGTTATTAGTTGCATCATTTTAGGATGCCAATAAATTGATAGCATGTTTAATCCTCAATTTTTAATAAAACCCTCCAACTTTCATTTTGATGGGGAAAATTTTGAGTGCCCAATGTCAAGTGGGTATGCTTAGATTGTATGTAGCCAACTTATATATTACGGAATGCCTATAATTTTTGTTCCTGGCACATTTGGCGAGAGTCTCGACGGGCGTCTCTAACCATGTCAGGCTCCCAGCTGTTATGGAATGAGAAGAAATTGGGGTTAGATGAAACCGTCTTGTAAAAGACAGATCCATTTGGTTCACGAAAATAGACTAGATATTTCGACGAATTCAAAACGACCATCTCTGAGTCCGTCTAGTTCCCAACCTTTAAAAACTTGGAAGAAAGATAGGCCAAACAGAACCGTCTCAGTTTAGATGATCCCGCCTAACTCAAGTAACTTGATCTGGGGTGGCCGACATAACCGTCTGAGTCAAAATTTTTGCTTTATCAAGGTGTACAGCTATCCCATTTTCCCTCCTTAAAACCCTGGTCGTTGCTCGGCTTCTTCGTCCCCCTTTTTTCCACTTCGTGCATCCCATTAACTCCTTCCACCACATCTTCTTAGGCATTTAGTCAAAGTAAATGGAAGATAAGCCTCTTTAACTCATGTTTCTATTGATTAATTTGAATTCTTAAGTAAGTAGGGTTTCCACAGCATCAATTTGGTCCCTAAATGTATATACATGTATCTAGAGTGTAATGGACCCAATCTTTTATTTAATCTTCACCTACATGCAAGTGTTAAATATTTTCCCGTCTAGATTTCACAAATAACTTTTCTAATGGCCAACTGATTTTCACCCGGTTTTGTATGACCTGATTTATAAACCAGACAAAACAGGCACGAGACAAATGGACCCATCTTGGTCGTCTGGCAACCAAAAGAGGGGAAAACCTGGGAAATTAATTCAAGATTACTTTTAAATATCTTAATAGTTTCCTCAGAATGATTTCTCTTTCAGATGCCTCCGAAGATGAAGAATGCAAGTTAAAGCACAAGCGTAGCGACGAGGGCTCCTCTACTGCACCTCGGTTCCTTCGGACGAGGTTTATGAAGCGGTACGACAAATATGTCACCATGAGGTTCCCGAAGACCCACACAATAGATTGGGGAGTTCTACATGTGATTGGGATAGAGGATAGGGGTGATTGGGATAGAGGATGGGGCACTTGACTTGGTTTTATTTGGAGGATAGGACCACGTGTTCAAGATCGACTTTCCCGTGTATCGAGAGATAGCGTTGGAGGTCTTATGCAGTTTTGAGATCGACGACATGCACTTCACCCCAGGGACACCAGACTCTATTCGCTTGCAGCTTTAGGGGATGCTACATAGGATGAGCAACACAGAGTTCTCCATGTTTATAGGAGTATATGACACTACTTTCACACTAACGCCCAAGTATGCCGAGGTCACTATGGATTTCCCCCAGGAGATGACGCACTCACAATTCTGGAGGTCTATCATGACTGGAAGGAGTATGGATTCTAGGAAGACCTCCTTCGTTGCCGATCCAATCCACTGATACTTGCAAGCCATCATCAACTGATCAGTGGCTTGTCAGGAGGACAGCACCTGTGCGATTACGCATGCGGATCTTCTTACATTATGCAGCATCATCCACAATTACCCTATACATTGGGCATATTCTTATGGAGTACATGGCACGATAGGGCCAGTACACCAAATTGAATATGATATCAGCCGATCCATATGTAACAAGGTTGGTTGTTGGCATGAGCTTGCTCCACGGGACGCCGAATATGACCCGAATCCCCACAATTCAGCCATTGGGGTTCAACACTTTTGATTTGATGGGGATGATTAGGCGCTAGGGCTAGCAGTACCACCTCATCCAGTGTTCTTCCAGAGTGAACCCAATCGTGCCTGAGGAGGATAGCCCAAATATAGCATCAGAATCTGATGGTTCCTCTGCTACAACATGACTACTAGTACCCCGCACCGAGCCGATAGAGCCGCAGCTTGAGGAGCTCCATTCACGTCAGCAGAGTATTTTGGAGGAGTTAAGAGTGGGGCAAGTTTAGCTCATTGAGGCCCAACAGTGATTAAAGGCGTGCCCTAGGGTCAGATCAAAGAGGAGCAAATACCATATTCGCGGACGAGGAGCAAGAGAGGTGCGATGGGACATCCGCTAGATACTAGCTTTGCTTCGTGATCGATCTCCATCTCCAACACATCACACACCGACATCATCATCAGCATCGACCTGGTATTTCCATATATACCCTCTAGAGCTCCGGCACCTTCCTCGGCTATACCAGCTCCAGCACCTCGCCTACCACCAGCAGCAACACCTGATAGGGATTAGTTTTCTTTTTGTTGGATCATGGACATGCTGTCATATTTTGTATTAGTGAGCAAGTCATTATCCCTGCTCCATTTGTTATCTTGTTAATTTTTTTAGTGTTTTGCAAACTTTATGCTTTTATTTTCTTGAGCTATATTGATTCCTCCATGCTTCGCAGGTTAAGAGAGCACTCACAATTTTGCCCCCAACTGAACTTTACCTTGAGACCAAGCGAATTATCGAATACACACACCTCATTGAATCCAAGGAAGTTTCAGTTTGCCCTTCTCCTTTGTTATTAATATTGTATCATTTACATACTCTATTGTGTGCATTAAGGACAATGCATGATTTTAAGCGTGGAGATGGATAGCTATTAAGCTAAATTTTAAAATTCATTGCAAAAATTTAAAGTGTGGAGATGGATGAGTAGTTGTACAAATTCATTGAAAATCTTTTAAGGAATTAATTGCAAATCTTTTTGGGATAATGCATGCTAGTGTAAACCGATGACGGTTCATGTAAAAATACTTCAGTTTTACTCTACTTTTAGTCTATACCATGCTAGAAATTTTTTTAGACTCTCCTATGAAACTTCATGGATACTTAGAGAAAATCCTTGTGACAACTATATTGTTTAGAGACATGAGATAACCCATTACCATACTTCTTTTGACCTAGATTGCTAAGTATTATCTTCAATGGCTCCAAGAGGTTGTGTGGCACTTGTTCAAATTTCTAACACTTGTTAGTAGAGTTATAGGAGATGAATAAATCTTGCAAAAAAGGAAATTCTTTGTACATAGAGATTAAGAAAATAAGAACCAAGATAGTGCTCCTCTACTCTTAATGACGAAGTAAGCTTGGAGTTCTGCCTCCTAATCAGAGTGTCCCTCAAGCCAAAAAGTCCAGTGTAAGCATGATCGCATGTATGTCAAGCTGTAATCTTTTGAGTAGTTTGTTTTTCTGGTGCCTAACCAGTATGTGCATCCCTCACAAAGGGAGATCTACACTCTATGTTAATCTTTGGTTATCTGGGAAGTCGAAT
Organism: Dioscorea zingiberensis; assembly: GCA_026586065.1. Taxonomy (NCBI): domain Eukaryota; kingdom Viridiplantae; phylum Streptophyta; class Magnoliopsida; order Dioscoreales; family Dioscoreaceae; genus Dioscorea; species Dioscorea zingiberensis. The sequence goes on along the minus strand of CM048820.1, from coordinate 37,430,363 downwards.
CCATTAGTCATACCTTACCGAAAAGAAAAGAAGTTTATTTTTCCCAAGGGGTAATCGTTTTGTACATACGGTCGCAGGGAGACTCTAGAGTCTACTGAGGGTATGCTTGGCACTCCAGGACTTAGGAACATGGTATGTGGAGTAAAAAATATTATCTTGAGATATATTGAAAATGTCACGGGATTGATCTAAGTCCTAAGTGGAAATAGGAGAATACACATGTTGATGGTGAACTTTGAGTAGAGTCGAACTGTTTATCTTTAGCTAGAGGTTAAGCACTAATCAATTCTTATTTCTCTCTTTTTTATTTTTTTGCATGAGGACAAGCAAACGCTTAAGTGTAGAGATGTTTGATAAGTGTTTAATTGACCATATTTTTAGAGCATATTTTCATATACATGGCATGCTATTTTTAGAAAATGTAGCCCACCGGTAATTAATTTGTGTTGATTTTGAGTAATAGGACACACCGGAGGCGCATTTGTGGTCAAGTTTAGTTTTCGAGGCGTACAAGCAAAAATCAGAAAATAAGAGTGAAACAAAGAATAGACCTACTCGGCTCGGAAGTGTGTGGTCTCGCTCTAAAACCGCAAAACACAATAGTATCGCTTATGACTTTGCCAATGAACTTGACGGACGAGAAGACGGTCGTATACTGTCTCATCTAGATCGAAGAGTCCCCTTAAACTCCCGCATTGCATCTGCCCTCGAGTCCAAGCAGTTCCGTGTGGCTTGGGAAAGTTGCTCTTTGATCGACCAAAGGAGCTGCATCAAGCATGGCGGATGCAAGTCTGAGGTCCCATAAGGCTCAGGCCTAGACTGGATTATGTTGACATGGTTAAGCCTAAATTCCTTGGAAAATGTATTCTCACACCCTAAATGCATTTGTGATTGTAAATAGCGAGGCTTTTAGGGTTTTAGGGTTCTAGCTTCTAATCTCATTGATCATCCTTGAGGGTGATCATCAATGACCATCATGAATCCACCATATAGGCACATCAGAGCATTGGAGGAGCGTCGCTTGACAGCGTAGGCTCGGAGGGAGATTCGCAAATAGTTCTCACCAATAGTGAAGGGAACTGCGTATCACATTCTTATGATTTCGTTTATCATTGTATTGGATTTGTGTTCCCCTTTGATGGAAACTAATTTTGTAGGTATTCGAGTATGATGAACCATTAGGTTGTAGTTTAATTTTGACATTGAATGTTAATGACTATTTAGTTTCTTGTTAATCTTGATGTCTATTGAGTGTCATTCCTTGTATTGATAATCTATGTTGCGACAACCCCGATTATTCAATCCGACGCACCAGGGGGAAAAGCGAACCCCTCCTCGTTTGTGGATACCTCAATAGACGGTATTATGAGTGCACTGAGAGATCGGGCACTAAGGAGTGCAACTCTTTAATATGTATTATTCCCATAGTCCTCCTAATCAATAGATTCCCTGGAATGCCTATCAGTTAGGGTACTAGATTAGTAATCGCCTCGGGAGAGGTATGAAAGCACTTTAGGAATCCATGGTCCAAATTATTGATATTATTGGTCTTAGCATTCTTTGTCTATATTTATGAGAACCCAAGGGAGAATTCATTGCCCAGATGCCCCTCTTTTATGACTGATTGCCCTTTCGACTTCACGACACTCAACATTTAGATTGATTGCATCCTCTTTCTATGTTTTGATTTAATTTAGCTTAATATTCCCCCAATTTTGGGTAAATCTAAACAAGTAGTTAGTACTAGTACTTTACCATCTATAAAGAATCGATACCCGACTTTTCTCAGACCACACTATTACTTGTCTGACCCATGCACTTGCGGTTGTGAGCACACGCAGTAGGCTTATCAATTCCTTCAGGGACGATACATGGATATTTATCTGTCTGCCCCTGAGGGAAATAGCGCACAGACCATTATCCATTTAATGAAAACATCTCGAAAGATGGAACATCCCCACAAAGTCGTGAATACAGATATCAAAGATTATACAAGGAAGCCGTGTCGTCTAGATCAGGTCATTCCAAGAATAGATCGGGGGAACGAAACCATCACGAGCCCATTCTTGCACAAAGGTGTGTTCCCGGACCTAGAAGCTCATCCAAGTGCAAATAGCCAAACTCTGACCTACACCATGTGGTCTAACCTTCTATAAATTACAAAAGCTCATTCAAGCATAGATAGATCGCTGTAAAGAAGGAAAAGAACACTCCTAGCCAATATTATGCCGGTGACTTGCTATACTAGATTGACTCAAGATAAATCTTGGCAAGTGTTATGGGGAAAAATCCGATTGTACATATGACATAATCCTGGAGCCCTATGTAGTGGACGACCCCTAACCAACTTTCCCTTATTTAATGAGCTACATGGAGATTCCCACACGCAGGTGACATGAGTAGAGGCACTTAAGCACCTGGACTGGCAACCCCCTACGACTAACGGCTTGACATCGTAATAAGAGGTATAAGAGACAGAGTAGAGAAAGAGAGGGCAGAGGCTCCTTAGCATGACTCCCAAGCTGGGTTTTCTTAGAGAGTTCATCTTCAACTTGAGCTTTCTCCCTCTCCTCTCCTTCTCTCAAACCAAATTTTCCATTCGCTCCATTGAAACTCTTTTCTCTGGCTCCCTTCCCGCTCACTTTGATGACTTGATCATCAGAGATTCCGGAGGGAAGCCTCCGAACTTCTCTTGTAGGAACCAAGGACCTACTAGTCGGACGCTCGCTGCCTCTCAAGACATTAACTCTCTCGAAGTTGACGTCCAATGCAAGCCGTTTCCTTGTTTCATCAACTATTAAGTTCCAACATCATCAAGTCTTTTGCTATTAGTTGATCTCCTCAGAGTGTGACTCCTGAGGATCCTCTAGTTTCAAGCATCAATAGCTTCTATTCCCCTCTAGGTAATCATGAAGTCCAGAAATTTCTTGACTTAACCCCAAACGCACATTTGGTGGGGTTGAGTCGCATCCCATATCATCATAGTGTTTGGAAGGTTTCTTCCAAATCAGTAATATGCCCGTCTGCCTTTTCAATTTTTACAAGCATATCATCGACGTATGCTTCCACGTACCTCCCAAGCTGTTTTTGGAAAACTTTGGTCACCAGCAGTTGGAAGGTCACCCCGGCATTCTTTAGGCCAAGGGCATAACGCGGTAGCAATAGGTTCCTTTGTCATTAACAAAAGAAGTTTTCTCCTCATCCTTCCTTACCATCTTGATCTAATTGCACCCTGAGAATTCATCGAGGAAACTCAGTAGTTCATGGCTAGTGGTGGAGTTGACCAACTTGTCAACCATTAGGAGTGGGAAATTTTCTTTCGAGCCTTGTTGAGGTCCATGAAGTCAAGACACATCCTCCACTATGCATTGGGTTTCTTGACCAGTACCACATTCACTAGCAACTCTGGGTAATACACCTCTCGAATGAATCCTATCTTCAATAGTATTCTGACCTCTTCTTCTTTAGCCACTTCTCTTGCAGGGGCGAAATGTCTCCACTTTTGGATCACCAACTTGTGGGTCAGCTCCATGTTCGATAAGCATTCAATTGACTATACTTTTATACTATTTTAATTCTCATTCTTGCATGCTATCTGAAGGAATTATAGGCCATCGATAGTGAATTTATGTTGATATTCACTTACAAGGCATTGAAAGGGTTCAAGAGCTAAAAGGAAAAAATTCGTCATCAATCTAAAAGAACACACAGAGGAATTTACATGGGCGCGCATATAGAAGCACACACCCGCGCACAACGCAAAGGAACCTCGCGCGCAAGCATGCGCCCTTGCAGCAACACAGTGGGCTAGTTCCTTTAGGTGCGCGCAAGCACACGCCCGCCCGAAGATGGTCATGGGATCTCAATTGAAGTACACGCAAGCGTACATTCTTACCAATGCCCCGTGTAGATCGTAATCAAATCCAAGTTTATCCAAATTTAAAACATTTCGATTGAAGATCACGCGGGCGATCATTTTGATCCGAGACAAAGCCTATAAATAGAAGATTATTAGGGTTTTTGATGGGGCCGTGATCATCCACTTTCACAACTCATCTCGTGACGGTGAGGGGATTGAAGGGAAGCTCCATCACACATCTTTGCACACCACCAACAATGGAGAAAACAACATTCGATATAATGTTTGCTTTCCTTTCGTCTTCTTTTATTTTGGATGTGTGTTCCCCTATAATGGGGAGCTAATTTATTAGATGCTTGGGCATGTTGAATCTTTTGGTTATGATTTAGTTTACTGATGTAGATTTGTATTTTTGATTGGTTGCTTGAATAATTGAGATCTATTGAATGCTTTGCATGCATTGAATTTCTACGTTGTGACAGCCCTGACTTTCAATCTTGATTTACTGGGGGAAGAAGAGAAAGCCTCCCAGGTGAAGACATACTTCAATAAAAGAATCATGATCACGCCGAAAACTCAGGTGTTTAGGCGAGAGACTCTTTTAGATGTATTATTCCCATGATTCTTCCAACTTATAGGTTCCCTAGAACATAGTGCAGTGAGGGTACTAGGCTACTAACTTGCCTCGAAGGAGGGTATGAAACCATCATAGGAACCTTTGGTCCATTATCCTTCAACCATCAATTTAAATATCTACTTCTAACTATTCGCATGACAACCCAGAGGGGATACATTGCCCGAGTATCTCCCTTCTTGATTGATTACCCCTTGTGATTTCATCTTGACTTCGTAGCTCATAATCTTTAGATTTCTTTAGCTTAGATAGTTAGGTTAAAATCCTACCAAAATTATGATTAGATTAGGTATTGAAGGATTAGTGTTTCTGTCCTCGGTCCCTGAGGATCGTTATTCGACTTTTAGAGTCCACTTTACTACTTGTCACGACCCATGCACTTGCGGTAGTGAGCACACACATTAGGCCATATCATTAGACAATGCTTGATGACTGCCTTACTAACTTATGGCATGTCTTAGGGACCCCATATAAACACATCGACATTGTTTCTCAAGAAGGTCAACAATATTTCCTTTAGCTCCCCGTATAGGTCGGCTCTGATATGTACCGTTCGGTCTAGTTGATCCTCTAACAAAGGGAGTGAGATCAATTCCTCAACAGGTGTTGTTCGTTGGTTAGGCTGGCTATCCATCCCTTCTTGTATCTCTATCACCATGGATTCTTGGGACTTCTCTTCCAGAAGGGTGATATAACATTGCGGGGTTATTTGTTGGTCTCGGAGTTCTCTACACGCATGCTCAGTGGGAAACTCCATGATCAGATGGCAAGTAGAGACTCACTGGCATCTCTTGGGTACTTAGGGTTGGTCTTCCAAGGATGACGTTATAGCTCAACGTGTATTTCACCAAAAGAAAATTCATCATCACAGCTTGCTTGCTCGTGATGGCTTCCCATGGTGAGCCAAAGGTTTATTATACCTTCAAAGTTACACAATGCCTCTAGTGAATCTAACCAATGTGTACTTTAGGGGTTGCAATAGCTCAGTCCGAGACCGAAGCTTCTTGTAGGAATCCTTAAAATAACATTTGTGGGGCTCAGGTTGTCAACGAGGACTCTTTTGACCTTGTAGTTGGTAATGTTGATAGTCACTACTAGTGCATCATCATGTGGGTTGTTGAACCCCCCCATGATCATCATCTGAGAATGTGATATGCGGTTCGGAGTGGGGTCTTTTTCACGACACAATGACTCAAGGGCCTACTTGAGCATAACTTCGTCTAGTGTAACTAATTTCTCCTCCACTGGCTGGTGCGCCTGCGATGATATGAAGATTTTCGCAAGAGTCGGGTCCTCCAATTTTGCTGACGGGCCTTCATTTTGCTTGTCCCATCTCAAGTACATTAAGAGGTATCCTCAGCAAATTAATATCTTGATCTTATCCCTCAAGTGAATACATTTCTCGATATTATGCTCGTGATCTTTGTGAAAGAGACAGTACTTCTTATTGTCCCTTCGCTTGCCATAGTTCTTCATCTTAGGGGGCTTTGTCAGAATCTTGGAACCTTCAATTTTCATCAGAAAGCGGGTTCGGCTTTCGTTAAGGGGTGTATAGTTCCAAAACTTTGGTGGCTCGGACCTCCAACACTCTGCTTAGCCGGGGGCCTCTATCTTTTGGTCGGTCCCTGCAGCTTGTGTACTTGGGTCCAGTCTCTACTTGACTTCTGTTGCATAAACTCCTCTTGCTAGGATGCATGGATCTCCTTGGCGTTTATATATTTCCCTGTAGCCAAATCGTTCGGTTGTCTTTATCACAGGGTGAAGTGAAAGGGCAATCTCTTCAAGCCCTCCATAAGAGTTGCGACCGCGAGTGTCGTGTTTAGTGCAAGCACCTCTAGAGTCACCATGTTAAACCTCTGAATATAGTCTCGGAGGTTTTCTTTGTCCTTCTGCCTGATCCGCATCAATGACGCAAAGGTTCACCTCTGCTTCGTATTAGCCACAAAGGGTCCGATGAAGAGATCAACCAGTTCTTTGAATGAACAGACTAACCCTTATTGTAGATGGGTGAACCATATCTGTATCGCGCCTCTTAATGTCTCCAGGAAGGTCCGACACAAGATCTTGTCATAGGCCTCGTGCAGTATCATCATGGTTTTGAAGGATTCTAGGTGGTTTGTTGGGTCCTTAGTGCCATTGTACATCTCCATCGTGGTATCCGGGACCCAGCGGGAGGGGGAACCTCTAGAATCTCGGGAATGAAAGGAGAGGTGGTTAAGGGAGTGTACCTCGACTTCCCTTTTGTGGGTGGAAGGGTCCCTCTTGTAGACCCAATACTACAAGGCATCTTGGTACTCTCCTCTTTACCACAAGTCCTATTTCCGTGGATTCGCACCAATGACTTTCTCCTTGTTCCCAGTGACTCCAGGATATATTTCTTGCGTTACTCTGGAGACGGGTAGGCTTGGTCCGCTCTTGCAGGACTCTGGTGAGAACTCCAACCTCCATCTAGAGTAGCTGGATCTGGACATCTCGCAGGTCTTCCTCTGGGACCGCTTATTGATCTTGGGCATAGCGATAGCCTCAAGCACTATGCCAGGCCACGTAGTGTCGTCCATTGGTGGATCTACTTCTTCTTACCTCTCATCGTCTAGTGGTTCACTAGGCTCTTCGCTTCATTTCTCATAGTTGGTGCCAAACTGTTGATGCTTGAAACTAGAGGGTCCTTAGGATTTGCATTACAGGGAGATCAACTAAGAGAGAGAGTTGATGATGTTGGAATGTGATGGTTGATGAAACAAGGAAACGACTTGATCAGCTGCACATTGACTTTGGGGGAGTCACCATCTTGAGAGGCAACCGGTGGGTCCTTAGTCCCTGCAAGGGAAGTCCGAGGGATTCTCCCCGTACTCTTTGATGATCAAGTCAGTAGAAGTAAGAAGTGGAGAAGAGAGCCAGAGAGAAAAGCTTCAGTGAAGCGAATGAAAAATAGGGTTTGAGAGGAGGAAAAGAGAGTGAGAATGAGAGAACTGAGGTTGAAGATGAGCTCTCTGAGAGATCCCAGCTCGAGAGTCTTACCAAAGATCCCCCTGTGGGATCGGAAATACGCGCTTGGCATCGTGAAGACACCAGACGATATATCGAATCACAAATGTCATATTTGTTTGTTTGTGGGTTCTTCCATTCCTAACAGAGGCAAGCCTCTATTATTAATTACCCCAGACAGAGTCTTGGGAACCTCCGATTAAGGGCAAAAGAACAAGTAGAGGCAATGAATAAGAATGGTTTCATTTATTGGCATAACATGAATTTCATTACATATTATAGGATATATATATATATATATATATATATATATATATATATATATATATATAATTTATTTATTTATTCATTTATTTAAGTGACGCCGCCGCCTTATATGCCTTGCCGCCCCCCTTTGAATTCCTGTTGTTGCCATCGCGTCATGGTCGCTAATAGCTTATAAGTTTTCAGCGGTCTGCCCCGCCTTATGACTGAAAACTGTACCATATGGGCCATCGATATGGGCCGCACCATATATGGGTAAAAATCTTGGGATGTCTAATTTCCGATGCCGTAAATTTCATCTTGATCAGAGTTTTCTACCAAAGATTATCAATGTCCGAACGAAGGGGTATCAAACTGGCTGAATTTCAGGAATTGGCTTAATTCTCTCGAAATCTGCTATAAACTGGGAATTTGGTAAGAGATGTACCATACATGTTTGGAAAGCCCTAGAAATCTAGTTTCCAATGCCGAAAATTTCAACCCGATTGGAGTTTCCTATCGATAGTTATCGGCATTTGCATGGGAGGTGGTCGAGTTGACAAAACTGCAGGAATTAGTCTTATTTACATCAAGAACTATACCAATTGAGCCACTGACAAGAACTGTGCCATACATGGTTGGAAAGCTCTTGAAGTCTAGTTTCCAATGCCACAAATTTCGCTTCAATCGGGGGATTTCCTATCAAAAGTTATTGCCATTTGAACGAGAGGGTGTCGAGCTGACAGAACTGCAGAAATCTACCCCTCTTTCCGTTGAAATCTGCTACAAGTTGGGATGCTGATAGTAAATGTACCATACATGGTAGGAAAGCTCTGGAAGTCTAGTTTCCAATGCCGCAAATTTCGCTTCGATCCGGATTACCTATCAAAAGTTATAGACGTCTAAATGAAGGGTGGTCAAGCTGGCAGAACTGTAGAAATTTGGCCTCGGCGGTAGATTTCAAACTATGACTTCCCATCTTCTTGAATGAAGCTGCTGCTCCTTCATTTCCACCCTTTGCTTTGTCTTTGGCGATAATGGACAGCAGGGAGGCCATCATATAGCCTTTGCTTCTTTGTCGGTGACGGGTAGCAGAGGGGCTATCATATAGCCCTTGCTTTTCTTCTTTGTTGATGATAGCAGCAGAGGGGCTATTATATAGCCCTTGCTTTTCTTCTTTGTTGATGTTAGCAGTAGAGGGGCTATTATACAGCCCTTGCTTTTCTTCTTTGTTGATGATAGCAGCAGAGGGGGCTATTATATAGCCCTTGCTTTTCTTCTTTGTTGATGATAGCAACAGAGGGGCTATTATATAACCCTTGCTTTCCTTCTTTGTTGAACTTCTTTGTTGATGATTGCAGTAGAGAGGCTATTATATAGCCTTTGCTTTTCTTCTATTATATAGCCCTTGCTTTTCTTCTTTGTTGATGTTAGCAGCAGAGGGGCTATTATATAGCCCTTGCTTTTCTGGTAACGGCGAGCAGCAGGGAGGCCATTATATAGCCTGTGCTTATCCTCTAACAGCCACGAGCAGCAGTAGGAAGCTTGATGACATGGATCCGGGCAGCGCTATGCGCTACTCGCGGCTAAGAAGTTGGGCGGAGACTGACCTGCAGGTAGTGGATCTGGGCAGCAGGAGGTGGACTGGTAGGCCTGCGGAGATTTGGGAGCTTCAGGTGCGCATGGGTGTAGGGACGCGCTAGGGGGCGCGCTAGGGCGCAGCGCGCGCAGGTGCGAAGCGCTGGCTACCGGGGACGCCAGCAAAGACGCCGCTAGCGCATGGCGCGGGCCGGGCGCTACGGGACGCCAAGCAGTCGGGTTGGGCGTACGGGCGACGGCCGGCTGCGTGGCGCTAAGCTCATCCTCTAGCAACTTTTTGAAAGTGCACTCATCGTCTTTGTATGCAGAAATTACTCGCTCAGGCTGGGCTGAAGGTGTACTCATCATCTTTGTCTGCAGAAATTACCTTCTAAGGCCGAGCTGAAGGTGTGCTCATCATCTTTGTCTGTAGAAATTATCTTCTCAGGCTGGGCTGAAGGTGTGCTCATCATCTCCATATGCAGAAATTACCCTCTCAGGCTGAGCTGAAGTTGTGCTCATCATCTTCGTCTGCAGAAATTACTCGCTCAGGCTGGGTTGGGGTAACTTCTACAAGATGAAAGTCCTTGACGCCTAAACATTGGATCTTCATATTAGACCAAGAAAGGCATATTAGGCCGACGCCCCATGTGTGGAAGGTGTGACACTACTTAGGACTTCTATGGATGTCGAACTTCCAATTGTAGAAGAGATCTTGTGTGTAGTTGCCTCTGGTAAAGTTCATAAGCCTCTTACTGTACTTCGCCTCAAAGATGGGAGGAGGAATGTGGTCCCCACCGGGCGTGCCAGAATTTGTGGGATCGGAAATACGCGCCTGGCATCGTGAAGACACCAGGCGATATATCGAATCACAAATGTCATATTTGTTTTTTTATGGGCTCTTCCATTCCTAACAGAGGCAAGCCTCTGTTATTAATTACCCCAGACAAAGTCTTGGGAACCTCCGATTAAGGGCAAAAAACAAGTAGAGGCAATGAATAAGAATGATTTCATTTATTTGCATAACATGAATTTCATTACATATATATATATATATATATATATATATATATATATATATATATATATATATATATATATATAATTTATTTATTTATTCATTTATTTAAGTGACGCCGCCCCCTTATATGCCTTGCCGCCCCTTTGAATTCCATTTATTTGCTGCCATCGCCATGGTCACTAATAGCTTATAAGTTATCACGGCCCGCCTGCCTTTATGATCAAAATCGTACTCATATGGGCCATCGATATGGGCCGCACCATATATGGGTAGAAAGCTTGGGATGTCTAATTTCTGATGCCCTGAATTTCATCTTGATCGGAGTTTTCTAGCAAAGATTATCAGTGTCCGAACGAAGGGGTATCAAACTGGCTGAATTTCAGGAATTGGCTTAATTCTCTCGAAATCCGCTATAAACCGGGCCTTTGGTAAGAGATGTACCATACATGGTTGGAAAGCCCTAGAAATCTAGTTTCCAATGACGGAAATTTCGCCCCGATTGGAGATTCCTATCGAGAGTTATCGGCATTTGAATGGGAGGTAGTCGAGTTGACAAAACTGCAGGAATTGGTCTTCTTTCCATCAAGAACTGTACCAATTGAGCCACTGACAAGAACTGTGCCATACATGGTTCGAAAGCTCTGGAAGTCTAGTTTCCAATGCCGCAAATTTCGCTTCAATCGGGGGATTTCCTATCAAAAGTTATAGCCATTTGAACGAGAGGGTGTCGAGCTAACAGAACTGCAGGAATCTACCACACTTTCCGTTGAAATCTGCTACAAGCTGGGATGCTGATAGTAAATGTACCATACATGGTAGGAAAGCTCTGGAAGTCTAGTTTCCAATGCCGCAAATTTCGCTTCAATCGGGATTACCTATCAAAAGTTATAGACGTCTAAATGAAGGGTGGTCAAGCTGGCAGAACTGTAGAAATTTGGCTTCGGTAGTAGATTTCAAACTATGACTTCCCATCTTCTTGCATGAAACTGCTGCTCCTTCATTTCCACCCTTTGCTTTGTCTTTGGCGATAATGGACAGCAGGGAGGCCATCATATAGCCTTTGCTTCTTTGTCGGTGACGGGCAGCAGAGGAGCTATCATATAGCCCTTGCTTTTCTTCTTTGTTGATGATAGCAGCAGAGGGGCTATTATATAGCCCTTGCTTTTCTTCTTTGTTTATGTTAGCAGCAGAGGGGCTATTATATAGCCCTTGCCTTTCTTCTTTGTTGATGTTAGCAGCAGAGGGGCTGTTTTACAGCCCTTGCTTTTCTTCTTTGTTAATGATAGCAATAGAGGGGCTATTATATAACCCTTGCCTTTCTTCTTTGTTGATGATAGCAGCAGAGGGGCTATTATATAGCCCTTGCTTTTCTTCTTTGTTGATGTTAGCAGCAGAGGGGCTATTATATAGCCCTTGCTTTTCTGGTGACGGCGAGCAGCAGGGAGGCCATTATATGGCCTGTGCTTATCCTCTAACATCGACGGGCAGCAGTAGGAAGCTTGATGACATGGAGCCGGGCAGCTCTACGCGCTGCTCGCGGCTGAGAAGTTGGGCGGAGGGTGGCCTGTAGGTAGTGGACTTATCTGGGCAGAAGGAGGTGGACTGGCAGGCTTGCGGAGATTTGGGAGCTTCAGGCGCGATAGAGAGCAGGGGACACGCAAGGCGGGGCGTTAGGGGGCTGCGGCCGGGCTGGCACCTGTGGGCGCAGATTGGGACGCTGCAGAGCGCTACTGGGACGCCGGGCGCGTGGCGGTCGGCCAGCGGTTAGCGGCGGCTAAGCCGGCCGCAATCGGTGGAGGTGGCGTGGAGGTGACGAAGGAGCCCTCCTTTTCTTTTTAGTATGCCTAGAGAGAAGAAAGTAAGTCATACCCTTTTCTTGTTTGACTTCCTCCTTTCCCTGATTTTTTTCTTCTTTTTTTTCTGATTTTTTTTTGCCTCCCTTCTTCGGCGGCGTAGAGGGGAAGCTATTATATAGCCTTTGCCTCTTTTTTGGTGGCCAGGGAGGGTGGCAGAAAGCTATTATATAGCTCTTGCTTTCTTTCCGGTGATGACGATCATCAACGGCGATCACCAGGACTCCTTCAGCAACGGCTGCTCAGCATGGGGATTGAAAAGAAACAGAGAAGCTATTATATAGCTTTTGTTTCTTCTCCGGTGGCTGGAATATGGGAGAGGAGGGAGCGTGATTTCCTTATGCTGTATTACAGTCGATTGACGGACCCGAGCCTGTATCCTTTGGCAAAGCCATTAGAGATAGGCCCGTGTCCGTCCGACCACACGACTTCTCGTTTCACCAAGCGGAGAGCATGGAAAAGATCCTCACCCTGCCCAAAAGTCTTTTTATCTAGAGGTCTCCCCTCCTTTATTTATAAATCTTCACAACCTAGATGATAAGGTTGAGATTTTAATTTGAGTTTTAATTATCATTATATCATAATCTAGATAAGATCAAAATTTTGAATTTTAATGATCATAATCTAGATCTAGGTATAACCTTGAATTTTAATTTTAATCATCAAGAGATTAGATCAAAATTTTTAATTTGAATTTTAATGATCATAATCTAGATTAATGACCTTGAATTTGAATTTTAATTATCATAATCTTGAATTTAAATTTAATTCATTTATTTTTTGTCTCGAGATTTGTGTTCTCGGAATATCTTGGGATCTGTATTTCTGAGACTGCCTCGGAATTTGCGTCTTTAGCTTGCCTCGGGATACGACCGGATGTATTTATATTTTAAATTTAAAATATCTTAATTTCCAGATACTTCTAGGTAAATATTTCATTGGCACCCTTCAAATATTGGCATATTGTAATTTTAATGCATATATATTTATGTGTATGTATTTTTTCGACACAAACAAATGCCCCCTTCATACTTCTCTCATGAAATTTATTTGAGATGGAGAAGTATGAACATACAAATTTCTTTCCTCCTTATGGCTCAGCCATTTTGAAGACTTGAGGTCACTTTTCATCAATTTGGAAACGAGCCCATTTGTTCCAATCATGTGATATCCATACTAACATCGTCAAGTGAGTCCAATTCATATAGACGAAGTGGAATATTGTTTTCATTTGATGTTTTATTTCATAATGCCATCTAAATTTGGAGGGAAAGGACTGCTTTAATTCAAAACACCAAGGTGTGTGGTGTGGATTATAATGGAGTCCTATAGATGGTATGATAAGCGCGTAACAACTCAAGGAGTCTATCATGCCAGCTTTCTTTGGACTTGGATAATGGTGGATAACATTTCTATGTACTTGGCATATTCAATGCAATCTATGACCATGAATAGTCGATAATATCCCGTGCTTGAGCTTAATCTTAAATGGCATCTTGTGTCCAGATTGGCCTCCACCACATATCCCGGTATATACCATCAAACATGACTTCTTTTGCTTCTTCGTATGAAAGTCATCCGTTTATGAGGGTGAATCTCAGGTCTCCTTGCTTTACCTGAAGCCCTTCTGATTTCCCCATGAAAGTTTCCCATATTTTAAATATTCTATGAAGGTTGTCTCCAATCTTCCTCTGGCATTTCGAGGGTGAAGACTTCCACTTTGCCCCCAACATCCTCCTCTTCGGCAGTATCGAGGATCATACTTATGGATCTTCTATTGATTTGAATTTCTTTATAGTATGGATTCTCTAGCTGCGAGTCTTCAAATATGCGTATATTATTGACTTCATCAACAGAGGATAGAAGTTTGAAATTTCATATTTCTTAGTTATGTCATCATATGAGTATTTGAGAAACCAAGGGAGCACTTTTTCATTTCATCATTTTTAGAAATCTCAATTCCATTTTTGGAATATGTGAAACTTCCAGTGTTATATTTTCACCTGACCTCATTGATGGAGGATACAAGTTTTGATATTTCATATTTCTTTGGCAATCTCATCATATGAGTGTATGAGAACCCAAGTGAAGAGTTTGTATTTCATTATTTTTAGAAGCGTCATATTTTACCTGACCTCATTAATGGAGGATACAGGTTTGACGTTTCATATTTCTTGTTAATTTCATTATATGAGTGTCTGAGAATCCAAGTTTGACATTTCATATAGCTTGGTGATCTCATCATATGTTTGAGAACCCAAGTTTGACATTTCATATATCTTGGTGATCTTATTATATGTTTGAGAACCCAGGTTTGACATTTCATATATTTGGTGATCTCATTATATGTTTGAGAACCCAAATAAAGATTTCATATATCTGGTGAGCTCATTATATGTTTGAGAACCCAAATGAAGATTTCATCATTTTTTAGGAGCGTCATATTTTACCTAACCTCATTAATGGAGGATACAGGTTTGACACTCCATATTTTCCCTTTGAAATCTCGGTTCCGTATCGGAAGCATGTGAAATTTCAAGAGTCATATTATACCTTACCTCATTGATAGAGGGTATAGGTTTAAGATTTCAAATTTCCTTGGTGATCTCATCACATGAGTGGTTGAGAACCCAAGTAAGGAATTTTCATTTTTATTTATATTTTTAGAAAATATTTTTCCTTTTATATGTGTCATATCGCATTTTCTTTTGATTTCATATGCATCGTAGCTTGCCCCCAGCCGTTTAACAGGTTTATGGAGCTCCAGGAGTCATTTGTAGTATGAAGAAATAAGCTTTGATGTCTTCTTTCATTTTTGACTTTCAGCTTCTATGATCGGATAACACTTTTGGACTGGTTCTATCCAACTTTTCCATTAGCTCTTGAAGTGGTGTTGAATGCGCTTTGGAAAGCCACCTCGAAATTTGTATCCTTTAGCCATCTTGGATTTTGTACTCTCAGGAAGCATCAGGATTTGTGTCTCGATCACCTTGAGAATTGTGATGTGTGCTTTGTTGCCTCAATATTTGCATCATTAGCCGTCTTGAGACCTGTGCTCTATTGCTATCTCGAAATTCATGACTGATTCGATATTTGTATTTCATCATTTACCTCGAGATATGTATGATATCAACACCTCGAGATTTGTACTGATTCGAGATGTGATTTACCACTTCGGGGTACACACTTCATCGTTTCAAGATTTCTAGGATTTGTTGTCGCCTCGAAGTGCATGCTTGATGGCCTCCTTGAGATTTGAAACCATTTGGATTTGTATTTCCAGTTACCTCAAGATGCATGTCCTATCGCTGCTTTGAGGTTTGTGTTGTTTCGATCTATCATCGGCCATCTTGTGCTTTCACCGCCTCAAGATTTGCATCATTTTGAGATTTATATCTTTATCAACCGCCTCTGACCTCGCTACCTCAAAATTCATGGCCGATTTAATATTTGTATTTCATCATCTATCTCGAGATGCGAGCTCTCCATTGCCCTCTCGAGATTTGTGATGCTTCAAGATTTGTGCTTCACTGCCTTAGGATGCACACTTCAATGCTCCTAGGATTTGTCGCCACCTCGAAGTGCATGCCAGATCGCCGCTTTGAGATTTGTAGTTGTTTTCGATTTGTATTTCCATTAGCCATCCTGAGGTCCGTGCTCCATCGTTGTCTCGAATTATTCATGGCTGCTTTAATATTTGTATTTCATCATCTACCTCAAGATGCGTGCTACATGCCTCCTCGAGATTTGTGATGCTTTGAGATGTGTGCTTCACTACATCGGGATGCACACTTCATCAATTTGGGGTTTGTATTTCATCAACTGTCTTGGTATATGTGCTCTACTACCCCTCGAGATTGGTGTTGCTCCAAGGTGTGCTTCGCTATTTGATAAGTGTTCAAATGAGCATATTTACTTATCACTTATAAACATGTTTTCATATCAAATGCATTGATTTATAGCCTGCAGGTACTTAAAATGCTTCATATTTTGTAAACAGGGCATATATAGGCCACCCCGACGAAAAGGAAGTATTTATCAACAAAACGAAGGACAATCGAAGACATTTTGAAGAAAAAGGGGTTAAATGTACCTAGTGAACGACTCATTCACACCTGGGCATTGTGAGTAGACACCCAAGGAGATGAACCGCCTTGTGAATGGTCGTTTCCCGGAACCGCCGCAGTTCGTGAGGTAACCTCCGTGAGCCGAATCGATCGATGAACCGCCAGCTTTAATCAGCGGCTCGCAGCAAGCCGTGAGTCGAACGGATGATGAACCGCCAGCTTGACTGCCGTTCGTGAGCAAGCCGCGTGAGCTGAATTTGACCGATGAACCGGCCGCTCACGAGGCCGCTCACCGTGAACCTTTGGTAGCCCATGGGCCCAGTCAAGGGCAATGTTGTAATTTCTCAAGTGAAACCCTAATTCATGGGTATAAATAGTTAAGTATGAGAGTTTAAAAAGAGGTTGGCTTGGGAGAGAGGCTAGAAGAGAGATTAGGGCTTGGGGCCATCTCCCCCAAATCTTGAGAATAGAGAACCATTGGAGTAACAATCTTGGAGGTAATGGTGTTCTCTATTACCTTTTCAATGGTTTGTAAGCTTGTCCATTTGGGTTTGAGTTCCCCATTTATGGGGAACTAATCTATTGGTACTTGGGTATGCTGAACTTTTGGATTGAGCATTAATAGCATTGAATGTTTATGATGATTTGTTGGTATTCTTTTGAATGTCTAATGAATGTTATGTATTGATTGTAATTTCAATACTAGAAATTACTTGTGTGCAATACAAGGGCTAGAGCTAGCGCTTCCTTGTATTAGGAACTTGCTTCATTAGAGAGTTTCATGAGTACACCGAGGAATCGGGTACTAGAAGGGAGCACGACTCTTTCATACGAATTCACCCCCATTATTCTTCCAATATACATAAATTCCCTTGAGCTTCATATCAAGTCCTAGGAGACTAGTTATCCAATCATCTTGGAAGAGGGGTTGGATATAATTTAGGGATTATTGGCACAAGAAATATCAACCTTGATTCATAAACATCTTTGCTCATCTTTAGAATTGAAGTCCAAAAGGGATGCATACCCAAGTATCCTCTCTTGCTATTGATTTACCCCAATCAACTCTCGATTTTCAGTTCTTACGTTCAATCCTTTTTAGTTCTTTAGTTTTGAAAACCAAAACCCCCCCAATTTACCATTTAGACTAGGTTATTAAAGCTTGGTTTACACTTAGCAATCTCTATTCCCTGTGGTTCGACATCCGACTTCCCATAGTCCACTTTATTACTTGACCACGACCCGTATACTTGCGGAATCCACCCATCACTATTGCGGGGTCGTACACTTTATTGATTTGGGATTTGTATTTCATCAACAGTCTTGGGACGTGTGTTCTATCATCAACGCAAGATTTATGATGCTTTGAGATGTGTGCTTCACTGCATTGGGATGCACACTTCATCATTGCATTTGTAATTGGTTTTGGGGAAATATATTTTGCTTAGGGAATTATAACCACCTCAACATGCGTGCTACATCGGTGCCTCGAGATTTGTGGTTGCTTCAAGATTTGTATTTTCATTGACCGTCTTGAGATGCATGCTCCATTGTTGCTTCAAGACTTGCGTTATTTCAGGATTTATATTTTCATCGGCTATCTTGAGATGCGTGTTTCACCATGCCTCAATATTCGTGCCATTTTGGAATTTATGAATTTATATTTTTATCAGCTATTTTAAGATTCGTGCTTCATCATAGCCTCGAAATCCATGGTTGTTTCGATATTTGCATTTCATCAGCTACCCCGAGATGTGTGCTCTATTGCCCCCTCAAGATTTGTGATGTTTCATGATTTATATTTCATTGGCTGCCTTGCGATGTATGCTTTTACCATGCTTCAAGGTTCACGCCATCTTGGAATTTATATTTGCATCGGCTATCTCGAGATGTGTGGTTTGCCATGCCTCAAGATTTGCGCCATTTTGATATTTGTATTTCATCAGCTACCTCGAGATGTGTGCTTGATTGCCCCCTCGAGATTTGTGATGTTTTGAGATTTATATTTTCATCGGTTATCTTGAGATGTGTGTTTCACGATGCCTCAAGATTTGCGCCATTTTGATATTTGTATTTCATCAGCTACCTCGAGATGCGTGCTTGATTGCCCCCTCGAGATTTGTGATGTTTTGAGATTTATATTTTCATCGGCTATCTTGAGATGTGTGCTTCACCATGCCTCAATATTTGAGCCATTTTGATATTTATATTTCATCATCTACCTCGAGATGCATGCTTGATTGCCCCCTCGAGATTTGTGATGTTTTGAGATTTATATTTTCATCGGCTATCTTGAGATATGTGTTTTCTGCCATGCCTCAATATTTGCGCCATTTTGACATTTATATTTCATCATCTACCTCGAGATGCGTGCTCCATTGCCCCCTCGAGATTTGTGATGTTTTGAGATTTATATTTGTTTTTAATTGCCTTGAGATATATATTCCATCAAGGCCTTGAGATGTGGGTGTCGCTGCCTCAAGATGCACACTTCATCATTTCAAAATTTGTATTTATATTATTTTTAATTGCTTTGGGATATATATTTCAATGCTTTGGAATTATTACCATCCAGAGATACATCTTTCATCGTCGTCTTGAGATTTCTGGTTGCTTTCATATTCGTGTTTCATCAGCTGTCTCGAGAGATGTGCATCATCATCGCCTCGAGAGTTGTGCTGCTTTGAGAAGTGTGCTTCATTGTCTCATGATGCACACTCATCATTTTGAGATCTATATTTTATCAGCTATCTCGAGATGAGTGTTTCATCAATACCTCAGGATTTGTGCTGTTTCGAGATGTGTGCTTCACTGCATCGGGATGCACACCTCCTCGCTTGGGTTTTATATTTTTATTAGCTGCCTCGAGATGAGCGTTTTGTTATCACCTTGAGATCTATGCTGCTACAAGATGTGTGCTTCACTGCATCGGGATGCACACTTCGTCGCTTTGGGAATTGAGGACGTTGTTGCTTCGGGATCCACATTCTCCATTGCTGCTTTCCGCATCCCCACGATTGATATCGGATAAGATGTCTTTTCTTCTATGGGGCTGATGGAGGATTTTATTTCCCCTGAGCTGGACGGCGATCTTCTTGCCCTCGGCTTGCACAAATCTCTATATTTCATAACATAATTTACCGCATCTCCGTATGTATATATATTTTCTGTGACTGTGATATCAGATATTATGATTTTGGTATCCATGCCCCCAAATTTTATCAGGAATGCAAGAACTTGAGTTGCAGCCGCATTATACTCCTTGATATGAGTATGATTTTTTTTCATAGTCAATTTCTTTTTATTTCAATTCAACAACGACCATTTGTCATGTCATTTGTCAGATCATTGTTGAGGGCTGCTCAAGGACAGGGGTTTGGTTTCCTCTTTGTTCCACTGGCTTGAACTTTTCTTTATGTCGAGGGACATTATGCCTTCAAATTGATATACCATTAGGCTAACCAACTATTGTTGCATTTGCGGTACATCATTCTCGTGAGAAACAATTTGTTGGTGAAGGTCAACCCTCATTCGTTGCTCCTGGTTGACATGTAGCTTGATCCTTCCTCTCTTATGCCCTTTTAGGACTCTTTGATCTTGTGAATGGTGCGTGTGATGGGCCTCCTCGGGCCTCAATGGCCATCCAGATGATATGAATTTATGCATCCTTTTTTTTTTGAAAATGCTTTAAAGAGGATTTTGGGTTGGAAGGAAAATGGATTCATCCTCGATCACTATCCTTCCTTTTAGGAACATTTTGTTGTTGAAGATCAACTCCCGTTCCTTGTCCTCTGTGTGGCACGTGACTTGATCTTTCTTTTCATATGCCATTTCAGGACTCTATCACAGTTTATGCAGAATCTTGTGAATGATGCATGTGGAGGGTCAACCCAAGCCTCCGTGACCATCTAGATGACATAAATTTGTGCATCCTTTTAAAGAGGATTTTGGGTTGGAAGGAAAATAGATCCATCCTCTTTATCTTTCCTTCTAGGAACATTTTGTTATTGATGATCAACTCCCGTTATTTGCCCCCTGTTCAACACGCGTGACCTGATCCTTCCTCCTGTTATGCCCCGGGATTTTATAGATGGTGCAAGTGGTAGGCTACCTCGGGCTTCCTCGATGTAAATTGTATGGTTTTTATGAAGAAACTCATGTTACGGTGACATGTTGGAGGTCGATCATTCTTATATGCATTGGGTCGAGGTCATGACTCCGCAATAGTTGAGTTCTTCTCCACTAACAAAATGGTGTTAAAGAACACATTTGAATATTTTTACAGCCTTGAAAGAATACAAAATTCAACTCCTGATAAGGAACTTGCATCTCTCAATAAGCGGGCTTCATATAATATTTCTTTCTCTCTCTTTTTTTTAAAAAAAAATTTTTTTGATTTTTTTTTTGATTTTTTATTATTATTTTTTATCCTCTAGCAACTTTTTGAAAGTGCACTCATCGTCTTTGTCTGCAGAAATTACTCTCTCAGGCTGGGCTGGAGGTGTACTCATCATCTTTGTCTGCAGAAATTACCTTCTCAGGCTGAGCTGAAGGTGTGCTCATCATCTTTGTCTGCAGAAATTACCTTCTCAGGCTGGGCTGAAGGTGTGCTCATCATCTTTGTCTGCAGAAATTACCTTCTCAGGCTGGGCTGAAGGTGTGCTCATCATCTCCGTCTGCAGAAATTACCCTCTCAGGCTGGGCTGAAGGTGTGCTCGTCTTCTTCGTCTGCAGAAATTACTCGCTCAGGCTGGGCTGGGGTAACTTCTACAAGATGAAAGTCCTTGACGCCTAACCATTGGATCTTCATATCTGACCAAGAAAGGCATATTAGGCCGATGCCCTATGTGTGGAAGGTGTGACACTGCTTAGGACTTCTATGGATGTCGAACTTCCAATTGCAGAAGGGGTCTTGTGTGTAGTTGCCTCTTGCAAAGTTCATAAGCCTCTTACTTGTACTTCGCCTCAAAGATGGGAGGAGGAATGTGGTCCCCACCGGGCGTGCCAGAATTTGTGGGATCGGATATACGCGCCTGGCTTCGTGAAGACACCAGGAGATATATCGAATCACAAATGTCATATTTGTTTGTTTGTGGGTTCTTCCATTCCTAATGCAGGCAAGCCTCTCATATAAATTACCCTGCATGCAGTCTTGGGAAACTCCGATTAAGGGCAAAAGAACAAGAAGAGGCAAAGAATAAGAATGATTTACATTACGGATATATTTGGTGAAGGACAGTGTAGATTATCTATTTGGTGAAGACAGGTGTCCTTAAGCTAAAGGACCACTTGTTCCTTTGGCTACATGGCAGTATCACCATCTTTGCACAATTCCGCTCGGCAAATAGCGTGAGGATTCAATCCTGCGAACAAGTCCGTCGGAATTGTAACAACCCTCTCATAAAGGGCGTAGGGTAGAAAGAAAGAGATAGAGAAACATCTAACGCCTCTACAGTGAGTGGGCCTTATCCACTTGCTACAGTGGGCAGATATTTTCCTACCGCCTTCCCTACCGCCTTCCTACCGCCTTAAGAGATATTTTCCTAACTCACGCCTTACTCCACGCCTTTCTGAACCGCCTCTAAGGTGCTATAAAAGGAGAGGCGCTAATAGAAGAAAAGGGATCCAAAACTCATCACACAAAAAGCGCCTAAAACTAAGATTCTCTAGTCAAGTTTTCTCGACTTAAGCATCGGAGTCAATCCGGGCGTAAAGGCCCAATTCGATCACCGCCCTCTCCTTTTTCTGAGGCTCGATGAGTAATTCCGGTAATTCGAAGCGGAGTTTTTATGATGCTCTTCGCACTCCCTGCTCAGAGGCGTAAGTAAGCGTCCACATCAACTATAAATTCTAACCGCTGTTGGTCGAGAGTTTGGAGACCGCATCACGAGGCAACGGCAAGCGTGGCGTGGACCAGTTTTGGCATCAGCGGTTTGGCGCCCGTCCCTCGGGACCCTTACGAAAAGCCAAATGACCACTACCGTAAGATCAAAAGCGAATTCAAGAACAGGAGCCCCAAATAATCCCAAGGATGCAGCGAGGTCGAAGGCATGAAGAAATCCGGTCAGATAGTCCGCCCATCTTACCGCCATCAGAAAATCCTTCCGTCCAACCTCAAGAATCTGTTCCAGAATTTTACCTTAACCTACAGCAACAATTGGACAGGCTGTTCATGCTTTGACTCGTCCTCCGCCTCCTCCTACACAAGTTCCAACGCCAAACATACCAACAGCCCCACTGGATAATTCTGAAAGCAGAGGGAGAACGAGAACTCGCACCCATAAAGAGAAGACAGAAAGGACCGCCTTTTCCGCTAGTTCAGAACCTCCCTCCGTTCGACGCAGCAAAGAAGCCACCACAAGAACCGAGCGGACAAGGGCCGGAATGTAATAGTCCATCTGTTCAAACAGTTGATAGAAGGACTCAACGACAGAACCTCTCTCGAGAAAACGGAAAGTCCGAGCGACACGTTCTCAGTATGTGTTCTCCCTTTGTCAAAGAAATATTGGGAGAGCAAGTTCCGGATAGCTTCGGACCGCCAGTTATAACCGCGTATGAAGGCAAAACCGATCCATCCCGACACCTGAAATCTTTTCGGTCGAAGATGCTCCTCACTGGAATCACAGACGCTCGCATGTGCCGAGATTTTCCCGCCACCTTAGAGGGAAAAGCGCAAGACTGGTTTGTCGATCTCCCATCTAGTACAATTACTTCTTTTCAGATTTTAGCAGATCGCTTCCTAGCCTATTTTGCCAATTACTCAAAGCAAAAGAAAACCCCTGCCTACCCTTCTACAGCATTAAGCGTGAGGAGGAGAAACGCTCGAGCCTATTTAAGCCGTTACATAGACGAGACTGACTAATGTTGCGGACCTCCCGCCCACGAATGGTCAGTGACTTTTCTAATGGAAGGGTTATTAGACTCCCCTTCCGATTTTCCCTGACACTAGATCCACCAAAAACCATTCCCGCCCTTATGATCCACGCCCAAAAGTATATCAATTCCGAGGAAATTTATATGGGTTGGGAAGAAGAGGCTAGACGTGGACCTGTGGACACCCAGAAGGAAAAAACCCACCATAGCGTCAGCAGAAGGCCCCCGGATACACGAAAGGAAAAAGGATCGCACAGGGAGGGCAAAGGCATAAACAGAGGCCTGGAAACCTCCGCACGACCCCAACGACATACGCTACAGCCCAGAGAGCCTTCTAAGGAAGGAAAAATTGTCAGATATGATCACCATACCCCGCTGAATCAAACCAGAAGCCACATTCTTATGCAAATCAAAGAACAAAAGCTTCTGACGTGGCCGGAGCTTGCAAGAAACGCCCGAAGCGGCAAAGAATAAGTAAGAAGTATTGCCAGCTTTCATCAATCCGAGGAGGACATGACCACGAGGAAAAGTGTACCCACTTGATGAGCGCAATAGAAGATGTCGTTAGAAAATGACAGATTGGAACAATACATCAACCTTGAGATTCAAGGGGAACACGAAGTTTCACAACCTCAAGAAGAAAAAGGAGAAATGGTGGGATTTATCGGTGGTGGTCCCGTAGCGGTGGTGAAAGTTCCGCCTCTCGGAAAAGTTACGCCCGAATGGTGGGAACCACGCAGGAAATAGAAACGCCACGAAGACGATCTCGACCTACGGCTCCAATCATCTTTTATGACAATGATGTCAGCGGAGTTCGCCACCCACATGATGACGCGTTGGTTGTCGCTATCAAAGTCTCCAGTTTCCAGATGAAAAGAGTTTTGATAGACAGTGGAAGTTCAGTTGATATCCTCTTTTGGAGTGCTTTCGAAAGAATGAGATATGACGCAGATGACTTGCTTCCGGTAAAATCATCCTTGGTAGGGTTCTCCGGAGGGGTAGTACAGCAAGAAGGAATGATCTCCTTGCCAGTTACGGTAGGGAACTCGCCAAGGTCATCAACAGTGACAACAAACTTCTTGGTTGTACGTTGTGCTTCAAGTTACAACGTAATCCTTGGCAGACCAACCCTCAACGCCTTGAAAGCCGTAATCTCCACTTATCACCTTCTCCTCAAATTCCCAACCGAGTGGCGGTGGAGAGATAAGAGGAGATCAACCCTGCACGCGGCAATGCTATGTCTCAACCCTCAAAGGGAAAACTCTCAACAAAGCAGAAGACAAAGGTTTCGTAAGCCATGTTAGTCGCGAGAATGGCGAGCGGGAAAGCGAGGAGCTTGACCTACACACTGCCGAAGAATTGCTACAAGTCCCCCTAGACACAACCGTGAGCGGACCGCGATACGGATTAGGGGCAGGTTGTGATTGAGCAGTGGGAAGATCTCATGGGAGTATTGAGAGCAAATTCCGATCTCTTCGCTTGGTCTTCAGAGGATATGCCGGGCGTAAAGCGTAATATCATCGAGCATCGTCTCAACATCGATCAATCGTTTAAACCCACAAAGCAGAAAAGGAGAAATTCTGCACCAGAAAGGCAGAAGGCCGCGGAGGAAGAAGTATCTAACCTCCTAAAAGCTAAGTTTATCCGAGAGGTATACTACCCAGATTGGTTAGCCAATGTGGTCCTGGTGAAAAAGCCGTCCGGAAAATGGAGGATGTGCGTTGACTTCACGGACTTAAACAAAGCCTGCCCGAAAGATTCATTTCCCTTACCGTCAATTGATAGTTTGGTTGATTCAACAACGGGGCATGAGATGTTGAGCTTCTTGGATGCCTTCTCAGGTTACAACCAAATCCGAATGGCCAAAGGCGACGAAGAAAAAACGTCTTTCATTATGAGCACGGGAACGTACTGCTATAAGGTGATGCCGTTCGGCCTAAAAAATGCCGGAGCCACCTTCCAAAGGCTCATAAATATAGTCTTTAGAGAGCAAATTGGCAGAAATGATCTAATGTACCACTATCTATACTACCCCAGTCCCGCACTCAGTCTATGCAACTGGCTAAGGGCATCTAGGGTCTGCTATCTGCTCTAACTAGAGAACCCGCTCGATACCACTTTAATCAGAACGCCTCAATCTCGGATCCCGACCTCGAAAGATCAATCAGGGCCGTGATTATTAGAGAAGAGATAAACTCAACTCTAATACAAGGCCTAATAATGTGATAAGCAGATAACAATCCATAAATAACACAAACTCAAGTTCATAAGAACATAGAGTCATTAGGGTCCATAGGCCCTATAAAGTCTGGTCCCTATACGGGTCCTACAAATAACAAAGTTCATAGAAAATAAAGATAACTGAGACTCCTATAAACCTTGGTCTCCCGGAGTCCCTCTCTTCAAGCTTCCTCCCCCTCTAAACCTCGGAATCTGTAAAAGGAGGAAAAGAGAAAAAATACGTGAGCTTTCGAAGGGAAAGCTCAGTAAGTACCCTACAGTCACAAAGGTCATCAAGATAAAAATGGCGGTCAATGTGATCATGAAATCAACAACAAAATCCTAGGAGTCTACCACAAACAAGTCAAAGGTACGACT
The DNA here is from genome assembly GCA_026586065.1 of Dioscorea zingiberensis. Lineage (NCBI taxonomy): Eukaryota > Viridiplantae > Streptophyta > Magnoliopsida > Dioscoreales > Dioscoreaceae > Dioscorea > Dioscorea zingiberensis. The sequence goes on along the minus strand of CM048820.1, from coordinate 37,404,652 downwards.
CCTGCTACAGAAGCCCTCGGGCTCTGTGGTGAGTTCTAAGAGAACTCAGAGTTTACCCGGCCGGTATGTCCAAATTTTGGTTATAATTACGACCTAGATGGTCGTTTGAATCTCAAGTCAAGGATCGGTAGAACTACCACTTCTTCGTGTTAACACGGTGATGTATACCATGCCCATCGACAGCGGGTGAGACCTCCGATTTGTTTCTCTGGTAGGGTCGAGGGAAAGTCGAGGGGTCCTAACCACACTAACATTCCCTAAATTGGAGCTTCCCTAGCTCCACCGAGTCCGCAAGAGAACATAGCAAATAGAGACACCAACGTCTCAGTAAACAAGCATACATGCTTAACAGGATCTCAAGAATGTGTATGAGCGGCATGTATGGCATAAGCGATTGCATGTATTAAGAATACATAGCAAGTCTAAGAAATCCAGATTATCGGTGGAAACTAGGCAAGTGAACTTACCTCTAAAGAGACTAACTGTCTTCCTGGTCTCCTTAGAAATGCCTTACGTCTCCCCTGAGAGTATCTGGCATATAGTGGTTCGTTAGAGTTATTGTCCAAAAATTTCCGTCTCTCTATATGACCATGCATGCCTATCGTCCCTGTTGGGCTTAGGCCCACTAACTGGTCCTAGGGACCATCTCTCGGGTTACCAGTCCTTATCCCTAGTTCAGTGGCCCTTAGTTGACTTGTAGATTCATTTGGGCCTTACCGGGTCAACTCTAGATAAGTTGGTCTCATTTCAAGCCCGTTACAACGTTTATGCTGACCTTAGTCCCCAAGAGGGCTTTTTGGTCATTTAGTTTCTTTACTAAATATTTTACATCACTCACCGATTTATCCGAATTTAAGAAATTTGTTAATTTCTAATTGTCCCATTTCACATTTCATAATAATAATTATTCAATTATCATGTCACATAGTCATAGTTCCATATAGTTACCGAAAACTATATAACTATTTGATTAATAGTGTTAGTACTATTAATAAAAATATCACTAAGGTTTTAATCTTTTATTAAAACCTTATATTTCCAAACTTAATAGTAACCACCATACCTAGACACCTTTAATCGGTTAATTGAACATGTGTCACACCCTTGGTATTCCCTTTAATCAATTTCATTGATTAATTAACTTTTTAACTATATTTCACTATAGTTTTCACATTTATTAACCGTGCTAATAATTTGTCACACAAATTATAATAGCAACACTCATCCAAGTTTAATGTCACAAATAAATATATCAAACTCTATAGTTTCTACTAGAAATATTTGTGACATATTAATAGTTCTTCAACTAATTAGTTATTATTTGTCACAATAATCAACTATTATTTCAATAAGCTTGTCACACTAAGTTAATTTTCATTAACTTTAATCTATGGTCACAAGTCCATAGTTCCTCATTTTTATTACCTTACCTAGCTAACTATTTCTTATAATAATTAACTAAGGTTTTTAATTAAAAATGAGAGGAAAATAATTATCAATAAAATTATTGTCACACTCCTAAGTGTATATAGGTTTAATTAAAACATTACCATTGTTTACTATTATTGTTATTTTTATTCAATTGTCACACCACTATGGTTATGAAATAAAAATAATATTAATATTAATTATTTCATCTTCAACCTATGATCACTCTCTCTCTCTTCTCTCGCGACCGAGAGTTCGCCGGCTCCTAAGCTCTTCTCCGGCCACCATGCCCGCCTGCCCGGGGTCGGAGTTCGTCGCCGACGGTCTTGCGACCACGGCCGACCACTCTCTTGGCGCCACCGGTCTTCTCTTTCAACAAGAACTGACAATCTCCCGGCCGTGATTTCCCATTCCCCGGCGAGCTCTCACCGTCGACAGTATGGATGCGAAAATGCCTCTAGACTACTTTACAGAGTTTTTGGATACTCACCGAGGGATTTGTCGATGCCGGGAGTGTTGGTGTCGCCGGTAAACACGCCCTGTTTCCACTCCGACGAGCTCAGCCGGCAACGTTTTCCTTCTCTCCTTCGCGTCGTCTGTAGCCCTTCTCTCCCTCTCCGTGAGTCATGCGGCTTGGTCCCTGACTCGCCCGGATCCCTGAGAGCTCCAGCAAGAGCTCCTCCTCTTCCTCCGCCCGTCACCTCACCGGAGAAAAGAAAACTCAGTTGCTGTGTGTCGAGACAAGGGGTGGAGTGCCCCTTTTATAGGGCCTGGGGTAGCTAGACGAAGGGACGCCCATGCGAACAGCCTCGTCTTCAAGTGGCCGGCGTCCATGCGTAACCGGCGAGGCAGACGGCGAGGCTCGCGCAGGCGTTGGCGGCTGGGAGAGAGGTGGCGTCGCCTCGCGATCGTCTACCAGCGATCTACGGTGAAGATCGCACGATGGCCATCAACGGTCCCTGGCCTGCCTCAAATTCGTCAACTCGGCGATCAAAGGTTAGGATTTTATGGGCTTTTAACGGCCAAGGTTCCATCTCTTGCTCCGTATCTCGCAACACCCTAGATGGACGGCTAGAGATTTGCCCGCACGGTGAGTCCTTCCCTTCCTTGATTTTTCTTACATGCCTCGTATCAGGTAATGATGAGATGGATTCCATCTCTGATCGCCACGTGGCTCGATAAGAGCCTTACACGCGTTACATTAAGATCGGCATACTTTCGAGAGATAGCTTGATCTCGGTAGTTTAACCATCTCATTATCACGAAAATTTTTTGAAAGTCCCTGAACCTATTAATTTTACAAATAGGTCCTTGTTCTGTGAGAGGGAGAATTTCCTTAAGATCCCTCTATCTTCAAGAAATTACCATTAGGTCCCCTGAGACCCCTTTTTTTTTTCCATTTAATTTAAATAAATTAATTAATCCCACTTTAACACTCATCGGGGGTAATAACTTAAATATTTTCTTCAAGGAAATAACTAAAATTTTTATTTCCAGAAATTCATGGATTTTACAGACCATGACATCAAAATAAAGTAAATGGAAAATCTTATCTTATGCAATGAAGTGGTTTGTGATGTCATCCCATAATTGGGTTCTAATTCCTAGCTATAAATATTTCTTTACCATGAAGTCCCTTGAATTATTATATAATAATCCCTATTTTCACTAACCACTACATGCAAGTCCATAAGTACACACATATTTATTTTGTCACATGATTATACTAACACATTAATCACTACTGACTTCTATTAAAAACCAAAGTTTACTTTCATCATCAATCAATTCCTTCTCATCTCTCATTACTCAATTTTGGCCCGGCCCACTTGAATGGCAGCTCTTCTAATTCTCCCTATGTTATGCCCATTATTTGATTAATTGTCACACCTCGATTATTTCACCATTTAATTGTTAAAGTCTTTTTTTAACTCAATTACTATTTTCTCATAACCTCCGGTATTTATTTAATATTGGTAATATTCTCAGGGAAAAAAAAATCCGGGGCGTTACAATCTCAAAAGTCGAATTGCGTCTTCTTAAAACATCTCCTTCTCCGGCGAACCCTGGTCTTAAGCTTTCTGTGTTTTTTCTTATCTTTTTCTCTTCTAAGGTAATGGCTAGTGCTACATCTTCTTCCTCTAGTTCTTCTCATGAGTCTTTGATCCCTTCTCCGTCCAACCCCATGGTCTCTGTCGTGATTCCCGTCGAGTCTAGAGATGTTCCAGTCCAGGGTTTGCGGATTCATTCCGCTTATAGGGCTATGGGTAGGGGGTCGGTACCTTCATAAGCCTCCCTGGGCAGAAGGATGTAGATAGTTTGGTAGAGAAATATGGGATAGATTCTTCTCTTTTTGAGGTTAGGGTTCCCTGTTCCGGGGAAAGGGCTAGTTCTCCTAGGGAGGGGGAGATAGCCATCTATCAGGATGCATTATTGGGCGGCCTTAGGCTTCCTTTTTCTGATTTCGCTAGGGCGATTCTGGAAGAATATCACCTGTATCCTTCACAATTAACTCCGAACTCTAGGAGGTTGCTCAACGGTTTTGTTATTGTTTTTAAGAATTATGGGGTAAATCCGACCGTCCGTTTGTTTCGTATGTTGTTTAGTCTCTGTTTAGAGTCTAATGCCGACTGGTATTATTTCTCGACTCGTTCCGGGAGAAAGTTTCTAGGGAAAGTCCCCTCTTCCATTAAGCGATGGAAGAGTAAGTTTTTCTTCGTCAAAAGTAAATCCGAGTGGGATGTCTGAACAAAGTGGGAGGTTCCCCGCACGGATATTACTTGTGAGGAGATGACGAAAGAAGAGGAGGTTCTTCTTAAGTCAATGACGGCAATATCCAAAGTTTACATGGATGAGTTCTTGACCAAGGAAAATCTCCTTAAATGTCATTTAATAGTATCTGACGGTAGGATTTATTCGTGTATCTAACTTAGTTTAATCTTGAATCACGATATCTAACTTGCTTCGGAATTTATTTTTACAGGAAATCCGATGGAGGACGAGGATTTGAGTTACGTTAAGGGCATCTTGGCCTCTTTCGAAGGTGAAGTGCATCCGCCCTTGCCTCGTGGGCGAAAGAAGAAGGAGGTGGCGTCTAGCGCAGGCGTTGATACTTCTAAGGAGGAGAAGAAGAAAAGGAAGAGAAAAGATGTAGACTCTTCCAAAAAGGGGGTCAAAGGCGGCTCCAGTGCAGGGTCCTCGTGGGAGAGGAGGACAAAGAGAAAGAATTCCGAGGACGCATCGGGTCCCAGAATTATAAGAGAACAGGCGAAGTCGCCTCAGGAAGAATTCCGCCCAGAAGAAGTCCGCCCGGCTTTATCGCCAATTTCTGAGGACCCTTCTTCTAATCAGCCAGAGGATATCCTCCTTATGGAGGTGAGAATCTACTTCTTAAGGGTATCTATGATTTTACTAAGAATTTTTAACTTTAGGCTCATTTTATAGGCGGAGGCAGGAGAAGCGGCCCTCTTGGACAAACTGAGGGTGGCAGACTCAGTCCTAAAGGGGTTGGCAACTCAGCGAAAGGAATTACCTTCCGAGGATATTCCTTTTCGAGTTGCTAGGTCCGTAAAGGATGTTTTGATGGCCATGAGGCCCGAGCAGTCTCCAATTTAAACTCAAGGGCGGGGGAGGGAAGAGGCCACTTACCAACTTTCTTTCGGCCTACCATGCCGGTAAAAACTATTCTTGTATTTCTTCTACTTCCTAATTCGGCGATAATCGTCTTTTAACTCATTTTGTTACTCTATATAGAGGCCTTCAATGGGCGGATCCAGTTGGCAATCTTTGTCAATAAGATTGGACAAAGATGGAAGCGAGTAGGGCAGAAATTGCCCAATTAAGTTCTAGGGTGGCGGCCTTGGAGGGAAAAGAGAAGGAACAGCTCGCGGATATTCGCGCCCTTGAGCAAGATAAGGCCGAGCGGCTTCAACAGTTGGCCGCTATGGAAAAAGAGAAAGATGATTTAGCGACCAAGCTGACTATTTCCGAGGGCTCTCTTCATACTGCTGAGGAGGATATCAAAAAGTTACAGGATGACTCCAGCAGTTTGAAAGAGGAAATTAAATCCGCTCAAGAGGAGCGAGGTGAAGCCCGATGGAACCTAAAGTTAAAGGTTGCTGAACTTCGCCAATTCGGGCCGAGTTAGAGGAACTCAAAGAGGAGCGCGACACACTCAAGGAAGACTTGGATTCCGCATGTAAGACCCCTAAATCAACTCTCAAGAAATGAAAGACTTAATTGAACGAGCGGATAAGTTAGAGAATGAGGTCGCTTCTGGCCGGTAGTGGGCAAAAGAGGGGCCACTTTCGCATATATTCCGCATCGCGGCAAAGTGGGTCATCACGTTTCTCCTACTTGAAGTGTTAACGATGGGGCTTCTTTGGAGTCTTGAAGAGGTTCACGGAATTGAAGGAGCAAATAAATCATAAAGATTCCATAGGCCCCTCGCCCATACTTCTCAACCTTCAACTCGGGATTCCTCCGTGCATCAGCCTCCTAAGGCCCTAGTTCTTAAGGGATTTTAACATTTTTATGAAATGTTCTTGTAAATACTTAGTCATTTTGGAATGTAATTTCTATTTATATGAATGAAAGACAAACCTTTATTTTGGTGATGATTTATTTCCGAGTCATGGTTATCGTTAACCATTAAGAAGTCTTTCGAGAAGTCCTTCACAAAGCCTGTCTTTCTTCATCTGGCTTGTAAATTAAGCTTCGTAGCAAGTTCTTTTCTTCTGAGTCCAATCGTGGGACTTTGCTTTGTTCATTAAGATCCTTGCTTTTGTAAAATGAGATTGTTGCCTCATATTTCGATCGGGATTTTTGCCCCTTGTTTCTGGATAAGAATTATCGTTTATCCTTGTAGGATAAGTTCGACTCATCTTTTAGGAATGGGATTTTCACCTCATTTTTGTGAAATGGGATTTTCACAACATTTTTGTAGAATGGGATTTTCACCTCATTTTCATTTGGGAAAGACTTAAGCTTTATTTCATGAAACATTTAGGAGACGGCTAGAGAATTTACTGATAGTAGCGTCGCAGGTGTTCAGCATGAAATGGACGCTTGAGCGTCTTTCCTTCTATATTCACCAGATAATAGGTGCTCACTTGGACAATTCTCTGTATGACGTAAGGGCCTTCCCAATTAGGAGTTAGCTTCCTCGTTCGGCTTTTGTTTTCTTGGAACTCATTTTCTCTTAAGACCAGATCACCGATTTGGAAGAAGACTCTTTTCACCCTTGTGTCATAGAACCTTTTTACTCTTTGGCGATAGATGGCTGCCTTTGTTTCAATGACTTCTCTTCGCTCTTCAAGCAAATCAAGTTCCCTGAGATTCTTCTCATTTTCTTACGATGAGAAGGTTTGTTGTGTGTGTCTGTAAGGTAGGCATTCCTATTTCCTTGAGGGGATGACACTTCTACGCCCCATAAGTAAGAGAAAATGGAGTTTCTCCATGGGGGTTCTTGTGGTTGTCCTATAGGCCCAAAGTGCGCTCGGAATTTCTTCAACCCAGTTAGTTCCATTTTTGGAGACCCGGGTTTTAAGAGCTTGGAGCAAGGTGCGATTTGTCACTTCTACTTGGCCATTGGCTTGAGGATGTGTTACGGAAGTTAACCTGGATTCAACTCCGAGCTCAGAACAAAAGCTTTTGAAAGCCTTGTTATCAAAATATCGCCCATTATTTGAAATGAAGGCGACCGGAATTCCGAATCGACAGATAACAGTTCGCCACAAGAATCCCTGACAAGCTTTCTCTGTGATCTTGGCCAAGGGCTCAACTTCTATCCATTTGGTGAAGTAATCGATAGCCACTATCAAAAATATCATTTGTCAAGTCGAAGTAGGAAATGACCCTAGAATATCAACTCCCCAGATAGCAAAGCGAGGCGAGGCGATGGTGGCGTGAAGGCGTGATTGGTGGTCGTCTTTGAATCTTGGAATGCCGTTGGCCGACATCACATTTTTGGGCAAACGCCACTGCATCTTGAGTTAATGTTGGCCAGTAATAGCCTTGTCGTAGGACTTTGTAACTCAAGGCTTTGCCTCCTATATGCCCCCTCCAATACCTTCATGGATTTCTTGAAGGATAAAGTTGGCTTCTGTGGGACGCAAGCACCGTAAGAAGGGTTGCGTATAGGACCTCCTGTATAGATTTTCGCCAATGATGGTGTACTGAGCGGATTTGTAAGAAATCCGTCTGGCTTCTGTCTTGTTGGATGGTGTAGGTCCACCTTGCAGGTAATTTCTAATGGGATCAATCCAACTTGACTCTTCTGCTGCACTTTGTACTTCTCCTTCTAACCCTTCAATAGTTTTTGTGGGAAGATACTGTAGGTTGAAAGAGGATTCTGTATCTCCGTTGGGTGCAGTGGCTTTTTTAGATAAAGCGTCCGCTTCTTCATTTTGCGCTCGACAGATTTTTTCAATCTGGAAATGAGTGAAGCATGGAACTATTTTCTTCACCACTGCCTGGTATTTAATCATGTTCTCCTCCTTTGCTTCAAAACGACCCAGTGTGTGGCTCACGACTAGTTGTGAGTCGGAATATACATGTAGATGCTGAATTCCGAGCCCCCGAGCAAAATGGAATCCTGCGATGAGGGCTTCATATTCGGCCTCATTATTGGTCGCTCGGAATTGGAACTTAAGCACTGTTGCAATTTTCCATTTAGAAGGAGAATAAAGGACGAAGCCGGCTCCTGACTTTTCTTCAGTTGCTGATCCATCGACATATAAGGACCATGGGATGCTAGGGCTTTCTTCCGGATCCTGTGACGGGAGTTCATCCCCATACGTGGGAATGGTCAACTCCGCGATAAAATCTGCTAGCACTTGAGCCTTGATTGCCTTCGGGGTTTATAAGGGAGATCAAACTCACCCAATTCTATCACCCACTTGGCTAGACGTCCGGAATTTTCAGGCTTATGGAGGACTTGCTTTAAGGGCTGGTCAGTCAACACAGTTACTTTGTGAGCCTGAAAATACGGTCTCAATCTTCGTGCGGATGTGATAAGAGCGAAAGCCAATTTTTCAAGTGGTAGATACCATGATTCCGCGTCGTTAAGGATCTTACTTGTATAATAGACTGGCTTCTGACCTCCCTTGTCTTCTCTCAAAAGAACTGCACTGACCGCTCGAGGAGCAGCGTCCATGTAGATGTAGAGTTCTTCCCTTACTTGCTTCTTAGCTAGCAACTGAGGCGATCGGAGATAATCTTTAAGCCCCTGAAAGGCTTTTTCACATTCTTCCATCCATTCCATTTTTGGTGCTTTTCACAAGGCTTGGAAGAGTGGGAGATTTTTCTCTCTGGCTTTAGAGATAAACCTCCCCAGAGCTAATAGGCGTCCATTAAGCTGTTGTACTTCTTGAAGACTTTTGGGTGACTCAATATCAAGAATGGCCTTGATTTTTTCCGGATTTGCTTCTATTCCTCTTTGGGTCAATATAAATCCTAGAAATTTCCCTGATCGGACACCAAAGGCACACTTGTTCGGATTTAGGCACATGTTGTAAGTCCGAAGCGACTGAAAGGCCTCTTGTAAATCCGACAGGTGTTCATTGGCTTTTCGGCTCTTCACCAAGATGTCATCCATATAAGCTTCGACATTTCTGCCAATTTGCTCTTTGAAGACTGTATTTATGAGCCTCTGGAAGGTGGCTCCGGCATTTTTTGGACCGAACGGCATCATCTTATAGCAATAAGTTCCTTTACTTGTAATGAAGGACGTTTTTTCTTCGTCGTCTTTGGCCATTCGGATTTGATTGTAGCCTGAGAAGGTATCTAAGAAACTCAGCATCTCATGCCCTGCCGTAGAGTCAACCAAACCATCAATTGAAGGTAGAGGGAATGAATCTTTTAGACAAGCTTTATTTAGGTCCGTGAAATCCACACACATTCTTCATTTTCGGACGGCTTTTTTACTAGAACCACATTAGCCAACCAGTCTGGATAGTTCACCTCTCGGATAAAACCAGCCTTCAAAAGGGTTGACACTTCTTCTTCCGCAGCCTTCTGCCTTTCTAGGGCGGAATTCCTTCTTCTGCTTTCGCTGTGTTTGAACGACCGATCTATCTTGAGGCGGTGTTCGATGACATCACATTTTACGCCCGGCATATCTTCTGATGACCAGGCGAAGAGATCGGAATTTGCCCTTAGTACTACCATGAGATTTTCTTTGTCAAATCCGCGCCAATCCGCATTGTACGTTCAGGTCTAGTTGTGTCTAGAGGAACTATAAGCAATTCTTCAACTGGTGTGGGTCGGAGTTCTTCATCTTCCCGTTCGGCTATTCTGTTGATCAACATGGTTTCTAAAACTCTTGTTTTGCCTCTGTTTAGAGTTTTTCCTTTGAGGGTTGAGACATAGCATTGCCGTGCCAAGGGTTGATCCCCTCTTACTTCTCCACTGCCATTCTCGGTCAAAAATTTTAGGAGAAGGTGGTAAGTAGAAATTATTGCTTTCAAGGCGTTGAGGGTTGGCCTACCAAGAATCACGTTGTAACTTGAAGCACAACGTACAACTAGAAAATTTGTCGCTGTGGATGATCTTGGCGAATTTCCTACCGTGAATCGGGTAACGCGGATCATTCCTTCAGTTTGTACCACCCTCCGAAAATCCCACCAAAGATGATTTTACGTAGGCGTAAGTTGTCTGCATCGTACCTCATTCTTTAGAAGGCGCTCCAGAAAAGAATGTTCACTGAACTTCCGCTGTCTACCAGAACTCTTTTTATTTGGAAGCTGGAAACCATGATGGCAATGACCAAGGCGTCGTCATGAGAATGGCGAACCCTGCTGACGTCGTTATCATAAAAAATGATGGGGGCCATAGGCCGAGACCTTCTTTGTGGCGCTTCTGTTTCCTCCGCAACTCCCACCATTCGGGCATAGCTTTTTTGAGAGGCGGAACTTTCACCACCACACCCAGGACCACCACTGATAAATCTGACCATCTCTCCTTTTTCTCCTTCAGGCTGTGAAGTTTCAGGTTCTTCTTGAACATCAATGTTGATATACTGCTCCAATTGTCCCCTTCTAACGATATCTTCTATGGCGTTCATCAAATGGGTGCATTTTTCTGTGTCATGTCCTCTAGCTTGATGAAACTTGCAATATCTTTTGCTGTTCTTTTTCCGTTCGGGATTCTTGGCAGGTTCTGGCCATGTCAAGATTTGTTGATCCTGGATTTGCATAAGAATATGGCTTCTGGTCTGATTTAGTGGGGTATGGTGGTCGTATCTGACTATTTTCCCTTCTCTTGAAGGTTCTCTGGGCTGTAGCATGTGTCACTGAGGGCGTGTTGCAGGTTCCAAACCTCTATTCTCATTCTTATTATCCTTACGTAATCCTCCTTCCTTTCGGATTTCCGTGGGCCTTCTGTTGACATTGTGATGGGTTTTTCCTTTCTGGACCTCAACTGGAGTGTGTCGAGCCTCTTCTTCCCAACCCGTGTAAATTTCATTAGAATTGATGTACTTTTGGGCATGGATCATGAGGGCGGGGATGGTTTTTGGTGGATCCAAAGTGAGGGAAAAACGGAAAGGGGATTCTAGCAAACCCTCCATCAGGATGGTTACAGCCATGCACGGAATAAGGTCCGCAACATTTGCGGCTTCATCTATGAAACGGTTTAAATAGGCTTGGAGTGTTTCCCCCCTCGTTGCTTAACGCGCAGAAGGGTAGATGGAGTTTTCTTTTGCTTTGAGTAATTAGCAAAATAAGCTAGCTAGCGATCTGCTAGAACTTGAAACGAAGGAATTGTGCTAGATGGAAGATCAACAAACCAGTCTTGCGCTTTTCCCTCTAAAGTGGTGGGAAAAGCTCTCGGCGCATCTGGCGTCTCAGCAATTCCGTAAAGCAAAGCATATTCGATCGGAAAGACTTTAGGTGACGAGACGGATCGGTTTTGCCCTCATATGCAATCATAGCAGGTGGTCGAAAACTATCAGGAACTTGCTCCTCCAATATTTCCTTGATGAAAGGCGAGCATATGTTGAGAACATGCCGCTCGGATTTCTTATTTCCTCGGGAAGGACTTTGTCGCTGTGTTCTTCTGTCGACAGTTGGAACTGACGGACTATTCCGTTCAGTTCTTGTCCGTTCCGTTCTTGTGGCAGCTTGCTCTCGACGTCGAACGGATGGGGGTTCCGAACTAGCAGAAAAGGCGGTTCTTTCTCATATTTCTCCATGGGTGCGAGTTCTTGTCCTCCCTTTGCTTTTGGAATTCGGCAGTGGGGCTATCAGCATATTTGGTGGAATTTGTTTGGAAGGAAGTGGTCGATGGGTCAAGGTATGAACAACTTGAGTCAACCGCTCTAATTGCTGCTGCATGTTAAGATAAAATTTCGGGACGGGTCCCTCGGATAAAATGGCTGGATTTTCCGCTGGAGGTAAGATGGGTGGGTTTTCCGATGGATTCAAGATGGGTGGGTTTTCCAACGGATTCTCCTTATCTCTCCGGATTTCATCGGGTACGTCGGTATTACTAGGCGCTCTTCCTTGGAATCGTTTTAATCTTTTGGTAGTAATCATTTGGCTTTTTGTAAGGGTCCCCACGGACGGCGCCCAACTGTTGATGCCAAAAATTGGTCCACCTCACACTTTGGCTACTGTTGCCTCGTGATCTGGTCTCATCCTTCGACAAACGGTTAAAATTTATAGTTGATGTGGATGCTTACTTCAGATTCTGAACAGGGGACGCTCTGGAATGCCACCCGAAATTATCAGCTCTTTGCTTTGGGGTGAATCTGTAAAAAGGAGAAGGGAAGGATCGGAATTGGGCCTTTCTGCCCGGATTTAACTATGATGCTTAAGTCAGAAAACTTGTGAAGAGGAAGTCTTAGACATAAGTTAGTTCTTTTGGGTAATGTTTTTCCGATCCTTTTCTTTCTATCATTGCTCTTCATTTATAGCAACTTAAAAGCGGTTTAGGATCTTTTTGGGAAAGGCGGTGAGTAAGGCGGTAAGAAAATATCTCTTGAGGCGGTAAGAAAATATCTGCCTATTGTGCCTACTGTGTAGGTACTATGTAGGTAAGTAGAAAATATCTGCCCCCTGTAGAGGCAAGTGGATAAGATCTACTTACTGTAGAGGCATTAGATATTTTCTTACTTAGGTGGCTATCACCCTATGAGACGGTTTTATAATTCCGTGGACTTTTGTAGGGTTGAACCCTCATTCTTATTTGCCGAACTGAATTATGCTATGGTATTTGGTGATATTTCCACGTGGCCTGAGGGGCATAGTCTTGTGTGTGATAAGTGGCCATTTAGGTACGCGACACGTGTCTTACCAAATATCTCCGTAACCGCAGGCATATGAAGCAATAGTAAAAGTTAATTTCATTCTTTATAATATGCCATCAGATAAGAGAGAGAAAGAAATTGACTCTCTCTCTCTCTTCCTCTCCCCTTTACCCTAGATCTCAAGCTCGGACACGCTGCTTGCCGCCGGGCCACTGAGCCTAAAATTTCACGGCTCCTCGCCTTCGCCACGCGACACCCGCTGCCAAGAAGAACGCCGCACACGCTACAAGCAGCTCGCATTAGGCCGCACGCACGAAAGCGGCTTCGGCCACCGCTGCGCCCCTCGCGAATCGGCCGAAAGCACCCTCGCCGCCTGCCGCCCGTCACGCTGCGCCGTCCCTTCCTGCATACCCGCCCTCGCCCGGCCACCGCCAGCTGGCCAAGGCGCGCAGCCCTCGGGTTTCTGGGATCTGCCCACCTGGTCTTTGCACCAAATTGAACCAAGCCTTCCTTTTCCGACGAAAGCGGCAAATACCCAAGTCGGCCACCCTCATTTGGACTTCTCCGCGGCTTGACCCGCCGCGTTACCATTTTCCCCCTTCAACGGTGAGTATTCACGGCATTGTATGAAGTAAGGAATGAAAGATTTATTACTAGGAATGAGAAGGGTTTCATGAGCTTGATTCTTGGTATGAAGGGGCTTGGGGTTAGATTAATATTGTTGGAACCAAGAGTGGGACTGTTAAGAGAGGGCTTTTGAGTAGAAAAAATTAAGATGTATGTTATGTATGAATTCATGCGATATTCATGGTTATGTATGATTTATAAAAATCCAAGTTTATTAGATTTCCTGTGGAATGTTTGTACATTTTCGGGGCCCAAGAAACATGGAAAATGCTGCCAAAATTTCCATTAAATTCATGCATCATTTCTTGTTAGTCGATGACTTCCAAGTATGATGAATTTAGATGGACTATCACTTTATGATTTGATCTCTTGATTAAATAATTAGAGCTCAATGAATAACTGTATTTTTTTTATTTAATACGGTGTGTTAGAGTGTAAAGGGACTAAGGTTGTCACTCTAATTAGTAGATCCCGATTCGGACGCGTGAGGAGCGACGAGGATCAGTGATTCGCTTCTAGCCAGGTAGGCTCTCGCATGGGAGGTTTGTGAGTATTCCTTCCTCCTACCCTGCTTTGATTTTTGTGCTCTTTTCCTCGAGAGGTTCCCAATATATATATTCGAGATGGGTTTCCTCTTATGTATTGGCTTTATATCTCGAGGAGATTGTTGTTATCATGCTTTCTTATGCGCATTTGAGTAGAGTTTACTCCTTAGATACGTATTGACTTCCGATCTCGATGAGGTCACCGATCATTATATATTCAGGATGTCGCTGCCTTGGATATATATACATATACCTGCTGTTAGGTATTAGTACTATTAATCTCTTACTTTCAGGCATGATACATCGGACGGATGCCCTGGTAGAGGGAGTATAATATCTGGCCACTAGGCCCCGGCAGAGGGCGTATAGTATCTGGCCACCAGCACTTGATGCTCCATCGGACGGATGCCCCCGCAGAGGGCGCATAATATCTGGCCACTTGGCTTAGTCAGAGAGCGTCATTTTCTAACCATGTGCACATGTTTGCTATAGCATTATCCAACTTAGGCCGAAGACGGTACTGATGGTGTCGTTGATGTCATAGACATCTTAGTATCATATATGCAAAAGATTTAGTACATCTGTGGATTTATCCACATTCCAGTTACTTGTTATTTGCTTGTGGTGTTGTTGCACTTGCATATTTGTACTTGCTTTATTCTGTTCTTTGTTTATGGCTTCCGCCTCTTTTATTGTTTATGCAACCCTACTGGGCCTATCCTTTAGGCTCATGCACTTGACTTGTGTTTCTCAGGTTCAGACGAGGAGGAGTAGGGTCGAGCTTAGGAAGAGATATACCGAGTAGGTGACTGGGCTACTTGTATTTGTCTCGAGGTCTGCGTACCTCTTTTATCCTGTGTGAGACTTGTATTTTGTATTCCTTTGTTGAATGGATTTCTAAGGGTGACTGGACTAGATCCTAGTCTTGGGTTGTGTAAACTTCGGTATTGTACTTGTCTGCAGTTGTATAAACTCCCTTCTTCTTTTATCTTATGATTCCATTTGTTATCATTACCTCTGAATACTTATTGTATAAGAGTTTCTAAGGCCTTAGCTTTGAATGGGGACTCGTCCTTGTTTGGGTGCGGCTGGTTGTCTACGATGCACAGGCGTGGTTCTGAGCGCGTAATGTGATCAGCTTAATGGGTTTGTTATCATTCTTAATTATGGTGTAAAATCAACCGTGCGTTGGTTTCATCTTTTGTTTAGTTTGTATCCTGAGCCGGATACCGACTGGTATTTCTTCTCGGTTCTTTCTAAGAAGAAGTTCTTGGGTAAGGTTCCCTCTTCCATTAAGCGATGGAAGAGTAAATTCTTTTTTGTAAAATGCAAATTTGGGTGGGATGTCCGGACCAAATGGGAAGTTCCTCGGACAGACAATACTTGTGACGAGGGAAGCCTAAATTTGAAAAGTTTAAAGGAGTTTCTGGGGTTTCTGTGTATACTTATCTGACGACAAAAAACCTTCTAAATGTAAACGTCTTTAGCTACTTGGTAGGGTTAAGCTTGTATCTATGTTCTTTGAGTTTTTTGGGTTTTAGTTGTAACGAGTTATTGGCATTCTTGTTTTGTAGGTGAATCGATGGGAGATTTGGAACTTGTGGAGGGTCCCCTTGCAAATCTTGAAGGTGTTGTCCAAGTTCGTTTGACACAGGGAGCAAAAAGAAAGAGGGCGGGTTTGGGAAGGAGAAAAAAAGGGAGAGTACTTTTAAGGAAGAGAGAAGAAAAGAGGAAGAAGGAGGGAGGAAAGATGAGGGTGCTTTTCGAGGCAAAGAGAGCCGAGGGAGTGATTCTCATCCTGCAGGCTCCCCAAGAAGAAGAAGGAGAAAAGAAGGGTAGTTAAGGGACGAATCGGGTCGGGAACCAAGAGGAGGCTGGGTGAATCTACACGGCGTGGAGGTACCTTCCGTCTGCCACTGCTTCCGGTAATTTTCTTTTCCGTGGGTTCTTCCCAGAAGGATGCTAGGCATTTGAGCCAAATTTTGGGGAAGCGGGCTACCAGCATGGAGAAGCTCCTACGAAGGGTTGCTTCCCTCAGTCCCCAGGAGTGTTCCGGGTTCCTGGACCGGTAGCTTGTCGCTGCTCGGATCGATCGTTACTCACTCCTCCAGCTTGATTCTTGGCGTTCCCAAGGAGGTAAAGCCGCTTGATCCCTAGGTTTATTAGGAAAGGGACAATTTCTAGTTGATGATTCTACTTTAAGACAATTGAGGATTCTCTTTTCTGAGGGGGTAGTAGCGTAGGCGAGAATTTGAGACAAATTGGACCAAATATCTGCCATCAACATTTCCTACAAAAAAGTTGGGGAGGCTTTCGGAAGGGATCATCGACTATTGAAAAGGGGTCTTCTTCAAATAAATTCCTTTTCCGGGATCATGTGGCCATGGCAGAAATAATAGAAGCCTTGTAGTCGAAAAATGTTACTAAGCTGCTGGAGTAGGCCGGGAGAGAGGAGGTTGCTATTCAACTCCTTCTTTCCACTACCACGGTAAAAACAAGGTCTCTATTAAACCTTTATTTATTACTTTTTGTTCGTCGACTCATTATTTATTTTCAATCGTCCTAGACTGTTCATTGGGCAAATTGCGCCAGTCGCCTTCTTCGAGAGGATGCTGCTTTTGTCAACCCTTTTTCGAAGGTGTTGGAAGAGAATGAGGCGGAAATCGTTTGTATAAAAGCTAGGGTTTCTACTTTGGAAACCTTATGTCCAGTCTGTTGAAGAAGGAGAAGAGAGGAGAGAGCTTTTAAAGGCGATTGATTAGGTTACTTGGGGAGAAGAATGAGCTTCTAGAGAAATTAGCTTGGTGGAAAAGAGAAGGACAATCTTTTGGAGAAATCATCTTGTTATCGGGATTCGCTCCAAGCGTGGAAGCGAATGAAAAGAATCTTGAGGCGATGTGGTGGGTTTGGGGAAAGAGCTTACGTCTCTTTAAGAGGAAAAAGCAAAGTCTCACGAAGACTTGTTATTTAAGACTAATTCCCTGACCCTCGTTCAGGGAGAGCTTGAAAGCGTTAAAGGGGAGAGGGATGGTCTTGCGAAGGACTTGGCTTTGGAGAGGGAGATTTTGAAATCAGCTCGGCAAGATATAGAGGATTTTGAAAATCAAGTGGCTGAGCTCCAGTCGGAAGTGTCACGCATTAGGGAGGAGAGGAAAGATGCGGCAACTAAAATCTATTCAATTGTTCAGACTGTCGCTTGTCATAATCCTGCTATGGACGTTCTGTCTATGGGGCTTTCCTCTGTGTTGAAGCTTTTTGTAAAGTTGAGGAGTAAATGACAAAGCGCGAACGTTTTAGCCATAAGTGAGAATCCTCTTCCAAGTGATCCGACCGGAAATGAAGATCCTCTTCCGAGTGAAGGCACCGAAGTGGTTGATACGGGGGCTCCAAGTTCATCATAGGGTGTATTTTTTATTTGGTTTCTTTGTTTGGTCTTTCAATTTGTATGTAGTCTTTTGTTCATGGTTTCATAGTTTTTTATATGTCATTGTCTTGTAATTTAATTTAAAGACGTTGGAATGAGAAGCTCTAACCTTTATTTTGGGGACGATTTATTTTTCAGATTTTGGTCATAGTGACCTTTTGAAGATCCCTATTGAAGCGTTTCTATTGATGTAGCGCTTGATTTGGCCTCCTTCTTTTAGTTTTGTGGGAGAGCCTTCCAACAAGGTTTTTGCCTTCGCCTACCAAGTGGACTTTTTATTTCATTTAAATCGAGGATTTTTGTCTCGGATCTATCTCTGGAAGTTTTGATCGAGATTTGTCTCGGATCTAAGCGGGAAATTTTGATCAAGATTTTTGCCTCAGTTTGCACGGAAAGTTTTGATCGAGATTTTTGCCTTGGATACGTATGGGGACTTTTAAGCGGACTTCAATCTTCTTTGTATAACTACAAATCTTCCCTTCTTCATTGCTAATAAGCGTCGTAGATGTTGACTGATAGGGTCTCTTGAGGAGTTTCCCTTCTACATTAGTGAGCCAATAGATTCCCGTGCGGACTATTTTCTTTTACAATATATGGACCTTCCAGTTTGGAGTAAGTTTTCTGTTCGGCTTTTGTTTCCTTGGAATTCATTCTCTCTTAGGACTAAGTATCCAATTTGGAAGTGAACCTCTTTAACTCGGGAGTCATAAAATCTTTTCACCCTCACGGCGGTGTACTCACGTCCGTTAACCTGCTGACTTCTCTTTTTTCTTCAAGGAGGTCAAGTTCTGATCTGAGTCTTTCTTCATTAGCTTTTAGGGAGAAAGTTTGTGTTCGTAGAGTTGGCATTCCTATTTCAGCCGGAATGACAGCTTCAATGTCGTATGTAAGGGAAAAAGGAGTTTCTCCCATCGGGGTTCCGCTGGTCGTCCGATATACCCATAATGGGTTAGGGATCTCTTCCACCCAACTGGTCCTGTACCTAAGAACTCGAGCCTTAAGTGTTTGGAGTAAGGTTTGATTCGTTACTTCTACTTGACTATTTGCTTGGGGGTGGGTTATTGAGGTGAGCCTGGACTCAATCCCTAGCTCGGAAAAGAAACTTTTGAAGGCTCGATTGTCCAACTGACATTCATTATCAGTGATGAAGGCTACTGGGATTCCAAATCGATAGACGATTGTCCGCCATAGAAATCCTTCGTAGGCTTTTCCTGTTATTGTAGCCATAGGTTCTGCTTCTACACACTTGGTGATGTAATCGATCGCGACAATTAAGAATTTTATTTGTTGAGTCGGCGTGGGGAATGGACCAAGGAGATCGACTCCCCATAGGGGCTAAAACGACTCGGGCTTATAATCGGAGTAAGGAGTGTTGGTGGTTGTCGATTTGGATTTTTAGAGTGGGCGTTGACACGCATCGCATTTCGGACGAATTCCATTACTTCTCGAAAGCTAGTGTTGGCCGATGGTACCCTTGTCGAAGGACTTTGTGACTTAGGGCTTTACCTCCTAAGTGATCTCTACCGATACCTTCATGGATTTATCATTATTAGAAGCGTAATTGGCCTCCGCTAATTACGTAAGCATCGTAGGAAGGGTTGTGTGTAAGACCGTTTATATAGACAACCATTTATAATCCCGTAGCAGGGCCAATTTGTTTGTGATACGTCGAGCCTCTTTTACATCGGTTGGGAGAAGCACGCTTTGTAGGTAGTTTTTGATCATATCGCATCCGGGATCTTGCTTCTTTGATGTCTTGTATTTCCTCTTACGGTTAATTTTTATGCGTGATATGGGTAAAATGGTAAAACACCTAGATCCACGACACGCGTGACACATCCAAGGCCGACCCGACCCAATCGTATGCTCCAAGGCAATGAGCCGAAGCTCCCTCTAAGGGAGGGAACAAAACCCAAAGAGATAAGAAGATAAGAGGGGAAACGTAACGCAAGGAGATAAGCGTATAAGAGGGAGCAGAAACCGGGGAGATAAGGAGATAAGAGGAGAGAGGCACAAGGCCCAAGGAGATAAGGGGATAAGAGGAGAAGGGGCATGTTACGGCATGGAGTGGGGCCAGAGGGCTCTTAACCATGAAGCCATGCCCTCCCTTATATAAGGGGGTCAGGTCAAGCAAATAACATAGGGCGGCATCTCAAGAAAAATTAAGAGAAAGACTCTCCAACTCGATGAGAGCTTCTCAATCTTCTTGAGCTACTTCAAGGCCTTTCTCATGGTGTCATCTATGACCAACTACATCCTCATCCCCAAATAGCTTCAAGTGAGTTCCACGGATGAGGAAAATGAGGGCCGAACCAAGCACTTTGGCCAACTCTCTCCAAGCCTTCAAGATTTCCTCAAGACTTTCAAGTCTTCTCCAAAGCTCCAAGGTAGCTTTTCATTAAGCACATATAGAGCTCTCTTCCATCATCTCCAAGGCTGAGGCGGAGCCACTTCAAGGCTGAGGCCGAGCTACTTAAAGGCTGAGGCCAACCCACTTCAAGGCCAAGGCCGACCAACTTCAAGGCCGAGCAAAATCGAGTATCTTCATACCGAGAGATTCTTATAATCAACAATTATATAGTGGATTTGCTCCGCAGTTGGAGCCCGTGGTTTTTTTCCCCTGATTTATGGGGTTTTCCACGTAAATCTGGCGTCCCCTAAATATAAATCTCAACCGTTAGTCTAGATCGAGGTTAATCTCTAGGAGATACCGATTTTAGCACTAACAAATCATCTTTTTGTTGATGTATTGGTGGTTGAAGGATTGACTTGTTTCTTTATTTAGTGAATCATTTTTCTGGATAAGAGATCAACTTCCTCATTCGAAGCCCTAGGGATTTTTATGATTTGGAAATGTGGGAAGCTTGGGATGATCTTTCTGATTATGTCTTTATATTTGATAATGTTTTCTTCTTTAGCCTCGAATTCTCCCGTAGTGTGTCTGACGATAAGTTGTGAGTCAGAATAGGCATGTAGGTTTTGAATTACGAAACCTCGAACCAATTGTAATCCTGTGATGAGGGTTTCATATTCGCCTCATTGTTGGTTGCTTTGAACTAAAATTTCGTGAATCGTGGCGGTTTGCCGCTGAGGGAGCATAAGACCAATCCTACTTCTCCCTTTTTCTCTGTGGCGGATCCATCCACATGTAAGGTCCATTAAGGGGATTCATTCTCTTTTGCCGGATCTTCAGTTGGTGTTTGACCTTCATCTTCCTGGACGGTTAATTCTATGATGAAGTCAGCCAGAACTTGGGCTTTGATTGTGGTCAGTGGTTTGTAGTTAAGTTCGAATTCTCCCAGCTCTACAACCTACTTGGCCAACCTTCCAGAAGTGTCTGGTCTGTGGAGAACTTACTTTAGAGGCTGGTTGTTTAGAACAGTAATTTTGTGGTCCTGAAAATAAGGTCTCAGTCTTCGGGCTGAGGTGATGAGGGCGAAGGCCAACTTCTCGAGAGGAAGATATCTCATTTCTGAGTCGCTAAGGAATTTGCTTGTGTAATAGATGGGTTTTTGAATTCCCCCTTCTTCTTTTAAAAGAACTGCACTGACTGGCCGGGTGGTAGTGGATAGATATATGTAGAGTTCCTCTCCGTTATGGAGTTTGGCTAGTAGTAATGGTGATCGGAGATAATCTTTCAGTTGTCCGAGAGCTTTTTTGCACGCTTCATTCCACTCCAATTTTGGTGCTTTCTATAGTGATAAAAAGAAGGGAAAGTTTTTCTCTCCAACTTTTGAGATGAAGCGTCCGAGGGCCGCTAGGCGACCATTAGGCCTTTGAATTTCTTTAAGGGTTTTTGGTGACCTCATTTCAAGGATGGCTTTGATTTTCTCTGGATTCACTTTTATGCCCCTTTGGGTCAGCATGAACAACAAGAATTTTCCCGAATGGACGCCAAAAGCGCATTTACTTGGGTTGAGGCACATCCCATATGTCCGGAAGGATTGAAAGACTTCTTTGAGGTCAGCTAAGCGGTCTTCAATTTTTTCACTTCTCAATTTTTTCACTTTTCACTAGGATATCATCTACATAAGCTTCGACATTTCTCCCGATTTGTTTTTGAAGACTTTATTTACTAGTCTTTGGAAGGTTGCTCCAGTGTTTTCAGACCAAAAGACATTATTTTGTAGCAATAAGTTCCTTTGCTGGTGATGAATAAAGTTTTTTCTTCATCGATTTCAGCCATTTGGACCTGGTTGTAGCCCGAGAATGCATCGAGGAAGCTTAGCATCTCATGCCCTGCTGTGGAGTCCACTAGGTCGTCGATCGAGGGCAAAGGGAAAGAGTCATTGGGACAGGCTTTATTTAAATCCATAAAGTCAATACACATCCTCCATTTACTGGAGGGTTTTTTTGACTAGGACTACATTGGCTAGCCAGTCCAGGTAACTCACTTCTCGGATAAATCCTACCTTTAGGAGGTCGGCAACTTCTTATTCTGTTGCTCTTTGTCTTTCCGGGGCAAAACTTCTTCGTTTTTGTTTTACTGGTTTAAAGGACAGATTTACATTGAGGTGATGTTCGATGGTTTTTTGATCATCCCTTGGTATGTCGTCGGAGAACAAGGAGAAGAGGTTGGAATTTGTTTGTAGAAGAGTCATGACCTCTTTCTGTTTTTCTGCTGATAGTTCTGCTCCAATTTGGACTGTTTGATCGGGTTTGGATTTGTCCAAGGGTAGTGTGATCAATTCTTCTACTGGTGTTGGTTGGGTGTCTTCATTGTTATTTTCTTCCTTAGCTTTGTAGATAATAATCATTTCTGGGGCCTTCCCTTTGTCTTGGTCCTTACCTTTGAGTGTGGAGACATAATACTGCTGGGCCAGCGGCTGATTTCCACGTTGTTCTTTGCAGCCATTTTTAGTCAGAAATTTCACAAGAGGTGGTAGGTGGAGATTACCGTTTTAAGGCATTAAGGGTTGGCCTGCCAAGGATGACATTACAACTGGATGTACAATGAATGACCAGGAAATTTGTGGTAACCGTGGAGAGTTTGGGTGGGCTTAGGCGTAATTGGGAGGGTTATTATCCCCTCGGGCTACACGACTCCTCCTGAAAATCTGACCAGACTAGATTTGATAGGAAGTAGGTTGTCTGCGTCGTACCTCATTCGTTCGAAGGCACTCCAGAATAGGACATCTACTGAACTCCTACTATCAATGAGAACTCTTCTCATCTCGAAATTTGAAACAGTGATGGCGACAACTAGACCATCATCGTGAGGGTGGTGAACCCTTCTAGTTTCTTCATCATAGAAGATGATTGCTAGTGCGGGCTGTAATCTCTTCAGAGTTTGTCTTTCTTCAATAGCCCCAACCATTCGAGTGTAGCTCTTTCGGGAGGATGTACTTTCTCCACCACATCCGGGCCTGCCACTAATATAACCTATAATTTCTCTTCCTGCCTCGTTGCACTTTGGAGGTAAAGACTTATTTTCCTTTGGGTCTTGGTATACTTGACCATTTCTTTAATGGGAGCCGGATGTCAGCGTCGAATTTGGGTCGAGGAGCACCTAACCCATAAGCTGTGTACTTTAAACCTGATAATAATCATGTATTCTAAATAAAATCAATATGACATAAAGATAACCGGTTACACACCGGAGTCATATTCAAACCAAGTTATAATAGAGTACAGCATATATAAAGTCTGGGCAACTACGACCCCAAATGCAGTGGAAGAAAATTAATATATTATCAAATACAACCCAGCAAGACTAGAAATAAAGATAGGTACGCCAGAGCCAGCTAAACTTCGATCCTTGCTCGAGGTATGAGCTACTATCCAGATCCAAGTCTAGATCCTGCAATAGAAAAACAGTAATCGAAAGGGGCTTAGCTATACTTAGTGAGTAAGGACTATCTCGCCAAGTATTATACATACCTGTCTCTCGACAGAGCTGTACTTAGATACTAGTACAAAAACAATGCAAGTATAAATCATGAGGGTCAGCACAATTATCTTAAATCTTGATAAGCATGCTAACACAATCAGAAATCCGAAGAAAGCACACAAGCAATCTCATATCATATCAAGTATATAGTAGACATGTATATGCGATAGCCTCGTCTTATACTAGAGTGGACCCCTAGTTAAAATGTCTCCATAAGGACTCCAACTACCATCAAGGAATAGAGGCATACATCTACATGAACCCGGCGCCTGACGACTAAAGGCATACATCTACATGTGTACGTCAAGCATGTATCTCGTATCCGATACGGGCCCTCACAAGAGACAGGAAGGGGGTTTTTATAACAAGAACGACTTTAGCAAACATTTTTTGGTTTTAAGAAAAATGAGTAAAACAAATCCCCTTCCTTGACCCAGTCTCGTCTACTTAAATATCTGGGCTCTATCCAGAGCCCCTACTGGGTCCCCCATACATAACTAACTAAGGTGAAGCCTATGATACATGAAATAATCTTTATCTACCACTTAGGGTTTCCTTTACCATTTCTCATGCTCTTTAACATTTAATCAATCTAACAAGCATGAAATCACTATGTAGCTATAGCGATAAAATCCATCAGCATCCATAAACCGATATAAAACTCATAGAATACAAGAAAACGAAATAATGATAAATACAAGAATAAAAACTATATTTACGGTGAAGTCCCCTCACCTTAAGTCCTTCGCACGTGTCTAGGTCTGGCTCAGTCCTGCTAAAGCTCCCGCGGGACCTTTACCCTTCCCTAGAATCAATAATAGTAACTAAGTAAATACGAAGTTCATATTTTTCATAATTTAGTTCTATTTCGTTAGAATACGGATATTTAAGAATACGAAAATCGTATTCTTCTCTTAGACTCCTATTCATCTTAAGGAGCATATCAATGACATTAAACTCATAAGAGCATGCTTCCTTACTTAACGAGCATTACATACTTTCATAACTTCTAGAATGTCCCTAAGCATGCTTAATTAGCAACATTGATCAATCTAAGGCATGTGACACTTAAGTATACTAATCATGGAAACTAACAATACTTAGCATGATAACATGATTACTAATGGGGTATTTATACTTAGGGATTTCAAGAAAAATCGGGCATCACCTCCCCTATTTATAGGGCTCCCAATTTATAAAAAATACACTCATTAACCATGGAATTTGAATCAAACATATCCATACATCTATACCCCTCCAAATCATGGATTCATACATGTCAATATCCCTTATCCCCCACCTTAATCCTTCTTAAATTCCAAAACACCAACCAAAATAATCCAATCAAAACCATGCCCTAAATTATGAAACCAATTAAGGCTTGTCCCCAATTTCCAACTCACAAGGGCAAGAAGAGCTCGTAGGAGAGGAGGCCGGACAGCGAGAAGGGGGGAAAGGGTTGGTGCTGGCTGACGGAGCTCTAAGGAGGAGAAGGTGGAGCCCATTGGAGGCGAGGCAGTGAGGGAGGCCGGGAGGCCGGTATGAGCCATGTGAGGGTGTGGCGAGGTTCTTGAGCTGGCACTGGTGAAGGCTGGGCTACTTGGAGAGGCGGCCTCCGGTGGCGGGCTCACGCAAGAAGACCGGCTGGCGAAGCTTGGGGAGGCACCGGGGCGGGCTGACTGCCGGAGGCAATGGTAGGCGTCAATTTGGGGGTAGGCGTGGGTAGATGAGATCGCGAGAGAGAAGTGAGGAGAAGAACGAGCCTTAAAGCTTTTCTATTGAACTTGAATTTTTTCTCAACTTAGGTCTACCAAAGCTTGTTGTATATATATAATATTTAAGTTATTACTTTATTCCATTTCTTTAACTATCATGAAGCTTTTGATTAATTTATTCATCCTTTGAATTATTTCCCCCACTATTGTCCAAATAACTTATTTAATATTATCTTTCCACTTTATGTCAGTGGCCCTTTAATTAATATTATCTTTTTAATAATTCACCACCTGCATCCAAATCACGGCTCAATGATTTCCTTTGGTCATCACGCGCACTATAACCTCACGGGGCTTGTCTCTCGTCGGACTGGATGTCTTAAGACCGGCTTTTGACTCACCCAATCTACTTTATCGGAACTCTAACATTTGTCTGGTTCTTCTACTTAATTAATCTTGATTAATTAACACTTACGAAATCTCCCAATTAATTAACCGAGGTTATATTAATCATCCACCTCCAACTATTCCAAGTGAAAGCGGATTGGCCCAATAAGGCCTTCCCTGGGCCCATTAGTTGCGAGGCTGGATTTAAATCTATTATTCCCCGGTTTTCCTTTAGTTGGGCTTTAAAATAATTAATTTATTTGTTGTGCTAATTAATCTCATTAACTTGTCGAGAATTTTCTGATTTATTTACTTAGAAAATTCGGGACGTTACACTTGGTGGATGTATTGTTCGATTTTACCTCGTCTGACAACATCTTCTATGGCATTTTTCAGGTCGGTGCATTCTTTTGTGTCGTGACCTCAGGCTCGATGAAAGTTGAAGTACTTCTTACTCTTTTTCTAGATGTCTGGATTCTTCGTGGGCTCGGGCCATGCTAAGATTTTTTTGTCTTGAATCTGCATCAAGATATGGCTTCGGGTCTAGATGAGAGGGGTGTGGTGTTCATACCTTACTATTTTCCCGCCTTTGGGGAGTTTCGCAACTGAAGGACATGCTATCTAGGACAAGGCGGCGGTTCCCGGCCTCTATTGACTTCCCTTCGCGGTTCCTCCTGTCGGACTTCTCCCTGGGTTCTTTCAAGGATGGGAGGGGGTTTTTCCGTTTGTTCTTCTTTGGTCTTCTTCCGTGCTTCCTCTTCCAAACCTGCGTGAATTTCGTCGGAATTAATGTATTTCTGGGCATGAGTTAGGAGATTAGGCATACTCTTATGTTGTTCTATCGTGAGTGAGAAACAAAATGGAGAATCGATGAGTCCTTCCATCAGAATGGTTACAGTCATCCAGGGGGTGAGGTCGGCTATGTTTGATGCCTTATCAGTGAATCGGTCAAGATATAATTTAAGGCTCTCTCCTTTGTGCTGTTTGGCTCGCATGAGTGTGGAGTGGGTTTTCTTCTGTTTGGAGTAGCTGGCGAAAAGGGTATGGAAAAGATTTGCCGGTACTTAGAAAGAGGAAACTGTGCTAGTAAGAAGGTCGATGAAGCAATCTTGGACTGCTCCTTCCAGTGTGGCCGGAAAATCCCTGCACATGTGGGCATCGTTTATTCCGGAGAGGAGCATTGCCGAGCGAAAATACTTCAAGTGGCGGGAGGGATCGGTTTTGCCGTCGTACATGGCCACAGGGGTGGCCTGAAGCCATCCGGAACATGCTCCTCTAGTATTTCACGAATGAAAGGATAAATTACTTGGGGTGCGTACCTCTTGGGTTCTTCTCTTTTGTGGGGTGGTGTATATCGTGGGACTCGTCCGTCGTAAGATGCGGCGTATTGCTACGTCCATGAAGGGGCACGATTACGTAGGTGAACCGAAGGTGGTTCCTAGCTATCAGAGAAGAGGGTTCTTTCTCTGCATTCTTCCGTTGGTCTTCTATCCCTGGGTGTGCGGGCATTGGATCTTCCCCTACTTATTGAAGTTGCTGGAGGAGCGGGTGAAACAATTTGGGGGGGGGGGGGGGTTTTTCCGGGGGGGGGGGGGTCTCAAAGTTTGAAAAACTCGGTCTAGTTTTTCCAGGCATCGTTCCATGTTCTGATATCGTCCATCAATGTTTTCCGATGTTCCGTAATATTGGGTGGATCTTCCCTCACCTCTTTTGTTTCCCCTCCTTGTTCTTGAATAATCTTGGTTAACCTCCTAGTTTTTGTCATTTGGCTTTTTGTAGCGTCCTCACCTGACGGGGCCATAAAGCTATTGATGTGAAAATCAGCTTTCCGTCGGGATCAGATCCGGTTTAAATCAACGGTTGAAATTTGTATTTGTTTTGGTGTGGACGCTTACAGCTGATGGTAGAGAGTGATTTTGCTCTTCTAGATGACA
Organism: Dioscorea zingiberensis; assembly: GCA_026586065.1. NCBI lineage: Eukaryota > Viridiplantae > Streptophyta > Magnoliopsida > Dioscoreales > Dioscoreaceae > Dioscorea > Dioscorea zingiberensis. Next base: position 37,377,454 of record CM048820.1, on the reverse strand, counting down.
GGAAAAAAACTACACAGAAGAAGAAAAACGACTGGAGTCGGCATTTCGCCCGGATTCAACTCTGACGGTCAAGTTAGTGGTGTATTTTGGAGAGAAGAGAAGAGAGTTCTAGTGTCAATTTTTCTTACCTTCGGATCTCCCACCTCCCTTCTTTATATAGGGCCTTTAAGGCGGTGGGTAATATCTTGCCTACTGGTAGGGAAAGTGGGGGGAGGGGAATTTATGGGAGCAAGTGGGATGGTTGCTTTTCAACTGGCGTCCCATCTGGTGTCAGGGGGAGTTAAGACGTTTAGGGTGTGTTTGGTTGTGGAAGTGCACCGAAACCGTGGAAGTCTAGAAGTGGCACTTCCATGGAAGTCTGAGTTTCATATGGAAGTTGGAGTTTGGTGTGTTTGGTAGACGGAAGTGAAGAGCTGTTTCTGTACACTTCCGTTGTTTAGTTCACTGAAGTGGAGCTTTGGAAGTCTGAGTTCCACACTTCTGGGTGTTTGGTTGGCGGAAAACTAGGGTTGTGGTCACCACTTCTGTGGGGTGGTGGGGTTTTGGAACTTTTTAGTTTTTATTTAATATTTAAATATTATAAATTGAGGTATTAATGCTTCATGAGTACCAAATAAATTATTCCTATTCTTGTCTTCTATATTTAAACTATTTTACTAAAATAGTTAAAATTTAGTAATTTAATCTAATCTCATTTACAAGAAAGTAATAACAATAATTATGGTTTTATCTTAATATATAAATACCATGAGTGTGTCATTAATAAATGATGATTAATTTTAAAATCTATCACTATGTTTGTGCACACTTTTTTATAAACCAAAAATTTCCAAAAGCTCCATCACATTCACAACAGAATAAAAAGCATTGGAAAAATTCATGCACTTGAACCAAACATCATGCCTTACCCAAAAAATCATTCAAAAATTGGCAACACAGATTGTGCAAATCTCAAATATAAGTTTTATTTATTCTCTTCGTACTGATTCATACACTGATCAAATTCACTGAATAAACTCACTGTTCAAATCTCACAAACTCCATTACAATCACTAATCAAATTCACTAATTCAATCCAGACTGATACAACCAAGTCCTCCTATACTTTCTTAGTGCCATTCTATCATTCTCTGCCAAACTTCACCACAAATGTGCCTTGCTTTGAGCCCAATCCACAACTGAGCATTTGCTTTTCTTCAATCCATTTCAGACTCAACTTGTTGGAATCATCTTGCAGTACACCAAACTACCTCCGATTGCAAAAAAAAAGAGAGAAAATTTTATTAATTTGATTCCAAATGAAGTCCAACTTATTTCTTTTCATGATACATAAAGATTTTTTAAAAAGTTCATTGAGGCACAAGATAAATAGGCAAGTATCCGTGATTCACTATAGTAATCATGTAATTGCAGTAACCATGAAGATCAAATTATAGGAACAAAAAACTAAACATGAGCAAAAATCCACATGCAAAGTCTAATTGTAACAAAGAACACAAATTATTTAACATAGGCCTTAACATGGGTTACAGAATGTTGTTGTCTTTTGCAAAATCACAAGGAAAAGACCAAAGTTCAAAGGAACTTTTATCCACTCAACCAACATCTATCATAAATGCCTTCTTTCACAACTAGGATGTCAAACAAGAACTGCTTTCTGTGAATGTTCTTGTCAATGTGTTTTAGATAAACCAAATGGAATTGGCCATGCTCAAAGGAATTGACCAAGACACAAGAACTGGAAAAAATATAAAAAAGTGAACCACCTTATGAGGAAGAATTGACCAAGCCTATTATTAAAATTAATAATTTAAAAAAAAAATGATAATATGCAAGAGATAAAATCTGCATCAAAGATATAAAAGCCAAACCTGCAGTCTGAAAATCTAAGAAGCATACAACAGACTCCAATTGGAAGCTCATTCACTTAACTACCATGTATTGCACAAGTCAGGGGATCATATAAAATCTGTCACACCTGAAATGCAAATCATTGACCAAAAGTGATACTACATGACAATATTTTAACATATAGGGCAACATCAAACCTATTCTTGTACATCATGAAGCTGGTCAACTACAAGTTCTTGATTTAGACAAGATCAATAGACTCATCCACAATACTATTGGATAACATATGCACCAGAATGATGTGGTTGTTCAAATAACCTACCTATAGGCATGATGAAAGTCAATTAGGTAGGGAAACATAAGAGTTACAATTTAGATTGAAGATGATAAACAGTAAATAGATTGAATGCTAAAGCCTTTACTGTTAAAAGTGTCCCTGAACACCTCCAGGTAGATTTGCCAAAAGAGCATCTTGAGCTTTCTTTGCTGAAGCTGCGGCTGCTTCTTTAGCTGCTTGTTCCTGTAAACCACAAATGAAATGAATACATGACACACTAGCAGGATCAACATTGAAATACTGTTAAAAAAATAAGGTGCTTGATCATCTCATGATATTCTTTATTCATTTCTTTATCCATCAACCTGCATAAACAGTATTAGGCAGTTAATAATCTGCCAAACAAGCAAATATACCAAAAACAAGAGAGCAATGAACAGGTTGGAATTTTGAATATGCCAGGAATATCAAAAGATGGAAATCAATGGCAGGATGGTGCCCAGTTGAGAAATAATTTTGAAACTGAGAAATTGAGGAATTGAGAGTATTTTTCTCACCTGCAAATGAGATTTCACATGAGCTAAACTCCTTGACATCCATGAGATCACGACCAGACTTTGGTGTGGCTCCTAATTAAAACACAAACCAGAAACATCAGAGGTGAACAATTGTGAAAATAGTACTAAAAGCACTAGAAAACCATGTTCAATCACAAGTGTTAAAAATTCATACTTTCATCAACTTCGGTATTTACGTGGCGAAGTTAATCCTATGGGCTCCAAATGTATAAATCGATGGCTAAGTTTATCCAGAAGCACTATCATCGGCATGAGTTTCCATATTATGCTTGCCCCCCTTCCATTTAAAAGACAAATACCATGGAGGAAACAAAGAACATAACAGAACATACCAACCTTATTTAAAAAACATTAAAGTCTTTAGAATAAAGCATGCAATAAAACTGTGAAAAAACTAGATGAAAACATGCAGTAAAACATTGAAGTTAGCATTGGAGATGGGCTGCAGTAGCTGCCTAATGTGGCCTCCCAACTGCCTCGCCACACCTCCAAGAATGGCAACTCAAAAATCAGAATTTTTCATGTTAAGGGAGGAAAAGAGCAAGCAATAAGTATATTAAATGGGTCTCTTAAAGCCTCCAAGGAAACAATGCCTCAATGTGCCTCATTGATTTTCATCATAGCTACATAGGTCAACACCTGCAGGAAGACATTATTAGAGCATATAAGATTTAAGTTCCAGATAGTCTTACATAATAATAAGGTCCATACGAGAAAAGTACAGTGAAACACACACGAATGAAACAAGCCAGGCCAGTTCAGCATAAAGAGATAATGCAAATAAATAAAAGGGAAGCCAAATCAGTCCTAATAATCAAGAAATTAAAAAGCAAAGATAACCCTGCAGCAAAGTAAATCAGTCCAAATCAGTCCATGGTATTCAGTCCAACCGGGAAAGGAACTCCTCCATCCATGCCTGTCTCAGCTCTGTATCCTTGACTATGAACATCTTTCCTTCAGTCTCGTGTATGAATAACCAATCAAACACCTTTGCCTTCAGCCGTTTTTCAATGCCCTCCACCTCCATTACCTTCTCATATAAGACTTCATACCACTGAGTCGGGTTCTTGGTGGCGTGGGTCGACCTGTCAACACTCCTGATCAAATCACCCATGTTTCCTTCATTCTCTACCACACTTTTCCTGCTTGAACGTTGGGGTCTACTAGTAGATGACATATTACGAGTAGGGGCGTATTGTTGTCCCCATCCTCATCACTATTTTCATCAGGGCTTTCTTCCATGTTGTCGTTATGCGTCTCGTCTGTATCCACCCTACTAGCAAAGTCTGAATAGACTGAGGTCGCATAGGAGCCGGTGGCCTGATCTTCACCACATATGATTCTTAGACCTTCATAGTTATCTATCGGCTTGTTTATGAAGGGCTTTGCGGTTAGATGTGCCTAAAAATTAATCAGATGCTCATATGAGAAAACATACATGCTAGCATTAAAATGAATCAAAAATAAATAAATATTATAATATACTTACATCCTCAGTATGTCTTGCAAACCATTGGGTCAAGTGTGATCATTTTAAGGTTATCATCCCATCCAAATGCCACTAAGATCCCTTGCTTTTTATCACCGCATATCTTGTCTTCAATGTTCTGTAATGGTTTTCAACATTTTCAGGAGAGAAATCAGTCTTGAACGCTGAATTAAACCGGCCAAGCGGCTAGCGGCGGTACAGCTTCTTGAAGGTTTTGGCACACTTCAGCCATAAATTTACTTGCTCAACCAACACAGGTATCACAAAGTTAGAATATGCCGTTGGCCAGCGCTTGTTTTTGGATCCACGTTTTGTCCCAGAAGAACTACCACCTTCCATCGTGCTTTATTTAGAACCACATATAAAGCACAACGAAGCTTGTTAAAAACAAGATAGCACAAAAATGATAAAGAAAAAAACAGTAACCAAGCAATATGGAGCAAGGAAATAATAAACAATAAACAAAAATAGTAAACAAACAAAATGCAGAAAGGAAATAGTATGCAAACATAATATACCAAGGAAACAATAAACGATAAACAGTAAGCAAACATAATAATGTAGCAAGCAAACAGGAATCAAACATAATGTAGCAAGGAAACAAGGAAACGAGGTTAAAATGTAGCATGTAAACAGTAATCAAACTAACGAGCACCAGTGTACTGCATCCACATCGCGTGTACAATCCTGTCCCTTAATTCTAACCATAGCCTACTTTCTTCTCTGCATTCTCTTTGGGATCTGGGTGGGGATGTAGTAACGAGGTCTTCAATTTGTGTTGTAACATCTTGTATGATCGTGTCATTTGGATCGACACCTGCAATGTAATTGTGAATGATACAAGCTGCTAGGACTAGATTAACCTGAGTCCTATAAGGCAAGAACGGTTGCGATGTAAGAATCTTGAACCGATTCTTAAGTATGCCAAATGCATGCTCAATCTTAGATCGCAACATTGAGTGCCTTAAGTTGAAAAGCTCTTCTGGGTTAGATGGTTCATGACCACTATGTTCTTTTAAGTGGTATCTAACCCCTCTGTATGGAGCGATGAAACCACTCATCGTTGTGTAACCAGCATCTACCAAGTAATATTTACCTACAACAAAATGTTACTATGAAACATTTTGTCACCCCTAATTAGAATTTGTGTGTGTAAGTGGTAAAATAAAGTAGTATTACCTTCAATAACCTTGAGGCCTTCCGGTTGTGGGCGCGACAATGCATCCTTTAATACAGTGAAGTCATTTGCCGAGCCTTCCAACCCGGCCATCACATATGTGAATATCAAATCAGGGTTAACAACAGCCAACACATTCTGCGTTGGACCCTTTCGACCTCGGAAGCGTGGTAACTCATGCGGGCGAACAGATGCAACAATATGAGTGCCATCTAATAGACCGATGCAGTCCTACATGGTTACCAAAGCAACAAATTTTTATTTTCAATGTAAATTGACACTAGTTAAACCTAAAAAATTATTGATATTCTTACCTTGAAGAAAGGGTATCAATTGGGGTTACTCTCAATCTCATGGTGACAAACAGAGGTAGGAGGCTTCATGAACTCATCGCGTACAGAGCAAATAGCGCGTAGGACATTGTTGAAGTACCTACTAATAGTTTCACCGGACCGGAGGAACTCAAACCTGATTGTCCTATTCTTTGTGTTGTGACCAACAATGTGTAGGAAAACAGCTAACTGTTCTTCTACTGATACATGTCTAGTGTCACGTAGCAAATGCTTATCATGCAAAATCATTGATAGGCGCATGAATGGGCCTACATCCATCCTAAGATAGCTCACACAGTAGTCTCTCCCACTCCTGAGAAGTGTCTCTTCCTAGTTAGATCTCGGAACATTGAAGGTTCAACGCACTGCATCGTTTCCTAGCCTTACGCATTTCTTCTTGTAAAAGAAATGCAACAATCATAACAATTGTGGTGAAGGCTCCAACCAACACTCTTTGTCTTTCATTTGTTGCCCAATTATCCATCTACAAACGAAAAAATTTACTTTTTTGTAAAGCAAAGAGGGTTCATTCTTTTAATATGGTGTAGACATTGAAAACAATCACAAATTCAATGTTTCATGGTAAATTAAATGTTCTCACACCATTATGTGTAGGAAATCAAAATAATTAGAGCATATATTATTGAAGAATTCATGTAAAGCAAATACATGAAATTCATGTACCAATTCTTGAGAAGAACTATGTACAATTTAAATGCAATTCTAAGATGATTTCAATTCATGTTTATAAATGGACAAAAGCGTATTTGTTTTAGCCATTACGCACATGATTTAAATATATGGAAAACCTACCATGAAAATAAACAAATATGAAAGACATATGTGCTTGAGCATGTACACTAATAACATGTTTTTTTAAATTAATCACCAATTCTATCTTCATAAAATGATAAGTTCCCTAGTTTGTTAGAAATGTGCAGGATATATGTCTGCATTCCCTCCTTTTGTGCTCCCATTGTCTCATGTTAGTGTTGGCTTATTGAATTGTGTATCTGATTGATGTGTTGTGACAAGATAGTAAAATTTGTCATTGAGAATGTGTAGATTGCTTTTAGCTTATATAGATACAAGGTTAAACTTTGCCTGACCATATCCTATTTTACTGATCTCGAAACTACACAACCAACTCCTCAAATATCTTAATTAATTAAACAATTTAAATTTTTCCAAGTAAGCAGTGTTCTTGATTTTTACTACTGAAAATATTTTTTAAAAAAAAACTTGATATAACTCGCACAAGAAATAGTTTGGAAAACTAATACAATATTTTACAAAGCAAGCAAAAAAAGATCTCAAGAACCATACAAAGAGAATCTCAAAGTCACATAAGATATCCAATTGCATCGATGTAATCTCAAGAGAGCCGCAATTCATTGAAACACCAAAGGTTGAAATTGTGAATATAAACAATAATACCTTATCTATATTCTAATGAAACTTTAGAAAGAGATAAAATTACACAACCAACTCCTCAAATATCTTAATTAAATGAAATTACACAACCAACTCCTCAAATATCTTAATTAATTAAATAATTTAAACTTTTCCAAGTAAGCAGTGTTCTTGATTTTTATTGCTGAAAATATTTAAAAAAACTTCAAGATAACTCCAAAAAAATAGTTTGGAAAACTAATACAATATTTTACAAAGCAACCAAAAAGATCTCAAGAACCATACAAAGAGAATCTCAAAGTCACATTAAATATCCAATTGAATCAATGGAATCTCAAGAGAGCCTAATTCATTGAAACACCAAAGGTTGAAATTGTGAATATAAACAATAATACCTCATTTATATTCTAATGAAACTTTAGAAAGAGATAAAATAAAATTTGAATAGATGATAAATACTAACTCAAATCAAACCAAACTATAATTTCAAACTAATAAACTAGATAAGATTAGATAAGATTTATCCAACAAAATAGGAGTCAAATACAACAATACATCAAACTATTGGCAGAGTGCATTATTAGTATCTCCTGAAGACATTTGAAGTACATCTCTTCAGGCACAGACATTTGTTTGTTTAAGTATATCAAAGTTTGAGTTTCTAATGCTGAAGTAATTGCAGGTTTTTCAAGTTTGTTATCATAATCTTGCACTGAACCGAGATAGAGAAGAAGAAAGTACTCACAATGATCGCTTGAGCACTGTGAGATTGGCTGAAAGCCGGACTAACACCGGAGCTCGGTGTTGGAAGACGAGAAGATCCCGGAAGCGATGGATGCCTTGGAAGAGAGAGGAGGTCTCGAAGTCCGTGAGATCGATCGAGGACCAACAAGCGGGCTCGATGTTGGAAGGCCAGTGAGTCGATCCCTGGATGCCTGTGAAGAGAAGAAAGGAGAATTAAGCAAGCCGGTGAGATCGACTTGAGATCGCTGTGGAACGATGGAGGCGGCGAGGAGCTCACGGGATCGATGGATGCCCTAGAAGAGAAAGAAGATCGTGAGATATGAGAGTTCTTACTTCTGAGGCGGTGATGCCAATACCCCCACGTGGGGTCAAGTGACCGAAGTGGGACTTGATCCGGTCCACGTCGCATAAAAATGACCAAAGTCCCACTTGAGCTTTTGGTTGGAATTCATTTCAGCGGGTTGACCCTTTCGGAAGTCCCACTTCCGGCGGTAGCTCCACTTCGTGAACCAAACACACCGAACTCACGGAATCGGGACCACTTCCATGACTTGTAGCTCCATTTTAGGTGAAACAAACCGCCGCCCTTAGTCTTCTAAACCCGGATCTTTTTGCTTTCCGGAAAGATCTATCATGTACTTTATTTCCTTGTCATTAATGTTTTAGGCACGCTTTTGCCTTTCTGTCCAGGGGAAAGGGTTTCAGTAGGGTTTTGGGGTCGGTTATATGGAGGGTTGAGATGATGACAAGGGTTTGGCTCAGATTAAGCCGGGTGGACGTCAGGGATTCTACCAAGTGGCAGTTTTTGATTTTAAACCTCTTATATGGGATTTATGACACGTATCGTGTCGGATATGACCATATCAACATGTATACGTTTAAGGGTTAATGGTGACTGTGGTATGATGATACCCTAGTAGAAACTATGCATACTGGTTTTTTTAGAAGACATCTTGGACTTTGAGATAGTTGCCTTCAAGGTTGTATCATATAGCATGTGTTTAAGGTTTTATTGTGGATGGATTATATGTGATAGTCATGTAAGGGTTAGTAAGGGTGGAGATAGAGTAAGGTTGTTAGAAAATAGGTTTAAGGTTGATAGCATACAGTTGAGATTACTATTAGGGTTCATTGTTGTTCACTTTAAGGAGACAATGAACCCTTAGCGAGTGTTTAAAGGCTTTGTGGGTCTATGTTGAGGTTTTGAGGTTTCTGTTTGTGTGTGAGAGTGGTGATATTTTAGTGAGTGCTAGGATGCAGTTATGATCATGTGTGTGTGTGTGCTTGGCTAGTGTGGGATTTAGTAATGGTTTTCCTTGGTGATCTGAGCTTGGACAGAGACTGTGTAACGGAGGTTGAATGCTTGAATGAGGGATTGGTGTAGTTAATATTGTGGTCTTTATTAGTGTTGGTTGTTTTAGGGTCATGAGTAATATGTGATGGTATGCATGCTTAGTATTGCCAGAGAGGGGTTTTAAAGGCGATTTGACATTTCATGCATGGACTTAAACCTTTAGGCTTCGTTTAGTTAATTAAAGGTTGAAGATGAGTTGTTTAGTGATGCAATAGCCTGTCCAATATTCATTGAAGAATTATTGGTTGTGAGTTGGTTTTATCAAAGTAGTTGGGTTGGTTATCTTACACCCGGTTGGGGTTTCATGAAGTTAAGATAATAATATTAAGAAGGTTGGGTTTATTGATGGGCCGGGCCCATTTTGTAGAGCATGCATTGTAGACGTACTTGCTGTTAAACACACTTGTGTTTATTGAGAGTGTACTTGTATTTACCAGATATCGACGTGGAGCGTTGAGATTCGTCAGGACAGATACAGATCATTCGGTTGGATTGCGATTAGAGGTGAGTTACTTTGCCTCGTACCCACTCTACGGAGTTTTATTGGCTTTGCTTATTCTCGATTGAGTGTTTCATAATATTGTTATGTCTCCTTGTTTTACTTGGATTATTGCTTTTGGTTGATTACATACATGCATATGTGTTTTCCTTGTTTGATTGGATTCTTGTTGAGCAAGTATGGTTGCTTACGGGATGGTTGCATCCCTAGTTGTTAGTTAGTTTTTTAAACAGAATCGATTGGAGCGTGGGTGCTCTCTTCTTTGCGGGGCGTGTGGGGGCTGGGGCGCCCGACATTTTGGCATCCCATGCCAGAGGGGGAGTGAAACTCTGGTTGTCCCGCACGTTAGTGGGATTGATATGCTGATCACGTCGACGTGCACGAGGGGTGGCGCTACTAACTCACGACCGGAAGGTCGTTTTAGCCGAGGCTGATGATGCTGACCGGGGGACACTTGCCGATTTCCTTTTCTAGAGCTTGAGTGCTGCGTTTGTGTTAGGGGTCCCTATCTTTGTTTAGATCTTTGTGGTAGGTCTGAGACCCCTAGAGTTGGATGGTTTGGGGCGTAGTCCCCACTTGTTGTTGACCTTGATGTGCTTGTTGTCATATCATGTTCTTTGTGATTCTTGTAGGGTACTTACTGAGCTTTCCATTCGAAAGCACATGCACTTGTTTCCCTTATTTCTTTTTTAGGTCCCTAGGAGTAGGTGACTCGGACTCGGGAGCTGTGCGAGGGGCTGGGCTGACTTTGTTGAGGTGCGATGACCTCAGGTTTTCTTGAGTGTGAGATTGTATTATTGTAGGACCCTTATTAGGCCTCGATCATATGTAGGGCATGTAAACCCTTATTGATTTTATTTTCCATGTGACTCTGATATTATCTGATTGTTAAAATTGAGTTATTTGTTATCTGCTATAATTTCCTTAGGCTTTGTATCCGAGTGAGATGTGCCTCTACTTGGAGTCACGACCTATCATTAATGTGAGTCCGAGGCATGGGATCTGGGTTGGAGCGTGACAGATCGAGGGACCAAGTCAACCCTAAACCAAGAAAGGACTTCATATGAGTGATTACACTATATTTGGAATATTTTCAAGATCTAGTTTTACCAATAATTCGGTTGTTATAATTTCCACGATTTTCTATTCGGTGTTTGTGAATGCCGAAGGTTTTACTACTATAGTAGCATAGTAGTTTTTCATGCTTGATATATGCTATATGATTTTAAATAGCATGAGTTAATAACAGAGATACCTTAATTGGTAGAGTTAACAGATGTATCCTAGGCTGCATCCTAGTTAGACATAGTGAATGACCCAGGAACAAGGGCTCAGTGATAGAGCCCAGAAAAGTGTATACAATATCGGGTTAGGGAAAAGATTTGTTTTTTAAACCCTTTTCCTTTATTTATAAATATTTTCCAAATTGTTTTTATATAAACCCTTTCCCGACTTTTTAGTGCCCGTATCGGATACGAGATGCATACTTGGCGGTAATACAGGTTTGGTAAAGGGCATACCAAGTGCGTCAAGCTTCAGTGCGAGGTTAGGTAGAGTGTATACCACTTGTAAATACATTAGGTAATGCGATAGAGGGCATACCTCATTGAGGTTTGGAGTTCATTCAGAGATACCAGGACTAGGGGTGAAAGCTTAGCGATACGAGGCCTATTCATACTTATGAGTTGATATGCTATATGATGATTGAGATTGCATTTGTGCTTTATCTTGAGTTTTCAGAAATGCTTGGCATGTAAAAGTGATTAGAAGATAGTGCATATGATTATCATTGTTTTAGTATTCTTATTATTCAGTTAAGTTATATATATTTCCTTGTATAGTGTTTCTCACTTGGTGAAATGTGCAGGAGATCAAATTTGAGTGGTTTTGTAGATGGCTCTAGTGTACCCTAGCTTATGTTTGTATTTATTTGAGCAGAGAGACTTTATATGTATTTATATTTTTGTTGTATTTGGGGCCACGTTGCCCAAACTCTTTATGTGATCTACTTTTATTTGTGATGACAATCTGTGTTAACAGATTAAGTTTATGATTAAGTTAAGTATTTAAAGTGCATCATGAGTTTTTAGATATTAGATTGTACAACCTTAGGCACAGGATAATCTCTTGACTTGGCTGGTGTGACATCTGTCTTAGTAGAGAGATGGGTGTTACAATTTCCTCTGTTAACGAATGTAACCTATCTTCATTGAGTTTTTGGCTTTCTTTTCATGATAGATTGTACGAGATCCAAGATTTGAATCATTGTGTGGAACCCTTGATACAGAGGGGTATGTCTTGCTTTCCTATCCTTATACCATGACTAGGCAATATAAAAGTAAAATTGATCACACTTTTGTTTAGGAAACTTGATATTAATTTTTACGCCATGTACATTGTTCACAAAGCAGTTTTTATCTAAAGATATTATTGTGGTTTATAGGGATTTATTCCTTCATTTGAAACAATCACGAGAATATACATGCTTCAAAATATTGATTCATGTTTCCTCAAAATCATACTTTTCTTCTTTTAGAATTAGTGGTGTCATTTCTTTTTCTTTTTTGGTAATCTACTTGCTTATATTTGTATTGGCACTAGCTTTGGTTCAGTTGAACATTTCTTATGACATCCCTTGTTTCTGAACATTTCTTATGACATCCCTTGTTGAAACCATAGTTTTAAATACGCTTCGTCTTCAATTTTATCTATTCCATTTGTTCAATAAGAATTGTCATTCTTATTTTTGTGGTTCTTATAATCTATGAACAATAGATTGTGTGTTTCCTTAGCTCTTATATTTGATTTTTTTTTTTAATTTGCAACTATATTCCTTTGCATTATATTTTATGTTATATATTGTTTTAATTTGTGTTAAGCATGGGCACCAAAATGCTGGAATTTCTATAGTTTTTGTTATATAAAACTATTATTTTTAGGGCTATGGAAGTTGAGGCTGTTATCATGGCTGCAAGCGAACTGGAATCAGAGAAAGAAGGTTAGCAAGTACCTTTATCAATGTATAATTCTAATCTTCAATTCTCTAGATGGTCTTGTTGCATTGTCTTCACATTATGTGAACTAAATCTCTGTAGTATAACTAATCTCAAATTTTGGATATATCAGGCCTTCCATTTGTGTTTGCTTAGCTATTGATCAAAGCATTTATTTTTGTCTACTTGAAAATAGGTGCTATGAATTTGTATATGGAACATGTCTTTATAAACTAAACTTTACTGATTTAGATCTTGTGGCTACAAGATTGTCAATCTATTAAGCCTCAAATAATTATGAACTCCGGGGGTTTTTTTAAGCGAGGAAAGACCTTTGGATTACAATCATTTGACCTCGGTAATGAAGAAGAAGCTTATTGTCATAATTCACAGGACACTATTTTCCGTGAGATTACATGAATCATTTATTTTTCAGGAGAACCAGGGAGGCTCATACGTGATTGATATAAAACAGCTTCCCAGATGATCCAAAACCAAGTAAGAAGCGCTTATATTTTTAACATCAAGTTTTACCTTCAATGTGTATTATTTTTTTTACTGTTTTATGCCTTATGTTTACTCTTAGTGCAGTATTGTTTACTCCATTGTACTTATTCTTTATCCTAAATTTGAGAATATGATGGGTGAATTCCGTAAGTATACGGGTCGTGGTCAAGTAATAAAGTGGACTATGGGAAGTCGTATGTCGAACCAAAGGGAATAGAGATTGCTAAGTGTAAACCAAGCTTTAATAACCTAGTCTAAATGGTAAATTGGGGGGTTTTGGTTTTCAAAACTAAAGAACTAAAAAGGATTGAACGTAAGAACTAAAAATCGAGAGTTGATTGGGGTAAATCAATAGCAAGAGAGGATACTTGGGTATGCATCCCTTTTGGACTTCAATTCTAAAGATGAGCAAAGATGTTTATGAATCAAGGTTGATATTTCTTGTGCCAATAATCCCTAAATTATATCCAACCCCTCTTCCAAGGTGATTGGATAACTAGTCTCCTAGGACTTGATATGAAGCTCAAGGGAATTTATGTATATTGGAAGAATCATGGGGGTGAATACGTATGAAAGAGTCGTTCGCCCATCTAGTACCCGATTTCTCGGTGTACTCATGAAACTCTCTAATGAAGCAAGTTCCTAATACAATGAGGCATAGCTCTAGCCCTTGTATTGCACACAAGTAATTTCTAGTAATGAAATTACAATCAATACATAACATTCATTAGACATTCAAGAGAATACCAACAAATCAACATAAACATTCAATGCTATTAATGCTCAATCCAAAAGTTCAACATACCCAAGTACCAATAGATTAGTTCCCCATAAATGGGGAACTCAAATCAAAATGGACAAGCTTACAAACCAATGAAAAGGTAATAGGGAACACCATTACCTCCAAGATTGTAACTCCAATGGTTCTCTATTCTCAAGATTTGGGGTAGATGGCCCCAAGCCCTAATCTCTCCTCTAGCCTCTCTCCCAAGCCAACCTCCCTTCTAAACTCTCATACTTAACTATTTATACCCATGAATTAGGGTTTCACTTAAGAAATTACAACATTACCCTTGACTGGGCCCGTGGAACTACAAAGGTCCGCGGTGAGCGGCCTGCGTGAGCGGCAGTTCATCGATCCCCTTCGGCTCACGGCTTGCTCACGAGCCGTGAGGTCAACTGGCGGTTCATCATCCCGTTCAGCTCACAGCTTGCTCTGAACCGGCAGTTGAACTGGCGGTTCATTAGTCAGTTCAGCTTATAGGTTACTCTGAACCGGCAGTTGAACGACCATTCACAAGGCAGTTCATCTCCTTGGGTGTCTACTCCTGTGCCCAGGTGTGAATAGCCGTTCACTAGGCTGTTTAACCCCTGTTTTCTTCAAAATGTCTTCGATTGTCCTTCGTTTTGTTGATAAATGCTTCCTTTTCGTCGGGGTGGCCTATATATCCCATGTTTACAAAATATGAAGCATTTTAAGTACCTGCAGGCTATAAATCAATGCATTTGATATGAAAACATGTTTATAAGTGATAAGTAAATATGCTCATTTGAACACTTATCAAATATCCCCACACTTAAGCATTTGCTTGTCCTCAAGCAAACAAGACAATGAAAGTACAAGTAAAAGAAATGATAAGTGTTCAACCTCCGGCAATAATAATAATGAATCTACTCTATCTCAAGTTCACCATCGAAGTGTGTATGTTCTCCTATTTTCAACCGGGACCTAGAGTTTGTATAATGTCATCGCGGCTCTAGATGAGTGTTTTCACTCCACATACCATGTTCTAGAGTCTTAGCAAGACAAGCATTCCCTCAATGGACTCTAGAGAGTCCTTGAGACCCTAAGTTTTATGAAAACCAACCCTCTATTGAGAAAATGGTGGACAAGCTCGAGAGCCCCCTTTTTTTTTTAACAGGTAGGGCATCTCTAATAGATCCGACTTTCCCGTGCTAAAGATCGTGTAGAGTGTAGGTCCTCTTTTCTTCAGGATACACATGCTGTTTAGGCACCAAAACACCCAGGTACTTAGAAGGTTACAACTCTACCGAGATGTGCTCATACTTAGAAGTGACTTTTCGAATTAAGAAACACCCTGATTAGGGGCCAGGACCCCAAACTACTTCATCACAACAAGTAGTGGAACACTGTTTTTATTGCTCTAATGACTCAACTACTTTGTACATACTATTTTATTTTTCTCTTACTTGTCCACTAAGTTGAATTATGAAGGGTTAGAAGCTAAACTAGTCCCACGAATCCTCTTGAAGCCATTGAGGAAAATGCTTAGCAAATAAAGTCAACCAAACATGGCAGTAGGTTATCTATTGTGACTAGAGCTTTTCAATTTCATGAATATAATCTCTAGATGTCCATGGTGTGTCATAGGAGAATTCTAAAAAAAATTTTGAGTACTAGAATGGTGAACAATAAGTAGAGTGATACATTGCATTCCCTAATAGTACTATCATAGGTCCATGTCAAACATGCTCAGGCACAAATAATAGCTCCCTATCCCCACACTTGATGTTTTGCAATAAATTCATCAATGGGAGAGAGCTATCCATCCCCACACTTAAAATCGTACATTGTCCTCAATGTACACAATTAAATTGAAAAGTGTGTAATATGCAATAATAACAAAGAGGAGGGCAAACTGAAACTTCCCCGGTTATATTTGGTAGATGGTGTTGCGATTTGATTTAGACGTAAAAGCTTTTGCCGGGGTGTTCCATCATGAGTATCTGCAAAATAGAGTGAGAGAGGAAGAATAGCTCGAAAGGAGATGACATAGTGCAGGAGATAAACAAATGAAAAAGGAGTTCTGTTAACAATAAATCTCAATGATCCGTATGTAGTTGCTCATCGGATCTTTGAGTACGGCCTTAGCCAAGGGTTCAAGATTGGGGCTACAGTTGCTTGTGCTGGTGTGGGTGTCGCGGTGTGAGCGGTCAAGAGAGTGAATGCGTGGGTGAGCTCAGCAATTGTGTCTTCCTCCTCATCATCTTCGATGGATGGGCGTGGCCCTTCCGCACGAGGTGGTGTTGACGGAGCTGCAACTTGGAAATGTTGGTGAGGAAGAAGTAGTGGAACCCTGATGCGTAAGTTGAAATGGGCCATGGTGTACTGAACAAAAGGTTGGTATTTCAGGTTTGCTTGCAAAATAGCTTTTGAGAAAAATCATTTAGAATGTTTGCAGAACAGCATTGCAGCATTGCCAATCACCATGTGAACGGGCCAGTGAACGGCCGTTCACCATCCAGTACAAAGACAGGTATGGTTTAAATCAATCTTCTTTGGTTCCATAAGGCCTAGATTTTGAACAAGACATTAGTGCATACCTATCATGATGAGTCTAATGATGCAAATGCGGACAGAGGAATTTAATGTCAATAGATCTCATGAGTTTTATCACTATAAAACAAATAACACAAAGAGACATGATTGAAAAGAAATTTTTGACTTGGGTTGCCTCCCAAGAAGCGCTTGGTTAACGTCACGAGCTTGACGTACCTAAATCGTACCTATGGAGGGTCATATATGAAGAGATATCCATCAGTATTTCCATAAAAACACTTACCAAACAGAATCTTTCCCAAATTATCATATATGGAGCAAGTTTGAGAAATCATACCAGGGTCACACTCATTTAGTGGGTGAGTGGAGGAAGTAGGGGGTACCCTTTTTCTTTGTCTCCATATATAACCATCGGTAATGAGTTTCAGCTCCTTCCACTTTGTCTTTCGTGACAACTTTGAAGGTTGAGTTGAGGTAGTGCTAACATTCATGAGTTCTTCATGTTGTTTGTCGAGTTCCCCCAAACATTGAAGTGTTGGATCAGTATATAAAAAGTCCTCCAAGCAGTCGGTTGTAACCTTGTCAACTTTATCGATACTATAAGAGGTGTCATCATGATGCATTGTGTGTCGCATGGCTTCAGGCAGTTTAAACACCACTTCTTGGTCCCCCACTCGAAGTGCCAGTCGTCCATGAGCATGGTCCTCTAAAGCTTGAGCCGTGGCCAAAAAGGGGCGATCGAGTATAATCGGGACATCTACATTATCATCAATATCCAGGAGAACAAAATCAGGTGGGAATACAAATTGATTAATCTGAATCAGCACATCTTCAGCTAGCCCCTTTGATCGTCTCACTGATCTATCGGCTAGTTGAAGTGTCATCCCAGTTGGTTTTGGGGCTGCAAGACCTAATTGCATGTATAATTTGTAAGCATTACATTTATACTCGCACCGAGTCTGCTAATGCCTTTTTCACAACACCTTCACCAAGTATGCAAGGGACTACAAAGCTCCCTGGATCCTTTAGTTTTTTGGGCAACTCATGTTGCAATATCGCAGAACATTGAGCATTCAATGTGACAGCACCTGCATCTTCCAGTTTCCTTTTGTTGGAAACAAGTTCCTTCCTAAATTTAGCATACTTTGGCATCTGGGAAAGGACCTCCACCAACGGCAGGCTGATGTGTAGCTGTTTGATCATGCTCATAAATTTTGTGAACTGAGCATCTTCCTTGTCCTTTCTGAGCCTCTCTGGATATGGAATTTGAGGTTGATATGTGCTTTGGGGTGTTTGATCTACCCCTTTCTCTTTCTCTGCTGGTTCCCCTGTTGAGTTTTGTTGGGGCTCAGCTTCCTCAACCTCCACAGCACTTTCAATCGGCGGTATTGCAATGGTCACTGCACTTCCTTGCCACTTCTCAAGGAAATGGCCTTGCAATGATCCCGGGGGTTTGCCTCAGTGTTTCCCGGAAGGGTGCCTTATGGTCTTGTGGAGACATCCTTTGCCAATTGCCCCACATGGTTTTCCAATCCCTGAAATGCTGCTTGAAGATTTCTGATTGAGGCACTAGTGTCTTGCATGAACTTCAACATGGTTTCTTCCAAGGTGGATTTCTTTTCTTGCGGTGGCCTTGGCATCGGCTGAAAACCGGGTGGATATTGTCCCGCTTGGGGGTTCCCATATGAAAGTGCCTGGTTGTTTCACATTGGGTTTTGTGGTCGATACTGATTGTTTGGCATTCTCTGTTGGTTTCCCATGTATTTGACTTGCTCCATAGGTGATGTCTCAGCACAAGAAATCGGACAATTCGATAGCTCGTGGCCTCCTCCACAAGTAGTGCAAAACATAACGGCAACCGGAACTGAGCTGCTACCAACATGGGGGCACCAACCCGCGGTAAGGCGGTCAATTTGTTTTGACAGTGTGTCAAATTTTTCAGCAAGGGAAGTGTCTATAGAAGGAGGGCCTTCTACCGATCCCACGAGCTTAACTTGCTTATCCCTTGTGGACCAATGGGCCTCATTCCCGGCCATGTCTTCGAAGATCTTCTCTGCTTCTTCGGGGTACTTGTTGCTTAATGAACCTCCTGCAACACAATCCACCAAAACTCTATTGGCATTGTCTAATCCATTATAGAAGGTGCGGACCTTACTACAAGCATCTAAACCATGCTGAGGACAACGTCTAAGTAGTTCCCTGAACCTTTCATAGGCTTCAGAAAATGTTTCAACCCCATTCTGCCTAAAGTCATTGATGTTAGATCGGAGCTTTGAGGCCTTGCTTGGTGGGAAGTAACGGCCCAGGAATTTCTCTAGCATGTCAGCCCAAGAACGGATGGAACCTGAAGGGAGCGATGTGAGCCAACTATAGGCCCCTCATCGTAGACTCCATGGAAAGAGTCGCAATCGAATGGCTTCATTGGTAACTCCATCTGGCTTAGAAATGCTGCAGATTTGGAGGAACTTTGCTATATGTGCATGAGGGTCTTCATTTGGCCTTCCATCAAATTGAGCCAAATTTTGAAGCATATGCATTGTGCTTCCCTTGATCTCAAAGGTGTTGATATTAACATTCGGAGGGTGGATGCTGAATTCTTCTCCGGTGTATTGAGATCGCTCATAGTCAGCTAATCTTTCTTTGTTTTGTTTTTCATTCCATTGAAATTTTGGATACTAATCTTCACTTTCTGGATGTCTTGCGAGGTATTGATTGCATGACCTGCAAGAACTCTAAAGGATTTCTCGAAATTGACAGTGAGATTGAGAGAACCTTGCACCGGAGATTGAGAGAGATTGGTGCACTTCCGGGATCCTCTTCGGAGTCGGAAAATTTCACTCTTACCGAAGTTATTTGTGAAGCAAGGGAAGTACCAATTATGGCCGAGAGAAGGCAAACGTTAGCCGAATATGAGAGATCTTATTACAATGGGGAGGAGTTTAGTATTCACCCTCCCAGTGTCAACATGAACAATTTTGAGATCAAGCCAAGCACAATGAGCATGATTCAGAACACAACTCAATTTGATGGGAGACCCGATGAAGATCCTCATGCACATCTAGCAAAGTTTATCTAGATTTGCAACATGTTCAAGATCAATGGGGCTTAGATAATGCAATTCGTTGAGACTTTTTCCATTCGGTTTCTTATGGGAAGGTGCATATAGGTGGCTTACTTCATTACCTTTGGTTCCATCGTACTTGGGCGAGATGCTAGACAAATTCTTGGGCCGCTACTTTCCACCATGCAAGGTCGCAAAGCTAAGGTTGACATCTCCGCCTTTAAACAAGGCCCCTTGAAACACTTTTGAAGCCTATGAGAGATACAAAGATTTGCTCCGGCGTAGTCCACAACATGGCCTAGACCCCTATGCTAAGGTCAGAATATTCTACAATGGGTTGGACAACTCAACTAGACAATTGTTGGATGCGGCCGCGGGCGGATCATTGGGGAACAAATACCCGGAGGATGCCAAACAAATTTTTGAAGACATGGCTAGTAATGAAGCTCATTGGTCTACAAAGAGATAAAACAAGTAAAAAGGTTGGGTCCGTAGTAGATGAAGGCTGTAATTTTTATCCAATTCTTGGTGAAAAGTTGGATATGTTGACAAGGAAAATTGAGCTATTGACAACCGGTAATAGCTCAAGGTCGGCCATGGTGATGTATTGGCAATACTTGTGGGGGAGTGCATGAAGCATCAAATTGTCACATAGCAAACATTGAAATGATTCCCATGGAGCAAGTACAATATATGGGGAATGATCCAAGGAAACCGAATGGTCAATATTGACCATATGCTCCTAAATGGACCCATCAGAAGCCTTGTCTTGTGGAAATCCACAAGAGGGACAATACCCTCCCGGCTTTCAACACCCTCCAAAGCCTCAAGAGAAGAAGTTTAACTTGGAGGAGATGATCATAAAATATATGCAAAAATAACGACACTACAATTCGGAATCTATAAGCCACAGTTCATAACTTGGAGAATCAAATTGGGCAAATGGCAAAATCTCTAGCCGAGAGACCCCAAGGTAGTTTGCCGGGCAACACGGAGGAGAATCCTCGGGGAGAGCAATGTAAGACCATCACTTTGAGAAGTGGAAAGGAGGTGGAACTCCCAGTCCCAAAGCCTCAAGTAAACACTCCCATAGAGATTGAGGATGCCGAACCCGTCATTAATTCTGAGGAAGTGAAGAAGGGAAAGGAGAAACCCTTGGAGACATCGCCCGTACCCCCATACCAACCTCAAGTCCCTTACCCGACGAGGTTGAACAAAGACAAAGAGGATGCTCAGTTGATGAAGTTCAAGGGTATGTTGAAGCAACTACACATCAATATGTCGTTGGTAGAGGTTCTAGCCCAAATGCCTAAATATGGAAAATTTATGAAGGATCTCCTCTCCAGCAAGAAGAAATTGGACGATGTGGGTGTTGTAATGCTTAAAGCTCAATGCTCGGCCATTATCCAACAAGATATGCCAAAGAAGTTGAAGGATCCTGGTAGTTTTGTGGTCCCTTGCATCCTTGGAGAAGGGGTCACAAAGAAGGCATTGGCGGATTCTAGGGCAAGTATCAATGTGATGCCCTATAAATTGTACATGAAGCTTGGCCTCGAAGAGCTTAAGCTTGTGGGGATGACACTACAGTTGGCCGACCGATCACGTGAGAAGACCAAAAGGAATAGTGAAGATGTGCTTGTTGAGGTCAACCAATTTGTTTTCCGGCCGATTTTGTGATTTTAGATGTTGATGATAGGATTCGGCGTGCCTATCAGTCTTGGGTGACCTTTCCTCGCCACAGCTCAAGCCTTGGAAGATCATGCACAAGGTAAGCTTGCTTTGAGGGTGGGAGATCAAGAGGTTGTATTTCAATTGCCCAATGCAATGCGGCACTCAACGACCCAAGATGACACCTTGTATTGCATTGACGAGGTTGATGCAATCACTTCCGAGTGTATACAAGATTTACTAATGGTGGATCCACTATACCCCTATTTGGGAGAACAAGAGGGGTACTCGAGAGAGGAAGTCGCGAGGCGTTCCATTCCATCAAAGGGTAGAAGCGGTGAAGGTCAAGAAAAATAAGCAAAAATTCATTCCACCTACAATATGCTGGAAGAAGGTGCAAGAAAAGGCGGTAAGCATAAAACCATCGGCTCAGAACACTTCCAAAGGAAGCCCAGGTATGGAAAATAACAATAGATCAATTTATGCCAACTTGGGGATGTTTTTATTCGGACAATGCTTTAAGGGAGGAGCTAATAAAAGCTTCAAGGTATTTGAACCCCCATGAGGTGAGGTGGAGGTACGTCAAGCTAGTGACGTTAAACAAACGCTTCTTGGGAGGCAACCCAAGTACTAGAAATTTTCTTTAGTTACAATTTCTTTTGATTCGTTAGGTTGTATGTGTTTTGAACTAAATGAATAAGATGTGTCATATCCATTTTCATAGTGTACCATCTTGCTGGTTGTCGATCCATTCATTGCCCTAGATTCATAATTGTCATTAGGTAGCAAGGAGGATTTTAATGGTGTCCTTGATTGGTCGTATAAGGCAAAACCAGGCCCATACGGGGTGTCATACGGCCTATTGGAGCATACGGGCTGTCAAACGGCTCATATACAGGGCTGTATGACCCGGCCAGTGGAGTATATGGGCTGATATACAGCCCGTATATGGGCCCGTATATGGCAGGATTTGGGCATTATAAAGGACGATTTTTTCCATTTCTTTTTCAAATCCTAGCCGACCCCACTCTCCTCCGTGTCGATTCGAGTCCTCTCTTCGTCAACACAACATATACTCTTGATTTAAGCACTCATTCTCTCTAGGTATGATCTCTAATGGTTTGATTTGTCGATTTGATCTATCATCACCATGTTTAGAACCCTAGGGATTGAATGAATGTATTTTGAATGAATTTGAGATAATTGTATGCCTTTTTGTGTCAAATTTTTATGGGAATGCATTGATTTAAGGCATGTTTAGTGTCTAGGAAGACAAATGGGGGTGAATGGCATGTAAATGAGGGTGTACAAGCTGTTGGGGGTCGGCACCGCCTCTAAGCGCTACTGGGCCTGTATATAGGTGTACCCATACGGGCTGATATACAGCCCTTATGTAAGCCCGTATGGCTCCCAGGTAGGGTCATATGGGCCGTATACCTGCTAGTATGGATGCCCATATAGGGCCCATCAAGGGCCGTAGTGAGCAAATTTTTGTTTGACTAAGCCCTTCAATACTCCCATTCGCTAACATCCCTTTCGATTGTTTTGTAGACATGTCTGGAAAAGTAATAGCGTCAAAGAGGCGAAGGACCGGGGAAGGCTCCTCCACCACACAACAATTTGAAGAGAAGCGCTTCTTCCACCGCTACCAAAGGCTAGCTGCCAAGCCCTTTGGGCAAACGCCGTACAATGATTTGGGAGTGGCCACCGAGCTTGGGATTGCGGACCGAGTGCAGAGCATGCTCGTTGTTGGTGGATGGGACAGGGTGTTCTCTATTAACCACGAGACCTTCCGCGAGGCGACTCTCGAGGTCCTCAGCACATTTGATGCCAATCAAAGTGCCGTCCAGGAGCGCTCCTTCACGACGATTTCCTTTCAGCTTTTTGGGGAGAAGAGGACCATGAGCTACATCCTCTTCTCGATGCTCATGGGATTCTACGATAGGGACGCCTTCCACACTCGCCTCCTCACTTCCTTCCCCGAGGACATCATCACACCCACGCGCTCACGGCTCCAAATGGGACGCCATGGGAACCAGAATGCATCCTCCATGAGTGATCCGGTCCACCGCTTCATCCACGCACTAGTTAGCCGCTCCATCACGGGGAGAGATGATAGTACCGAGAAGGTCACCGTCACCGACCTTTTCATTCTCTACAGTATTTTCGAGCGGGTACCTATCTATTTAGGGTATGTACTTGCCAACTACTTGTGCACCAGGGGACCCACACCCGGTTGAAGATCATCGCTACGGGGCCCTACATTACCCGCCTCATCATTGGTATGGGCCTCGAGGAGAAGACGGAGGGTATGGAGAGACTCCAACTTATGACCCGGCACAGGGGATGAGCACTTTATGCGGATGGGGCTGCGTCAAACACTCCGGGAGCCGCTATACACTGGTCGGCAAGAGCGCTAACAGCTCTGAGGATGATGAGGAGTCTGATTCAGAGGACTTCGACATCCCATCTCCCGCAGGCAAGCTCCCATCTTCTTCGAAAGCAGAGCCAATTTGGCGGCCGGAGGAGCGGATCTAGGACATTCGTGCCACCTAGGATACGATTTTCAAGGAGTAGTGCCACTTAGGTGACCAGTTCACAGAGCTGTCTCTCTTCATCCGCGGGCACCCATCATTTAAGCTCCTGCGTCCAAAGCATACAAGGACCCCCAGGCGGCACCAGAGGCATTAACGAGATGACCGTGACTTGAGAACTTGGACATTTTTTTTATTGTGTTGATGAGACTTTATTTTCTTGTGCACTTTTTATATTTCTTGTTTATTGGACTTATGATCTTATTTTCTTGCACCGTGTATAGCTAGCAAGGGCATCACCCTTCTACACTTATCCTTCTATTTATTTTCTATGGACTCCGTTGTTTTCCCATTCTTTTCTATGGAATTATGATGATCTTTCCCTTGCTTTACAGAAGTGGAACTTGTATCAACATTCCTTGAAAGTCGTCAAGCACCAACTTCATGGAAACAGATTGGCACATCAAATTAACCGTGGAAGTTTTAGTTCACCTTTCTTCATGCATATTTAATTTTGGAATTATTGCATACATTGAGGACAATGTACATTTTTAAGTGTGGAGATGGGTTGCTACCTATCCTTTATCTTTATACATCCATAGCAAAACTTTAAGTGTGGAGATAGGTAGCTATTAGTGAAATTCATTGCAAATTTTTCATGACTAGCATGCCTCGACAAAGGCCATAAGGAAGCATGTTGGCACACTCTATTTCTAGGGTACCATCTTGGCACATAATTTTCTTAAACTCTCCTATGAAACGCCATAGGCATTTAAAGAACATCTCTGCAATACTTATGATCTTTAGAGACAATAGATAACCCATTGCTATGTTCTTTTTACTTTAATAGCTAAACACATTTGTCGATTGCTCCAATAGATCTCGTGGCACTAAATTAATTCATTAACCTCTCATAATATAACCTAGTGGACAAGTGGGGAGAGAATAAAATAGTTGTACATAAAGACAGTGTTCCGCTGCTTATTTTGATGAAGTAGTTTGGGGTTCCGGCTCCCTATAAGAGTGTCCCTCAATTCGAAAAATCATTACTTAGCATGAACACAACCATGCAGAGTTGTAACCATCTTAGTAGCTAAGTGCCCCGGTGCCTAATCAGCATGAGCACTCTGCGAAGAGGAGGAACTACACTCTACATTGGTCCTTAATACAAGAAAGTCGGATCCATTAGGAATGCCCTACCAATAAAAAAAAAGTCTTCCTATTTGTCCACCACTTATCTAATCTTAGGGGATCTTACTGATCATAGGGCCTAAAGAACCCTAGAGTCCATTGAGGATGTATTTGTCTTGCAAAGTTTCTTTTAGAACATGGCATATGGAGTGAATAAGAATTGTATAGAATTATAATGATATCTTGCATGAGGTCTATTTAGGCCCTGGGGTGTAAATGGGAGAACAAAGCACATGGATGATGAATTTGAAAAGAGTTGAGCGATACATTTCATGGCAAAGATGATGAACACTTATATTTTCTTCATTTTGTTGATTTCTTTTCTTTGCTTGGGGACAAGCAAACCTTTAAGTGTGGAGATATTTGATAAGTGTTTATTTGAGTATAATTTTATATCATATTCTTATATGCTTGGCATGTAATTTTGAAGACTTTTTTCCCACTGATACTTAAAATATATTCATTCTGATAAACAGGGCAACATACCAGAACCCCGGAAGAAAGAAAGCATATCGAGAGAAACCGGGACCTCAGAGCACCTAGAAGGGCCCATACGGGCATTTATAAGGGCTGTCATATGGCCGTATATTGGCACCTAAAGGGAATATGGGCCAGTATACGGCCCGTATGATAGACCGTATGGAGGTGGCTGGCCCGTATACGGACCTGTAAATCATAAATTTCAGCGAATCTGCAGACCTAGAAGGGGAAAAATTGGTAATTCTCACCCTTAAAACCCTAGAGGTATAAAAGCTGACTATCGAGGGTTTAGGGATAGAAGAAGCAACTTAGGGAGAGAGCTTAATCTTTGGGAAAGCTTGGAGATTCCCATCTTGAAGCTATTGGAGCAAGAAGAGGGTAAATTATTGGAAGAGGATCAAGGAAGTCATCAGCTGTTTATGCATTAGTGTTATTCGTTATGATTTCCTTGTTTGTCTTCATCTTTGTTATGGATTGTTGCCCCCCTTTCGTGGAGGGCTAATCTTGTAGAAGCTTGGATGATTGATGAACCCTTGTACATATTTTAATTAATGTTATCTCTCTATCTTTGATTGCTTGGTTGAATCTCATTGAGTCTATTGGATGTTTTAATGTAAGTTAATCTCTCTATGTTGTGAGAGCCCGGAGGGATTTTCGTAGTACGTATGGGGGAAGAAGCGAACGCCTCCCCGTGTGTAGACCATTTCCATTAGAGGGGATTGTGAGTATACCGGGAACCCGGGTACTAAGGAGAGCGAGTCCTTTAGATGTATTATTCCCATAATCCCTCCAAGAATTAGGTTCCCTACAATATCATCGGTAAAGGCACTAGGATTAGTAACGCTCCTCGAGAGAGGGAGTGAAATCACCATAGGAACCCTTGGCCAAGGATCAACCAAATGTCGAGATAGAGAGTAGCATTCATCTTTTACAAGTCCAAGGGGGATTCAATTGTCCGAGCATCCCCCTTTTATGATTGTTTAACCTTAAGAGCAACTCAATTCCTTTGTTTGTGTTTTCAATTGATTAGTTTAGAATTAGTATAATTCACCACCTTTGATAGACTAGATAGTAGATGAATAGTGGGTACTAGTACTTCCATCTCCCTGAGGATCGATAACCAGACTTTCAAGCCTACTTTATTACTTGTTACGACCCGTACACTTGCGGTTGCATCGCATCACAGAGAAGTCCTCTAATGTTATCAATTGCTTTTACTCTAGAGATTGATTTGGAATTCAAGTATGTCTTTATGTAAGCGTATTGTTTTTAAGAATCAAGTTTGTGTAGTTCTCTAATTTCTCTATATTTTCATTTTGATATATGTTAGTATATTTGTGAAAATGTAAATATATCACTAATCACCTCTCAATTTTATATCGGTAAATTTTATTTTATACAAATCCAATTATTTTTTAAAAAATAAATTATTATCAAAATTTTAATACCAATGTACCATTTGTTAAAAATCTTTTAATAAACTCTTTTACATAAACACTCTTTTACAATGGGATTTATATAGTTAATTTATACTTACTATTTTAACAAATCAATTCTTTTACCCAATACCAATTATTATGTAAAAGTGCTCTAGAATTTAATTTTTAAAACTGTGGGTTTTGTCTACAAAACATACTAAAAGTTTTGTACTTCTGCAAAATGGCCTCATAAAATGTAAAATTAGTTTTAGAAAATAGGTTATTTTTTTCTACAAAAGTTGACAATTTTACAAACCCACTCTTAAAAGCTAAAATTAAAATTTTAAAACTATACGGTTTATATGCAAAAATACCAAAAGTTAGGTACGTTTGCCAAAATGCCATTGTAAAAAATTAAAATTAGTTTTAGATTATCACCGGGGGTTTTTCCAATTTAATTTTTAAAACTATGAGGTTTATCTACAAAATATACATGAAGTTTTGTACTTTTGCACAATGGCCGCATAAAATAAAAAATTTGTTTTAGAAAACTGTTGGCTTTTCTACAAAAGTTGACAGTTTTACAAACCCCCTCTTAAAAGCTAAAATTAAAATTTTAAAACTATCGAGTTTATATGCAAAAATGACCAAAAGTTAGGTACGTTTGGCAAAATGCCAATGTAAAAAATTAAAATTAGTTTTAGATTAGGGAAAATTATTTTACAGTCCCTGACTGTTTACTTTCTGACTTTTCAGTCCCGTTGACAAAACATTAAACTTTTCAGTCGTCCCTTTTAAAATGAATTACTTTTAGTTCTCTACCGTGACCTTTACTCGTTACTTTTTGATTAAAACCCCAAAATACCCTCTCATTCCCGCCCAAAATTCACCTTTTTGGCTGAAAGGATAGGGAAGCAGTGACCGATAATTTTGTTCTTCAGGGCATGTTGTGTACTTCCATTCTTGCAAAAGAAGCGAAGCCTTTTCTTCTCCTTCCTGTCTTCTCCTTCCTGTCTTCTCCTTCCCTTCTTATCCTTCATTTCTTCTCCTTCCTTTCTTCTTTTTCAGAGCGATTGTGTTATGTTTTTAGTATTGTAGAGAAGTTACGACGTAACTGAGTCTGGGGCGGCAACAAGCTAGGTGGGAGAGTCTTGCAAAGACAAACAACCAAGGTAGATCCACTTTTCCATTATTTTTTCATGGCTTGCGTTGTATAATTATGTTGTTTTTGCAAACGGCGTTCTTGTTGCAAGAGTTCGATGGAAACCATTTTCGTCGTCACGCAATATGGGGGAGAAGGTCTAGCCTTGGAGCTCATATTGGTCACTTGTTGGGAGTCAGTAATGGATGGCATATGTGAACCGTGGGACCTTGACCCCTCTAGCATGAGAGTGAGTTATATCGCACCAAACGAACGAAGAACAACTTGTCACATTGACAATTCTATAGACTTTGTGCGTATGTGCAACATTTTGCAATTGTTAGAAGAATATGATGGGTGACCTTGTGTGATACAGCGGGTGAAGTGACCTTTGGCAATGAGTGCGGGTCTTCAATTCTAATGTAATTTACTGTCTTTGTTATCTGGCAATATAAGCCTTTAGTATGTGCTTGTTATTTCCCGCAACCGTGTTTTACAAACACGTAAGCATTTACTATTTCTTTAAGTCTTTAGAATTGCTTTTATCTCTTTACTATCGACAAAATATATTTAGTATTTGTTTTATCTCCTTATTATCTACCGTAAAGCTTTAGTATTTCTCTTATGTCTTTATTATTTACAGTAAGTGTTTTACATTAGTCGTATCTCCTTAGTGTTGCTTCATTCGGTTTAGTATTATCTTACTCAAAAGAATTTTTTTCAATCATCAGGGACACTCCAGTCGAGAGCATGTCCTTGAACATTGTGGGTTCTTCTCAATATCCTGAGATTGCAGTGCTCAGAGTCTGCGAACGACTTGAAAACATGGAACACTTCAGGGATGCCCTCCGTAACTTTGCTATCAAAAGGAAATTTGCTTTACGTTAATTAAAAATGACAGAGAAAGGGTGACAGCCAGATGTGCTAAGGCAGACTGCAATTGGAGGATCCATTCTTCTCGAGATGGAAATCTGGAAACCATTCGAATAAATACATTGCAACCCACACATGTGTGTGGTGGTGGTATCGGGACGACTTCCCACCCGAAAGCATCCAAAAAATAGGTTTGCGGTCATGTGATCCAGAAGCTCAAGGATTGTCCTTTGTATCAGGCCGTTGACGTGCAACAGGATATTTTGCGAGAGCACGGCGTGTGTCTTCCGTACAAGCAAGCATGGATGGGAAAAGAGGTTGCCCGAAGCGCTCTCCATGGGAGTGAGGAATTACCTGACGGTATGATTTGTTGTTATGGTATGCAGAAAAGGTATTGGCGACAAATCCTGGTAACGTTGCCGTAATTGACAGTGATGGCGAGCGATTCAGAAGTGGTTTTTTTTCTAAGTTCTTGTGTCATTGGCTTCAAGTTGGGTTGCAGACCTCTGTTGTTCATTGATGGAACACATTTTCTTGGGAAATATGGTAGCATCTTGTTAGGAGCGACGGGCAAAGACGGCAACGAGGGATCCTTCCACGTTGCATTCGCCAAAGTGGACAATGAAATAGATGACAATTGGACTTGGTTCCTCAACACTCTCAGGGATACAATATATAGTGATAACGATTATGACAATTGCATCACATTCATATCCGACAGATCGAAAGGTCTCGCTAATGCCATCGCAAGGGTGTTCCTTTCATCGTCTCACGCCTATTGTTTACTACACTTAGAGGCAAACTTCCTGAGGGGAAATACTAGCCTTGGGAAAGCATTGAAGGAGGAGTGTTGAACCCTCTTTACCCGCTAAAGAATTTGATGATACAGTGAACGACCTCATGGTCGCGTACAATTTTACGCCGTTGGCTAATCCACAAGTGCGATGTAGCCCATTGGTGAACAATTTGTTTAAGAGGCAAAGATGGGGTGTGGTGTACTTGAACGTTGCTAAGTCATTCAATGCGTGGATCAAGGAGCGCTAGCGCCACCTCAGTCCAACGAAATGGTGAGCTCAATCAGATAATATTTACATGTGACTAAAATCCTTTACTATTTAGGGATAATCTTCACTATAAGCCTCTAACTCTTTACTATCGACCTTAAAGCTTTTACTATTGATTGTAACTCTTTAGTATCGCGTATAACTCTTTACTATCAGACCTAAAGCTTTATTATCGAGTGTAACTCTTTAATATCCCGTATAACTCTTTACTATCTAGATTAAGTCTTTACTATTGAATGGAAAGCTTTATTATCTAGCACAACTCGTTACTATCTTGCTTAAAGCTACTATTTACTGGAAGCTTGATTATCTCTTACAAACGCTTATTGTTCGTAGGTACAAGCTCATGAATAAGATGTATGCCTACTGGCTACTTGTCCGTAGGCAACACATCTTTGCCCAGCAATACATCGAAAGCTCGAGGACGCTATCGAGTCAAGCTGCTTGCTCTGCATAGGTCGTTCGGACGGTAAGCAATTCGAAGTTATAGAACAATGTAGCTACGCGGTCAATTTGCAGACAAGGACATGCTCTTGCAGACGTTGGGAAGTCTATGGAATACCTTGCACGCATGCTTGTGCGGCAATTGCGACTTCGGAGACAAGTGTACATCGCTTTGTGGATGACTACTTCATGGTACAAATGTACGCCAATGCATATGCAGACCATATTTCTCCAGTTCCCGGACACGATAAGCCGACTAATGCATCCCACGTCCTCAATCTACGGCCACCTATTTCGAAGAGACGGCCTGGGCGGCCGAGGTGGACTAGAATTGAGTCGCATGCTTTAGATGTGAGAGAGTTGCGGTGCAGCTGCTGCCAAAACACTGGCCACAATCACAGCACTTACAATGCAGTAATAGCTGATTAATCTTTTCCATCTACGCTATAAGGTTTACTAGTGATGAAAAATTTTTACACATTGAACACATAAATTGCGTAATGCATAGTTGGGTGGCATATCTGTTAGTAAATGTGACATATATGTTTATAAAATGTGGTATATATGTTTACAAAATGTTTACATGAATACTAATGCTTGGAACAAGATACTAAAAAGTTAGTCCGGATAGTAAAGACTTAGCACATGATAGAAAAGAGTTAGTCCAGATAGTAAAGACTTAGCACATGATACTAAAGAGTTAGTTTTGATAGTAAAAAGTTAGTATGTGATAGTAAAAACTTAGAATACGATTGTAAAGATGATGCTTCTTCAGTTGCTTGTTGCTTCCTCAATCGTTGGTCTCTTTTGTTTCCCCGGGGGAGTTGTTTGACTGAATCCGTCATGGTATGCGCGACATACTCCAACCGTAGACATGGAACCTCAGAGCGATTCAGGTGAAGCTTCTCACCATTTAGTATTTGCTCCATGAACCGCATGATGTACACGGAGCAGTAAACACTGTCCTCTTTCTGTTGAGGGTAGTCACGGTCATGGGAGAGTGGATACTTGTCTATTTCATAGCAGTGCCCCAGCTCGATAGTAAGTGCAGATTCGAAAAGACTCCTCTAGCGTTTTAGAACAAAGAAGTTTAAGTGGGTGCAAAGGGAAGAAAACGAAATATGTAAGTGACTGACTTACCATTTCCTCAGCATCCTTGTTATATGTCGTGCTGTCGAGGGATGAGTAGTGAATGTATTGTCTCATCTCTTTATCCAAGACGAGGAGGTGGAATGCTTGTTTTAGAATTATTGGCATAAGAACAACTTCCACATTCTCGAAAGATTTGACAACATTGGCCATCGAGCGAAGCTGAGTGCGTGGGTGATGTGGTGTTGTTTCGACATAGGCAATGCAAAAGGCCTAGTGAAGGATCCGAGCCTCTTGTATGGGGAAAGAGTCTTCTTCAGGTCATCAAAGAAGATCATGACGAAGACGTCCATGACATCGTCGGGCACTTGATCTCTTCCCTCTACTAGTGGGTATAATTGGGCACGGGTAGTAAAGGCCCATTTGTTCTTCCAAACAATTGTGCTAGAAAAAAAATCATAAGACACATTAAATAAATTGTTAGGTCAAATACTAAGCAGTTAAGTGATATCATAAGCATTTAACTGAAATACTAAGCACTTAAGTACAATTCTAATCTGTTACGTCAAATACTAAGCAGTTAAGTTATATAATAAGCATTTAACCAAATACTAAGCCGTTAAGTGAAATTTTAAGCTATTACGTCAAATACTAAGCTGTTAAATTAAATACTAAGCAATTGTGTTAAATACTAAACAAATCATATAGTATAAAGATTGTTCTCACATGTCCATCTTGTAGTTTAGATAGAAATTGATGACTGCTTGCTTCTCCTTGTTCAAGCACTTGAACCCCACTTATTTTTTGGAATAAAATCTGTCTTGACAGGCTCTACATTTTCCACGGCGTAGACGGCCATCTCTACATCAATCATATTTTCAGATGGGTGGTGAGGGGGTTCCGAGCCCCCGGCGGGAAATGGATCCCCTATGAGTGGATCTCCCATGACTGTCTCACTAGCGGGTCGCATTACCCTCTGCCTCTCGGCGATTATGCGGTTTCCAGGATGGCGGCTTCTTCGGCGGGAAGCTCGGATACGATAATATGGGGGCCTTCTATGGGAGCTTCCTCGCTAGTGCGGACTAACGTTCATGCATCATTTGGTGACGCGGTCTTCAATATCGCACAAGTTTCAATTAAAGAGTCGACACTCTATCCTGTTCCCTCGCCTTCCCTTTCGGACGCCGACAGGCCTCCCTCAACAAAATCCGGAGCTTTGTTCTTCAGGACCCTTCTTGATCGCAATTTGTGAGCAACTACTTCTTCTACAACATCCGCCAGTGCAGTTGGGGATGGGGAAATTGGCGCTTACGAAGAGTTGTCTTTCTTCGTTTGGTTGATGGGGCTTAGTGTTGAGGTTTTCTCGCGCCTTGATCCAGGAACCCATTTGTTGGTCCACGGCAATGACATATCTATTTGCCCGCTCATGGAAACGATACAATACTACAAAAACTTTAGTAACATTAAAGCCGTTAAAAAAATGGCATAGATACTAAAGCCTTTAGACGAATACTAAAGACTTTAGGACGATACTAAAGTCTTTAGAATAATACTAAAGACTTTTGAAGAATATTAAAAACTTTAGAATAATACTAAAGACTTTTGAAGAATACTAAAGAGTTGAAAGGAATACTAAAGACTTTAAACAAATACTAAAGACTTAAGTGTTGAAACGACGAAGTAAGCTTACTGTTTTCCCCTTAAAAGATGAGATAAGTGCTTTGACTGGTGTATTTTTTTTTTGCAGCTGGTCTCACCGTAACACAAAATTCTTGGTGTCCGGCTGAACTCCAGCTTCTTTCCAGAATGAGTTACTTCATAGAACTATGTAATCACCACAATCGAGCAACCTCTAAGATAGCATGTCTTCGTAGTCTTCTTCCCCGAACACCTTTCATGTACTCAAGCAGCGATATGTTCGATGTCGTCCATGAGCCATGTATGCACGGCCTATGCCCATGCGTATGTCCCCAGCACCTTTAGGTTATCCGCATAATGAGCACTCTAACTTGGGGCCGTGCATGACGTGGTCAGAAATATGAAGACGCCCATCAAAGAAACTATTAATAGCTTCACAAAGTTTTCCTCCTCGCCTCACATATGAACTAGATCCAGCAGTGTGGTCCTCATGCAATCTCGATTCATTGAATAGGCTTTACGAGGTATTTGTCCTCAAATGCAGATCGGGTGGTGGTGGTGGGTCTTTTGAATTCCACGGCAGTTCCACTGCAGCGCAGAACAAGGATTAAGGCAACGTCCTCTGGATGGAAACACAACAAGCTTTCCCCGAATTTAAATTTCTGTAGGCGAACATCATAAACCTGCATGAGTGAGTCGAGCATGCCCCTTTCCTGCACCATTCGCTTCATGCTAAGCAGTGGAGCGAATGGAGTAATGTCGATGATTTGTTTGTGTCTTCGGCTCATGTGTTTGTTCAATTCGGTAAGAGTGTCAACCAATAGACCCATATAGCATATCCCGTTAACCAAATTTTCAGCCATGGTGAAGTTACCTACAACGAAAAAGCCAAAATACATACCAACAATTAAAACTAAACAGATACATAGGATTTTAAAGAGATAAGGCGAATCTCAAGCGGATTATCCATTATATTAAAGAGATTGGGTCGATTTTAAACACTTTGTTACCAATTTGTAAAACAAAAACCCACATTGAAACAGATTTAGTAAATCACAGTACCAAAAGCAAGGGAAATCCTTCATGGCAGTAGTGCCTTATTTTTGCACCTGAGAAAAGATCAAACCCTAGAAAACCTTAAACCTTAAGTCAATGAACAATACGATTACAATTCATATGCACAAATTCCATTATACCACGGAGGGTAGAAAAAAGGAAAGAACCCTAAACCCAAAAAGGCGGAAAGCAAGAGAAATGAACGCATAGTCTCACGAAGCCTAAATCTCTTAGCATAAGAAGGTTTAGAACAAAGGCGTCGTTGCTACCTCCTTTGCTTGCAAACTCACGCCTTAATTGAAGCAAGCGGGAAAGGAAGAGAGAGCGAAGGATGCGTCAGGTAGAGACTCTAGCGTGGTGGTACATCTTTTTAAGTGGGGATGAGCGGTTCACTTCAGCGTTTAAGGATTTTTGATGAAAAGCGCAGTACATAAAGGAGGGGAGGAAAAGCCTTTTGAGCTGTATCAGTAAGCGAGAACCGCTCAAAACTTCCCAAGGGCAGCAGCGTCTTTTCACCCATCTATTACCACCATTTCGCTTAGTTTGGATTGAAAAAAAAAAATCCCTAGAAAAAGGAGGCACTAAATAAGGATAATCAAAGTTGCAGGGATTATATATGGATTTCAGAAGTTTTGGGGAACTTTTCATTACTTTACTCTTTAGATTATCAGTGGGTTTTTTTGTCAATTTAATTTTTAAAACTATCGGGTTTGTCTACAAAATATACCGAAAGTTTTGTACTTTTGCAAAATGGCCTCATTAAATGTAAAATTAGTTTTAGAAAATTGTTGGATTTTTCTACAAAATTGACAATTTTACAAACACCCTCTTGAAAGCTAAAATGAAAATTTTAAAACTACCAGGTTTATATGCAAAAATGACCAAAAGTTTGGTACGTTTCAAAAATGCCATTTTAAACAAATAAAATTAGTTTTAGATTATCACTGTGGTTTTTGCCAAAAAGTGCAAATTTTGGATTTTTATTGAAACACCCTCTTAGAAAAATAATTGGTTTTAAGGATGGCAACGGTATTTTGTGAGAAAACATCAATTTAATACCCCCATAAGTCTGGTCAATTATTCAATGAAAATCATAACGAAAGTCTTGACTAATAGGCAACAAGTGTTTATTACCAAACTAGTAGACGAAAACCAATAGACATTCATCAAAGGAAGATGCATAGAGGACGTCTTACTTGTTGTAGATGAACTGATCCACCAAATGAAGCGCAGGAGGTGCAATGAACACTTATAAAAATGGACTTTGAAAAAACTTTCAATATTGTTGATTGGGATTTCCTCTAGGAGAATATGAAAGCACGAGGATTTGGAGAAAAATGGACAGGATGGATAAAAACTATCCTCCATTCCTCAAAGGTAAACTTTCTCATAAATGGCTCCAAGTTGGTTATGTGAGACATAGGAGAGGATTGCGACAATACAACCCCCTATCTTTACCTTTATTTGTGTTTTTGACATCTTGTGTTCGTCATACTATGCAAAAGCATAATGCAATTTATTTTAAAACAACAAAACTAAATTTTCATTAGATCACATCCAAATTTTATTTATTAGTTTATAAAGGAAAAAAATTAACTCTCTTATTTTATTCTTATTATAACTATAAGAGCTTGTCTTTTATAAGTAACATAGGATGCACCTAAAGGATATTCAATTAATTTAAATTTTTAATATTTGGATAATCAGTTTATATTTATTCATTCATATTACGGTTATAGCCAGAAGAGTTTGTTTAACTTGATGGGATAAATGAATGTTAAGAGGAGTTCATAGCAAAATTTTATAGTTATGTAAAATGATAAAATAGATATAATCTTATTCTTTTATTACTTCACTTGATTTTTTTTTCTAAAGTAATTGTTTAATAAAACATTCTCCTTATCCTATGTGTTGAAAAATGATAAGAGATCAACTGAAATAGAGTCATTTAATAGTGGACAAATATAGGAACCAATATAAAAATATATATAGATTATTAATTATAGGTCCCTGCCTTGTTTCATTATTCCCTTGGGGTCCTTGGGCTATTTTGTTTATTATTATTGTTTGTGTGTGTGTTTGACTTTAAGGTCCATGGTGTTGGAGAAGTGCTCTAAAGACAAACACCTTTGGCACTTTATGTACAAATTTATTTATTTAATAAAAGGCTTCTTTATTAATTAGATGTTTACTACTATGAATATTATATGAGATCTTAAATCTAATTAATGAAGTCCTTGATACAACACATAGCATGAAGGAAATTATGATAGAGATCATAATATGGGATTCCCTAGTCAAATGATCAATGGGAGGGGACATCATTGATCAATCAAGACTAGCACATGTTATTCTCCTTGATCCGATCAAGCAGTTGCTCTCACAAGCTGTAAGCATGAAGATGTTTTGAGTGAACATGTGGATGCTTGCTAAAGGTAGCAAGTTCATTGATTGACCTACCATGAGTCTTCACATTATTATCCTATTAAAATGTTAGTGAAGATCTCATTGTAGCAATGGTGCAAATATCCTTAGACTTGAGGTACACAAGTTATCTTGGATATGGATCCTGTGCTTTGACGCCATTCCTACGTTTCCCTTCAGGGGTTACTTACAGGGTGGTGATAGGGTACAGCTTTGAAGTATTCGAAGGTATTTGGGTAGCCAACAGAGGATTTACCACTCATGATAAAAGGAGAGTATACCCATGGCCACTTGTGGGTCATTAGTCAGGAATCTTTGGCTAGACTAACTTGTCATGAAGATGGTCTTCGATGACATAAGTTTTGAGTAATGGATCCCATAGGTCAAGGAACTAATACTTGGGCTAGGTGTGACATAGTCAGTCTAGTGTGAGTTAACACATAGTCCATACTCCGAACCAAGTTGGTATAAGATGGTAAAGGACAAATTACACACTAACATTGGCTGTAGAAAGGTTCTAAGTCAGACTACCTGACTTTCCGGTCAATTGGGGGTTATGATATATTGCTATATGCCACTCATGATCTATTTGTAATCAATAGTTGATTATGAATGGCCAACATAACCGGGAACCTAATGGGTCACATGTATAGAAGATATCAATGAGGTATAAAATGGGTTTTAGGAATAGATCCTCAAAAGAGAGAATTAAAGGGAAGAGAAAGATTGTAAGTCGAATTTGATTAAAAGTCAAAGTTGATTGTAAGTCGAATTTGATTATATGTCGAATTTGATTATAAGTCAAATTTGCTTGGAAGTCGAATTTGATTATATGTCAAATTTGATTAGATTGTAAGCCAAATTTGATTTGGGCTTCAATCAAAGTCCCAATCCAAAACAAACCCTAATTTGATTAGGGAGGCCTATAAATATGTGATATTCTAGGCCATAAAGATATACAACTTCTTAGTAATTGATAGGGATCAATAGCCTTTTCTCTTCTCTCCCAAATCCTCTCAAGAACTTCCACCATAGCTAGCACCTTGCATGGAAGATCAGCCCGTCGCCTTTGAGGTTGCTTCTGCGGATCTTTGCGTGGATCACCGTTAGAGGCGCTCCGTCTACGGACTGCTATGGTTGACACAACGTTATCTCTGGCTCAGAGAAAGGAATTCGGTACAGATTTCAAAAGGTACATGCCCTTCAACTTTACTTGTGTTTTGATAAACGTAGGGAGATCCGTTTGGGCTAGGGTTAAGAAAATTTTAATTTTTCCGCTGTTCCATGTATATGATACATGCTTTTTGATTTTCTACAAAACCCTACACCTGGAAACAGTGCCAGGGACCTATAAATAATTTTCCCAAATATATATGTTGAAGTGGACCAAAATAGAAATCTAAACAAAATTTTTATAACCATTGGTATTTCACAAAGTATTTTAATTAAATATTAAGATTTTTTCTAAAAAGTAGAATCCACACATAAAATATTGATTACTATTAATTAATATTATTGGTCTATATATAAACATTCAATATAACTATATGTAATATAAATGTTACTATGATGGTATATAAATACCCATAAGTGAATGAGTATATAAATCAATATATAACAACTTTATAAATTTTTATACTTTTTATTATATATGTTGATGCTAAAATCGGCTTTTCTTCAAGTTCAAATCCAATCTTGCACCAATCGGTTGAATTTGTTTGATTTGAGGGACAAAATCACAAGAATGAGGGGAAGATTATCCAAGCACGCAAGAGGAGGCATGATTTACGTTGAAAATCCCATGAAATCAGGGAAAAACCACAATGCTCATGAGCAAATCAACTATTTATTCAAAGTACAATGGAGAAGAAGAAGAAGAAGAAGTGGGGAGAAGCTTGGAGTCTTTGGAGTCCATGGAGAAGAAGGAGAAGAGGAGCTGAGCCTTCAAAGTGGCAGGTCTTCGCCGTCGTTAATGAACCTGTGTTTGAATGCGGCGTGGCCCTTTATTTATAGGCGCTAGGATGGAAGGGAAACTTACGTGGCAAGCTTCTTCTATTTCACCACGTGTGCGCCAGCTCAGCCTGCCAGCTCAGATCCAGCTCATACCTCTTATAAAGACTTCTAGATGTTAGCTAAGCTTCGGCAGTTTGTGTTTCTAGAAGCGTAAGTAAGTCTTCGGCGATTCCTTCGATTTTATCTCTTACTAATCAGGTTGTCATGGAGATAGATGGAAAAGTAGTCTGCAGCTCTTTGGCCAGCTCTTCGACCAACTCTTCGGCAGAAGAGTAGTCTCTGACTCTTTGGTTTTGACTCTTGACTCTTCGGCTTCAAAGACTCCTCGGCCTTGACTTTAGCTCCTCGGCTTTAGCTCTTACATTTGACTCTTGACTCTTGACTCTTGACCCGGTTGAAAAGTAGTTCTTCGCCCTTGGTTGAAGAATAGTGGAAGAAGAGTCTGTAGCCCTTCAAAGTGGAAAGCTACCCCGGATCCAAGTAGAAATAGTCCATGATCCTTCCATGTGCTTGTCTAGATGTTGCCATGTATATTCCCACTTTTATCCCTATCATGAGTCCCTCCCCAAGTATGCTTTCGTTAAGCTAAGCATATGGTTGTTTGGCCGAACTGTAGGATGGTAAACTGTGAGCTTCGCTCTCATGCCGAAGAGGGTAGATAGTATATCTGAAGAAGATGGATAGTACTTCCGAAGAGGGTGGATAGTACCTCCGAGGAGGGTGGGTAGTACATCTCGAGGAGGGTGGATACTACCTCTCCACAAGGGTGGATCTTTTTTGGGGCCTCCATGGAGTTGAGCTCTTCTTGGAGATGATCTCTTTTTGGAGCCTCCATGGAGTTTAGCTCTTTTGGAGGGCATTCTTCTCTTCTTCAGAGGCATCTCTTTCGGAAGAGGGACTTTATGAGCCAAGGAGCTCAACCCCAAGGGGGGAAAATATCGAGAGTTGGCGCTCGTCCTATTAGAAGGACTTTAACGAGAATTAGCGCTCGGCCTTTAATAAGGACTTTTACGAGTGAGATTCCACTCGGCCTTTAAGAAGGACTTTAGTAATCATCTCATTAGAATATAGTGACTTGCGATCAAGGCGCATAGTCACGTTCCTCAGAAGGATGATGCCTTCTAGGAGGACTTTTGAAATCATCCAGCTAGTATACAGTAACTCGCGATCAAAGCGCAGAGTCATATTTTCGAGGAGGAAAATGAGTGACTTGCGATTAAAGCGCAGAACCATTTTTTCATGGAGGAACATTAGTGACTGTGATCAAAGCGCAGAGTTATATTTCCGAGGAGGAAAATGAGTGGCCCAAGATCAAAGCGCAGAGCCACATTTCCGAGGAGGAAAATAAGTGACTTGCGATCAAAGCGCAGAGCCATATTTCCTGGGAGGAAATGAGTGACTGCGATCAAAGCGCTGAGTTACATTTCCGAGGAGGAAAATGAGTGACTCGCGATCAAAGCGCAGAGCTATATTCCTCCGAAGAATGATGCCTTCTGGAAGGACTTTTGTCGAGTGAAACCACTCGGCCATTAATAAAGACTTTAGCGAGTGTTGATGCTATGCCCCTTGAAGGGACTTTGAAGATAACTCGACCTTGGCTCTGAATGTTACTCGGCCATGAGCTTGAAATTTTCTTGTCCATGACTAGGGAAGTAGTTCATTCGTGATCTGGGAGCTCTTAGGCCATGTCTCTGGGAAGCTGCTTGGCTATGACTTGGGAAGTAGTTCGGCCATGATATGGGAAGTAGTTCGGCCATGGCTCTGGGAAGCTGCTCGGCCATGACTTGGGAAGTAGTTCGGCCATGATCTGGGAGCTCTTCGGCATGGGATGGCTCGACCTCGGCATAAAAGAGCTCAACATGAGGGGTTTATGCAAAAATAGGCTCTCTTTGAGCATTTCATTAAATTAAATTTCGAGAGAGGAACTCTCTTGGAGAGTATCTCTCTTGGAGCCGCCATGGAGTTAAACTCTCTTTGAGATGATCTCTCTTGGGGACTCTATAGAGTTGAATTCCCTTGTAGATGATCTATCTTGGAGCCTCCATGGAGTTGAACCCTCTGTGAGATGATCTCTTCTAGGGTCTCCATGGAGTTTTAGCTCTTCTTGAGATGACCTATTTTTGAGCCTCGATAGAGTTGAACCCTTCTGAAGATGATCTCTCTTTGAGTCTCCATGGAGTTGGTCAGCCTTGGAGCCCTGCATAAATGAATAGGAGAGGGAGAGAGAGAGATCATACCTTTATTGGAGCTCTTCTCTAGAGAGAGAAGGCCATGGATCTTGGAGAAGAAGAGTTTCATAGAGAAGTGATAAGCCTCATGCCTTTGGTTGTGCTAGGATCTTCTCATTGCGACACGACTTCTTGTTCGAGTCCCCATAGGCGGCCAAAGCTGGTGATGCTAAAATGCGCTTGACTCTTGACTCTTGGCTTCATCGCGCCTTGACTTCCGCGCTTGACTCCTCGGCCGACTCTTGGTTTCACGGCTCTTGACTCTTGACGAGTTGAAGAGTAGTTCTTCGGCCTTGGTTGAAGAATAGTGGAAGAAGAGTCTGTAGCCCTTCAAAGTGAAAAGATACCTCGTATCCGAGTATAAATAGTCTATGATCCATCCATGTGCTTGTCTGGATGATCACCACATATCTTCCCAGTTTTACCCCTATATATATATATATATATATATATATATATATATATATAATCATGATAAGGTAAGGTCGGTCGAAAAAATTGTTCATTTACGGTCACCTCCCATTTGGCCACCTGGAGCATGTTTGAAAGATTTCCAACCGTATGGATGGAAAGAGCATCGAAAAATAAGCTACCATGTCAATTTTCATACAATTTGGGAACTTGTAGGGTCTTCATCTTAACGGGTGAAAATTTGTAGAAATCTTACCGGTTCAAAATTTCACCCGTTAAAATGAAGACCTTACAAGTTCCCAAATTGTATGAAAATTTACATGCTATCTTATTTTTCGATGTTCTTTCCATCCATAACGTTGGATTTTCTCAAAACACTGTGCAAGTGGGCCAAAAAGAGGCGACCGTACTTGCAAAGTGATAAGGCCGACCGCACCATATCATGACCCTATATATATATATATATATTGTTGATGCCAAAATCTGGTCCACCTCACGCTTTGGCTACTGTGGTCTCGTGATCTGGTCTCAGCCTTCAACAAACAGTTGAAATTTATAGTTGGTGTGGACGATTACTTCGACTTACGAATGAGGAACAGGAGAATGCTTTGGAGACCCGTTGAATTATCCTATGAAAATCCGCTCGGAATTACCTTAGCTTTCCTTTGGGATGAATCTATAAAGGGAAAAGCGAGGTGGGTGAGTGGGCCTTTACGCGGATTGACTCCGATGCTTAAGTCAGAAAATTTGTAAGAGGGCGGTTTTTAGACATGAGTTAGCTCTTTTTGTGGTCACTTTTCAGATCCCCCTATTTCTCCATTGTCGCTCTTCTTTTATAGCCATTTAAAAGCAGTTTAGGAAAGGCGGTGGAGTAAGGCGGTGAATGAGAAAATATCTTCTAAGGCGGTAAGAAAATATCTGCTTACTATGTAGGTGCTACGTAGGTAGGTAGAAAATATCTACCTACCTTGTAGGTACCTCGTGTATAATTAGAAAATATCTATCTACTGTAGAGGTAAGTGGATAAGATCTACTTACTGTAGAGGCGTTGGATACGCTCTTGTCCAGATGGTTATCACCTTCTTGCTTCGTGTATAATTCCGACGGACTTTTTGTAGGGGTGAGCCCTCTTTATTTCTTGGGATGGAATTGATACTACTTGAACACAGTGGTGGCCCGACCATCCTGTAATGGCGAAATGTAGCCCTGTGTATGACAGGTGGCCATTTAGGAAGGCAACGCGTGTTTCACCAAATATTTCAGTAACACTAGACCCCCCCCAGAATGTACTTGTTCGAAAAATCTGAGCGAGGAGTGAGTCAATTTGCACTTTTTGCTTGGTTCGAGAACAAGTATCTGCCTTACCTGGCGTGTCTATGTGGGTGTAGGTTTTTTTTTCTAGATACATATGTTTTAATAGGTAACCGACACTTAGTGTGTTGTCTTTTCGTTGTTTTGAATCGAGGTAGATTTTTCTACGGAATTTTCGTCTATAGTGTCACCAAGTTTTACTATATAAGAGGCTAGCGTGGATAACGTTTTCATCCAGCATCCTTGCGTTTTGGTAAAATGGCTCAGCGTTTGTCCTTTTTTAAGTTTTTTACTTTCACCCAGTGTTCTCGTTGCGTACGAGTTACAAGTTCGTTTCATGAACACTTGTCGGAATTGCGGACTGGGATTGTCCAATTGGTATGTCCGAACGGCTGTGTATGGCCATCCATGCTGGTTATTGATAGGAGATTGGGTGAGGTAAGCATTGAGGAAGGGTGGGAAACCTTCCATGTTGATCATGACATAGAGGCAGGGGATCTTCTAATTATCACTTTAGCTATTACTTACGAAGGGGATGTGCGCTTTGAAGTTGAAATGTTTGGGAGCGACTCCTGCCGTAGAGAAGTGGGTCCTTATCTTCGCCCGCGCGCTTTGCCGGGATTTCCT
Source organism: Dioscorea zingiberensis (assembly GCA_026586065.1). NCBI lineage: Eukaryota > Viridiplantae > Streptophyta > Magnoliopsida > Dioscoreales > Dioscoreaceae > Dioscorea > Dioscorea zingiberensis. The sequence goes on along the minus strand of CM048820.1, from coordinate 37,334,268 downwards.
AGTGATAATGAGGACAGCGACGGGTGTGGAAGTCCGTGCGTCTCTTGAAGGTCTTATCGGAGTGGGTCCTCGAGGCGGATCCAAGGATTGTTAACTAGGGAATTCCGGCGGAGGAGATGTTTATTTGCTCTGTTGCTTGGTTGTCTGCTTTGTAATACCATCGTAGTTGTAAATGAATAAAGTTTATTAATTTGCTCATAAAGTTTTTGATTTCTTTAAGAGAAAATGATCACTGGTGATCCTATGTTGGGATGTGTGTGTTTTGTCCCTTATGGTGCGGGCTCTACACTATGCTTGTTATTCCCTGAGACGCCACGTGTCTCTTTTACTATTTAGCATTAAAAAAGGGGGTAGTGGCGCGATATGAGCGGCGTGCGCGTTTGTCAACATCATGATGGGCGCGGTTCTCTATGTGTCAGGCGGCGTTTGGTATTGCTGACGTGGGATAATTAGATATCTGAACGGTCCAGATTTGTGGACCCTTGGTTCAACGGTTTTGATCGGAATGCAACCCTGAGATCTAACGGCCAGGGATTCGTTGCCTTTGTATATAAGCGAAATCGTACAGGCAGAAAAGTTTGTTTCGAAAGTCGAATCGCGTCTTCTTCTTCTTCAGATTTCCTCTTCTCCAGCGAGCCCTGGTTTTGAGCTTTCTGCGTTTTTCTTATCTTTTTCTTTTCCTAAGGTAATGGCTAGTGTTGCATCTTCCTCCTCTAGTTCTTCTCATGAGTCCTTGATTCCTTCTCCGTCCAACCCTACGGTTTTACATGCGATTAGAGGCGAACTTGGAGGTGTTCGGTTCGAGTTCTTGCGGGTTCACCACGCCTCTAGGGCAATGGGTAGAGGGTGGACTCGTTCATAAGTCTTTTAGAGGCGAGAAGGATGTAGATGACACAGTGGAGAAATATGAGACAACCCTCTCTCTGTTCTTTGTTAGGGTTCCTTGTTGGGGAAGGCGAGTGCTCCCGAGGGAGGGAGATAAACATTTATCGGGGATCGTTCTTTGGGCGGACTTAGGCTTCCTTTTCCTGATTTTACTAAGGCGATCCTAGAGGAATATCGTTTGTGCCCTTCGTAGTTGACTCACGAACTCTTGAGGTACTCAGCGGATTTGTTATGGTTTTAAGAATTATGGGGAGTAAATCAAATTACATCCGTTGGTTCCGCCTGTTGTTTAGTCTTTGTTTGGAGTCTAATGCCGATTGGTATTATTTCTCGGCTCGCTCTGGGAGAAAGTTTCTAGGGAAAGTTCCCTCTTCCATTAAGCGATGGAACAATAAGTTTTTCTTTGTTAGATGTAAATCCGAGTGGGATATTCGAACAAGGTGGGAGGTTCCCCGCGCGGATATTACTTGTGAGGTGATGACGAAAGAAGAGGGAAATCTTCTTAAGTCAATGACGGGGCTCCAAAGTTTATATGGATAAGTTTTTGACCAAGAAAAACCTCGTTAAATGTCGTTTAATAGTGTCTACTGGTAGGACTTGCTCGCGTACCCAATTTAGTTTGATTTTGGCTTGTGATGTCTAACCTTATTCGGAATTTATTTTGCAGAAAATCCGATGGAAGACGAAGATTTGAGCTATGTTAAGGGTCTCCTGGCTTCTTTCGAAGGTGAAGTTCATCCGCCCTTAGCTCGTGGGTGGAAAAAGAAAGAAGTGGCATCTAGCAAAGGTGTTGATACCTCCAAAGAGGAGAAAAAGAAAAGGAAGAGAAAAGAGACTGACTCTTCCAAGAAGGGGGTTAAAAGTGACCATGGTGCAGGGTCCTCACGGGAGAGGAGGACAAAGAGAAAGAATTACGAGGGCGCATGGTCACGGAATTGTGGGGAGAAACGGTAGCGTCGCCTCAGGAGGAAGTCCGTCCAGAAAAAGTTTGCCCGGCTTTGTCGCCAATTTCAGAAGGTCCTTCTTCTAGTCGGCCGGAAGATATCCTTCTTATAGAGGTGAGAACATATTTATAATATCCTTTTTTAAGAGTATGTTTCACTTAACATCAGTTCATATAAGTGAGAGCGGGGAGAAGCGGCTCTCTGGATAAGCGAGGGTAGTAGACTTCGGTTTTGAGGGGATTGACAACTCAAGGGAAGGAGTTTCCCTTTGAGGACATCCCATTTCCAGAGGCAGCGCTCTTTGTAAAAGCTGTCTCGGCGGCCATGAGGCCCGAGCAGTTCTCTTCCAAACTTCAAGAGGCTGGAAGGGAAGAGACCACCTCCCAACTATTCCGTTGATTAAATTGTTGGTAAGAGTTGTTCTTATTTTACTTTCTAGTCCTTTCTAGATTCGGTATTAGCGTCGATAATTTGTTTTATTTTGTAAGAACCTGCTGGGTGGTCCGAGTCGGCAATCTTTGTCAAGAGGACATGGCAAAGATGGAAGCGGATAGGGTGGAAATCGCCCAACTAACCTCTAAGGTGGCGGCTTTAGAAGAAAAGGAGAACCAACAGCTCGCTATTATCCATGCTTTTGAGAGGGAAAAAGCCGAGCAACTTCAACAACTGGCTGTAGTGGGAAAGGAGAAGGATGATTTGGCGGCCAAGTTGTCCATTTCTGAGGGTTCTCTTCTTACTACTGAGGAGAATCTTAAAAAGCTACAAGACAATTTTAACGGTTTGGAAAAAGAACTCAAATCTGCTCAAGATGGGCAAGCTGAAGCCCGGTGGAATCTGAAGATGAAAAATCTTGAACTTCTACTGGCATTGGGAGGAGTTGGAAGAGATAAAGGGGAATCACGACACACTTAAAGAAGACTTAGCTTCCCTTCGACAACTCCTAAATCCGACTCGCAGAAGTCAAGGATTTAGTAAGCCCAGCCGGATAAGTTAGAGAAGAAGGTTGCAGAGCTTAGGGCGAGAGCTAAAGAAGGGGCCACCGCATTTATTGATGGTTACGGGTGGGCGCCATATCCCTCCTCACGGAAGTTTTGTCCATGGGGTTGGTGGAGTCTTGAAGAAATTCACGGAGCTAAAGAGCAACAAATTATTGAGACCCCATGGGCTCCACGCTCCTGCCCATCGAATTTCCATCTCAAGTTCCTCCGGTGAGTGGCCGACTATCCCAGGGGCCCTAGTTCCTAGGTTTAGGTTTTTTGTTCTTTTAGATACTTTAGTCATTTTGGAATGTAATTCCTAGTGCAATACAAACTGAAGTGAAATACAAACCTTGATGTTGATGAAGATTTATTTAAATTATTGATTATCCTTAATCATTAAGAACTTTGAAGCGAGTTCTTCTCTTCTTTAGTTTTGTCATAGGACTTTGATTTATCGAGTAAGATCTTGGCCTTAGTGAATGAGATTGTTGCCTCATATTTGATCGGGATTTTTGCCTTGTTTCTAGATGAGGAGGTAAACTTATCCTTGTAGGATAATTCCGACTCATCTCCTAGGGATGGGATTTTCACCTCATCTTGGTAGGACGAGATTTTCACCTCATCTTGGTGGGATGGGATTTTCACCCATTTTTGTATGGAATGGGATTTTCACCTCATTTTTGTATAGAATGGAAAAGACTTGACCCTTTATTCCATGAGACATTTAAAAGACTTCTACAGTTTTTACTGATAGTAGCGTCGTAGGTGTTCAGCATGAAATGGACGTTTGAGCGTTTTTCCTTCCATATTTACTAGATAGTAAGTGTCTTCTCGGATAATTCTCTGAATGATGTAAGGGTCTTCCCAATTAGGAGTTAGCTTCCCTGTTCAGCTTTTATTTCCTTGGAATTCATTTTCTCTCAGGACCAGATCACCGATTTGGAAGAAGACTCTTTTCACCCTTGTGTCGTAGAACCTTTTTACTCTTTGGCGATATATAGCTGCCTTTGTTTCCGCCGTTTCTCTTCGTTCTTCGAGTAGATCAAGTTCCGCTCGGAGATTTTTCTCATTTTCTTCTAACGAGAAAGTATGTTGTGTTCGCAAGGTAGGCATTCCTATTTCTGCGGGAATGGCAACCCTTGACCCATAAGTAAGAGAAAATGGGCTTTCCACATAGGAGTTCTTGCGGTTGTCACAGCAGGCCCAAAGAGCTCGAATTTCTTCCACCCAATTAGTTCCATTTTGGACACACGGGTTTTCAGTGCGGAGCAAGGTGCGGTTTGTCACCTCTACTGGCCATTGGTTTGAGGATGTGTTACGAGAGTTAGTCACGGATTCAATTAGAGCTCGGAACAAAACCTTATGAAATCCTTGTTCTCAAATTGTAAGCCCATTATCGGAAATGAAGGTAATTTGGAATTCGAATCGACGGATAGCGGATTAAGCTATAAGAATCCTTGACACGCTTTTTCCGTGATCTTGGCCAAGGGCTCAACTTCTACCCATTTGGTGAAGTAGTCTATAGCAACTATTAGAAATTTTATCTGTCGAGTTGAAGTAGGAAATGGCCCTAGAAGATCAACCCCGCAGATAGCAAATGGTCGAGGGCTGACAATTGAATTGTAAGCGTAGGTGGCACGTGCGTCTTTTGGATCTTGGAATCTTGGATTTGGCGGGCATCACATTTACGGCCGAATGCCACTTCATCTTGAGTTAATGTTGGCCAATAATAGCCTTGTCAGCAGACTTTGTAACTTCAAGGCTTTGCCTCCTATATGACCTCCTCCGATGCCCTCGTGAATCTCTTGCAGAATGTAGTTAGCTTCTTTGGGATGTACGCATCGTAAGAAGGGTTGTGTATAAGACCTTTTGTATAGGTTTTAAGCCAATAATGGTGTATTGAAGCGGAGATCTATCTGAAATCGGATCACAACTACGTTTTTGTTGGATGGTGAAGGTCAGCCTTGCGGTAGTTTCTAATGGGATCAATCCAACTTATCTCTTACTGTAGCGTATTTTGTACTTCCTCTTGAGCCTTTCAATAGTCTTTGTGAGAAGATGCTTGTAGGTTAATAGAGGATTACGTATTTAGGTTGGATGTGCGTGGCCTTTTTAGACAAGGCGTCACGCTTCTTCATTTTGTGTTCGACCGTTTTTTCAATGCAGAAGTAAATGAAGTCTGAAACTATTTTCTTTACCACTGACTTGGTATTTAACCATGTTTTCCTCTTTTACTTAGAAACTACCCAAGGTGTGGTTTTCACGACCAAGCTGTGAGTCGGAATATACATCAGAATCTTTGAATTAGGAGTCCCCAGCCAAGTCCGATCCTGCGATTAGGGCCTTCATATTGAAGCTTTATTATTAGATTTGCTTTCGGAATTGGAACTTGAGTACCATTGCAATCTTCCACTTAGAGGGAGAATAAAGGAATGAAACCGGCCCGACTTTTCTTCCTTCTTGATCCATCGACATATAGGAGCCATGGGATGCTAGGGTTTTCTTACTGGATTTCTTTGATGGGATCTCATCTCCACTTGTGGGCATGGTTAACTTCTGCTATAAAGTCTCGCTAACACTTGAGCCTTGATGGCCGATTCGAGGTTTATAAGTGAGATCGAACTCACCCAATTCTATTACCCACTTGGCTAGACGTCCAGAATTTTGAGGTTTATGGAGAACTTGCCTTAGTAGGTTGGTCATTTAGCCGCGGTGACTTTTGTGAGCTTAGAAATAGGGCCTCAATCTTAGGTGTGGATGTGATGAGGGCGAAAGCCAATTTTCAAGTGGCGGATACCTCGACTCCGTCGTTAAGGATCTTACTTGTGTGATAAATTGGTTTTGAACTCCTTGTCTTCTCTCTTAAAAGAGCGGTGGCCGACCACTTTCGAGGAAGCGGCGGCCCGGTAGATGTAGAGCTCTTCCCCTACTTGCGGCTTAGCTAGCAGCTGAGGCGATCAGAGATAATCTTTTAGTCCTTGAAAGGCTTACTCACATTCTTACATCCCTCCATTTTTGGCGCTTTTTGTAAGGCTTGAAAAGTGGGAGGTTCTTACGGCGGCTTTAGAAATAAACCTTCCCGAGCTAAGCGTCCAGATTAATTGTATTTCTTGAAGAGTTTTGGGTAACCCCATATCAAGAATGGCTTTAATTTTTTCGGGTTTGCCCTCTATTCCTCTCCGTGTCAATATAAAACCCAATCTCCACAGTAGGACACCGAAAGAACACTTATTCGGATTTAAGCGCATGTTGTAAGTCCGAAGGGATAGAAAGGCCTCTTGTAAATCTGGTAGATGTTCGTTGGCTTTTTGGTTTTTTACCAAAATATCATCCACGTAAGCTTCAACATTTCTGCCGATTTGCCCTTTGAAGACTGTATTTATAAGTCTCTTGAAGGTGGCCCCTGCGTTCTTTAATCCGAACGGCATTACCTTATAGCAATAAGTCCCAGTGCTTTTTTTCTTCGTCTTTTTTCGGCCATTCGGATCTGATTGTAGCCTGAGAAGGCGTCTAAGAAACTCAACATCTCATGCCCCGTCTTAGAATCAACTAAACCATCGATGGAAGGTAGGGGGAACGAATCTTTTGGGCAAGCTTTGTTTAGGTCCGTAAAATCTACGCACATTCTCCATTTTTCGGACTGCTTTTTTACCAGAACCACATTAGCTAGCAAGTCTGGATAGCACCTCTCGGATAAATCCAGCCTTCAAGAGGGTTGATACTTCTTCCTCTGCGGCCTTCTGTCTTTCTGGTGTAGAATTTCTCCTTTTCTGTTTGATAGTCTTGAATGATTGATCTATGTTGAGGCGGTGTTCGATGACGTTGCGTTTCACACCTGGCATATCTTCTGATGACCAGGCGAAAAGGTTGGGATTTGTCCGTAGTACCACCATGAGATTTTCTTGCTGTACTTTTGTCAAATCCTCACCAATTCGCATCGTACGTTCCATCCCGGTTGTATCTAGAGGAACTCTAAGCAATTCTTCAACTGGTATTGGCCGGAATTCCTCATCTTCCTGCTCGGCTATTCTATTGACCAGCATGGCTTCCGAAACCTTTGTTTTGCCCCTGTTTACGACTTTTCCTCTAAGGGTTGCAACATGGCACTGTCGTGCTAAAGGTTGGTCTCCTCTTACTTCTCCGCTGCCACTTTCAGTTGGAAATTTTAGGATAAGATAGTAGGTAGAAATTACGGCTTTCAACGCGTTGAGGGTTGGCCTACCCAGAATAATGTTGTAGCTTGAAGCACAACGTACAACTAGAAAGTTTGTTGTCACTGTTGATGATCTTGGCGATTTTCCTACCATAACCGACAAGGAGATCATTCCTTCTGGCTGTATAACTCCTCCGGAAAACCTACTAAGGATGATTTTACGGGGAGCAAATTATCCGCATCATATCTCATTCTTTCGAAAGCACTCCAAAAGAGAATGTCAACTGAACTTCCACTATTTATCAGAACTCTTTTCATTTGGAAGCTGGAAACCATGATGGCAATGACTAGAGCGTCATCATGGGGGTGGCGAACCCTACTGACATCGTTATCATAAAAGATGATGGGAGTCATTGGTCGAGACCTCCTTTGAGGTGTTTCTGTTTCCTGTGTAACTCCTACCATTCGGGCGTAACTTTTCCGAGAGGCGGAACTTTCACCACCACAACCTGGTCCACCACTAATGAACCCCACCATTTCTCCTTTTTCTTCTTTAGGTTGTGGAATGTCAGGTTCCTCTTGAATCTCAAGGTTGATGTATTGCTCCAGTTGCCCTCTTCGAACGACATCTTCTATAGCGTTCATCAAATGGGTACATTTCTCCGTATCGTGTGCTTTAGATTGATAGAAGCTGACAATATCTCTTCTTGTTCTTTGTCGATTCGGGATTTTTGCGGGCTCACGGCCATGTCGGGGAGCTTTTGCTCTTTGATTTGCATAAGGATATGGCTTCTACTTTGATTTAGTGGGGTATGGTGGTCATATCTGACAATTTTACTTTCCTTTGAAGGTTCTCTGGGCTGTAGTACATGCCTTTGAGGGCGTGTTGAGGCTTCCAGACCTCTATTTTCACCCTTACTTATACACTGCGTGATCCTCCCACTCCTTTTAGTATGTATAGGAGGCCTTACGTTGTGACATTTTGGTAGGTTTTTCCTCTTTGAATTTCCACCGGTTCGCGTCGAGCTTCTTCCTCCCAACCCATGTAGATCTTATCGGAATTGATGTACTTTTGGGCATGGATCATAAGGGCGGGGATAGTCTTTGGTGGATCTAGGGTGAGCGAAAAACGAAAAGGGGATTCTAGCAGTCCTTCCATTAAAAAGGTCACAACCATTCGCGGAAGGAGGTCCGCAACGTTAGCTGTCTCGTCTATGTAATGATTTAAATAGGCCTGGAGAGTTTCCCCCCTTCGCTGCTTAACGCGCAGAGGGGTAGATGGGGTTTTCTTTTATTTTGAGTAATTAGCAAAGTAAGCTAGAAAGCGATCTGCTAGCATTTGAAAAGAAAGAACTTTGCTAGATGGAAGATCGACAAACCAGTCTTGCGCTTTTCCCTCTAAGGTGGCGGGAAAAGCTCGGCACATACGAGCGTTGGTAATTCCTGTGAGAAGCATCTTCGATCGGAAAGACTTGGTGGCAGAGCGGATCGGTTACGCCTTCATATGCAATCATAGCTTGAGTGCAGAAATTATGGGAACTTGCTCCTCAAATATTTCCTTGATAGAAGGTGAACACATCTTTGAGAGCGTCTTGGATTCGGATTTATTGTTTCCATGAAGGATCCACAGCCATTTGTGTTCTTACATCATTTGTTGGAGCAGGATGGACTATTCCATTCGGTCCTTGTCCGCTCCGCTCTTGTATCTTTGTTCAATTCTTGTGGCGACTTATTCTCGGACGTCGAGCAGGAGGTGGGTTCGAGCTAGCGCAGAGAAGGCGGTTCTCTCTCTTACGTCTCTATGAGTCACGAGTCCTTGTCCTCCCTCTGCTTCGAGAATTGGTGGTGGGATTGTTGGCACACTTGGTGGAATTTGTGTGGTAGGAGGCGGTGGATGAGTTAAAGCATGAACAACTTGAGTTAAGCATTTCCAAGCTAGCTGCTGCATGTTGAGGTAAAACTCCGGGATGGGTTCTTGGGGTGGGGCGGGAGAATTTTCCGATGGAGGTAAGATAGGTGGATTATTCAACGGAATCTCCTCATGTCCTCGGACTTCACCAGGTTCTTCAGGGTTACTTGGTGCTCCTTGTTCTTGGATCCGTTTTGACCTTCTGGTAGTAATCATTTGGCTTTTTGTAAGGGTCCCTACAGACGGCGCCAAACTGTTGATGCTAAAAACTGGTCCACCTCACGCTTTGGCTACTGTGGCCTCGTGATCTAGTCTTAGCTTTCAACAAACAGTTGAAATTTATAGTTGGTGTGGACGATTACTTGACGAATGAGGAACCACGAGGAGAATGCTTTGGAGACCCGTTGAATTATCCTATGAAAATCCGCTCGGAATTACCTTAGCTTTCCTTTGGGATGAACCTATAAAAGGGAGAAAAGCGGTGGTGAATTGGGCCTTTACGCGGATTCGACTCAGATGCTTAAGTCGAGAAAATTTGTAAGAGGCGGTTTTTAGATATGAGTTAGCTCTTTTTGTGGTCACTTTTCCGATCCCCTATTTCTCCATTGTATTTCCTTCTTTTATAGCCATTTAAAGGCGGTTTAGGAAAGGCGGTGGAAGTAAGGTAGTGAATGAGAAAATATCTTCTAAAGAAGCGATGAAAATATACGCTTACTATGTAGGTGCTACGTAGGTAGGTAGAAAATATCTACCTACCGTGTAGGTACCTAGATGTGTAAGTAGAAAATATCTACCTCTTGTAGAGGTAAGTGGATAAGATCTACTTACTTTGTAGAGGCGTTGGATACAGCTCTTGTCCGGATGGTTCTCACCTTCTTGCTTCGTGTATAATTCCGTGACGGACTTTTTGTAGGGGTGAGCCCTCTTTATTTCTTGACGGAATTGAGTACTAACGAACACAGTGGTGGTGGCCGACCGTCACATTGGCCAAGCGAAATGTAGCCACAGTAGTATGATAGGTGGCCATTTAGGAAGGCGGCAGTGTTTTCACCAAATATTTCCGTATATATATATATATATATATATATATATATATATATATATATATATATATATATATTGATGCCAAAAACTGGTCCACTTCACGCCTTGGCTCACGTGGCCTGCGTGATCACAGTCTCGACCTTTGACAAGCGGTTAATATTTATAGTTGGTGTGGGCGCTTACTTACATTTGTGAGCAAGGAGGCAGCCGGAGGCACTTAGCAATTACGTCCGGACTTATCAGCGATAGACACATGAAGAGGAGGAGAAATAATCCCAATTGGGCCTTTCTTCCGGATTTAACTCCGATGCTTAAGTCGAAATTATGGTAAGAAGTTCTAGGAAATGCTTTTGTGTAATGTGTAGTGAGTATTTTTGGTCTCCTTCTTTATTGTCCTTCCTCTCCTTTTATAGCAAGTGAGGAGGCGGTTTAAGCAAATATCTTGCAAGAAGCGGTGGGGTAAGGCGGTGGAGCTAGAGTGAATATCTTCTAAAGCGGTAGGAAAATATCTACCTAAGCGTGTACTAGGTGCTTTGTGGCAAGTAGGGTAAATATCACTTGGCCTTGTAGTAGAGTGGATAAGACCTACTTACTTGTAGAGGTGTTAGATATTTTACTTCTCTCCTTCCACCCCACGCCTTGTATAAGAGGGTTGTCATAATTATAATTCCGGCCGGACTTATTAGCAGGGATATATTCCCTCCACATTATTGCTTGAGAGCCTTGAGAATTGTGCAAGGTTATTTGGTGATATTGTCCACGTGGCCAGCGATGCTATTGGTGAGCGTATACGGCCCCTGTGTGTGGCAATTGGTCCCTAGGTCATTGACATCTGTCTTATCAAATATATCCGTAACACTAGTCCCCTAAAATGTACTTTGTTCGAAGAATGCGGCCGAGAGGTGAGCTAATGCGTGCGTTTAAGCTTGGTTGAGAACAAGTATTCTTCTTAGTTGGCATGTCTATGTAGGGGTGGGCCGTCCATGGCGATGGGTGACCGGCCAGATTCTTGTGTTCTCTTTCGCGTTGTTATCGAGTAGATTTTTCTCCGAAATTCGCCTATTTTTCTACTTAAGGGCATGTATGGGTAGCGTTCATAGTCAATCTTTTGTATCATGGCTCAACATTTTCTTTTTATAAATTCTTCACTTTTAGCTAATGCTCTCGCCACCGCGAATTCCTAGCTCCTTTCCACGAACATCAGCCGGAATTAAGGTCCGGGTTTATCCACCTAGTAAGTCCGAGCAATAGTGTGTGGCGAGACGTTCTATTGGTTAACGGGGACCCAGGTGAGATATGCATCGATGCAGGGTGGGAGGCTTTTCATGTTGATCATGGCATGGAGGCGGGAGATCTTTTAGTTGTCACTAGGAGAAGTGGGTCCCTACCTTCGCCCCCGTGCTAATCCAGGTTCTCCTAGTGGGAACGAGGATAGTGTGATTCTGCGAGTCCGTCGTCTCCTCCGAAGTCTCATTCGGCGTGGCTTCGGACGAATCCGCGGATTTTTAATTTTAGTCCGTCCGATAACATGTTTTTGTTATTTCTATTTTGTTTGTTTGTAACCTGAATAAATGACGTTTGTCGTTTTGTTTGTAACTCCTTTGGTATTTTTATGGCCTTCACTGGCGATCCTATGTTGGAATGCGTGTTTTGTTTTTTATGGTGTTGGTTCTATGGTATTGTGCTCATTATTTCTTTGGGGGACACGTGTCTCACGGCAGCATTTCATATTAAAAGGGAGGTGATATGGCGTGGCATCTTGTCGCATTGGTGTGTGTTTTGTCAACAAAGCATGATGGTAGCTGATTACCAATACATATGTGCGTGAGCGGCGTTTGGTATATCTTGGACGTGGGCCGGATTTCTTTGGAGGAAGTAATAATGGCCTATTTGAGAGCGGTCCGAGGAAGGATTTGGAGGGCTTTGGTTCCACTTGGTTTTGATTTGGAGATGTAACACTTGAGATTGAATGGCCGAGGGGATTTAAGATTTGCTTTTCATATATATGCTTGAAATCGCATACTGAGAGCAAAAAGGGTTTGTTTGAAAGTTGAATGCGCTGTCTTCTTCCTAAGGTTTCTTCTTCTTCTCCCAAGTAAGCAGCTTCCACGGTTTTCTACTGTGTTTGTGTTATCTTTTTTTCTTTCCTAAGGTAATGGCTAGAAGCGCCACACTTCTACAAAGTGCTACTTCTTCCTCCCTCTAGTTCTTTCCCTCACTTGAGCCCTTGGTCCCTTCTCCTCCATCCAACCACCGTGATTTACATTTCTGCCATGATCCGGCGATTTCAGGCGAACTTGCAGGAGGCGTCCGGTTCAGAGGGTTCACGGGTTCATCACCGCTTCTAGGGTAACCTTGGGTGAGGGGTGTTCGGACACATATCTATAAGTCTTCTTGGACAAAAAGGGTAGTAGATAGCATGGTAGCGATAAGTATGAGATAAATTTGTCCACTGTTTACGAGGTTAGGGTTCCACCGTGCTCGGGAGAAATTAGGGCAAGATTCTCCTAGGGAAGGGGAGATAGCCATCTATCAAGATGCGCTTATTGGGTGAAGCGCCTTAGGCTTCCTTTTTCACGATTTCGCTTAAGGCAAATACTAGAAGAGTATCATTTGTGTCCTTTCCGCATGTTTGGCTCCAAATTCTTGGGAGACTTTTGAGCAGCTTCTTCTTGTTATTTGTTTTTCAAGTATTCACGGAGATAAAGTCCGGACCGGTCCAGTTGGTTCCAGTATGGCGCTTTTTAGCCTAATGCACTAGAGTCTAACGCCCGATTGGTGGTACTTTTCTACTTAGCTTACGTGGAGGAAATTTTTAGGGAAAGATTCCTTCTTCCATTAAGCTGCATGGAAAGTAGTAAATCTCTTCTTTGTCGAAAAGTAAGTCCAAGTGGGATGTCCGAACAAAGCTGGGAGGAGTTCTAGGAGCGGACATCGCTTATGCAGGAAATAGACGTAGGGAGAAGAAGGAGGTTCTTCATAAAGTCAATGGCAGGGGCTATCCAAAGTGTACATGGATGAAGTTCTTGACAAAGGAAAACCTTTGTTAAATGTCATTTTAATAGGTGTCGCGGTAGGCAGTATTACTCGATGGGTATCTTGCTGGTCTCGATTTTTTAACTACTTCGGTAATTGGACTTATTTTGGCCTTTGTTTTTGCTTAGGAAATCCGATGGAGGATG